>CANSGD010000751.1:0-600000 GCA_947645195.1 Patellifolia procumbens | reverse complement strand
TGACTCAGGAAGATCTTATCCCTATCCGAGACTATGGAGGCGGGGTATCCATGCAAACTGACCACTTCCTTGATGAAGATTGCAGCAACTTCGATGGCCGTAAAGGGGTGTTTGGGCCCAACGAAGTGAGCATATTTAGTGAAGCGGTCCACCACAACAAGTATTGTGTCTACCCCCAATGATTTAGGCAATCCCTCCACGAAATCCATTGAAATGTCCTCCCACACTTGCCCGGGAATGGGTAAGGGTTGTAGAAGTCCAGCGGGGCTCTGTGTAGATGACTTATGTTGTTGACATGTTGGGCATGCTCGAATATAGTTGGTGATGGTCTTCCCCATACCGTACCAATACCATTCCTGGGCAATGCGTAAGTAAGTTTTGAGCTCCCAGGAATGGCCACCAAGAGGGTTGTCGTGGTAGGCCCGGAGTATGTCCTGCAAGCCTGAATTTGGAGGTACCACCAGCCTCCCTTTGTAGCGTAATGTGTCACTTTCAACTGTAAACCCCACAGTAGCGGACTGATCTCCTGCTTGCACATCTTTGACAAGGGCTGCAATGTATGGGTCTGTTTTCAGTTGAGCATGCACCGCTGCCCACTCAATACCAGTCGTTGTGATGAGGGCACTTAGTTCACTTGGAGGTCCATCTCTTCTTGACAAGGCGTCCGCCACCTTGTTTGCCGCCCCGGCCTTGTATTGATTCACAAAATTGAACCCCATTAACTTGGAGACCCACCTTTGGTATTCGGATCCCACCTCACGTTGCTCTAGCAAATACTTCAAACTTTGATGATCCGTTCTTACTACAAATCGCCTCCCCAATAAATAATGCCTCCACTTAAGCACGGCTAACACGATGCCCATTAATTCTTTTTCATTGATAGACTTCATTCTAGCCCGTACTCCCAAAATGTGGCTGTAAAACGCAATTGGCCGCTGAGCTTGCATTAGTACTGCCCCCAGACCATAACCGGACGCATTCGCCTCAATGGTGAACTCTTGAGAGAAATCAGGAAGTGCTAGGACGGGTACCGTTGTCATTGCAGTTTTCAAGTGAGTGAAAGCAGTGGCTGCCTCGTCATTCCACCCGAAGTAGTCACGCTTTAATTGTTCCGTCAACGGACCCGCAATCTTCCCATAATCTGTCACGAATTTTCTGTAGTACCCCGTGAGGCCAAGGAAGCCTCTGAGCTCCCTGATATTCCTTGGCGCGGGCCATTGCAACATAGCTCTGATTTATTTCTTCATCCACAACCACTCCATGGGCTAAAATGACGTGACCCAAGTATGCTATCTCACGCTTTTCGAAGTCACATTTTTCAAAATTTGCATACAAGCGATGCTCGGCCAATGTGGTTAGGATCAGGGATAAATGATGACAATGCGACTCTTCATTTGGACTGTAAACCAGAGTATCGTCAAAAAAGACTAGTACAAACTTACGAAGGAAAGGTCGAAATACCTCATTCATTAAAGATTGAAAGGTGGCTGGAGCGTTGGTGAGGCCGAACGGCATGACCAAGAACTCGTAGTGGCCTTCATGAGTCCGAAATGCGGTCTTGGGCACATCCTCCTCTCTAACCCGGATTTGATGATAACCGGATTTGAGGTCAAGTTTCGAATACACGGCTGACCCATGGAGCTCATCTAGGAGTTCGTCAATAACGGGGATGGGGTATTTATCGGGCACCGTCTCCTTGTTCAAGGCGCGGTAGTCGACACAAAATCGCCAAGATCCGTCCTTCTTTTTAACCAAGAGAACTGGGCTGGAAAACGGGCTGTTGGAGGGGCGTATAATTCCAGCCCCCAACATCTCCCTAATCAACTTTTCAATCTCGTCCTTTTGGACTTGCGGGTATCGATATGGCCTTACACTCACGGGATCGCTGCCTCCCCTTAATAAGATGGCATGCTCTTTGTCACGGATTGGCGGCAGATCGTCTGGCATTTCAAATAGTTCTGAACCAGTGCTTCTAAGAAGGGTGGAGGGGGCGTAATTTCTTTGGTTTCTGTTTGTTCAAGCTGGCTGAGTTCTACCAGAATTCCACCACCCTCGTTTTTCAATGCCCTCAACATAGCTTTAAGGGACACTTGAGTTCGAGTCAGAGATGGGTCGCCCATTAATTTCACTCTCTGCCCTCCAAGTTCGAAGCTCATTGAGTGGGCCTTCCAATTGGTAGTCACCTCTCCTAATTGCTCGAGCCACTGAATTCCCAAAATTATGTCCGAGTTTCCCAACTCTAAAGGTAGAAAATCCTCCACAATTTCCACCCCCTCACCACTAATCGAACTTGTTCACAACGCCTCTCTCCTCGAACCATGGCTCCGTTGCCCAATGACACGCCAAACCCTCTCTTGCCCGTAACAGTAAGTCCCAATCTCTAGGCTGTAGTGGTAGAGATGAAATTGTGAGTGGCTCCCGGGTCCACCATCATTACCACCGTGCTCATCCCGATTCTTCCCTACATCTTCATCGTCTTTGGGCTTGTGAGTCCTTACCACCGAACATAGAGATACTTCCACTGTATTGACATGAGCTTCTTCCTCCCCTTCCTCAGCTGTTTCAACTTCCTCAGCCTCCTCGTGTTCTCCTTCGTCTTCTCCGGCTAACATAACAATAAGTTGGCGATTTTGACACCGGTGGTTTGCTTCCCATTTGCCATCACAACGGAAACAGAGACTGTTTTCCCGGCGATGTTGTAATTCCTGCTCGGAGAGTCGCCTTACTCCTCCGAATGGTCTGCGATTTTGGTAGTTGTTGGGTAATCGATTTTGAAGGGGTTGGGTTACCGTGTTGGAAGAGGTTTTAGTTTGGGAGTTGGCTATAGGTAGAGGGATGTTTCTGGGTGAGCTAATATTTGAAGGGAGTTGGGTTGAGGGTAAGTAGGAGGTTGGTAAGTGGGCCGGCCCATTTGTGGTGATGAGAGTGGGTTAGTATTTCTGGATCCATAATTTCTTAAAGGTAGGAGACACTTGCCGTTTTCTTCCACTTTCATTGCTATTTCATTGCTTGTTCCAGGCTTCGGGCCCCAATGAGCCTGACCTCGGCCCGTATTTCTGGCTTGAGTCCATTTAACAACTGCCCTAGAGCTATGGCTTCTTGTACATTGTCTAATGGAGCTATAAGTTCAATGAAACTCCTTCTATACTCCCCCACTGTTCCAGTTTGGCTCAGAGCAAGCCACTGCTCGTGCAGCGAGCCGACGGAAGTTGAACGGAACTGTCGAAGTAAGAGTTGCCGGAGATCGTCCCACCTCCCTATTGGCCGGCGTCTATTCTCCCATTGATACCAGGATGAAGCCTCCCCATCGAAAGCTACTACAGCAGCCTCCATCTTCTCCTCCTCAGTTAGGCGGTAGAAGTTGAAGAATCTCTCCGCTCAGAGAACCCATCCGTCGGGGTTATGACCTTCGAAGGTAGGCATGTCCAACTTCTTATGTTTCCATGGAGGTCCTCCTCCTCCTTGATTTCCCAACGGATTCCCTCCAAACCCACCTTGCCTGGGTTGAACAAACTCGAACCCAAGTGGCCCTGTTTCCAGATTCCACAGCGGCCACTAATGTGCGGATATCTCTCATTTTTGCTTGTTCATTCGAGAGCTGGGTTGCGACCTTGTGAAAGTCATCGCGGATTTTTTTGTTCGACTCATCCAGATCCTGCTTCACTTTGTCTCCTACCTCCAAATGAATGAGTTGCTTGAGGTTGGCGGCTTCATTTTCAAATGATTCCCTTAGTTCATTCATTTGATTTTCTAACGTATCCATTCTTGGAGTCATGAGTTACCCAGAAAAGAAGGCTCTGATACCAAGATGTTATGACCTAGGTTTCAGCAACCAATCACAGAGCAGTATAATAGCAATTAACATAATATAATGGAAAACAATTGCACAGAGGAAATAAAGAAGAAGATGACAGTAGAATATTTAGGGAAAAGCTGGCAGGAGCTTTTGTATTGCATCAAGAGAAATCTTCCAACATTCGAGTTGTTGGCACTCCCACTACCATACAAACTAATTAATTGCTCACTTCTTTCTTGAATGAATATTCCTTCAACAGTGACCCTTCTATTTATAGCTCATACATTCTTATTTCTCCCCTTTCATTGGGCCAGCACCTAATTACATCATCCCCACATTACCCTTCCTTGATTTACCCTTCCTAGTACGGACATAAGTAAAATGGACAGGTGGCCTCTCTATCTCTCGTTGCATAACAAACTTCCACCACATCATCAATATATTCCTTATCAATAATGATGCCTATTCCATTCCTACTCTTATCCTTTTCCGAAGTACTAAAGCTTATAGCCCCATGGGGCTAGTTCTCTTGCTTTTCCACCAACCCACTTGGTCTCTTGAAGGCACATTATGTGAATCTTTCGCCTCCTCATAACCTCCACCACCTCCGCCGATCTTCCCGTCAGCCAATGTTCCATGTTCCAAAGCGCATCCTACTACCCCTACCACTACCCTGGACTAGCTTCTTTACCCGCACCCGTCCCTGATGCGGGAACCCTTGCATATTTGACACCACCCCCGGGCGTCGGGATGGCGCGCCGCTTCCGGGCGATGACCTAGCAACCCTTGCATACTTATCACTACACCCGGGTCTATGAAGTGTAGCGCGTCGCTGAGTAGGGAACGCCCCCACGTTTTTCATTTGTCGATTCATGTCATGATATGGGGCTATGTTTTACGCTGGCCGCCCCAAACCTACCGCAACTCTCCTCCTTTATCCGGGCTTGAGACCGGCAGTGAATATCACACAGGCACTCACAGGCGGAGTTTGAAGATATATTTTTTGATGAGGATTTTTGAAGTATACACGATTATTTTTTATCTAGACGGTTTAAGATATAGATAAGTTAAGTGAATTCATGAAATGCGAGGAGCGACTTAAACCTTCCCTTCACATATACTTCCTCCGTTTTTTAATACTCACACCACTGAACCAGTTTACGCAACCCAATGCACAATTTAGATGTGAAATATCTTTAATTATACACAATAAAAAATTATGCAAATTAGATTTTAATAATCTTTACATAGAGACGAATCTAACAAGATCCCACATGACTATATTTTTTCTTACATATAAGTTACAATATTGATTTAAGTGGACATGTGTGAGTAGTGTGAAAGATAGAAATGGTGCGAGTAAAAAAAACGGAGGAAGTATATTTTATGAAGATTGAGCTTAAGTCCTTTTCCCACCGGTGCTATTGTAATAAAGGTCATTCTGTTTCTTGAACTATACTTTTTTTGAAATTTATAGCTAAATGTATATTCAAAACTGTGGAAAAGAAAGTGTATGGAAATGTTTTCCACTACATGGGTTATGTGGAGTTTAAGCTTAATGATTGTAAATGGAACATATCTATACATGGATGGGTCACGGGGTCATGTATTTCAAAGAAATTGTCAATATAGCTAACATCTAACAAAAATGTTAAGTAGCTACGTAATGTGTTTGTTAAGTGTTTGAGAAAATTATTATGGTAGTGTTCTATTCAACTAATTTTTCCTTTTTCTAGAAAAAGTAAGCTCTAATAACTTATAACAAGTTCCAAGAAGTTTAATTTTGAACTGCAATAAGTTTAGATAAGTTAGCACATGTTCATATAAGAAGTTCTTTATCAGAGTGTTGGTCAGTTAAGATACTAGTTGGGATGGAGGTGGATGTAGGATGAATAAACTTAGACATCAAGAACTACAAATGAAGATAGGAGATGAACAAAGGAAGAGAGGGCTACTAAGTGGCTTCATTAAATGAGCTGTACATCTTAATTATATCTTGGGTTGTCTGCAATGTTGTGTCTTCGTTTTCTGTTGGCATAACATTTGAACAAACTTGAAAGGTCCAACTTCCAATAATCCACCTTCTATGTATGATGCAATCCTAGAGGGGGTATTGTCTTGCAATGAATAATGAGATGCATTGGGTTAGGCTTTTACTTTCTCTAGATTGACAAATCATTTTTTAGGGTGAGGAAGTTGCTTTTCACAGTCCTTGTGGGGATAGTTTGATCTTTGGCTGAACGAAATTGTTAGCTTGATTTCCCTGCCAAGGCAATTTTGGAGCTGAATGCTCCTCCTAACACATACTGTTGTTGCCCCTTATGTAGTTATTAATGTAAAAAAAATAGAAGGAACGAAAGGGACTACATTTAATTGTTGTTACTGGACTTATTTTCCGCTTTTCCGAAGTTTTATATATTTCCTAAAACCTTCTAATTCCCAGGGACATAAATGATAGAGCATGTCTACAGGTTACTACCTGATAAATATATACTCCCCTGATAAAGTGTCAGTTTCTAAGTTGGTTTGTCATGGGTTATTCTCTTCATCTTGAAACTCTTAGGCCCTTGGCCATCCAATTATCTTTCTAGGTTCTTGCTATGCTAGATCTCACATATATGTTACATTTTATTCGTGACTAGAATTCTTTAATATTGTAAAAGGGCTAATGGTGATGCTTCATGCAAGATGGATTCAACATAAAAATGGATATATTTAGCTATGTTGAGCTGGGGATATGCATTCATATTAGCTTGTTGAGTCAGTTTCATTGCCATATCTTTTTCAGACTTTTTAATCCTCCAATTTTTGATGTTTTTAAAACCTTTAACTTTAATCATTGTTCTTTGGACCTTCGCTGTCTCACAGCTAACAAGCTTACTGCTGCTTTGATTGATGGGAAGGCGATTGCTGAAGAGATTCGATTCAAGATAGCTAATGAAGTGAACCGGATGAAGTCATCAATTGGAAAAATTCCAGGTTTAGCTGTAATTTTAGTGGGTGACAGAAGAGATTGTCAAATTTATGTACGTAATAAAATTTTAGCTTGTAAAGAAGCTGGAATCAGGTCGGAAGTTTCAGAATTACCAGAATGCTGCTCAGAAGATGAAATTCTCACTGCTCTGTCGACTTTCAATAAAAATCCTGAAATACATGGTGTTCTTGTGCAGCTTCCTCTTCCAGAGGTTAGACCCAAAATTATGGCATAATTTTGATAGACTGATATCTCCTTGTAGATGACATTGAGAGACACTTGATATTTTGACACACTCATAGACTTGTATTAAAGGGTTTTTACAATTAGGCTAGCAAAAGCCAGAGAGGTAAAGCTGCATACTGCTTGCCCTTGTTACAGCTTCCCTTATTCTCTGGTTCGATGTTAAGATGCTACATTGATTTTTTTCCCTCCCCTTTTTGGTGCTGATATGGTTTATTATGTGATCGAATAGGAAGAACATTCATGGAGGGGTGTTTGATGGGAAATGTATATAGTGATTTCCTTCTTAAAACCATTCTCCATCCTCTCATTTTTAAAGAAAAAAAAAAAGATCTTTTTCACTGCTTCAGTTGCATGATACTGAGATACCTTCTATTTTTTGTAGCATTTGGATGAGGGAAAAATATTGAGTATGCTGCAGTTGGAAAAGGATGTAGATGGTTTCCATCCAGTAAATATGGGGAACCTAGCAATGAAAGGAAGGGAGCCACTTTTTATTCCATGCACCCCCAAGGGTTGCATCGAGTTGTTGCTTAGGTCTGGTGTTGAAATTATGGGGAAAAGAGCGGTGGTGATTGGGAGGAGCAATATTGTAGGACTACCTACATCCTTGCTTTTACAGGTACATACCACATTATATACTTAAGGTTTTATCAATTTAAGACGGAAAAATTACAGGAATAATCCAACTCTTAAACCATTTAATTACTCTTCCTGTTGAATTTCTTTTTGGAAAGAAAATAAGAGAGGGCAGAGGAAAGCAGGACAGAATGGAAAAAAGAACCTAGAAATGGTTTTTCAGTAGTGTACCTGTTAACCTTTTGCAGAAGTTTCTTAATATGAAATTCCTGGACAGAGATATCATGCCACTGTTACTGTTCTACATGCATTTACAAAGAACCCAGAAATGTTTGCACGTGAGGCTGATATCGTGATTACTGCTGTTGGTATACCAAATTTAGTCCGTAGAAGCTGGCTCAAACCAGGTGCTGTCGTTATTGATGTTGGGACATATCCAGTAGAGGTATAGGCTTATTCTTTAACTTCTACTTGTTGCGCTTACTTGTCAACTACAATATATAGAATGCTCCGAATCACAAGTCAAAGTATAAAGAAATCTAGCTTTTTATTATTTCTGTTCTATCCTGGTGTGAACAAGGTTCATTAAGCTGCATGGAACAAATTATTTGGATGGAGAACTACAAGCATATTTCTCAATAGACCATACTATTTCACTTCGCGTTGTGTTTTTTCCTTTTGAACTGACATATGTTCCTGTAATCTTGAGAATTTATCTGCAAACTACAAATTTCATGATCATCTTCACATTGTCTCAGGATTCGAGCTCTGATAATGGTTATCGAATCCTTGGAGATCTATGTTATGGAGAAGCGGTGAAGGTGGCATCTGCTGTCACCCCTGTGCCTGGAGGTGTGGGGCCTATGACTGTTGCTATGCTTCTGTTGAACACACTTGAATCTGCCAAGCGTATTTATAACTTCGTTTGACAGCTTGGTTAGACATCATATCAGTGGTATTTCTCTTACCACGACTCTTCTTGTTTTGCAATTATACGATAGCATAATCTATGAGCTTGTTCAATGCCTATAGATGAGGACAAACGCATCTAGTAATAAACTCAGTTAACTAATTGCAAACTTGATCGAAGGACATCTCCTTCACTATTTCCATATCATTCAATCAATAATGTTATGTGGTAACTGGAAAAGGAATTGTTACAAGTACCTTGAATACAAGAAGAATAACAAGGTTGCTTCGTGTTCAAGTAAATTTGTACGTAGATAATTTTACATGTTCTCCCTAGCCTATCTTCATTTCCTTGCAGTTCAGCTCTACACAATACTTTTACTCTCGAATTTTACTATTCTTTCTAGTTCAGTTAAGCTGATTTCAGCATAAGAGAATTATGATATGAAAGTCTAACATAGTTCGAATATTTATTGAATTTACAGAAACTAAGAAGGAATAGTTGCTCATGGGGAGATGAAGAAGAGAGCTAAGAGTATACAAAATTATATCATGATGCTACATGGACTCAAGATTTAGCTTTATCACTATCTTAGGCCCGTGTGGGCAAGCTAGAAATAACTTGATACACTATCTTAGGCCCGTGTGGGCAAGCTAGAAATAACTTAATAGTCACAATGTTTGGGATTATCTGTTTTGGTTTAGATATTGATCAAGTGGAACTACTTTTTTTTTGTGCGAAATAATGAGCGAACTAGTTGTTCTTAATTTTGTGCAAATTAGTTATACCCGAAATTTGAGATACACAAATCTGAAATCATTGAGAATTGAAGTCTATGTGCATAAACAATTGAAACGTACACAAAAAATAGGATTCCACTTAGATAAGACACTATATGAAATATGGAATGAAAAAATCCCAGACTTATTTAATTTGAAGTCCCGGGGATGTGAAATCTATGTCAAAACATTATTTCTGACAAACTAGCTCCAAAGTCTTACAAATGTCTTTTATGGGCTATCCCAAAGATACAAGAGTCTACACTTCTTCAATCAAACGGACAACAAAGTTTTGTTGTGTGTGGTGGTGTCTTTTAGAAAGAGAATTTCTTCTAAAACGACAAGTGGGAGAAACATACATCTTGAAGAAATTACGATTAAAGAAGAGCAACCAAGAGTCATTCCCGCTGCATCCCAAGACATTAGCATTTAATTGGGAGGCAACTCTTTTTAGTAGGACTCGAGAGAAATGAGCAACCTCTAGTGTTTTAAAAACACTTGAGATGTCGCCTAAAAGGGATTAACCACAACAAAATCCAGTTTCTGTAGAACAACCTAAGTGGAAGTCCCAAATGTTGTTGTAGCACCCCGTAGGTCTAGTAGGGAGAGGCTTCAGCTATATATTAGACTTAATAGAGCTACCTAAAGTTGTTAAAACCATTGGGTGCAATTGGATCTTTAAGGAGAAGAGAGACGTGGATGAGAATATTTTCGGTTGTTGAGCAAGACTAGTTCCAAAGATTACAAACAAACTCATGGCATTAACTATGAAAAAAATTCTCACCTATACCTGATAAAATCCACTCATCTTAGCTATTTCTGCATTTCATTCTTATATGAGAGCACAAATGGATGTCAAAATTGTGTTATTGAATGGGATTCTTGAAAAGGAAGTGCACATTACATAACTTGGCTTTTTTGACTCCATGAATGCTAAGTATATAGGCTTAAGAGGTCCATTTATGGGCTAAAGAAAGCATTAAGAAGTTGGAAGATTTGTTTCGACGTGGCAATTAAAGAGTATGATTTTGTCAAGAACGAAAGGAACTCTATGCTTACAAGAAAAGTTAGTGGGAGTAAGACAGTTTTCCTAGCATCATATGTGGATGACATACCGATGGAAACAACATGCCAATGCTGGAATCAATCAAGGACTAACTCGAAGGTTTAGTACATTTTTGCATAGACATCTATGAAGATAGATCCAAGAGGATGATTGGACTAAATCGAGACACTTATACTGATAAGGTAATAGCAAGGTTCAATATGAAACACTTATATTGTCATAAGAAAGTTCAATAACGTTAGCAATACTAGACACCACATCTAGTTTAGGGTATCCGGATGTATACAACTGTTGACACTAAAAATTTAATAGTAACTTGCATTAAAAGTAATTAATTATTTTGAGCTATAATAAATATTATTAGCCCAATTTAATGAATTTAGTCCACTTAAATAAAGCCCATATTAAATAAAGATAATTTGGGTTGTAATATATTTGGGTCAGTCCATATTACTAGCCCAAACCAATGGATCATTGGATCATTGGACAAGGTGAAAAGACTACTAAGTCGTAAACGGGCCCAAATCCACACTACCAAGTCCATGAAGGGTTTCCATCCCCTATATATAGACCTCTCCAACCTCATTTACAAAGGCCGATAAATCATTATTCTACAGAGCTCTCAAATTTCTCTTGGAAATCCTCTCTAGAAGTAGTCAATAAGCACTTCAAATTTGTGTCGACTGTTCAGAGACACTCAAACAAACTCGACTTAGATTCAAGCTGTGTCATCCTTCATTTAAATAAACCCTAACAAAATGTCAAACTCAGGTTGATGTTAACAAAACATCACCCAGGACTCAAACTCAGGTTGACGTTGACAAAACTCGGGTTAACGTTGATAAAAGTCACCCTACAATGTCGTCATAAACACGTGTCGACATCAAAATGCGGAACAGAATTAGGACTTCGTTTATTATAGATAACCTATAGATTGTACTCATATACATTATTAATACAAAATTATCTTTGCTATATTATTTCTTAGTTTATTTATTTAGATTGTGAAATTTGCGTATACCAAGGCATCGCAACTCTGTTCCGTAAAAAAAATCAACTATTGTAACATCAATGGCCTCAAGGAAGAACATTGTTGAGTACACTGACAACTTTAATACTAACCAGCGAAAGACTATCACGCTGAATGACTTCATTGTCGACCAGACTCTTGGTGTAAACACAAGAGAATGAAGAAAGTTGTAGTCGCCGCTTCTACTGCAAGCTTTCCAGTTGCGATTATTTCTACACGTCAACGCAGATCATTTCGACAAAAGGCTTCTGAAAATGCCTTCACGTCTTCTTTTCGCAAAGAGCGTTAAGTTCCAGTATTTGGCTTTAGCTCTGCGGTTGAATATGACCAACCATTTGTTGCTTCCCTCAGATGGAAGCAAACTGCAATTGAACGATCAGAGAGATTGGTCATTCGCACAAGTCCCCTCTTTGACCCATTTAGGATCGACGATGATGCTGAATTCAGTAGTGATTCCTCTGCCTCCTCACCTCTAGAGACCCCTGACGTAGAAGAATCATCTCACTTTTCTAAGTCATTCATTGCTGCTTTCTTGGTGATTTCAACAAAAAATATTGAGGAGCAACTCGTTGAGATAAATAACCTTCTCCAAAAATTGATAAAAGACGAAGATGAAAACTACGCTCAAGTCAAATTTCAAAATGATCAAATCGCCACTATAAACAAGAAGCTTGAGAAAAGTTTAACCAATGGATCATCCAAGTACAGTTACAGTGAAAGCGAAAGTGAGAGTGATAAATCTGTAAATAGACAACTCTCACATCCCGTTGACTGCTAAACAAGTCCAAGACATAATAGCTAACATTGTCAAGGGTCAACTTGGGGAAGGTTCTCAAGGTAGTCACTGTTATGTGAAACCTTACACCAAGAGAATTGATAGGTTGCATATGCCTCATGGTTACCAAGCCCTAAGTTTCAGCAATTTGATGGGAAGGGGATCGCCAATCAATATATCGCTCACTTTGAACAGACGTGCAATAATGTTAACACCACAAATGACTTGCTAGTTAAGCAGTTTGTTCGCTCCCTCAAAGGCATTGCTTTCAATTGGTACACACCTATCTCTGGAATCCATTGATAGTTGGGATCAAATGGAGATATAGTTAATGAATAGGTTCTATAGCAATTAACGTATACTTATCATGATTGAGTGAGCTAAAAGTTATCAATGGAAATATGAGCAGGTCATTGATCACATCAATTAATGGTGCGCTTTGAGTCTAAAAGTGTAAGGATCCTTTGACTGAAGTGTCTGCTGTCGAGATGTGTTTATAGGGAATGGATTAGGATTTGCTTTATATCTTGCAAGGTATAATGTTTAGGTCTTTACAAGAGTTGGCTACATCTCGACAGCAGACACTTCGGTCAAACGGTCCTCTTGCACTTTAAACTCAAAGCGCGCCATCGGTTGATGTAATCAATGGCCGGCTCGTCTTTTCATTGATGAGTTTTACTACACTTAATCATGCTAACTACACGTTGACTGCTATAGAACCTATTGGTTAACTATATCTCCATTTGATCCCAACTATCAATGGTTTCCGGAGATAGGTTTGTGTACCAATTAAAGGCGATGCCTTTGAGGGAGCGAACAAACTGCTTAACTAGTAAGTTATCTGTGGTGTTAACATTATTGCAAGTCTCCACAAAGTGAGCGATGTGTTGTTTGGGACTCCTCTTCCCATAAAATTGCTGAAACTTAGGGGGTTGATAACCATGAGGCATACGCAACCAATCAATTCTCTTGGTTTAAGGTTTCACATAGCGGTGACTACCTTAAGAGCCTTCCCCAAGTTGACCCTTACAGCGTTAGCTATCATCTCTTGGACTTGTTTAGCAGTCAACCGGATGAAAGATATATCACTCTCACTTCCGCTTTAGCTATCACTATGCTTGGATGATCCATCAGTTTAACTTTTCTCAAGCTTCTTGTTTATAGTGGCGATTTGATCATTTTGAAATTTGATTTGAGCATACTTTTCGTCCCCATCTTTTATCAATTCTTGGAGAAGTTTATTCATCTCAACGAGTTGCTCCTCAATAGTTTTTGTTGAAGTCACCATGACGGCAGCAATGAATGACAGAAAACTGAGATGATTCCTCTACGTCAGGGTCTCAAGAGGTGAGGAGGCAGAGAAATCACTATTGGATTTAGCGTCACCGTCAACCCTAAATGGGTTAAAAAGGGGACTGGTGCAAATGACCAATCTCTCTAACCGTTCAGTTGCAGTTTGCTTCCATTTGAGGGAAGCAACAAATGGTTGGTCATATTCAACCGCAGAGCTAGAGCCAAATACTGGAACTTCACGTTCTTTGCGAAAAGAAGACGTGATGGCATTTTCATAAGCAGTTTGTTGAAATGATTTGCGTTGACGGGTAGAAATAGTCGTAACTCGAAAGCTTGCAGCAGCAGCGGCGACGACAAATTTCTTCTTTTCTCTTGTGTTTACACCAAGAGTCTGGTCGGCAATGAAGTCACTCAGCGTGATAGTCTTTCGCTGGGTAGCATTAAAGTTGTCAGTGTACTCAACAATGTTTTTCCTTGAGGCATTGATGTTACAGTAGTTGATTTTTTTTTATGAAACAGAGATGAGAGGCAGAGACGTCTACTGGGAGTGCCAACATTTGTATAAGCAAATTTCGCAATCAAAATAAATAAACTAACAAATAATGTAGCACAGATAATTTTATATTAACAATGTTTATTGGTATAATCTATGTATTAGATGTTATCTAAAATAAACGAAGTTCTCTAATCCTGTTTATTTTGATGTCAGCACGTGTTGATGACGAACTTGTAAGGTGACGTTTTGACAACGTAGATCTACGCTTGAGTGTAGAATGACGTTTTGTCCACGTTAACCCGAGTTTGAGTGTAGAGTGACATTTTATTAACGTCAACCTGAGTTCGACTTTTTTTGGGTTTATTCGGATAAGGGCTGACACAGTTTGAATCTCAGTCGAATTTGTTTGAGTGTCTCTGAACTGTCGACACGAATTGGAAACTTGCGAGCTGTTGAAATGATCTTCTGCCTTCTACAACTGAAGGTGGAGAGGTTTATTTGTAGGGGATGAAAACGTTCATGGACTTGGTAGTTTGGGCTTTTGGTCCGTTTTAGTCTTTTCACCTTGTCCATTTAACCATCTTATTTGATCAAGTAATATAGATTGACGCAAATCTTTTACAACTCAAATTATGTCTATTTAATTTGGCTTTATTTAGGTGGGCTAAATTAATTGAATTGGACTACTAGTATTTCTCATAGCTCAAAAAATAATTAATTTATTTTAATGTAAAACACTAATAAATTTTTAGACTCTACAAATTACCAACTCGAGACTATGTCACGTACACGTTTTGGATGTTTAATTGTGATTGGGTCTCGATGAATTTGATTTTCATTTGGGATCTTTTTTTGAAAAGAGTTATTAAGTGAGTATAACTCTAACAAGTCTTGGATCCAAGAATCCTAATCATAATCGTAATTGATTTGTTTCTTTTAACCGATAGAAGAAAATCTATTTTTTTTATTTAACCAACTGAAAAAAATTATCTTGTATAAATATACGAGACACGATCTCTCTTATTTTACCCTAATTGCTTCCGCCATTCAACTTGTGCGCCCCAAAATTTCCTTGATGCCTAAATCATACCTTATCTTTGTATGCAGTAAAGGTAATTCTTCATGTTTTTTTTTTTCATTAATGATGATGTATAATTTAGTGGCATCATGCAATGGTTGAATTTGCTTTGCTAATCCTTTATAAGTGGCGGCATGAAACAATCGGTAAAAAGAGAACACGGCGTGCCTTCCTTACGTTGACTATTCAATTACTGTGTTTTCTTTTCTACTTTACAGCTTGTTAGATAGCCAAGATAGGAGGGAAAGGAAGGGGAGGGGAAGGGAGATGGCCAAAATCCATTGTTTGGATAACAAGTGAGGGGGTGAGGAATTTGGAGGGGAGGGAAATGGAAGGATCAATTTGTAAGAAATTCCTCCCTCCAACAATGGAGAGATTTGGAAGGAAAACCCATCCTTCTTCCTTCCCCTCCCTTTCTCTTCCCTCCCCTTCCCTTTCCTCCCCTTTTGTTACCCAAACACACTGTTAAAGTCAGTGCTCAAATCTTCGGAGTTGATAATCAAAAACTACTCCCATTTACTACTTTAAAGACTTGCTACGTGTTTGTTCAAAGCAAATCAATATAATTTCTGTAGCAATGATTTTGCTCCTTTTGCTTAGATTAAACAGCGGGTTTTAGAAAATTATAGCAGTGCAAGATCCCAATGTTCACCTTTTTCCCACGAGTCTCATATTCTACGTCACACAAATGTTATTTTAACACATATAGAAGCTCTTTTTTATTGTATTTGGCTTGATTTTTGTCGTATAATACACTACCACGAAGTTAGATCTCCGAAAATTGTACCCAAACATCAATTTATTTCTTATCCTCTTTTTTTTTTTTAGCGACTGAATTTCTACTGTTGGATTTCGCAATTTTGTTGATATCAAAGAGTACTCAGAAGTTTCGAACTTTTTAAGGTAAACTTCTTTTTTACTTTATTGTTCGAAATTCTTCTTTATTGTTTTGCATATTAGGGTCATGGTAGAGCAGGCGACAACTTTTGAAGCAAAACAACCGTCTTGCTGATCATGCCGATCGTGATCAGTCCATCACATGTGTTAGATTATCATGCTGGTTGTGATCAATCTAATATCTTTAGATGGTTTTTTTAGAGTTTTTTGTTCTCAACATTTTTGAAGAAACTACAGAACGACCATCGTGGTAGGCCATCATGCTGGTCGTGATCAGTCCATTGGAGGTGTTAGGTCATCATACTAGTCGTGATCAAACTAACATATTTAGATGGTATGTTTTTTCTCAATTGTTTTGAGGACACTACAGAACAACCATCGCGATGAGCCATCATATTGGTCGTGATCAGTCCATCGGAGGTGTAGATCATCATGCTAGTCGTGATCAACCTAACATCTTTAGATGGTATTTTGAAGCCACTACAGATGACGGTCACGATGGGTCATCATGGTATGCTCACCCTATGAATAACAAAAGGAACTTGACTCCCTTTTAATTATCTATTTATTTATTTAATTTTCCGGATGGTGATTCTAATGATGATAGACAGATTTATCTCTCCGTCGTGGATCACAAAAGAGATTATCCCCTATCAGGCACTACACTAGTCATACGTCGTTCATTGTCTCGCCCGGAGGGCATACACCCACTAATCTGCAAAGAAAATTTTTCAAGTGAGATGTCCATTGAGTATAAACAGGACGAACGCAATGCGCTGACAACATATGTTTCTCGAAACAATTTTCAGAATCAATTGTTCATTCATGATTGGCTACATACGTTATTTTGCTCTATTATTGATGACTCGGTAAGATGGGGATCTCTTATCCTAATAAACATTGGAGATTCTTATTTCGTTTATGAGTATCGCGAATGGACTAAGGATGTCTTGTATCGCTTCAATAAAACGCTCGACTTATGTTCATCTTACCATGCGACTTATGCTTCATTGTATTCGTATGACAGCAGAGATACGAGCATTTTACGTGCACTTTGTGTGAGTTGGTGTCCTTCCACTAATACACTTCATATTATGGCTGTGAACTGTCTATTTCTTTGTGAGACCTTTACAAATTTGGTGGCTTAACGATTGTTGGAAAGTTTTATGATGAGACCATTCCACATCTTAGTGTTCTAAAGGCACGGGATGCGAATGATGAGCGTCTCATTTTATAAGCTTTTAGAACACTAAGATGTGGAATGGTCTCATCATTCGTGTGAACACTAAGCTTTTGAAATGAGACGCTCATCATTCGTATCCCGTGCCTTTAGAACACTAAGATGTGGAATGGTCTCATCATAAAAATTTCCAACAATCGTTAAGCCACCAAATTTGTAAAGGTCTCACAAAGAAATAGACAGTTCACAACCATAGTATGAAGTGTATTAGTGGAAGGACACCAATTCACACAAAGGGCACGTAAAATGCTCGTATCTCTGCTGTCATACGAATACAATGAAGCATAAATCGCATGGTAAGCTGAACATAAGTCGAGAGTTTCATTGAAGCAATACAAGGCATCCTTAGTCCATTCGCGATACTCATAAACGAAATAAGAATCTCTAATGGTTATGAGGATAAGAGATCCCATTTTACCGAGCCATCAATAATAGAGAGACATAACGCAGGTAGCCAATCATGAATGAACAACCTATCCTGAAGAAAAACATATGTTGTCAATACGTTACGTTCGTCCCGTTTATACTCAATGGACATCTCACTTGGAAAATTTTCTTTGCACATTGGTGGGTGTATGCCCTCCGAGCGAGGCAATGAACGACGTATGACTAGTGTAGTGCCTGATAGGGATCATCCCTTTTGTGATCCACGAGGGAGAGATAAACCTGCCTATCATCATTATACTCCTTAAGAATCACCATCCGGCAAATTTAATAAATAAATAGATAAATTAAAAAGGGAGTCAAGTTCCTTTTGTTATTCATAGGGTGAGCACATCTTGATGACCCATCGTCACCGTCATCTGTAGTGGCTTCAAAATACCATCTAAAGATTTTAGGTTGATCACGACTATCATGATGATCTACACATCCGATGGACTGATCACGACCAATATGATGGCCCATAACGATGGTCGTTCTGTAGTGTGTTCAAAACAATTGAGAAAAAACATACCATCTAAAGATGTTAGATTGATCACGACTAATATGGTGACCTAACACCTCCAATGGACTGATCAAGACCAGCATGATGGCTCATCACGATGGTCGTTCTGTAGTTTCTTCAAAAATGTTGAGAACAAAACTCTAAAAATACCATCTAAAGATGTTAGATTGATCACAACTAGCATGATAATCTAACACCTGTTATGGACTGATTAAGACAATCATGATGGCCATTCGCGATGGTTGTTTTGTAGTATTTTCAAAAGTTGTCTCACGATGTACATCAAATGAAAGGGGGGCATACCATGACCCCAATATGCAAAACAACACTAAAGTGGAATTTCGAACAATAAGGTAAAAAAATTATACCTTAAAAAGTTCGAAACTTCTGACTACTCTTTGATATAAACTGAGATTTGAGTATAATTTTTGGAGATTCAGCTTTGTGGTATTGTGATATACACACATATCAAGCCGAAGACAATTGATTAAAAAAAATTGAAAAAAAATAAAAAGAGGCATCCCAACATAATCATGGTGGCCAAGCATATTCTTAATTAATTGGAAGACATGACACAAACAAATACAAAACACTTTCATTCTTCCCACCCCACTATCCCAAAATCAACACCAACATTAGCAGCTAAAGTAACCAAAGTGCAGGTACATACCAAAAAGAAAAAGGAAAACCACGAGCTCCTATACCCTCTCCATCTCTCATCCAAATCAAATCAAATTATACACCATACTAATAGGGTTTTTGACCAAACTGAAAGAAAATAGCATACAAGGTTACACTTATGACATACTTCTATATGCTAGTTGGTACAGCCAAAACAACGAAACAAAGTAAAGGTGAATTGAATCGGTAAACCCACCTTGCGAATCAATTGGAAAGGCATTATTTTAGCAAGAGCCATATTTATCAATTAAAGAAAAAGAAAAAAGCGTAAAGAAAAGAAGTGCAAGTATGAAAACATAGTATAAAAAAAATAAAGAGTAACAAAGGGATGAAACACTTACTAATCAAGGATGAAGATGAATGATGCTTGATAACAAAGGGATCGTAGGCTCTAATTCCGACTCTCTGATGGTGATTATGGGCAAATAACAAAAAATCTTGGGTATGTGTTGCTTTACTGGTTTGATGATCATTGCCAGAGAGAAAAAAAGATTGTTATGTAGTAGTATCGATTTTGCTTGCATTGTATCAATTCAATCAAACAAAAGAACAAAAAAAAGAGAGAGATGGTGCAATATATGAAATATCTGATATACAAATTTGGAGGGCAATCAATTACGTGATGATCAAATACCTTATATATGGGTTAGGGATTTGATAATCCTACATCTAATAGGAGTTGAAGTTTTATCTCTTATTTTTTTTATCTAATGTCATTTAATAAGCGATAAAAGATAAAATTTTGCCAAGAGTTTATCAAGTCCTTTAAACCTAACCTAATGCCGGTTGTTTGCCCCTTCTAGTCAAAGTCAAATTTAAACCCTCAAAACATACGAGTGATATAGTTTCGAAGGGGCAATTTGTAGATACTAAAAATTTAATAGTGTCTTACATATTGTATGGGGTCTACCTAGCAGACCTCCAGCTGGCAGCAGCCTGCCACTCCACGTCAGAGCGCCTGGAGCAGAGCAGACCTCCTCAGGCAGACCGCTCCGGACATAGCCTTTAGGCTGGAGTTTAATGAAGGCCTCGTTCCACCTTGGCCCACTTTCAAAGAGGCCCACTCACTTTACTAGGTCAGTTATAAGTCCATGTCTCATATAAATACCCATGCCCATGCATGGGTAAGGTACGTTCAATCAAACACTCACAAAATACTTGCACTTGATACTCGTTTTCTCTCTACTAGAGATCTTGTGCTCAATTTGGACTGACTTAGGCATCGGAGAGGCGATCCTCGGAACCACCCCCGAGGTTTCTCCTTCTTTTGCAGGTAACCACCACCACGAAGGACGTTTGGGAGCCACGATTCCACCAAGTACCCACCACCACATTCACTGTTGCTGTCTTGGACAGAAACAATTTGGCGCTAGAAGGAGAGGAAGAGTAGAAAAGCCCAATCTACAACTTCGCAATGGTGGTTCCAACCTCAGAAATGCTCGGTTCCGACAGTTCAGGAGGAGAAAGCAACTCTCCACTGAGAGAAACAAACACGAGATCAACAAGAAGGGGTAGTGCTGCTACCACCAGATCAGGCAGGAGGGAAAACACCATCACCCCTCATCGTGAAACCAGGCAGACCCCACAGCCAAGCAGCTTAGTGGTCATGCCCACACCGGAGCAACTTCAAGCAGCTTTTCAAGTGTTGCAGTCTGCTCAACAGTTTATGCAAACTGTTGGAAGTCAACCTGCTCGAAAGAGAAAAAGAACCGGAACACACGATTCAGTTCGAAGGCACCTGCGGCTGTCATCTGAAGAGGAGACAGCCACAGCAGACCCCTTATGCGGGTACAATATGACGAACATTACACCCACCCCGACGTCGGAGTATGGCCTATCTAGCCGCTCTGGACCCGGGTACATCAGGAGGGGCTGGCAGGAAGCAGAGTGGGATACTGAAATAATGCAGCAAGATCATCCCAGTATGTTCAAAGAACCAACACCCACAGGGTATACGGCAGGCTCAAGTCGGAGATCTGTCCACAGAGGAAGTCCAAGGGGCGTGGCCCAGAATGTCCAGCCGCGACCCAGAACCAGGCACAACTCAGGAGCTGAAGAGGCCCTGTCTGCGCCTGGTGGCGGAACGGTCAGAAGGCATGTCAGCCTGAGATTAGGAACAATACCAGAGGAGGGTTCTGGCGATAATGGAGCTCCCACAGACCTCAGAGGACTCATAGCCCATAGAGTCAACTTCAGACCCATTGTGGTCTCACCTGCAGAGGAGATTAGATCTCCTTCTAAGTCTCCCTTCACACCTGAAATCATTGCGGCCAGAGTGTCAAAAGCGAAGCTCCCGTCCAATCTCAAGTTCGAAGGGGAGGGAGACCCAAAGGAGCATGTGGCAGCCTTTGAGACCCACATGGAACTAGGAAATTACAATGAGGCCACATGGTGCAGACACTTCCCTGCCACTCTGACAGGGATAGCACAAACATGGTTCAGGACTATTCCCCAGGGAACGATTGCTAACTTTGATGAACTGAAGAAGAGATTCAAAGAGCATTTCGTTAGCGGAAGTATGAGGAACAAATCCACACATGAGCTGCTATTACTGAAGCAGACTCAGAATGAAAGCTTGCGGGATTTCATAGGGAGGTTCAACAAAGAGCTGATGGATATCCAAGAGCTGGAGAAGAAGCTCGCTCTGCACGCTCTGAGGAACGCCCTACCCCACACCAGTAAATTCAGAGATGATCTTAAATGGGTCACCATGAAAGAACTCAGCGAGGCCCTGGCCCTGGCAGAAAAATACATAGCCGTCGAAGATTTCAACAAAGCATCGACACACAGAGCAGAAACAGGCAGACCTGCTAGACAGGGTACCAGGCAGAATGAGCACCAGTTCATGGGAGGCAGACTGAATTTTGGAGGCCCCAGGCCCCATCAGAGCAGAGGGAGAGAAAAACAAAAAGAAGCATAGAGAGAAGCAGACCGGCTGAAGGCCCAAGAGAAATATAACAAGTATAGCAACCTCAGCGCGCCAAGGGCTGAGATCTTTCTGACCCACAGAGATGACAGCAGGTGGCACAGACCACCACCCACCAAGAAGAGAAGCCTAGGCTCAAACATGGCAGAGTTCTGCGCTTTCCATGAGGCACCGGGCCACAATACAGAAGACTGCATAAGCCTGAAAAACGATCTGGAAAGCCTGATCAGACGAGGCTACTTCAAAGAGTACCTCGCCTGGAATCAGGGGATCAAGGAGAAGGAGCAACAGAGCGAAGGGCAGACATTGCAGGACAAGCGAGCAGAGATCAAGGAAGGGAAAAAGAAGACGGTATACGTCATATTTGGCAGCTCTAGCTCGATAGGGGGAGAGAGGGCTCATCTAAGGCAACTCACCCACCCCAACCTCTACTCCATCAACCAGGCAGAGCTGAGCCCAAATCTACCAAACATGACCTTCACAGCAGAAGACTGCAAAGGCATCAGTTTCCCGCACTCCGACCCTCTTGTGGTCACTCTGGAGATTAGCAGGATAGATGTACGAAGAATACTGGTAGATGGCGGGAGCGCCGTGAATATCCTTTATAAGGATACCTTCGAGAAAATGGAGCTAGATCGTTCAATGCTGAAGCAAGGAGGAACTCCAATCGTCGGATTCACGGGGAATTCCATCATCCCAGAGGGGAAAATACATCTGACAGTGATCACAGAGGGGCAGAACGGAGTGAAGAGAGCAGTAGTACAAGACTTTCTGGTGGTAGACCTCCCGTCACCATACAACGCTCTGATGGGAAGGAAGTTCATCGAGGCAGTACAGGGAATCCCGTCAACCCATCATCAGACCATGCTTTTCTTAAGCAGTACTGGAGAAGTGGGCAGACTGAAGGGAGACCAGAGAGCTGCTAGGTCATGCAATTGACCGCCTAAAGAAGGATAAAAGACCTCCTCCTCCTGACCACTCTGGGTCCAGGAGAAAGAGGAGAAAAGAAAAGAAAGAAGGAAAGAGGAAAGAGGCCGAAGAAGCCAAGAAGGACCAGGCTGAAGAATCGGGAAAGAAAGAAAGGAAGGAAAGGCCAAAGAGGCCAAGCAAAGAGAGGAAGAGTGTGCTGCTATCAGTGAGGCCGATGCTCGGCCAGAAGCAGAGCAGGAGGCAAATAAGCCTCAACCGGGGGAAGAGACCGAAGAGGTACTCTTGGGACCGGAAGAAGGCAGGGCAGTCAGGATAGGCAAAGACCTGGATCCTGAAACCAGAGTCAACCTAATCAGTCTGCTGAAAGAGAATGCAGATGTGTTCGCTTTCTCGGTAGCTGAGATGCCTGGGGTGGACCCAGCCACCATCAACCACAAGTTAAACACCGCTGCAGGATACAGACCTGTGAAGCAGAAGAGGAGGAACTACTCTGCGGAGAAAAATAAAGCCATTGAGGAAGAAGTTCAGAAGCTGCTTGAGGCAGGGTTCATAGAGCCCTGCAAATACCCAGAATGGTTGGCCAATGTGGTAATGGTTAAGAAGACGAACGGGAGCTGGAGGATGTGTGTTGACTTCACAGACCTCAACAAAGCCTGCCCCAAGGACTGCTATCCCTTGCCAAGAATCGACCAGCTGGTAGACTCTACCAGTGGGCACGCTCTGCTCAGCTTCATGGACGCGTTCAGCGGATACCATCAGATCTTCATGGACCCTGCAGACAAGGAGAAGACTGCATTCATCACCCCTATCGGGGTATTCTGCTATGTCATGATGCCCTTCGGGCTGAAGAACGCAGGCGCCACCTATCAAAGGCTGATGGATCAGGTCTTTGCCGGTCAAAGGGGATGGAATTTGGAGGTGTACGTTGATGACGTCATCACCAAGAGCAAAACTGAGATTGACCACATAGCAGACCTAAAGGAGACCTTCGCCAACCTCCGCAAACACAACATGAAACTGAATCCTAAGAAATGCGTGTTTGGAGTACGGTCAGGGAAATTCCTGGGCTATCTGGTCAGCGAAAGGGGGATCGACGCGAATCCCGACAAAATAAAAGCAGCTATGGATCTGCCAGAGCCTAAAAGCATCAGAGACATCCAGAGGCTGACAGGCAGAATGACAGCCCTGTCCAGATTCATAGCTCAGTCTGCAGAGAAAGCTCTCCCATTATTCAAAATATTGAAGGGGAACAAAGAGTTCAGGTGGGAAGCAGAGCAGAAGGAGGCATTCCAGAAGTTGAAGTCACACCTCTCTGGCCTGCCAACACTGGCCAGACCCAAGACAGGGGAAGCTCTCTTCCTATACATTGCCGTTACAGCTGCAACTGTGAGTGCAGTCCTGCTGAAGGAAGAGAACAAGAAGCAGCAGCCGGTATATTTTGTAAGCCACACCCTCACGGGTGCAGAAACACGCTACCCATTGATAGAGAGGGCAGCCTACGCAGTAGTGCTGGCCACCAGAAAGCTGAGGCCATATTTTGACGCACATCCCGTCACTGTGCTGACAAATATGCCTCTGGAAAAGGCAATGGAGAAGGTAGACAAATCAGGGAGAATCATGAACTGGGCCCTGGAGCTGACAGGGTTCGGTATCAAATTCGCCCCACGAACCGCCATAAAAGCACAAGCTCTAGCTGACTTCCTAGCAGAGTGTGCCTATCAGGAATCAGTAGGAGAGCCCAGAGCCTGGGAAGTCTTTCCAGATGGGTCTGCAACCATCAACGGCTCTGGGGCAGGCGTGGTCATCAGAACCCCAGAGGGGAAAATCATTGAATATGCCTTGAAGTTCATGTTTTCGGCAACCAATAATGAATCAGAGTACGAAGCGGCCATCGCTGGATTGCAGCTCTGCCAGACCCTGGAAGCCAAGCACGTCCACCTCAAAATTGACTCTCAGTTGGTAACCAACCAAGTCAAGGGGGAGTATGAGGCCAAGGAGCCGACGATGCAGAGCTACCTAGCCAGGATGAGGTCTCTGATTTCAAATTTTGAAACTTTTAGAATTGAACAAGTGCCTAGAGCACAGAACGCACAGGCAGATGCCCTGTCCAAATTGGGAAGCAGCAGTCTGCAAGAGCTGAATAGGTCTGTTCTGGTGGAAGTCAGACCCACCAGTGCAATCTGCGAGGATGCAGAGCGAGTTTTGGAACTGGAAGATATGCCAAAGTGGATCAAGGAGATCGCTGAGTATAAACAGACTGGCAAATTACCAGAAGGAAAAATGAAAGAAAGAAAACTCAAGCTGACAGCATGCAGATACTGCCTGATCGGGGACGAGCTATACAGGAAGTCTTTTCCTCTGCCCCTACTCAAATGCGTAGGGCAGAGAGATGCAGACTACATAGTGAGGGAGATTCATGAGGGACTCTGCGGACACCATATCGGACCAAGAGCTCTGGCCCATAAAGCTCTCAGAGCCGGTTATTATTGGCCCACAATGAAAGTTGACTCTGAAGCTCTGGTGAAAAAATGCGACAGCTGCCAGAGGTTTGCACCGAACATCAAGCTACCCGCAAACGACCTCATGCCAATCTACAACCCTATCCCATTCGCCCAATGGGGGCTAGACATCCTGGGACCCTTCACAAAGGCCCAATATCAGAAGAGATGGTTAATTGTGGGGGTAGATTACTTCACTAAGTGGATAGAGGCAGAAGCCCTATCAACCATCACAGAAGCAGCCGTCAGAAAATTTTTGTGGCAGAACATCATCACCAGATACGGGATTCCGAAGGCTTTCGTCTTCGACCACGGGAGACAGTTTGACAACATGCCCCTATCAGGGTGGTTGGAGCAGTTTGGGATCAAATATGCCCTATCTTCAGTCTGCAACCCTCAGTGCAACGGTCAGGCCGAAGCCGCTAACAAGCAGATCCTGATAGGCCTACAGAAGAAGCTAGAGGAGCAAAAAAGCATGTGGCTAGAGGAGCTGCCTAACACTCTGTGGTCGATCAGAACCACAATCAAAGAATCAACTGGGCAGACCCCCTTCCACCTGGTATATGGTTCTGAAGCTGTCATGCCTGTTGAGATCGGGTCCGAGAGTCTGAGGATCAGCCTATTTGAGCCAGGTCTGAATGACGAGGCCCTGAAGACAAATCTAGATCTGCTGGATGAATACAGAAACGAAGCTAGGTTCAGAATGGAAGCCTACAAAGCCAGAGTCAGCAGATACTATAACCGGAAAGTGAGGGCCAGGCCTCTGGAGGTAGGGGATCTGGTACTCAGAAATGCAGCAGCTGTGCAAAAAGACAAAATACACGGAAAGCTGTCGGCTAAGTGGGAGGGACCCTACCAGGTTAGTGAAGAGCTACACCCCGGAACCTACAGACTGAAAAGAATGGATGGAAGTGAACTGAAAAGCAACTGGAACGCCCGAATATTGAAAAAATACTTCGTGTAACCCAGATTGTATCAAAACGCCCATGAATGAAAGGCCTTTGAGCCACCCCTTGTCCACCACTCTCCATTTCGCATTAAACCCCCGTCCCCTTATCAATTCTTTATGAAAAACAAAATGCCAAAATCAAATACACCCTTAGCAGACTGAGAAAAAATACCACAGACTGGTAAAAGAAAACAGGGTCTGAGTCAGACTGAAGGCTGAAGAGGCTCTTCAGACACAAAAGTAAACTATATAACGAAGAAAGGGAGTCGGCCAAAAGGTTAACTCTGTCCAAGAGCCCCTGAGGCCCGCAGAGTGATCGGATGCCGACTCGACTTACCGATGTCATAGACCTCTACCTCTAAACCTGCGGGGCCGAAGACCCAAAAAGCAGCAAGGATAAGTCATAGACACCTAAGGCTAATGGGGACGCGAGAGTTCCTAAGAACCAAAGCGTACCTCGACACGAAAAAGATGGCAGAAGGAGCTAAAGGGCGAACCCCAAAACTCCCAGAACCATCATGACTTAGGGCGTCAAAATACCTCCTCTGCTCTGCTGTTGTTGAATCTTTGTCATACATAAGGCAGAGCAGAAGAGTAAAGGGCCCCTAAAGTCCCAGCTCTGAGCAAATCTCACCGGCCACCAAGCCAAGTAAACAAAAACGCCCAGATATATTGCTTGATGGCACGGCAGACTCATCATCAGAGCAGAACGCAAGTACTTAGCAGAAATAACAAAACTTGGTATGCATCAATAGAAAGCACAAAAGTCAACAGAAGAACGCAACTCGCATTGCAGGAAAAATAATTGAATCTTATATAAGAAGATCTGGCTATAAGCCAAATCAGAGTGCTACATAGTACTGCAACAACGGCGGCTACCTAATCAAAAGAAGGGAGAAAATACAGATGAAAAGGAAATGTTTGACTATTTAGTTACAAATATTACAAGATAAGTCAATTAGGATATCATCGGAGGGCAAAAACGGAGGACTGCAATCAGTTCAGCACAGGCTCCCAGCTCACCTACCTCAGCAGCTCAGACAGGAGTCACAAGAAGACTGAGGCGAAGCATGAGATAGCCGCCCGAGTTCCTATTGCTTAGGAACGGAGCTGCCATCCTTTGCGAGCTCCCATCAACTTGCTGCTCTGAAGACTCTCCCTCTGAAGGCAGAGAGTAGAGCAACTCCAGATCTCTGAGCTCCTGAGTCACCGGAGGTCGCATATGCACTTGACTGGCGTAGGCGTCCTCAAAGGCATCCCAGTTGAAAGAGGGCTGCAAATGCCAGAGAACCCTGCGGACCGCAACTTTGCAGTCCTCCCAGTACTTGTTCCCAAACGCCTCCTCCATCTGCGCAGCCCGGGCAGCCTCCTCCGCCAGCAGCTGAGCCTCTTTCTGCTTTAGGGCTACCTCAGCCTCCTTAGCCTGCTGAGCCTCCCTCTCAGAAAGCAACTTGGAGAACTCTGCCCCTAGCTCCTCCTCCTTCTGTCTTAGAGCTGCCTCAGCCTCCTTGGCTTGCAGAGCCAATTTAGCAGAGCAGCCTTCATGTTCAGCCCGTATAGCAGAGAGCTGACCCCTGAGCTGCTCATGCTCCTTCAACGCTGCCTGCAGCCGGGCCTCGGAGGTCTTCAGCTTAGTCTCCACCGTCGAAGCACGAGACAACGCCTCACTAAGCTGGGAAGAGAGCCGGGAATGCTCAGCCGCGATAGCCTCTGCTTGCGCCGCCTGACCCTCCATGCGTTGGTTGACGGTCCGCAAGGTGTCGCGCTCCACAATCAGAGCATCCCTCTCCTCCTCAGTTTCGCGGCAGGTGGACACAATCAGAGAGTTCTGGGCTTTCAGCTTGGCATACTCTTCCCTCTGCTGTGCTACCTGAGCCTTAAGCTGCTGCAGTTCAGGGAGATCTGCCTCATGTCTACCCAGCCCTACAGCATGGCAGAACTCCCCAATGAAGGCGCCGGCCCGCGCAGCCTGTAATCAAGGAAAAAGCAGATCAGAAAGAAATCTTAATGTCATAAACAGATGACTGTAAAAAGGACAGACAACTCACCAGGGGGACATCTTGAACAGCATAGTCCGGTGAGAAGCGACTTGCCAGAAGCTTCAACCACTCACTGGGATCAGGGAAGGCCACGGACATCTGCTCCCGCCCCTGAGCCTCGTGCTGGTCGTCCGCCGATTCCCTCTGCAGAGAACCTGAGCCAAAAGAAAGTCCAGTCAGTTCCACAGAAGGGAAAAGGCCGGAGCTAAGACCAGGTAAGGGATACACACCTTTGGTGGCGACGTCGTCCTCAACAACAACGATCCGAGGGGAGTCAGCAGGGAGACGAGTCTTCTTCTGAGGAGGAGCTCCTTCCTCACTCTGCCTCTCTGCTGGCCTCTTCTGGGAATGAGAAGAGACCTCAGGCTCAGCCGTAGTCTGCTGAGCACCCTCTGCAAGGGGTTTAAGCTGGCCCGCAGTGGGAGCAGAGGTCTGAAGAGCCGCAGCAGACTGCACCTTCCTAGCCCTCAATTGCTGCTGAAGAAAACAAAAGGTAAAAACTGCCATCAGCAAAGTAAGGCACAGAACGAATTGACTCTACAAGAGGGAAGAGAGGAAAAGGAAACACTAACCACACGCGCTAGATCCTCAGGAGTAGGGGAAAGGACCTGCTTAAAGCCTCTGGGAGGAGGAGGAGCAGCATTCCTACCAGGAGGAGTAGGCCTCTGGACAGGAGGAGTAGACTTCTGGACAGGGGGAGACACGACATTCTCCACCACTGGGACGGAAGCCAAGCTCTGCTGCTCCACCCTCTCACGCTGGAGAGGCTCCACCATCTCCTGGTTAGTCTGAACGGGCGTAGGGACGGCCTGCCCAGCAGAACCTATCACAGTAAAATAAAAACAGGGAAATCAAGAAGGTGCAGGTAAAAAGAAACCGATAACAAAGAGCAGTTTGGGTCTGAAGAAGACAGCTACCTGACTGGCCCTCACTCTGATCCTCTGCAGACTGAGTCGTGACAGTCTTAGCAGCCTCCGCTCCCGTCCTGTCAAACTCTGTCATGGCTTGGTGGGACTCCTGACCAGCTTCATCAGGCTGAGCAGAACCACCCACTGGAGTAGGTTCTTTCTCCGTCCTGTCAAACTCTGTCGCCGCTTGGTCAGGCCCTCCCATGGGCACATCCTCCACCACAGGCGGTTCTGAAAGTAAAAAGAGAAAATGAGAAGCGATTAGCAGAGTGCACACAAGCAGAAAGAATACCTTGGGGTTCATCATAAGTAATACCTGGTTGCGCAGGAGGAAGCTGTTGCAGGGGCTCAACAATTAGAACAGTCCCTTGCAGAGTGCTGGCCCCCTCTGTAGATCCACCAACATTATCGTCTCCTGGCAGATGCGCAGCACGCCGGGAACGATGGATCTGCAGAGGAACAGCCGCCGCCTCCTCCTCGTCATCAGATTGAATCTCTGTGACAGTGGCAGAGGGGCCCCCTTGCGGCCGGGACGTCCCAGTAAACCTATCCACAAGTTCCGGGCGCTTGGTCCGGAGGGAAGGATGGTCCAAGGAGGTAGTGTTAATCTCCCTGATGAAATCAGGGACGGTGTAGGTCCCTGGGTCAGGTACCGGACGATACCTGCGACACACTGAAGACTGACTCAAACCCAGCTCCCAAGGAATGGCAGACCCCAGAGTCTCTGCAATATTAGAATACTCGATAGCTACAGCAAGTCAGAATGCAGAAGGAAAATAATGGAAAGGGGCAGAACACGCCCGCCAGCTCAAAACCCACCCTTAATCACTTGGCGAACAAACTGTCTGCACGGAGCTGCAGCACAGTACAAACAATGAATCACAGCAGAATGGAAAATGAGAAGCAGAGTTAAGAGTTGGCAGAGCGCTTACCCGTAGTATAGTCAGGGGACAGATGGCCTATCTTCAGGAAGGCATTTTGACACATCACATAGTGATGCGGTAACCAGTACTTGGGAAGAAACTGCTTCTCGGCAGTAACCTTGGATCTGGACTTGAAGTAGTAGTAAGCTAGCCTCTCGTCCCAGTTCAGCACATTCGGGTCCAACTGCCTCTGGAAGTTAGGCTCCACAGGGCGCAGAGGGGCCTTAAATTGATAAGGGTGCCCTTCCTCCGTCGGTACCCTAACAAAGACAAAACTATCCCGTCAATCTTTCAGACTGAGATCGACGGGATAGACCGTCAGATGATTGGCCCGCACCGAGCCGGTGAAAAAGCTATACTCCCCCCTGCCTCTTAAAGTAAAACAGGCATTGAAAGAGTTTCATGGTGAGGGGGAAGCCCAGAGCTTCACAAACCCAAATAAACCCCAGAATCTTCTTCAGAGACTGGGGATTGACTTGGCAGAGAGCCATGTGATACCGGCAGAGAACCCACTCCAAGAACCAGTGGATGGGGAATCTAAGCCCGAACTCCAGCTGCTTCATATAAACAGCAGTGTACCCCTCTGGTACATCTGCCAAGCTCTGACCCTCTCGGGGAAGCACTACCCAAGACCCGCGAAGCGGCTTGATCTCCGCAGCAATTTCAAGGTAGTATGCAGCATGCGCCCGTTTGAACGCTTCTGCAGATTTCTTCGTCAAATAAGGCTTACCCTTGCTGTCGTAAAGGGCAAGACTCCGCATCTCATGGTCGCTGTACTTCCATTTGACTGCGGGCAGAGTGGGCTTAAACTTGTAGTTGGGAGGAAATCTGTTGGTTTCAGGACCCAACACCTCCTTACGAAGACCGTTCCAGGGGTCAAAGATCTCCCATTCCTCCGGAACCACCTCGTCCTTACACCGAGGCAGATCCAACTTTAAAAACGGGGACTGAGTGTCCATCGGATAAGGCTCATCCGGCTCGGACGAAGAGGTAGATACCACATTCTTCCCACGGGAAGCAGCAAATTGAGAAGTAGACATTCTACACAACACAAGAAACAGACGACAGCACATCAGACTTGCAGTCACAACACAAGACAGTCTGGCACCTCAGACCTACAGACTGAGCTACCAGACTAGGGGGCAAGGATGTGTATGGTATGTAAAGATCAGAAATAGCCAAGAAATAGGATATTTTCTTGCTTTTCTTACAAAAAGATACATGCAAAAATAGTCTGGCACCTCAGACCTACAGACTGAGCTACCAGACTAGGGGGCAAGGATGTGTATGGTATGTGAAGATCAGAAATAGCCATGAAATAGGATATTTTCTTGCAAATAACGCAGACAAAACAATGAAGACACATCGCAGGCTTACAACCCAGCAAGTAAAGAGGATAACAGGGTAAACAAAGCAAACCCTAAAAATCTTAAATGTCAACAGTAGAGCAGAACTCAGCTGAAGAAGCAGAGCAGAGCCTACCAACCAGAGCAGAGTCCTGCTGAAGAAGCAGGACAGAGCCTATCATTCAGAGCGGCAGAACGGAAACGAAACAACACCAAACAGATCTATGAAACAAAGAAGTAAACAATCGCATCTGAAGACCAAAGGAAAGAAACCCTAACCTCAAAAACACAGGCAAATAAGTGCGTACAGAAGGAAAAAGGGGGAGAAATCCATAAACACAGAAAAGATCACATCAAAACCATCCAAGAAGGAAAAAACCAAAAGTAGATCTGGGAAAAGGAGTTTACCTAGATGGAGAACATAAGACGCCAAGGAAGAGAAGACGAAAGCCACAAACGCAACAGTATCAATTAAGCTCCAAACGCAGACAAATCCCAGGATAATCAAGAGAAATCGCTCGAAAATGGCTAGGGCGAAAAGAAATTCTTGAAGAACAACAAGAAAGTTTGAAAGCAAAGAGTTCGAAGGAAAGGAAACTGAAAAGTTTCACAAAAGGTCGATTCAGCCTTTAAATAGGCATAATTCGTCCACTCAGCACCAACTTATCATCATTACATTCCTTGGGAACCCAAAGAGTCACATCAATTCAATTCAATTCAAAATGAATTAACGACCCTTACTCAACACCCCAACCAAATGGGCGGGAAAAATGGAAGCATTCTGGAGTTTGTGAAGAGCAGCTCACAGACAGCCACGTATCATTCCGCGAAGAGCAGAACGCCAGATCAAAAACAAATGCACCCAGCATATTGCAATCTGCAAATACTGGGTCCGGGAGGCAAATTGTATGGGGTCTACCTAGCAGATCTCCAGCTGGCAGCAGCCTGCCACTCCACGTCAGAGCGCCTGGAGCAGAGCAGACCTCCTCAGGCAGACCGCTCCGGACATAGCCTTTAGGCTGGAGTTTAATGAAGGCCTCGTTCCACCTTGGCCCACTTTCAAAGAGGCCCACTCACTTTACTAGGTCAGTTATAAGTCCATGTCTCATATCAATACCCATGCCCATGCATGGGTAAGGTACGTTCAATCAAACACTCACAATATACTTGCACTTGATACTCGTTTTCTCTCTACTAGAGATCTTGTGCTCAATTTGGACTGACTTAGGCATCGGAGAGGCGATCCTCGGAACCACCCCCGAGGTTTCTCCTTGTTTTGCAGGTAACCACCACCACGAAGGACGTTTGGGAGCCACGATTCCACCAAGTACCCACCACCACATTCACTGTTGCTGTCTTGGACAGAAACACATATAATTCATTAATTATTTTGAGCTATAATAAATATTATTAGCCCAATTTAATGAATCTAGCCCACTTAAATAAAGTCGTATTAAATAAACATAATTTGGGTTGTAAAATTTTTTGAGTTGGTCCATATTACTAGCCCGAACCAAATGGATCACTGGACAAGGTGAAAAGATTATCAAGTTGTTAACGGGCCCAAACCCACACTATCAAGCAGGTTTTCATCCCCTATAAATAGAACTCTCTACAAAGATATTATTCTCAAGACCTCTCAAATTTCTCTTGGAAGTCCTGTCTAGGGGTAGTCAATAAGCACTTCAAATTTGTACTATTCGTTCAGAGACACTCAAATAAATTCGATTGAGATTCAAGTTGTGTCAGCCAACCTAGCAAAAACTCAAACTCAGGTTGACATTGACAAAACGTCACCCTACACTCAAACTCAATTGAAGTTGATAAAGCATCATTCTACGCTCAAACTCGAATTGATGTTGACAAAACGTCATTCTACACTCAAGCTCAGGTTGACATTGACAAACATCGCCCTACAAGGTCGTCATCAAGCTGCGGAACATAATCAATGGATTTAGTTTATTTAGATAAAGTATAATATAGAGAATGTACCTAAAATATTATTAATATAAATTTATCTTTGTTACATTATTTTTTGGTTTATTTATTTAGAGTACAAAATTTGCTTTTACAACAGCCTACTTGGCACTTTCGGAAGTAGCAATATACTTAGCTTCAATTGTAGAATCAGTTATCTCTATTCTATAAGTGAAGAGGAGGGCGACACCAAAAATCAACATTTATCTTTTTTTTTAATTCCTAATTAAATGGAACAACTCTCGCCATAACTAACTATTTTCACATTTTTAAATTTTGAATAAAGAAATACCGAACACCTTAAAAAAACTAAATGTTATATTCTTATAAAGAAATACCAAACACCTTAAAAAACTAAATGTTATATTCTTATGCAAAATTTGACATTATTCTGCACGCAACGTGTGCATATAACTCTAGTAGACTTATAGTGCTTCGCTGGGGACCTTTCTAGTTTCCAGTACCTAATGCTAATGAACAAGGTAAATATTGGTGCTATAACACCTCCCTTCTCCAACTTATTAACTGATCATTAGTTGACTTAGCAATCAAAGGGGGGTGTTGGTCTACAATGAAGAGTATATTCACCTGAAGACTTTGTTAAGATTTATTATCATTATTCCAAGAATTTCGCTGGATTAAAGCTAAAAAATTATTCTATGAAATTTCGCTTAGTTTTCCTAAACCTTTCTTCAATTTATCACCTAATTTTTAGTCTATCAATTTTTAATTCACTCACTCTTTATATTAATAATCTATTAGGTTGCTAATGTTAGTTATTTGTGGAATTTGAATTTTTTAAATTGAATGTCTTTAAACAAATTAGAGGTCAACTTGTATTGGGCGAATTCGATCTCACTTGGCTTGATTCATATCCTCACCCCTCGAATCAATAATCAAGTTAGGCCCTGTTCTCATCAACTTATTTCAATCAGTTTCAGTAAAAATAAGTTCAGTTCAGTACTTGTAATACCCCGTATTTTTATATATTGTTTGTAATATTTATATCAAATTATTTTATGAAAATAATTTAAATTAGCCTTTTCTTAAATTATTTTACTTCCATACTTTGACTTTATCTTATAATAGCCCAAAACTATTTCTAGTTGGATTAGGTTTAATACTCATAACCTATTAAATTAGTTAATTAAACTATAAATAAAAGGAATAAAAAAGTTTTAAAAAAAAAAACAAAAACAAAACATACCTTACAGCTACTCGACGCCGTTCACCTCACATCTTCTTCCTGCTTCTCCTTTCACTCCACAACAATTTGCTTTATGGTCATCATCATCCACCATCACATACAACCATCAGCATCCATCATCTCATATCCATCATCATCATTCTATCTCTATTTAATTGTGGGCGTTTTGGGATTGAAAGCAAAGAAGGATTTTGGACGTTATTTCGGTCGAATTTCGGATCAAGGTGAAATTTTTTCGGGTCTTTTTATACTATTCTATATTTCAATTACTCTATTAATTAAGTAAGATTTATTCCCATGTTTTGATTTTAGTTTATGCTTGATTTTCAAATTGGGGTTTTTGTTAAATTAGGGTTCTTGAGAAAATTGATTTGAGGGAAATTTATACTATGCTCAATTTGTTTAATTGGCTTATGTTTTATGATTAATTCGAGTTAATTAACATATCTATGAGTTTAGTTTGCAAAAAAATTATACTTTTAAAATTACTATGAATTCTTGTTATATTAGATTGATGGTTAGTTCTTATTTTTAAGTTATTAGTTGAATTTGAGTTTAGACTATTATAGTTATTATGAGTTTAAATGTTATTTTGAAATTATTGAGTATATTAGATTAGTTGTTAGTTGTTAGTTTTAAATCCTAAATTGAATTATAGTCGAATGATTTGGCATATAGTTGGTATAGATTGTTGTTGTCATGGTTGTATGGCATTGTTGTTGGTATAGGGTGAATGAGAAGGAGTTAGTTAGTGGGAAAATAATATGGATGATAGTAGAGTCAAAATTAGTTTGACTTTTGTTGACCAAACTTGACCAGTTTGACTTCTGTTGACCAAACTTGATCAGTTTGACTTTTGTTGACCAAACTTGATCAGTTTGACTTTTGTTGACTTTTGGGTTCTAAGGACGTTGAGTCGTTTTCAAAATTAGTCGAGCTCATTAACTAGGTTACATGACTTATATGTGAATTATGTGAAGTATAGTCAAGTGACTTATACTGTACTTTATTATATTGTAGATTGTGGGTTCGTAGAAGAACCTTATTGACTTGAGATAGAGTTTGGTTGATTGTGGTTGCTGAAAAGGTAAGATTTCTTACTAAGACTTGTACAGATTATTTTGAGAAATGGATGATATTGGTTTAAAGTTTATATTGAGTTTTAAAAAGGTTTTGTGTGGTTATATATTGAGATTTTTTAAAAGGTTTTACATTGTTTATATAATGAGATTTAAATCGTTTTGACGATATTTATTGTGAAAGAAAATTTATGAAATTATTTATGAGATTCAAACGGGATGAAGTTCCTCATATGCCAAGTTGAGATTTAAAAGGAGGATGTTCCTCATTGTTACAGGTTTTAAGTAAACTAGAATGTTTCTATGTTTACTTAACTATGATTTACCATGTTTTATAAGAATGTTTTTGTGGGGTTGCCGGTAAGCGGTATTCCTCGGGTTTGGAAGTAGGTTGAGTTTTGTCTCAACCATTATTTAGTAGTTGGGTGTATGTTGATCAATACACTTGCCATTTGTCTTCCTTCTTGGTTCGTTATCAAGTTAGGGGTATGCATACTAGGGGCTTTGGTGTTTACCTGTCTCGTGAGCCTAGCTAGCTCATTGGACTTTAATACTTCCTACTCACAGGTTTCAAAACAGTTACATTTTTAAATGTATTTAAAGAATTGTTTCAGAAAGACAGAAAGATTGAAAGTTGAGATTTGTTGGAAAGTTATTTTATTTTATATATTTAATTTGTACAGGTTGGAAATGAATTTGTAAAATATTCCTATATATCTTACCTGCACATTGGATAGTTTTGTTTTAGTACAGTATGAAATCTTGCTCAGCCTTTTGGCTGATACTATAGTGTTCAATGTGCAGGGACTTGAAGATGTTTAGCTCAAGGTTGGGTTAAAGAGTGCGATGGATTTAGTTATATGTTAATAGGTTTAGTAAGGCTTCCGATGTTATTCTTTTGACTTTAGTATTTTTATTTCAGTCTGTAATAATTATTTAGATTTTAGTTAGTTCAATTAGTTAAACCTTGTTGACTATTTATTTCAGTTAGAACATTTAGCCTTGCGGTGATTATTATTACTAATTATCGCGGCGTAACCCCTTTGGAATTTCCTTAAATTATTTATCATATTATATTTTTAAAGTATTACAGTACTAATAAGTTGAGTTCAGTACTAAATAAGTTCGGTTCAGTAAAAATAAGTTCAGTTCAGTACTAATAAATTCACTTCAGTAAAAATAAGTTCAGTTGATAACAATAAATTCAGTTCAATAAAAATAAGTATTCTAAAATTAATATTTTATATTATTAGTTCTACCAAATGAAAACTTTATATCAGTTAGGATCATCCTATCAACATTCACTCTTCATAATTTTATAATACTACACTGGTTAGGAATGCCAATTTCACAAACCATCACATATGTTGATCCAAGAGCAGATTTTACCATGTTTGATGAAAATAGAAAAAAGCAGATGGGTATTCTTCCAAGCAATATAGTAAAAGAAATTTCGCAGTCTGTCACAGACGATGCGGAGGAAGAAGAAGATCATATGGACGTCGGTGACGAGGAAACTTAAGTTATATGGAAGTGTGGGTTGTTTGTTTTTGCTCATTGGAATAAAATAACATTAGTTATTCACTTTTTTTTCTTGGTCATTGGAATAAAACAAGAAATAAGAATTGATTATTTGTAGTTGTACATACTAGTGTAGAATCTTTCTTATCTTGAACATTACTAGTTTTGCCAAATTTGTTATAAATAAGTACGTACTATGCATATTAAACTATAAAATCGCAACAATAATAAAACAAACAAACATCAATTCTGAAAAGTAAAAATAATTTAGTCCACAAATATAAGGGGTGCGTGTGTCCATATATATATACAGGTTATTAAAAATAAGTTCAATTCAGTAAAAATAAGTTTAGGTCAGTAATAATAAGTACTGTTCAATAAAAATAAGTTCAGTTTAGTAGTAATAAGTTCAGTTCAGTAGAAATAAGTTCAGTTCAGTATCAATAAGTTCAATTCAGTAAAAATAAGTTCAGTTGATCAAAATTTAGTTGACGAGAACAGGGCCTTAATAGACCGTTACATTGAAACAAATTCTTTTGTTATCCCTTTTCGTAATGATCCAATATGGTTTATGAGTTTTCCACTTTAAAAACTTTTTGATGACTTCATCTCTATTTAGAACCCCTTATAGGTAGTGATGGCAAAAGGGTGGGCCGGGCTGGGCTGGCCATTTTTGAACCGGTGCGGGCCGGGAAAACAGGTGGGTTGGGTGGGTCGGTGGGCTGGGTTGGGGAGGTGACCCACAACCAGTTTGGGTGGGCCTGAAACGGTTAATTGGGCGGGCTGGGTGGGCTTAGTGGGTAGGTTGGGCTGGTTAATGGGTTGGGTGGGCTGGGTGGTTTGGGTGGGCTGGGTGGGCTGGGCTGGTTGCGTTTGTTGGGTTGGGTTGGGTGGGCTTAGTGGGTTGGGCCGGAAAAAATGTGCAAGATTTCTTTTTATTTTCATTTCGGTCATGATTTCAGAAATTTGAATTTAGAATTTGATGAATCTAATATGTGTGAGTGAGTTGATTTTGGGTTGGTGAGTGGTGACAAAAGAATGAAAAGAAAGATAAATGTAAAATCCCCTATTTCCCCTCAATTTGGTTGGCTGGACAAGAAAAATACTTTAACGCTAAAACACAAAGAAGATTTCAGTGGGGGTTTAAGGTGGGTCAGGCGGGCTGGGCTGGGTGGGTGGTTTGTGCAGGTAACAGGTGGGCTGGGTGGTTCGGGCTTAATGGGATGGTGGGCTGGGTGGTCTAGGTGGGTTGGTGGGCTGGATGGTCTGGGTGGTTAGGGCTGGGTGGGCTGGTGGGATGGGTTGGGTGGGTTAGTGGGCGGTTAGATGCGAGTTGGTTGGGCGGTTACTACTGGACTGGGTTACAACAAACGAGCCCGGTGCGGGTTTTCCTTTTTCACGGATTGAACCGGGCTGGGTAACGGGCCAAACGGGCCTGGCCCACGAGGCCCCCAAGACAGGTTGGGTTGGGTGGGCTGGGCTGGCCCGGGCCATATGCCATCTCTACTTATAGGCCGATTTTCCTTTATACTTGAAATATGACGCCTACATATGCACATATATTGTTTGTAATAAAAATTAATTTTAAATCAGAAGAATATTAAGTATCATTTTTAATGGAAAACATATATATGACACTTAGGTTGTTTGTAAGACGCTAAATGAAACTTTTAAGTAACATTTAAATATTAATAAAATCGATTGATACGTAATTTAGGCATTAAATCCCGCTTTATATATATGATTACCTTTCTTCATTCTTATCTAGTGTCGGGGGCATTTGCTAGCGGGCGCTGTTCGTAATATTATGCTCGATGTGCTTTTTTTTACTTGCCCTTTTGGATTTTGACACTAATCATATAATCTTCTAAATTCTTCTCAACATATAAGATAAATATAGTCATTGAAAGTATTATTTGATTCTTCTCAACTTTGTTAATTCAATCTTTATAAATTAATAGTATGCGAGGAAAGTCATTTACAGTTAACGAAGTACTTTGGCGAACATGCATAAGGAGAGTAAGATAATAAAAAGTAGGGAAATTCTACATGGTGACCCTCTATTATTGACTTTTTTATATGGTGAAAACAAAAAAAATTGATTCTCTAAAGTGTCCCCGTAGTTTGATGTATTTGATTGTATTTGTAGCGCACCAATTATATTTAAAACAACTAACCTGGCCTAAAACGTAATTGATTAGGCCTCAATTATTTCACTCCTTAAGGGATTTTTTTACCTTTGCGGTGCTCCTATTTCAGCAGCAACTTGGATAAAATTATTCCCATGCGAAGAACTATAAAATGCAGGGGAAGAAAGAAATAGCAAAGACCACTAGACATATTAAGAATAAAAATGGCAAAGCTTATTCCCATGTGAAGAACTAACAATTAGTTCACAGACACCCTAATTTAATGGTAATTGGACAGTTGGGGGAACAAATGGCAATCCTAAATTGCATACAGAAGAGAGGAGTAAAAAAATAGTGGGGAACTGACAGTCAATCACGAAGATCAAGAGTGTTTAGGACTGTTGAGGGTATTGAAAAGTGCTTGAATGATGTTTTAAAATAAGATCTATTTACCTTTATACGACCAACATAAATAAAACTTTCAAAATGAACAATATGCCACACCAAAATCTATGGTAATAAAATGATCATATATTCAAAATTAGGATTTCTAAACTACTTGATCCAGCATAAAACTATGAATCTTTCTTATTAGTAAAGTGAAAATTTTGCAGTTTAATGAAGCAACCTAGTTGTTGGGTCGGGGCTATACTCGTTTTATTTTATTTTTTTGAGGGGAAAAGCTGGGATGGGGGATTATTATTCAAAATCCGCTAAGGTTGAAATACCTTGCGGAAAATCGTTTACAAAAGTTTGATTAACCCCATTTGCGGGCAACAATCTAGCCATTAAATGAGCAACCGCATTCCCAACACGCTTAACATGGGAGCAAGAGAAAAAATTAAAAGAAGTGCTAATATTACGAATGTCTTCCACGATCAAGTCATAGGGAGAACGTCCCAAAGTGCCTCGAACAACCGCCCTTACCACCTTCAAAGCATCACATTCTAGCTCAACTCGATCAAAGCCCATCTGCTTCGCCAATAACACCCCTTCGCGAGCTGCTAACGCCTCAGTTAGACCCACATTTCCACTCGAACTCCTGAGTTTTATACGCTCAGCTAGGAGCTTGCTGCCATCGTCTCTCAAAACAACACCCAATCCCACCATATCATCCTCGAGCATAGCCGCATCAGTATTTACCCGCACACACCCCACGCTAGGTGGCTGCCAGTCACCACGCAACACCACTCCGCACTGCGCAGCGGCCCTACACCCGAACACCTTTGAAGCATAAACATTATAGTCACGAACCAGGTTTAAGAAACCCACTATGCTGACTTCCACACACGCCCAAGGTTCCTCAAAAACAACCGAGTTACGGTAAGACCAAGCCGCCCAAGCTAACGTTGCAATGTATCTCAAGTTATCGATGTCCAGCCTCCCCATGAGCCATGCCAATCTCTCCAAAAAAGATGTAGATGGAGCTTCATTTAAGAGGTCAACAAAGGGAGAGGGATACCAGATCAGACGCTAAAGTTCACAATCAAAAATCGCATGGATAATTGATTCATATCCATTCAAGCATTGAGTGCAAGAGCCATTCGACACAATGTGTCGGTCACACAACCGCCCAAGCGTAGTCAAAGAACCTGTACAAGCTCTCCAAAGAAAGTGATGTAGTTTTGGAGGACCCCCTAGAGCCCAAATCTTCCTCCATACTTCACTTGCTATCCCTCCAAAACTCTGCGCCCACCCACTCACATGACCCATCCTTCCAAGTAGATAACCCGATTTGGTTGTGTATTGTCCGTCCCCCGAGGGCCACCAATATAGATTATCCTCTCGATGCTGCATGCTAAGCGGAATAGACGTGATGAGTTTTGCATCCTCGGCCACAAAGTGCGTAGCAATTGCCTCGTCATCCCACTCGCCATTTTCCTTGATAAGATCCGCAACAACCATGTTTGCGGGACTATTAATATTAGGCGTTGCAACCTTAGAAGACGACTCTCCAGGCAACCAAGCATCCGACCAGACATTAATCCTAGTTCCACACCCCACTCTCCACTTAAGACCATCCAACAAAAGGGCTTTAGAACCCCAGACATTCCTCCACACGTAGCTCGGATCGTAACCCCGATAGGATTCGACAAAATCGCTATTTTTAAAGTAGCGAGATTGCGGAACTTTATAAGCCAAAGACTTGGTATTACAAATCAAACGCCATCCCTGTTTAGCTAGAAGAGCCTGATTAAACACTTTTAAATCTCTAAACCCCATACCTCCTAGCGATTTAGGAAGGCAGAGTTTATCCCAACTGAGCCAATGCATCTTCCTCTCCGTCCCCTTTGCCCCCCACCAAAACCGAGCCATAAGTGAATTAATTTCCTCAATAATACCATCAGGGATACGAAACAAACTCATCATATATGTGGGTATAGACTGAATAACCGACTTAATAAGCACTTCCTTTCCCGGTCTAGACAACAACTTCTCTTTCCATCCCTGCAACTTTTTCCACACTCTCTCCTTTAGACAGCTGAACACCGCTTTCTTTGTTCTACCAATCATCGTAGGTAACCCAAGATACTTCTCATGTCCATCAACCGCTCGCATTCCCAGTAAAGCTAGAATGTCATGTCTTCTCCCTACATCCACATGTTTGCTAAAGGACACTTCAGATTTATGATAATTAATTTTCTGACCAGATGCTCGCTCATACATACTGATAATATCAGCCAAAATGGAGCATTCCTGAAGTGTATCCCTAGCAAAAAGAATACTATCATCTGCAAAGAAAAGATGCGAGACTCGTGGCCCATCCCGACACACACGAGCTCCATGAATACGACCATCAGAAGCCGCCTTTGTGAGCAAGCTAGAGAAAGCTTTTGCACAAAGAAGAAATAAGTAAGGAGACATCGGATCCCCTAGTCTAAGACCCCGAGCAGGAACAATATTACCTCGAATCTTGCCATTCCATTTGAAGGAATAAGACACACTAGCCAAACAGTCCATAATCCTGCTAATCCATTCACCACAGAAACCAAGTTTAATCATCACCCTCTCAAGAAAAGACCATTCCTCCCTATCATACGCCTTGCTCATATCCAGCTTTACTGCCATAGTCCCGTTCTAGCATCCCCTCTTCGTTTCATTGCATGAAAAATCTCAAAAGCCACAAGAGCATTATCTGTAATTAACAGGCTAGGAACAAAAGCACTTTGGTGGTGGGAGATAAGTGTAGGTAATAGTTTCTTAAGGCTGTTTGCTAAGACTTTAGAAATGATTTTGTACACAACATTACACAAACTAATAGGACGAAAATCCCCCATTTGTGCAGGCTCTGTACACTTAGGAATCAAAACAATACAAGTCTTATTCACCATAGACAGGTTAGACACACCACGCCACCAAGAAATAATAAAAGCAGTGACATCATTCCCAATCACGTGCCAGAATTTTTGATAAAATAAAGCATGCATTCCGTCAATACCTGGCGCCTTATTAGGGTGCATTTGGGAAAGGGCGGAGAAGATCTCGTCCTGCTTCGGTTCAGCCACCAACATTGCATTCATCTCATCTGTAATCATAGTATCCATTCCCGCTAAGGCTTCGTCGAACCCCGAAGGATTAGAAGTAGCAAAAATATCCTTAAAATATGTCTCGATAATGGCAGTCATCTCTGCTTCCCCTTCTTTCCACATCCCTTGCTCATCCTTCAGCTTCGAAATAGTGTTGCGGCGTCGTTGATGGCTGGCCTTGTGGTGGAAATAAGAAGTGTACTTATCCCCATCACGTAGCTCATTTACACGGGAGCGCGCAAACCAATAAGTCTCCTCTGCCCTTCTGAGCTCATCTAGTTCATCTCTGATCTGATTGCATCGACTCATCGTCCTTGCATCAGCCGGCCCTTTCTGCCATACAACCAGCTCCTCCTCTAGCTTTTTAATTTTCTCCTTCATCACACCAAACGTCTCTTTTGCCCACCTCGTCAGCTGAGCGGCACAACACTCTAGTCTACCATTAATCTTCATCCCCACAGCCCCCTCCCACGCTTCTTTTACCACGTCACGACACCCCTCATGCGAGAGCCAAAAAGCCTCAACGTGGAACCTCTTTTTCTGCTTCCACGAAACAGTCTCCATATCTGCAGTCAAGAGAATGGGCGCGTGATCCGAATTATGGATTGGAAAATGACGAACCGTGAATCTGGGGAAGCGAGAAACCCACTCGTCACAAGCCAGGAAACGATCGAGGCGTTCCCTAATTAGCGTCGCTGGTTCAGTGCCGCGTTGCCATGTAAAAATGCTCCCCTTATAACCCAAGTCACGAAGTGCACACAAGTCAATCGTTTCTCGAAATGCATCCATTTTTCTCTCACTCCGAATAACCCCGCCACACTTCTCACTGCTACATGTAATTTCATTAAAATCTCCAAAGAAAACTAGTGGTAATGTGGTTGAAGCTCGCAAATTACTCATTAACTCCCACGTACGGTATTTTTGATCGTTCTCTAGCCATCCGTACAAACCTACTGCTTCCCAAATAGGACGTTGGTTGTCATCCACAATCTCCGCATACACATGATGTCTCGAGAAGGATTTAACTACCACATTAATGTCCCTCCACCACAAGCCAATACCACCCTAATTTCCTACACTACTCAAGCATAACCCATCATGAAAACCACAACGGTTACGAACACCTTCTAACTTTCTCGAATCAATCATAGTCTCCATAACGAAGACTAATTGCGGGCGATCCCTCCAACACCATGATTGGAGGGCACGAACTGTCAGGGGATTGCCCAACCCCTGACAATTCCAACTTCGGTATTTCATTGTTGTTCGCGGGGTTGAGCAACGTCAACCACCGCTACTTCATAATCGATAGAGTCCTCCATTTCTTCCATTGAACTACGGAACTTCTTTCCCACTTCGGTTGGGTCCGTCATTATCACATCCAAACCATCCATGCAGTCTTTCCTCTTTACCCCTGCTCCACCTAGGTCCGCTAAAAGACTAGAATTAACTAGCCCAGACGTCATACTCCTATCCTTCTCACCCCTCAATCTTCGTTTGAACTTTTTGGAAGAAACACCATTGTTTGTGGGAGCCACTCCAACAACAAAAGCCCCCACCTCACATGGCAACACCCCCTCCATCACCTCCTTAGAGTTTTCTACAACAAACACACCACACGTCGAATCCTCCTGTAACCCCAACCCCTCTTTACCAACATTCGTAGGAATAGGTTGGTCAATTTGCACACCCCTATTACAATCAACATTAGCAGCAATCTGCACAACCTCCTCCTCTTTGCCATTATGCACGACCACTAAAGGGGACTTAATACCATTCTCACTATTAGATGACATCGCTTTCTCATTGGTTTTCTTTCTCACGAACACTAGCTTTTTGTTTGCTCGGAGTGCCGCAACCTCCTCTTTCATCTTCGAGACACCCTTTCTTGGAGAAGCTTTAATCCATGCACCCCATCCATATGATAATTCCTTCTCATCCTCTTCAACATGCTCACAATCCTTCTCACTATGTCCAACTCTCCCCCACAAAAACAGAAGAATGGGAGTCTCTCATACTTGAAGTCAATGTCAACACACAAGTCATCCTTACATTGTACCCGTTGTTTCCTACGCAAAGGTTTGTCAATGTCAAGCAGAAATTTCACTCTCCTGTAACTCCCAAGGCCTAAGTCATCATCATCAAATTCTAAGCAAGTTTCCAGGGATGCGGTTAAAGCCCTCACCGCAGCATTTGAGCGATATTTAATGGGTAGATTATATAATCGGAACCAGAATGGTGAGTGATGTAACGGCTTATTCACAGTCTGTTCATTACCATCAATCTCACTAAGAATCAATAGGCTCTGATCGAAACACCATGGTCTGCCAGCCAAGACTTTCTCTTTATCACGCCAATGAAAAAATTGAAATTCAAACCTGTTAGGGAAAATCGATCTAATTAGCACCCGTTCATTGAGCCTCCAAACCCTAATCATAGTCGCCTTGAATGCCTCGAAATTGAAGTTCCTTGTTGTCACCAATCTCCCTACCAGCATTAGCGAGATTTTCTCTTTCTGTTATGGGGATTCGAAATCCCCTAGGTCAATCGCTGCATTCTCCTCATCGCAAATCTTCAACGCAGAGTAGCTAGTAATTAAATCCTCCGCCATCGTCAACTGAAAGCCGCCGCAAAGACGGCAGATAAGGCCGAAAAAACGGCAGAGAAGCCAGGAATACCGGTAGGGTTACGCCTTTCTCTCGAAGGGGTTTGCCCTTTCTTTCAAGGGAGTTTTATTCTTTTTATGTACTAAGTCAAATAGTAAATAAAAAGACAAAACAAATGGACGGCTTATACTCGTTTTATTTGATAAGTCATATGGAAGTAATTGTTTTAAGTCTCACAACAACATTTCTTATAGTATTGTTTGAGGTTGGTAGTTGTTATTTTGTCATAGTTTTTTTTTTGGTAAGGAGAAGTGGCCCGGACCCCGCTTGAATCCTATTGGGCCAGGCACTTGAGAGTTTGGGAAAGGGTAAAAGCATTACCACTCATGAACAAGAAAAACACATCATCCCAAACTCTCTACCACTTTCTCACTCATCCCAAAATTTTTGTCATGTTTTATGATCAATTTGATCAAAGGCACCTCACTCATGATCAATCAATTACTTATGTATTTAAAAATTAAAAAAATTCAAAAGTATATAAAAATATAGAAAAGTGGGTGACTATTTATAGATCTCAAGAAAATATAACCGTTGGTACTTTTTATGAATTTTTTTACTTTGTAGATTGTCAGATATTTTATGTTGTAGTTTTAAACAAAAAACTGTTGCCACATGTCACTGTGTAATTGGGCCAGTTTTTGCTTTTCTCATGAACTAGTTGATCACAATGTGATCTATTTCATGATTGATCACAATGTGATCTACTTTCACTCATTCACTCATGAGTGTAGGCCACTTTTTCTTTGTTCGTGCCTTATGATCTATTCTTATGATCAAATTGATCATGAGTGTAGTTGCTCTAAGGGAATCCCTACCCTTAAATTGCCCCTAGTGGGCATTGAACCCCCAACCTTGAGGTTGGAAGAGTACAATCATTTCCACTAAACCAAGTACTACTTGGTAAATGAAATGTTATTATGTCATAATTAGGAGTCTTACCTTGGGGATAGATAATATATTGTACGTTGAATAGTAAAGAGTTCATAAGAGTCGGAAACTTCTTACAAACAGTTTCTTTACTTTATTAATATCAAAAGAGTTCACAAAGATAACATGACATGACCTAAGTAAGGGCCTGTTTAGATTTACTGAAAACAACTGAACTGAACTGAATTGAACTGATTGGAGCTGAACTGAACTGAACTGAACTGATTGGCTGAAGTGAACTAAATTGAATTGAATTGAATTGAATTAAATTGAATTTAATAAATATATAAATAATATTTAAACAATAATAATATGAATATTAAATAATTATTATGATGATAGATAATAATAATGAATAATTATTAATGAATAATGAATAATAATAATTATATTTTGGATATTTTTAAATGATAATTATAAATAAATAATATTAATAATCATAAATTAATAATAATAATGATTAATGATTATAATGATATTAATAATAATTATTTTATAGTCTTTGTATTAATATATTAATACCTGATGATGATTATATAATAACGATAATATCTAAGAATTAAATTAATATTACTATTTTAATAATTAGATTTAATTATATATTAATATTTAGTAATAAAATAATGATTGGGTCGGACCGTGCAAAATTACAGATAATAATAATAATGCTTAATAATAATGATACAAAAATAAATAATAATAATAATAATAATAATAATAATAATAATAATAATAATAATAATAATAAGAGAAATTAGTAAAATAAATTTGACCAACATAATAATATTTAACAAAATGGTTATAAAAGAATGGAGCTGAACTGAACTGAACTGAACTGATTAGAGCTGAACTGAACTGAAATTAAGCTGAAATGAACAGGCCCTAAGTATTTCATAGAGAACAATCCTACTTGCGCGAACCTGATTCACATTAAAATAGTGTGCACCAGGTCCAGATACGTGACATGCGTGCGACAAATATTATTACTTCAAATTCGTCTATATCACAAATTCAAATTATATTAAAAATAGATATATTATATCAGACAAAAACATACTATAACATATATAGAAAATATAACGTACAAAAACGCAGTATACTACATACATTATATCACACATGAAGACATTATATCACACATAAAGATATTATATCAACTGGACTACTGAACACAAATATACTAAATCAAAAAATATACGCTATATCATAAATAGATACACTATGTTACATAGAAACATACTAGCATATATAGAAAATATTTCGTAGAGTGAATGCGTGAGTGACTGAAAATTGTAATCATTACATAAAGTGGGTGACTAAGTGAGTGAATGAGTGACTGAGAGTTGTAATCATGAACTAGAGTGAGTGAGTGAATCATTACATAGAGTGAGTAAGTGAGTGAGAGTCGTAATCGTTAACTGGAGCGAGTGAGTAAAAATATAACGTAGACAAAAACACAAAATACATATACTATAGGGAAAATTAACTGGAATAATCCAACCTAGGTCGTTCCGCTAAGAACAATCCCAACTATGGGTTATTCCTGTATAATCCCAACTATTGGATGTGTCCGCCACAAATGCACCTTGACCGGAAGAAACCCTGTTTAACAGGTAAAATAGGCTATGTGTCATACTTTCATTAGCTGTTTATGATATATATATATATTTTTTCCTTTTTTAAAAATAATTCATCCTTACCACTCTTCATTGTCTGCTTTTCTCTCCTCTTTTTAATTTCTACCTCACAAACTCACCATCACCAAATTATCAACTCAACCTCTTGAAATTCAACAAGGAGGAACCAGTACGAATCAATCTATGCGCAACACCATCTTCATGAATCAATACCTATCTTCAATTTCGATTTTTCATCATCATCATCGTCTTCAATCACTGATTCATCGCCGAGTTGATACACCCAACGCAACTCCATTGCATCACTTTTCACCAGGCTTTCTCTCTCCTCACCATCTTCTTCCTCCATTGACAGAGATAAATTGATTTGATTTTTGTAATTTGTAAAGCTATGGCCTTGAAGGTGTGATGAATGATGATGGTGGAACTACAGGAAACTATGGACAATGGTCACTCTTTATTCTCTCTTTTTTATTGATTAAAATTGACATACTTGCTGTAAATTATTTGTTGATTGCAATTGTTGGTGTAGCAGACCAAGTTTGAATTGAACTTTGAAGAGGAATTCTGAATTAGTAATTTTGTGTAGTTATTTGAGGGTTTGATAGCCTATACATATTTGTAATTTCAGTTAAAGGAGCCGGAGAAAGACGGAGTTTGTAGTCCTGTCAGTCTGCTGCTGCTGTGCGATTTTGGGTGGCTGATATTGACACCACCGGCTTTAACCACCGGTTACATCCAAGGTCGATATTGACACCACCTCGCTTGCTTTAGATCAACAAGGCGGGGCAATTATCTGGCTGGCTGAGTTTTTCGGGTAAGGTAATAGGAGAGTGAGGGTCGTTCTCAGGTGGGGTGTTTTGGACATGGTGGCCAGTTGGCCACGACTGCAGTGCTGCTCGTGCCGTTTTGTTGTGAGTTGGTGATTGGAGATGGGTTAGGGGGCTGATGTGAGGTGGAGTGGTGATGTTGGTTGGGTAAGGGTGGAGTGGAGAGGAAAGAAAAGGGAAATTAAACGTTTTTTTTAATAGAATAGTTAAATTTTACCTGGTTAACCGATTTCAAGTCACTTAGGTGCATTTGTGGCGGACCTACTTAATAGTTTGGATTATACAGGAATAACCGATAGTTTGGATTATTCTTGGCGGAACATCCTTAGTTTGGATTATTTCAGTCAATTTTTCCTATACTATATCATACATAGATACATTATATCACACATGTATAAACTCACTATATCACACAGAGTGATTGAAAGTTCTAATCATTATATGGAGCGAGTGCATATGAGTTTTTTTTACCCATATTATATGCATTCATATAACTTGAACAATAACACGCTACTCGTTCTCTGAAGTCGCTCTCTCGATTCTCAGTTCTCACTTCTCAATTCTCATGTTTCCTTCTAGTCAAACTTTGCTCCATTCTCGATTTTAATGTTACATAAACTGCGAAATCGAGGCAAACATTCGATCCATTTCCTGGAGTTTGGAGTTTTTTGGTCTTCAAATTTACTTAAATTATGGGTGAGATTAATCGAAAATTAGGGTAGTGATTCTGAATGCGTCAATTGGATGAAGGAAGGCTGTGTTTCGAGGCTTTGAAAGGTATCTATTCCTTCTGATATATTTTTTTGTCAGTTTTCTTTTGGAGCATTGTTATGATTTCAGCCTATTTTCCTGGGTTCTCTGTTTATAGTTTCAAGTGTTTTCTTGGATAGTTATAGCAGTCCTTTTAGTGGTTATTTAGTCCATGGTCCTGAAACTGCAGTGGTGGCTTTCAATTCGAGAAGTCAATGCTCGTTATAGCTTTGAGCTATGTAGCACATTACTTCACTTTATACCCTCCCCCGATACGTCCCGTATCGGGATACTCCGATATACGGAGTATCATTTAGTAATGTACCGTACCCGCTCTCTATGTCAATTTCCGTTTTCCATCCCCATATCCGACTCAGTGCAACCTGGGCTTAGAGCCCCTCTTCCATTAATAGGTACTCCGTACTCCCAATGCACCAAGCACACTTCCTGGTGTGCGTTCCTGAAGCCTTTTAACTGTTACACATGAGAGCCAACGTATTGAAGCCGGTATATATTCGGCACGATGATTGACAACACCCTCATGAGGTAGTTGTCCAAATCAAGTCAAGCTAAAGCTTGCCTTTTTTATTTCAAAGGGGGCTTGTCAATCTTTGATTGACATTGGAAGGGGTGCTAAGTTGTGGGAAGTAAATCATTGTAGAATGTGGACTGAAATCATAGTGGAAGTTGCCGGTCTACCAATTACTATCATGTATAGATCTGTGATTGTTCACCTCAAAAGAAAAAAAAGGATCCATGATTGTTCTTGATTCAATAAGTATAAACTAGTGAAACGAAAAATTGGAAGGAAATTGACGTTGGCAAATGGTAACATATCAGACAAAGTTACAAACCCTTATCGATAAAAGCTCGTACAAAGTTGAGAATCAAACCAAATCTAAAACACTGATAAGATAAAAAAAATTAAGTCTTTGGTTAGTCTTGACTCTTGAGCACTAAGCATGTGATTTTTGGGGTTGTTTTGTAAGTAGATGATTCTGCCTCATTCTGCAAACCGTACAATTCTTCCTTGTATATAAACCCCTTCGAAGTATCAAGCCAAGAAAAAGAAGAAGAAGCGGGTGGTGAAATCAGCTTCGCATCGGTTAGAGAACATGCATCTGGAAATTTTCCTTCCAATTTAATCAAATATAGAAAGGCTCATCATTTTATAACGCATGTTAAGTTAAACCATGACCCATTAAACACGTGCATAAATTACCAATTACACGATAATGCACTTTTGTCACCCAAGTCCACAAGTCGTACTTAACTAAAATATTCAATTGAGTTCGATGAATATAGCCTAAGGAAAACTAAACCTAAGATAATGTTATAGAGTTCAACAATAGTCTCATTAACCAGACATAAATGATAATAAAAGAAACACGTTCTACCGAAATAGCTCTTAGAGCATCACCACTCTTGAATAAAAAAAACACATCATCCCTATCTCTCTACCACTTTCTCACTCATCTCAAAATTTTTAGCATGTTTTATGATCAATTTGATCAAAGGCACCCCACTCATGATCAATCAATTACTTATGTATTTAAAAATTAAAAAAAATTCAAAAGTATATAAAAATATAGCAAAGTGGATGTCTATTTATAGATCTCAAGAAAATATAATCGTTGGTATTTTTTATAAATTTTTTTACTTTGTAGATTGTCAGATATTTTATTTTGAAGTTTTAAACAAAAAACTGTTGCCACATGTCACTGTGTGATTAGGCCAGTTTTTCACAATGTAATCTATTTCATGATTGATCGATCTACTTTCACTCATGAGTGTAGGCCAATTTTTTTGTTCATGCCTTATGATCTATTCTTATGATCAAATTGATCATAAGTGTAGTTGCTCTTAGAAGTTAGAACTCAATTGGAAATTGTTGTTTTTGGAACCAGTTGAAGTGAAAGTGTGAACGACTTCTCATGCCATTAGGCCCATCACTATTGTTCCTAATAAACTTTTTTTTATACCATTTTTAATATTATTGATATTGTTTCCAAACAATTTTGTTTTGATCTGATATCTGCAACCTATCCTAGTTTGTTGAAAAAACAGGATCGACTATGGCTTGGCATGCTCCAACCGTCAAAGAAACGTGTCCGGATCTTCTCCAGTAGAGTAAAAAACTGGAGAGTCCAGTGTTTGTACAAGATGGCGACACGTGGCTAATAAAAGAATCAAGGGCTTAAACTGCTTTACTTTTCTAAGCTTTCACTTATGGCGCAAACATCAATTTTTGCTTTGTTTTGGCGCCACTTTCCCCTCTCTCTCACTTACATTTCTGTAATTAAAAATTCTGAAAAGAAATTGCATCTGCCATTAAAAGTTCCACCAACTTTTGTCCTCTTATTCTTTTTTCATCTACTTGTGCTTTCAAGGCAGAAAATTACAACCAAATCAATCATCAGGTATACATTACTTTATTCTTTGAATTCATCACATCTCTACAATTAAATTAATCAAAATATTTCTTTATACATCACCAATTTACATACTCAATAATGATCAATTTACGAACTAATAGGTCTGTGCTTGCTCTTCATTAACATTTGAATTACTTTTGCAATAATGGTCACCTGTAAAAAACATTAAAAGACATATTGCATACATCAGGTAATGCATCTCAGGAAATGAATAGTGGCAGTTGCTAATATGAAATATCATGTAATGTAGCTAAGGACAAAATTAAAAGCCACAACACTGCTTATATATCGAATATTGACAGCTATTAAAGTCTGACAGTCATAAAATACCAAAGTGAATAGTTTTTGTTTACATCTCAGGAAATGTCATTACTACAAGAGGATCTACATCAATGGATAAATAACATTGACGAGCAAACTCAAAAACAAGATCGGCAGATTATCGTGGATTTTATGCCAGCATTAGGGATGGAGTTTGAGACCGAAGAAATTGCTTATGCCTTTTATAACGAGTATGCTAGAAGAAATGGGTTCGGCGTGCGTAGAGAATACAAAAATGTGAGTAAAAAAGACGGAGTATTGACTTCACGATTGTTTACATGCCACAAAGAGGGACATCGCGGTCCAGATAAGCGCGACTACTTGACAAAAGAACCCAGAGCAGAGACAAGAACACATTGTAAGGCACGTATGCTTATCTCCCTTAATCGAAAAGTGGGTAAGCACAAGATTGTTGATTTTATAGCTGAACATAATCATCCTTTGCAACCAGTAGAATACGCTCATATGATTAATTCTCATCGAGGAATATCAGAATCACAAGCATCACAAATTGACATAGCATATGAATCTGGGCTAACATTAAAAGCTTCTCATGAGTTTATGGCGAAGCAAGCTGGTGGCATAGATAGTCTTGGATATACTAGACTAGACCAGAAGAATTATCTTCGAACAAAAAGGCAAAAATCATTCCAATTTGGAGAAGTTGGCGCTCTGCTCATGTATTTCAAAAGAAAAGCAAATGAGGAACCATTTTTCTTTTATGAGTTTCAAATGGATATGGAAGATGAAATTACAAATATCTTTTGGGCAGATGCTCAAATGATAAATGACTATGGGTATTTTGGCGATGTTGTCACTTTTGACACCACTTATAAGACTAATAAGGAGTATCGGCCCCTAGGAGTATTTGTTGGTTTTAACAACCATAGGCAAACAGTGGTTTTTGGGGCAGCTTTACTTTACGATGAAACGGCTGCATCGTTTGAATGGTTGTTTGAAACTTTCATTAAACCATGGGAGGTCAGGCTCCTAAAACTATTTTGACGGATCAAGTTGCAGCTATGGGTAAAGCAATCCCCTTAGTAATGCATGAAACTTTTCATGGTTTATGCACTTGGCATATAAGAGAGAATGCGTTAAGGCACATGAATCATCTATACCAAAAGGATGAAGGATTTGCCAGTGATTTTGAGGCATGCATCGATTACTACGAAGAAGAAGAAGATTTCCTTCATGCTTGGAATGAATTATTAGTGAAGAACGAAGTTTCTAGTGACTCTTGGCTGCCCTCAATTTTTAAAGTAAAGGAGAAAAGGGCATGGGCTTATGTTTGAGGGACATTCACTGCGGGTATGCGTTCCACTCAGCTAAGTGAAAGTCTTAATGCTGATTTAAAAAACCATTTAAAGTCTGATTGTAATTTGGTTGAGTTTTTCATGCATTTTGACCGGGTTATTAATGGAAAACGATATAATGAATCTGTGGCTGAACATAATTCAATACACAAGTTGCCAAAGATGAAAATGAAGGCACCCATGCTTATACAGGCGGAAAAAGTATATACTCCAACCATATTTGAGGAATTTTAGGAGGATTATGAGGAATTTCAAGGTGCATACATAAGGGAGCATGAAGATAGACAAACAATGCAGGTTACATGGTGGCTAATGTAGATGGAAGTAAGGATAGGAAAGTAGTCGCAAATTGTCCCGAGAAAAGTATTTATTGTAGTTGCCGTAAATTTGAGACACATGGCATCTTATGTAGCCATACTTTGAAAGTTCTAGATGCGATGAACATCAAGTTGATTCCTAACAAGTACATCCTGGAGCGTTGGACAAGATTAGCAAGACGTCGAAGCAGCTATAATGTAAGTGGAACCAGTATAGAATTAGATAAGAAAGCTCCATTTACCAAAAGATATAGAGAATTGTGCCCTCAGATGGTCAAGTTAGTGAATCGAGCATGTGAGTCTCATTAAACATATGCTCTTATGTCTAAGGTTTGTGAAAAGTTTAGAGAAATAGTTGAGAATATGCTTGCGAAAAGACCTTGTTTAGATGGAGAAGGTGTCAATGGACGCCAAGTTTCAATGTCAAAGGGAAGTCAGAAAACCACTGAAGAAACAATAGGTGAAGAAACTCAAAATGCAGAAGAAGCGCAGAATGCAGAAGAAGCCTAGAATACAGAACATGTGATTGATTACCATAGGGCAAAAGGCATAAAGAAGAAAGATTGCTCCTACAAGGGTAAACGACGTCCAAAAACTTGGCTTGAGAAAGCCAAAAAGAGAATAAAACTGCCCTACAGAAGAAAACAAAGGCCAAAACAACAAATCAAGAGACAACCAAGGTTAAAATTCGAAAGCAAAAGACACCCAAGGTACGAAATTTATGACATTTTCAATTACATACTTCAAAAGTATCTATCACATTTTCTCTTTACTAACATTCTTAATATGTGTCTAATATTGTAGAAAGCACCGGCTTGCCAACTCAACGACGTCCATGAGGTGAACATGTTTGATGCCAATGTGTTACACTTTTACTGAATTGCTCAATGTAGGTGCAGATTCATTTCAATAACATTTTCATTTACAAAAAAAGTGATTCTTTAACATGTCTATTACTGTTTAGGTGCCATTAGACGAGGATTCACTTGCACTAACGCTAAGCTAGCAAGAACAAAATGAAGTAAGTTTCTGTTGTGATCATAAATGATTTATATGCTCAATTGCCCACATATATACACATTGTTATAATTATTTTTCATTCTTATGATAGGAAACAAGAAGTGGTTTGGCATTTGTGAAGAGTTGAAAGAAAGATTGAAATTGGGTTAATTAGATGCATGTTTTGGATGAACATATTGATGTTTGCTAGCTTGGTCACAACTCAAGATTTTATTTAATGCACCTGTTTTAATGATGAAGTCTTTGTTAATGACAAACATTGTCTGAAACAAAAAACAATGCCTTCTATCTGATGCATGTATAGTCCATTTCAAAACATACCAAATGCAAAGGGAAATAGCTACTGCATGAGATAAAAAAAATCAATTTCTTCTTTAACAATTTTGATACCACAATTTTCTAATCATCTAAGTTGAAATTAACACCCTAATAATCTTCAAACAATTTACATTTTTAATCAATTAAAAATCGTGCACATCTCAATTCTAGATTCATAATTCAAAAAAAAAAGCAAAAAAGCAAAAGAAGAACCTGAGAATGAAATCGATTCTTACGAAGAGGAGATGAGAACATCTGAATCGAGATTGGCGAACGGTGAGATTTACAAATCGTCTTTCAAAAGCTCAATCACTCTTCCATCCGGCCAACTAACTTCATCACCGGAAGTTCTACCGGAGAACAACGATCAACTTCGCCAAGCTCAGCTTCACAATGAAGGCGTCAATTCGACATGGAGTTTATCAGTAATTGTATAAGCTAAAAAGCAGCCATGAAGAAGAAGCACTGAATCTCAACGCTCTCTTTGTCTGTAGAATTAATGGTATTGCTTTGGAAAGTGATGAGTACTACTTTGGAGTAGTTAATTTAGGGAAAGAAAAGAAAAGGTGAAAGCTTAGAAAAGTAAAGCAGTTTAAGCCCTTGATTCTTTTATTAGCTACGTGTCGCCATCTTGTACAAACACTGGACTCTCCAGTTTTTTACTCTAGTGGAGAAGATCCGGACACCAAAGAAACGCCTAGAGCTTGTTATACTGCCAATCTCGTATGTTTCAGAAGATTGTTTTCCAGTTTTATGAGAGACTGACATAAGCAATCCTCAGAAAAATGCGACCCAATTTTGCACGATCAGAAAGAGTTTTATACTGCCAGTACCGTTTGGCAACCCATTGCAAGAGACCTATGTGTTATATTCCGTCAAAATACAATAGTGCTGAGTTTCCTAATCTTCGTATTTGGAACAAGCACATCTCTCAACTTATTCGAATTGGTCGGTTCAGTGAAGCACGATCACTGTTTGATAAAATGCCGGAAAGAAACACCATAACATGGAATTCGATGATGAGCGGATATGTTAAAAATGGAGAGATCTGGAAAGCACGTAGGCTGTTTGATGAAATGCCCGATAAACATAGAGATGTTGTCTCGTGGAACTTGATGATCTCAGGTTATGTTTCACAACGTGGGGGTGGGATGAGATATGTTGAGGAAGGTAAGTATTTGTTTGATCAAATGCCTAACAGAGATTTAGTTTCTTGGAACACTATGATCAGTGGTTATGCTCGTGTTGGAACAATGGATAATGCTCTATTCCTTTTCAACATGATGCCTGAGAGGGATGTTATCACTTGGAATGCAATTGTTACCGGCTTTCTACAAAATGGTGATGCTTGTGGAGCTATTGAGTGGTTTAGGAAAATGCCCAAAAAAGACGCCTCTTCTTTTGGTGCACTTATATCAGGGTTAATTCGGATTGATGAATGGGACAAAGCTAAGGAAATCTTGCTTGAATGTAGTAAAGGAGTTGACAAAGAGAAGCAACATCTTATTCGGGCTTATAATACTATGATTGTAGGATATGGTCATAAAGGAAGAATTGATGATGCGCGATGTCTTTTTGATCAAATGTCATATTGCCCACATGGTAAAATAAGAGAAAATATGGGAGTCGAGAGGAATATGGTGTCATGGAATGCAATGATAATGTCTTATATCAAAGTGGGTGATGTCATATCTGCTAGAGAACTTTTTGATCAAATGGTAGAGCGGGATACATTTTCTTGGAATACGATGATTAGTGGTTATGTTCAAGCTTCAGATATGGAGAAAGCAACACAACTCTTTGCACAAATGCCAAACCCTGATGTATTGTCTTGGAATACGATGGTGTCTGGATATGCTCAAAGTGGGAATATGGAATCTGCCCTTGAATTCTTCGGTAGGATTCCGCAGAGAAACTTGGTCTCTTGGAATACTATAATTGCTGGATGTGATAAGAATGGAGACTATGAAGGAGCAATCAAGTTGTTCACACAAATGCAGGTTGAGGAGGTGAAGCCAGATCGACACACACTATCATCTATTCTTAGTGTGTGTACTGGAGTTGCAGCCCTGGATTTGGGTAGGCAAATCCATCAACTAGTTACCAAAACACTTATTGCGGATATACCTATTAACAACTCACTTGTCGCTATGTACTCAAGGTGTGGAGCAATAAGTGAGGCAAGAAACATGTTTGATGAGATGGGGACGGAGAAGGATGTTATATCTTGGAATGCAATTATAGGCGGATATGCATCTCATGGATATGCAAGAACAGCTTTAGAGCTTTTTGAAGAAATGAAGAGGCTCAAAGTGCAGCCCTCAGCTATCACTTTTATTTCAGTCTTAAATGCTTGTGCCCATGCTGGCTTACTGGATGAGGGTCAGAAGCTTTTTGAATCTATGCTTTCTGATTTTCGTATTAAGCCCGGGGCTGAACATTATGCTATATTAGTAGACATTGTGGGTCGTCATGGCCATCTACAAGAGGCCCTGGATTTGATTTATCGCATGCCTCACAAGCCTGATAAAGCCATATGGGGTGCTTTGTTAGGAGCCTGTAGGATACATAACAACGTGGAGCTGGCTCAAGTTGCTTCAGAAGCTCTATCAAAGCTTGAACCAGAAAGCTCAGCACCCTATGTACTGCTGCACAACATGCTTGTCGATGGAGAACAATGGGAGGATGCAAAAAAGGTCAGGAATACGATGGAAATTAATAACATAAGAAAGGGACGAGGATCTAGTTGGTTAGATGTCGTAACATGACTAACATCTGTAGAATGTTGCTAGCAACTGTCGAGATTTTTCGTCTTCATATGCAGTAGCGGTTTAGGGTTACTGCAGTCTTATGTTGAGTGACTCAGTGAACTCGTGTTGGACCTGTTGGTTGCTTCATTTTAGGAGGCATCAGTCACGTTCCAGACCATTTTGGAGGATACAGGTTTCAGAGTTTTAGAATTCCCCTTATATGTGAAAAGATGATTGCAGCTTTATAGATCGTGGAAATGGAAAATGTACTACTTCCTCACTTTTGAAATAAGTGATACATTGTTGCTTTTGCGGATTTTGAGGCAAAAGATTATAAATGTATCTAGAGTATAATTAATGGTGAAGTTAGTGGGTGTGGTCCCCCACCCCCTTTTAAAGTTATTGTTGTTAGATGTTGTTAATGATGTATTTAGAAATAAAGTAAGGGCACATAGATCATTTCACAAGCAAAAAGTTACCATATAAAGCAAAAAACCAAAGTGTATCACTTATTTCAAAACGGAGGAAGTATTTAGTTTCTTTTATGTGAATTACTTGACAGATGGAGAATTCCCAGGCAGCTTAATTCATTTTCTGTGGTTTTGGAAGTGAAAGGATTAACATAGCATGTACTTTAACTAGGAACTTTCTTTACAATATTACCTATAAATTCATTGCCATTATAATTGGGAATATTTATAAGAGATAAAATATTCAATTATTGCAACTAAAAAAACGGATGAAGTATATTACTCCATGCTAAACGGGGTCATTATTGTTCTAAAGGACCTTGAGAATCATATGATCTACTCTCACTCTGTTTTTTTTAGAAACATTTTTATCTATTACTTCCTCCGTTTTTTTAATGGCTACACTTCTCATTTTACGGACTTCTAGGCAAAATTTTATTGAGTGAGTAAAAATGTGTAAGAAAAAGTGGTAGGAGAGAGATAGAGAGAAAAAGTTGTTAATAAGGGAAAAAAGGAGAAATATAACTATTAATTTTAAACTTCCTAAAATGGAAAGTGTAGTTATAAAAAAAACGGAGGAAATACTAAAACTGTAAGCTAACGTTTTGAAATTGTACGGTGAGATGAATCCAAAATTATTATATTGAATAAAATTGATTTCCAATATTACTCGAAAAGTTTTGGTCAAATTTAGAACATAGTTAGTGCAAAAAGCAAAAAGTTAAAATATTGCAACCAAAAAATAATGTAGGGAGTATTATGCGTCATATTTAGCATTCCGTTTGATACTCTGTACTCGAGTGATAGTATAGGAGAAAGTATTAGTATTGGCATCTCATTGTAAGATACCAACAAGTATCTCACAAATCATTAAATAATCTGCAAAAGTACAACTGAAAAAATAAAAAGGCAAAACAAAATAAAAGTCGAAAAAGCACATGTATTCATATATTTCCATCGCTCTCCTCCTTACTCCGTGCATATCACTCCTTTTCTCTTTGCTTTTACATTAGGCACTAGCCAAGTAGCCACTACTCACTAGACACCCGCTTTCGCTTCTATTTAATTTTTTATTTTCCTTATTATTTTTGGAAATTCTCAATAGTATATCTATAATTTTTCATAATTTCAGTGATGTTCCCAAGTTTTTAAAATTTTCAATGGTATACCTAAGGTTCTTTCATACTCTTAATCATGATTTTTTTTAGGAAATAAAAAAGGGAATATTCTTGTATACATGCAACTGAGCTAGTATCGCATTACTTGTTGTTTCTTTGTTACTTTTTTTTATCAATAAAATACTTCCTTTCGTAACGAAATAAAGCATCATTTTGTTTGGACACGCATCCCAAGACAAAATTTTAAAAGATTAATATCTCTAATTATATACTACCTCCGTCCCATATGTATTGCAACCTTTGACATTTTACACTATTCATACACTCTCCTTTGACCTTCTTTTGCGATTTATACATAAGGATAAATATAGTCATGTGGGATCTTGTTAGATTCATCTCGATATATGCTTAATTAATATCAACTTTTTATAATTTTTACTTAAATAAATTTAGAGATATTAACATCAAAAGTAATGCATTGGGAGGTGTAAAACTCTATGTTGCAATACATATGGAACGAAAGTAGTATTTGTAAAAAATATAAACTTTATAGCATAAAAAACTACAAGTACAGACGAACCAATAAGACGCATATGACTATATTTTTCCTTAAGTATAAGTTACAAATTATAATCAAAGTTATAATCGAAAATAGTGTCAAAAGTACAAGGAAAAATTGACAAGAATAATCCCACCTTTGGCCAGTCTTCCACCACTGGTACCACCTTCAATTAATCCAGCAATAATCCCACCTTTGACACCCATCTGCTCATATTGGTCCGTCACCTGTTGGTGACCTACAATCATAGGTAATTTTCCTAATTATGTAATTAATAGCTAATTAAGTATATTTTAAACCTAAAATTTTAATTAAAGTTTTAAATGAGATTTAATTAAAAATAAAACTTTTTTTTAAAAAAAAGCAAAACCCACTCCCTCTCCCCTCCCCCACTGCCGCCAGTGGCCCCGCCACCCACCCTACACCCTCCCCTTCCCCAACCCCCTCCCCTTCCCCTTCCCCTGCCACCCCTCCCCTTCATCTTCTTCTTCCCCTAACGACATCCTCTTGAACGTCGATCATCATTTCCGTCTCTTCAAATCGAAGTTCAACAAATGATGCTCTTCTGAGGAAGAACATAACCCTCGTTTTTCAATCTTTAAGGCGAATCTCCGCCGTGCGCAGCATCATCAGACGCTTGATCCTGTGTTTTGAAGAGAGAGACCCTGTGTTTTGAGGAGTGAATTACCGGTTTCGTCCTTGGCTTCACCTTCCTAGGAGAGAAAAGGGAGAGCTCCTATCGAGCTTTTTAATGGTGATGAAGAGATTGCCTTCACCGGAGAGGATGAGGAGAGAAGAGAGAGAATTAGAGAGTTGGGTTTTAGACCAACTGAGACAATCAGTTTCAGAGAGGGGAAGGGGAGGGGATGGGGATAGGGGTGGGCTGGGGGAGGGTTGTCGCCGGTCGCCGATCAAATAGGAAGAGGAGGGTGGCAGGTGAAGGGGAGGGGAGGGGATGGGATGGGGTTGGGGTGGCATGGCAGTAGTGGGGAAAAGGAGGGATGGTTTTGGTTTTTTTTTTATTTTAAAAAAGTCAACGGTTATTTTGGCTGGTCAAACAGGTTGCAATCATCTTGTGCCAATGAGAGAATATGGGTGTCAAAGGTGGGATTATTGCTGGATTAATTGAAGGTGGTACTAGTCGTAGAAGACCGGCTAAAAATGGGATTATTCTTATCAATTTTTCCAAAGTACAATGATTACCTTTACAATAGTTCGATATGGAGGAAGTAAAATTTAGTTATTTAGAATAGTAAAACCAAATTAAAAAAGCTGAGCAGAAACGCTAAAAATATTCTCCTGAAAGTCAGAACTCAAAAAAGGGGTTGGAGAAAGACGGATTTGGGGGAAAGAAATCACGATTCAGGAGCAGAGCAGGCACAAAAGGTGAAGGGACAAGAAGAAGAAGAAACAATGGAGGGATGGGACACAACTACGAAATCAACCCTAACAAAAATCCCTCTTTTGACAACCAAAGCAGGACCACGAGACAGTGCGGCATGGACGCAGCGTCTAAAAGAGGAGTACAAAGCATTGATCGCATACACATCTATGAACAAATCTAACGACAATGACTGGTTTCGTATTTCAGCCGCAAATCCTGAAGGAACTCGTTGGACTGGAAAGTGTTGGTATGTTCATAACCTCCTCAAATATGAATTTGAGCTTCAATTCGATATTCCTGTTACTTATCCTGCTACTGCTCCTGAACTCGAGCTCCCTCAACTCGATGGCAAAACCCACAAGGTCAGTTTTGTTATTTCCCTTATTAACTCTACTGGGTTTTAAACTTTTTTGTCACACTTGTCGATGACCATTCAGGTTATCATTTTGGGAATAAGACTTAGTTGTTGTTGTTGTTGTTGATGATGTCAATTTTAATGGGTATCCGTTATTTTTGAGTATTGATGGATTGGTGTTGGAATGTGTAGATGTATAGAGGTGGGAAGATTTGCTTGACTGTGCATTTCAAGCCGCTTTGGGCCAAAAACTGGTACTTTCTCTCATCTCTTTCTTTCAGTTATTTGTCTGTCTTTATATAATGTACCGTTTATTTCTGATTTTTAAAGATGCTTGACACCTTTTACGTTGAAGTTAGAAGTTGAAACACCCTCCTGTGTTTAGGTTGTGCCAAAGGAGCAACACAATTTGTTCAAATGCCATTTAGATTTGGGGGATCATTTGACTGTACTAACTCCTTACCATGGTTTTTATGAAACAGAACTCGCACTTAGCCATACGTTTCAAGCGCATAACTCCTTAATGAAGCATTGTTTTGTACGCTACCCTAAGTTGTATTGCATGCTTAGTGACCTAATTGGAAAGTTAGATCTGTCTGACATCTAAGGACATGTGGGACAAAGTTAAGCTCACATATGGCCAAACATCGGTTGCAATGTTACTTCCATTTGACTTTGAAGTTTGAATATATATCGTGAGAGGAAATTACAGTTAGAAAAACCTTAATGACTTGAGCTGTGACCGTTGATGATTAGATTGGATCAAGCGATCTTCTAAGTCTTTTTAAGTTATCGTCATATACATAAGTTAAAGGTCTTGGTGCATTTTTCTATGATTTTTCTCTCGGTTCACGCGTTTCCAAGTAAATTTATTCATTGCTGTTTCTTGTATTTTTTTTATTTCCCACATTATATTTGTTTGTGTGATAACCCAATTGAATGGTTAAAGAGCTCTTGAGTGTGTATGTATTTGACTGATTAGTTAATATTATTAATTGATTATGAGCACACACTAATTTTGCTCTATCTTATAATTACTCATTAACAAACTGTTCAAGAATGCCTTATTGATTAGGAAAATCATTAGATTGTATTACTGCCCATTAATTGTGGCTGTTAATAAACATTTGTTTAAATAGTGCTACATAAATTTTCATGTAGAAACCTACAATTAGTCACCAGATTCACCAAATAATTTACCTTTCTCCAGATCGAAAGGTTTATAGCAACCACCATGGAAATGGTTGCTAGTCAGGAAGCACCTGCTATGTAAATCTTGCAGTTCTTATTTCCTTTTGGGGGTGGGGAACTGGTGTTGATCAGACCTTATCTTCTTCTTCTCCTTGGCTTTGCACAAATAAGTGAAATGACAAACCTGTCTTTGTTGTTTATGAAGATAACTCTTTGATGCTTAAGGGAGCGCTAATTGGTACAATGATGAGAGATCAATATTTTAAAACGCACGTTAAGATAATAGTTGCTTCTGAAATTTGAGGGGTTTAATTTTGGCTTAGACTAATATGATGATCCGGGATTGGAACAAATTAGGCATGGCTGACATTTGTTATGATGCATGTTTGGACTGTATGAATCAGTAATGGGTGTGCTGGTCATTATACAGGCATAATCAGTTTGGTTTCTTTTACGTAACATTATACGTTGGCATGGTCATGCAAAAGTGCCGATCATTCCAAAACACCCAACCAATATTAACTTACGACAGCGTTGAGCCTTTTTTTTACAACATCGTAAATTTGGAGGGGTCAAGGAGCTTTTTGATTGGTCACTTTAATAAGAAGGCATATATATTATATAGTATGCATTCATAATTTGAGCGAGGAAGGAATTCAGTGGCAATGAAGGATGAAAGTTGAGATGTTTAATTTGCTCTGCCACCATAGATTTAGCAACCAATACAGGGTGCTCTGAGGTAGACCATAAAAGATCATGCCATCAATCTTGTCAGTTAGTGTGCTTAACCTACGTTTGTAAGTGCTAACAAGTAGGCTGTTACTACTGCTGTACCTCTCATTAAATTTGAGCGAGGAAGGAATTCAGTGGCAATGAAGGATGAAAGTTGAGATGTTTAATTTGCTCTGCCACCATAGATTTAGCAACCAATACAGGGTGCTCTGAGGTAGGCCATAAAAGATCATGCCATCAATCTTGTCAGTTTGTGTGCTTAACCTACGTTTGTAAGTGCTAACAAGTAGACTGTTACTACTGCTGTACCTCTCATTAAATCCCCCCCCCTCTTTGAGCTCTCCCCCTTTTACATTATGATTAACCTCTTCATCAAAAGTTGAGCCTGGCTGTTTTCAGTAAGGGAAGTTGCATTTTCTATGCTCTAGACGACTCTCCTAGCATGACCTCTAGAACAGTCCCTTGGGATGCTGTTTTCAGTACAATGGTTCTAGTTAGATGCTTCTCTCATGATGGTGCTAACTGCTAGCATCGTCATCCCTATTCCCTCTGATATTCTATCGTGGCATAAGGGCATTGGCCACCTTCACCAAAACCTTCTTGTTTGTAGCTGTTATCTTGTCACCTACACTATGCTGAGGTGAGGAAATTTACTGAGGGAAGGCTTATGTTACGGACTTACGGTAAAGTCCTTATGTTAATGCAGACACTTAACTAAAAGATACAAAAAGGGAAGTTAGAAGAGTTGGAGGGGTTACCTTGAAACCAATGTTACATGGCATACGAACCGGTTCTATTTGGGGTACATGAATGGATAATGTATTTATGTAGAGAAGTCTTTTAAAAAGATGGCATAAGCCGTTATGTTCTCTTTATACTTTTTTTTTCTTTTGAAAAATACGTCAATTCTCCCTCCATCTCTTTCACTCTCTTTAATATGCAAGATGCAACATAGCCCATGGTATTGAACATTAGCCTATGTCGACAAACATCGTAGCTCGCATCATACTTTGATCGACATCACTAAGGCGATTAAAATGCCGTGATTCCTTAATTGTAAATCTAGATTTTTGATGTAAACCATAGTTACCCAGAATGCGGTTTGGACGCCCGTTTTGCGACCCAGATCGCGCATTCCCAATGGACCCGAGTCCATTGCCGGAGGACTCAACCCAGTTTATGCCACTTGCGAGGCTGCAACCCACAACTTGAAAGCATGTATTTATTGGAGAGAACCCTCTTGTCCCTTGAATTTTCCAAAGAGGAGGTAGTCACAAGGTAGTCATACAGGAGAGAGAGAGTAGTCACAAAGAGAAGGACTTGCATTTTCAGCTTGCACGCTGCCCTTTAGTTTTCTCTGTTTTTACTAGTTAACAATCTATTCATCAAAGAATGACAAGTGGTGCTTTGATGGGCCACATGCCTTCTTCATAAGCATATTTATGTTCTTCGAAAAGCATGTGTCCATTTAAAACACTTCCTCCATTTTTTGAAACCCTCTTTTAAAACTTTTTGTTGTAAACCTTGTTTTCAAAAACTTTTTAAAAATTCTTAAAACTTAAACCCTTTTAAAAACTTTTTATCACTCTTGTCGATGGCATCTCCTTTGGCAACGGTTTCAGTTGACGATTCATGTTAGCTGACCCCAAATCACTTTGGGAATAAGGCTTAGTTGTTGTTATGTTGTTGTTGTGACACTTTTAATTTCACGTAGGCAATTTTGAGAGAGGAAAGAGATAGAGAGGAAAGAAGGGGATCGCGCTAAAAATCACTGTAGTGAGTCATCTTAAGTGATTTTCCCTTATCTTTTCTTCGGTAGATGTAATTCCGACTTTTCCCCGGATTACCTCATTTTTTAACCGGTACTTCCTTAGTTGGCCACACATCTATCGTAACATACGCATCTCCTCCACTTTCATGTTTTGAACGTGACATTGTTCCACCGTCCTCGGTACCATGTAAAAAACAGTCGTAATTGCCGTGCGGTAGAATTTCCGCTTCGATTTATGGGGAATGTCAAAATTACAAACGAAACCTTGTGCCACTTTTCCTCTTAAACCAACGTGCATTAATGCCATAATACACACTTTTTTTATCGAGTCCTCCATCCTTCTTGGAAAAAAAGACACGAGTTAGCGAAGATGTATGATCCTTGAACATGTGGCGCCCCTGACTAGCTGCGTCTAACACCACTGTACTCGCACTTAGCTTCTAACACCTTTCTTTGTCTCATCAATTAATACATTGTCATTCGTAAACATCATACATCACAGTATATCATGTTAGATTGACCTCGTTAATTCGTTTATGACTAAAGCAATGAGAAAGGAACTAAGTGGAAAACCTTGATACACTCCGGTCGTAATTGAACCACGGGTGACCTCCTCATACATATCCTTGATGGCTGTATATTTTTTGTGAAACCAAAGATATCACGTACGAAATTCAATTCAAAAACGTGGTACGAAAACGAATGTGGGGAACGCCACCTTAGGTGAATCAGAAAACAATTCATTTAAATTAAAATTTTTCAGGAAATTCAAAAAAAAAAAAAAAAAACAATCTTGAACCTTAACTTCTAATTTGTGATTACATCATGGAGTCTTTCAAATGTAGATACATGATCAAAACTAATATAAAGACTATCCAAGGTTCAAGAACAACTTCCAAGTTCCAATACATCAAAAGCTAAAAGTGTAGGAAAAAAACCCACTCCGTAAAGCGTTGCCTCTTTGGTTGTTGTGGCATTCTACTGCACCTCATGTCCTGAGTCTATGTTCTAAATCATTTAAAACGGAACTGTTGATAAATGCCCCATTTCCTATGTGGTCCTTCTTTGTAACTAGTTGTGAAATGGGAAATAAACCTAATGTTGAAGTGGATGAATACCAACTTGTCAGCTCGGACAGAATTGAGTCGATATGAACTAATGAGTATGTGCTCCAAACCCTCTCTGTCTCGACACTACTAATTGGTTGTGGCAAAACTTGAATTTGGAGTCTTAGCAAACTGATGTGTCTCCGCTCCATAAGTAGACTACTAAGAAATAGGATTCATTGTCATAACATCAATTTTCGACGCAAGTGATCCAGAAATCCCTTCTTTAGCTTGAAAATTAGCTAATTGTTTACGAAATAACCTTTTTTCCTCCTCATCTTCTCCTATTTTGTTAAAGGCTTGGATAACTTCTCGAACGACTTGTGTAATGCAATTTGGAGCTCTCATTGCCTCCCCTCTTGTAGCATAAGTTTGCAAGTAGTTTGAATCATAATAAAATGAATTTACTGCAAATCCTAAAGAATGCATCGGAATTCATTTTTTCCCACGTATAGACTAGAAGCTCATTCATTTTATCACTATCATCTTCATGCTTATTTCATTACATCACCAGTGGCTCCTATCATACAATTCATTCTTTCATATGCGTGACCAATTTTTGGTCCTTGTCTTTCGGCAAATCGGATCATCAAATAAATTGAATTTGTGGCTGCCAAAATATTGTTTACTTCATCCCATAACTGATCATCAACTATGGTAACAACTACATCTTTTCCAAATATATTTGTTTTTTCATCCCCACAATTATCCCACTCTTACACGATTTTTTATTCTTAAGATTAGATTAATTATGGGGATGAAAAAACAAGAACAAAAACATTAGAAAAATTGGTTGTTGCTACCATAGTTGATGATATTTTGGGATGAAGTAGACAATATTTTGGCATCACAAAACCATAAAATTTGATGATCAGATTTGCTGATGGAGAAGGCCAAAAAATGGGTAAGGTATATGAAAGAATGAATTGTATGATTGGAGTCATTGGTGATGTAATGAAGAACAATAAGCATAAAGATGACACTAATAAAATGAATGAGATTCTACTCTCTAGGTGGGAAAAAATGAATATTCCGATGTATTGTTTAGGATTTGCACTAGATCCATTTTATTATGATTCAAACTACTGGCAAACTTATGCTCCATGAGGGGAGGCAAGGAGAGCTCCAAATTGCATTAGCCAAGTCGTTTGAGAAGTTATCCGAGCCTTTAACAAAATAGGAGAAAATAACTAGGAAAGAAGGTTATTTCGTAAACAATTGGCTAGTTTTCAAGCTAAAGAAGGGATTTTTGGATCACTTGCGAATTGATGTTATGACAATGAATCCTATTTCTTAGTGGTCTACTTATGGAGCGGAGACACGTCAGTTAGCTGAGACTCCAATTCAAGTTTTGTCACAACCAATCAAGTAGTTCCTCGATAGAAAGACTCAATTCTGTGCGAGCTGACAAGTTGGTATTCATCATCTCCAACATTAGGTTTATTTCCCATTTCACAAAGAAGGACCACATAGGAAATGGGACATTTATCCACAAAGTTCACTTTGAGATGATTCACAACATAGACATGAGGTGGAGAGAGGAGGAAACAGTCATATACCACAAGAACCAAAGAGGCAACGCCATGCAGATTGATTTTTTTTCTACATTTTAAGCTATTGATGTATTGGAAGTTGTTCTTGAACCTGAACGTTAGATTTTTAGTCTTTATATTAGCTTTGATCATGTATTCGACATTTTGAAGACTTCATGATGTAGTCACAAATTGGAAGTTAAGGTTTAAGATTTTATATTTTTTGTTTTTAGTTTCGAATTTAAATGAAGGATCCAACGTTCCCGATTCACCTAAGGTAGTGTGCCCCGTATCCATTTCGAATCAAAATTTGTTCCTAGTATCCTTGGCTGTGTAACTGGTTGACGATTCTTCTAGTATTGAAGGCCTTCATTGGATACTCCCGGAAAGCTCTTTTAGATCTGGCTGGAAAGATACGGATGAAGTTGAAGTGCCGCAACTGATGTTTGAAATATGTTTTTAAGGTTCTTACACGTAGGAGAGGTGTTTTCATAATAGAGTAATGACTTCTGTAAGCGAGTGATACTAATGCTTCATTTGTGCCCTCTCATTCATAGTCACATAATTCGCTATCTAATTCGCCTTTTGAATTCGCAATTCGACTAAAATGGGCCGAAAATAGCCTAAAACCGACCATAATTCGCTTATTTGAATTCACAATTCGCAACGAGTTTAGAAAATTATGTGACAGCGCTCTCATTAAGTCATTATTCAAGGAAGCTATATTTTTGTGATTGGATTTTTGACCTTTAATTTGTTTCAGATCATATGAATTAAATTTTTTAATTTTTTTAGTAATATTGTGTTGTATACTCCCTAAGTCCCTCTATATGTATTTGTTTGTCCCATTTTCCTTATGCACACTAACCAAGAAACGAGAGAAAACTGTAGGGTTCATGAAGTGACGAGTGGTTTTTGTGAGCGAAGAAGTATAGAAGAAAAGAAAATTTACATCCTAAAATGGAAGGAGGAGGAAATATATCTTGGAGAGAAACTAGCCATCATAACTGGACCAAAAGCCAGTTATGGTGTTGTAGCTGGTATGGTAATGTAGCCGTACTAAAGGAGTAGCCTATATCGAGGAGTGAGGACCGAGTTAGAGTCTACTTTCTGATTTTGTTGGAGTATGTTAGCTTCGAGGATGGTAGTGGTAATGGTACTGATTGAGTGATTAGAGATTAATATCCACATATTTGTTTGCATATCCGGGGTAAAAGATGCATATTTTCCCATCTCTAACAAAGACACATCATCTTTCAGGTACAATTGACATGAATGTCTCGATTAAGTCAGCTCTTACATATTTTTGTGTAGGGGCAAGTCATCTAACTGCCATCATAATCTAGGGTTTGACGGACACAACCTCTTTGCAATTATATTAGTAAAGATACATGCACAATAACCCCTTCCTCTAGAATGAGTATATATCTGAAGACAATTTGGATATTCCTTTCAAGAGAAAGAAAGGAAAAGGATGGTAAATAAAAATATTATAATAATTACAGTTCTAAAAACATCCTGTAGCTAAAATCAGTATCTTGGGTGATTTGGAGGACTCGTTGATCTAGAGCTTTTGCTGTTTAGGTTATTATAGAGCTTTTATCTTTTACTCTTTTGATCAAGCTGAGTACTTGAGTAGTCTGCATCTAGGGGCTTTTGGTAAATCTGCCAGGGCCACTAGTCGGGTTTCTGAATGAGTGCTTTCTAGATTTCTAACTTCGTCATAGACTGTCGGCGTTTATATGGATGTCTTGTGTTAAAGATTTCTGTATTCAGAGTATGTCTCGTTGGAAGTGAAGAAACGGCTGGCTTATAATGACATGGAATTTCATGGCTGCTTCTGCAGATTAGCTCAGATCTTATTCTCTTTGTACGAGAGGCAAGTTCTCAGATAGTTTGACATATCATTTGTCTACTTGGCATTATTTGAGGTCTTCACTTATCTATCGTACATCTACTAGTTTGTTTCCTTTGGCATGTTTTAGAGTTGAATCTTGCATCCGTCTGGAACCAGCGAAAGCCATGTTCCTAAACTTGGGGCTTGGGGGTAAATGATAAGTCTGATTTCTTTTCTTTTTACAACCATAGGATCTGATAGTCACTCACTAAGTTCAGTATGCACTTCAAAGTCATAAGCCCGATCCAAGTGAATTCTGTGCCTTTTGACATCGACCAGCTGAAAACAATTTCCCAACTATATATTGGATGTCCTATACTTTTTATTTAACATCTTTATCCTAACTTGTGATTTAGTTTCTTTCGGCTGTCTGCTGAAGCCCAAGGACCGTTGCAATAATTGCCTTTGTGTTCGCCTGCCCCTTGATTTTAGAGAACGCAATTTATGTGAACATATGAGCCCTTTTGCTCTTGTTGTGCTCAGTTTGTTGTTTTTTCTGTAGCCGTTGCTGTATAAAAACCTGCCTGTTTTTCTGTTTGCTGGTTTTCTGATGGCTTTTTTGTATTTTTAATCTGCTTTAGAACCTTGCCTTGTCTCCTTTTCTTCTCCTTTCTGCTCATCATATGTCTTTCTACTGTCATTTGGATCTTCAGCCCTCGGTTTGGAATAGCGCATGCTCTGTGTTTGGGCCTTGCTCCATGGCTTGCAGCGGAGATTCCTGTTCTTGTTGATTCTGGTATGGTCAAACATAAGGATGATGTTGCCTCGTCCAGCGACAGTTAGCTAGTTACTCCTCCCAGCCACAAATTGGGTTGGCCGACCTCTATGAATATAGTGTTGACGTGACATGAAAGTGTTTATATCTGTCTTCTTCAGATAACTTTGAGGCAGTAAATTATACTTGGGGTTGTTTCAATGGACAACTAATATGTTGAGATACTTGCGACAAATGCAGTGACTTTTTCCGAATTTTGTTGCACTAAGACTGAAGTCTGTAACGTTTTTCTTTCTCCCCATGAGTTGTTGGCTTGGCCATGATTAAGGCTATATTCTTCAGCAAGGCCTCGTATAGATCCTTGCCAGAGCCCAGTGTGTTCACACTGTTTATCAATTTTACCCTCAGTCTCGGTGGCTCATTTTTCCTATGTTGCGGTTTTAGTTATTTTCTTGCCTTGCTGTCTTCTAAGAGTTGGCTAACCTGAAGTTATTATTGCAACTATTTCCGGGTGAAGAGAATATCGGGATCTTATGTGCTCCACCTTTTAAATAGACTATGCACTATACACCCATGTCTAGCAAAAAACATAGCCTTGGATATACCATGCTCATGTTACACTCAAATCTATTTGTGCGAAAAATAGCCTTGGACATATTATGCTCATAGTACACCCGAGTGTATGATAAAAAAGTGTACCTTTAAAGATGTGAAACTTTACAACAAGTCTATAGTTTTGTAAAAGAAAAGATTGTGAAACTTTACAACAAGTCTATAGTTTTGTAGAAAAAAGATATATCATGCCAAAACTTATATTTTAATTTTAAGGATTATTGCGTCAATGACTTTTCTTGAGATGTAGAACTAGTGGTTTTTGTGGATTTCCAATTTGCAATGTTTATATAGTGTATCGAAGAGTACGTATCACAATGTACAGTGCTAGTAGGTATAGGGGTAATTATCGAACGAACCGAGATCGAATTCTACTTAGCTCGGTTCGTGTTCCTTTAAGTTTATTCGAACTCGAGCTGGACTCAAAATTTAACGAACGCAGCCGTTATCGAGCCGAGCTTTGACTAAGCTGATTGAGCTGTTGTCGAGCTGTTCACAAATAAGTTTGACCTATTATTTTTAGTTTATTTGTCTACTTTATTAATTATTAATGAATATTTTTTCTTATGAATTTATTTTTGAACACTAAAAGAATAATTTTAGATTCATACGTAATATAGTAATATAGTAATATTTAGAGCAAATATATTTTTAGATTCATACATAATATAGTATTTCAATATATAAAAGAATAATCGAGCCTGTTTACGAGCTTTCCGAGCCGAGCTTAGCATCATTCAGCTCGGCTCGTTAAGGTCTCGAGCTGAACTTGAACTCAAACCAAGCCACAATGAGCCGAGCTTTGACCGAGCCGAGCCTGAACTGTTCGCGAACATGATAGGCTCATTCTCACCCCCTAAGTAAATTTATAGAACTAGTGTTTTCTAGACTGCCAATTTGCAATGTTTATATAGTGTACCTATGAGTACACATCATAATGCACAGTGCTATAGGCTTATAGAACTAGTGTTTTCTGGACTACCAATCTGCAATATTTATTTGTGTACCTAAGGCACATTGCTATTAGGCTTTTGACGATAGGTAAAACTTAATTAACTTCAATCAACGAACATTTAGTCTCTGTTACTAGTATCAATCTCCATTAATCTCCATAATGACCTTGAAAGCTAAAGAAACTTGGTTATAAATAAATATTAAAGGGTTTGAGATTTCCTGTAAAATACTTCACCTTATCTTTTAAGCATAGTAAGAGAATAATGAGAGAATTTGCTACAAATTTTAGAATGTTACAAATAAATATTAAAGGGTTTGACATTTCATTGGTTAGCTTTATAGCTTACATTCAAATCTAATATTTTTCTCAAAATTACTATTATTGTACTCCCTCTGTTCCCTAATGTTATTCCCATTTGGAATCGGGGAGAGGATTAAGAAAAAAAAATCTTTGATGAAATGACATTTAATGAATACATATTGATAGGTTTATTATTGAAATTTATCTTACCAAAACATAGTAAAAGTGAAAAAAAGTCATCAATGCAAAGAAGTTACAACTTATCATGCAAAACATGAAGATCATCCTTTTATTTCAACCAATGAAATTGTAAAGTGATTTGACTTTAGGTGGGTTAAATTTAGAAATATTTTAAATGGGAACAACTTAAAGGAACACCAAATCGGAAAATGGGAACAACATTTGAAAACGGAGGGAGTACAACTTATATCTTCCCATATATATGTTTCAGTTTTGATAGATTTTAGAATGAATAACATACTAATATTCAATGGAAGGTTCTTTTAATGCCTTAAACAATGGTTATTTCTGGATCCAAACATAGTATGTATTAGTAGTATTTTATTTACAGTTCATTTCGATGAAGTTACTCTTCACCTTATTGATGAATATCATTCGGTAGATTCCAAGTTGTACTGTTACATGATCCTTCTTCCCTCCTCCGTAGACAACAACAAGGTTTGATCCTTTGGTATGAGCAGTTCAAGGGATTGGGGGATAGGGATTAGGGGGGATTAAAGTTTGAGTTTGGGCAAAATCTTGAGATAAAGACAGCTTCAGGTGTACCATAGCACCAACCCAAAAAATAATACTTCCTCCGTTTTTTTATACTTGTATCATTGAGGTTGTGCACAAGAATTAAGGAGAGGAAAAAGATAGAGAGAGGAAAAAAATGGGACCCATGTGATTGGAGAGAGGTAGAGAAGAAATATTTCCATAAAAGGAAATGATGCAAGTAATTTGCAACTTCCGAAAATGGGAAATGATGCAAGTAAAAAAAAGCGGAGGAAGTATGAAGTGGTAGATTTTCCCAGTAAATTTCACTTAATGTATGGTCAGACATTTAACCTATCAATATAAGCAAATTTGAGACATACTTTGAAGAACCTAATTAAATGCTTTCAATTGGTAATATTTTTTTTTAACTTTTAGCATATTTAGACATCTTTCTAAAAGCAGACTATTCAAACGTTTCGACCATGTTAAAAGCAATGAGCTTTTAAATTAAACTATTGTTGTAAAAGGTTTTTCTAATTAGGGTATATTTCCAAGGCGATTTTTGATTGTACCAAGACAATTATACTAAATATAGAAATATTTTAGACATCTTTCTTCATATTTGCTTTAACACAATCAAAAACTATATTGGTTGGCAATATCTTTACCCTTTAATTAAAATTGTAAGTTGTCAAAATTTTAAAATGTTGGACTTTTAACTTTAAATGTTGGAGTTTTGAATTAAACGTTCGTACAATCTGTCTATATGGTTTATACATATACGGTGTAATACAAGTTTTTGTAATATGGGGAAAACTGGTGAGAAAATAGGTATTGTTTTTAGTGAAAGTGTTAAAATCATAGAGGTATCCTAAATAGATTGGTCAAAATAAAATTTAAATGTGGCTATTTCTAATATTGAATAATTGTTAGTGACTTTGAGTTTCTTGTGCATAACGGATTAACGGGTAGTATTAGCAGAAAAGGGGCAATGAAAGAGACCCCCTCGAAAGGCATGTATTAGGAAAAGGCCATATCTGAAACTGTGAGTACGTTTGGCTTCCACGGCTTACGTTTGGCCTCCACGGCTTTGCTTATAAACTTGTGGCGCAGACTGATTATGCCTTATTTCTAAACGGCCAATGTCCATCTCTAATATTTTTACGGCAATTTGTAAGAAACAACCTTTTAAATACACTTTTTTGCGAGAAATAACCTTTTAAATTTTTTTTGCGAGAAACAACCTTTATAAACATTTTTTTGCGAGAAACAACCTTTTAAATATTTTTTTGCGAGAAACAACCTTTTAATTTTTTTTGCGAGAACACACCTATCACTCTTTTCCGACGTTGACCACAAATTTCTGGCGTTGACCAAGTCAAATTTGCTATTTGCACTCCTTCTTTCTTATTTCCACACTCCTTTTCCCTCATTTGTTCCCCATTATATAAATCTCATGTTTTGAAAACCCAAAAAGTTCTTTCTCTTTATGTAAATTGATTAAGTAGTAGTGTAATACATGGGATTATAAAAACATAAACCCAAATTTGTCAATGCATGTATTAGTACTAAGACTACTACTTAATCAATTTACTAAAAGAGAAAGAACTTTTTGGGTTTTAAAAATATGAGATTTATATAATGGGGAACAAAGGAGGGAAAAGGAGTGTGGAAATAAGAAAGGAGTGCAAATAGCAAATTTGACTTGGTCAAGGCCGGAAATTTGTGGTCAATGCCGGAAAAGAGTGATAAGGTGTGTTCTCGCAAAAAAAATAATTATACAAGGTTGTTTCTCGCAAAAAAAATAATTTTAAAGGTTTCTCGTAAAAAAATATTTAAAAGGTTGTTTCTCGCAAAAAAGTGTATTTAAAAGGTTGTTTCTCGCAAAAAGAATTTTAAAAGGTTGTTTCTCGCAAAAAAGTGTATTTAAAAGGTTGTTTCTCGCAAATTTGCCATATTTTTAATAGATTCTCTCTTCCTTTCCTTATCTCATCTCACGCATATACACTAATCATAATATCTTCAATTGCTATCACTAATAATTTTATCTTTTGGATAGACATGAAAACTAAGATTTGCAGTTTTGGTCGGATGTATGAACATGCTCCGCTTACGTGCAAATTAGATCCTACACCCGGGAGCAGGATGCGCATCCTGCTCCCGGTGTACATTAGGTTTTGTTCAGTGTACACGAAGACAAATTTCAGACATCTTAATAAATAAAATACGAAATGAACATTAGTTCATCTTCAATGAACATTATGAGGCCAATTTCTTCTCTCTCCTCCATTATTTGATATTTTGTATTTATTTGATAAAAAAATTTCCTCCAAATGTTCCAATTAATCTTGGCATATGTTCTTTCATATAACTTTATTGTTCACTAGGATTATTAAACATGCTCATTTATTTATTTCAAATGTTCATTGTATAAGAATGCTCAATTTCAAACGTGAAGAATTGAGAGTCAAAGAGTCAAAAGGAGCTTCTCGTACTCTGATCGGGCAGAAAATGGCCCAATCGGACGAAGATTAATTGATCGGGTGGTAAAGTTTCGCACCCGATCAGGCGGACATCACCCGATTGGGTCGGGTGGAAAAGAAAAGAAATTTAAAGAGTTCTTTTAGGCCCAACCCGATCGGGCAGGCCCATTTCAACTTCATGGTGCTGCTGAGTTGCGTCCGAGCCAGAGGAGAAGCCAGCTGGGCTTTGGTGCGCCACCCGATCATGGACCCGATCGGGCCACTGATTGGGCAGGCCCATTTCAGCGCCAAAAGAAATGCTGCTGCTACTCGTGCATTCAAGAGAAGCTGGGCTTGTATACCAAGGCCCACCCGATCGGGGACAATGCACCCGATGCCATCGGGTGGGCTGGCCCGTTTCCTCCATTGTGCTGCTGCTATTGTGTGAGACAAAGAAATGAGTTTTGGCAATTTTGTGTCGGCCCGATCGGTGGCCCATTGCCCTATCGGGTCCCGCACTCGATTCCGCTGAATATCTATCTTTTATTTCCGTTTTTAATTAGTTTTTCGGGGGATTATAAATACTTTTTCCTCATTATTTTAGAGACACCTTTTATTCTGCTTTATTTCAAATAGTTCTTAACTTAGTTTTAAAGAGTTTTTATTAGATTAAACACTTTACAATAGTTTAAAGGTGATTGAACCTCGGATTTGATTTCAATAAAAGTTATTGCTTTTCGTTAGATGGTATTCTTCATTACTCTTAATCTCTTTAATTACTTTCGATTGTTTAGTTTAATTATTATTTTGATTCATGATGTTGAAATTAGGGTTCTATATTAGTTCAATTATTATTTTGATTCATGAGTAGTTTAATTTCTAGGGATTTGGTGAGGGAAGCCATGTTTATACCTTGATTAATTGAATTGCTACTAGTTTCAAGGGTTTGATGAGATTGATTATGGTGTGATTTGTTCTTATTGAGTAATTAATGTTATTGCGCAGTTTCATTGATTACTTAAGGTTAATAATTGTTTGCACAGACGCGTCTTACTTTTAGAGGCCTAGTATACATCAGTAATTCTGATTATGATTGTGAACATGCTGCTATGTTGAATTATGGGCGTTGAGACTTAGCCATAGCTTGACACTGCTCTAATAAGTCGATTCTTGAAATAAGTTCTGATAGTTGTTTGATCCTTTGATTGGTATAAGCATGGTGGACCGAACTAATTCCCTAGACCTTTATTTCATATATTAAATTCCCTCTTTACATTGCTTTTTAGTGCCTAATTAGTAGTTTAGTTTATTCTTATCTGATTTTGTCTGAAGTAGCTATTTAGCTGGATATCAACTTAGAACTCCGTATCTCTGTGGATTCGACCCTACTTCCCTTGACTATCATTGTTAGAGGACTTAGGATTATCTTTGACTAGGTGATACGACTTTAGCCTTTCAAATTTCGGCGCCGTTGTCGGGGACACGACTAGTTTTCTAAGTTTTTGTTTCGTTATTTGGTCTACTTCTCTGTGCCTCATTGGAACTTCATTGTTCTAATTAAGGTACGTTTTACTGCTTCTATTTGTTTCTTTTGTATGCCCAGGTCTCAAAGAAACGGTTCCCCCATCCTAGTGGATCCCAATCTCACAAGGACAATCAGGCAGATTCGAAAGGAAATTCAGAGAGAAAAGCAGTCTGTTCAGCTGAACACCTCTAGATCAGACACCTCGAGTTTAGTTATGTCTAAATCACTGAAGTCATATGGGTCTCTCCACTAGACCTACGATGCCCACCATCTCCGCTAACAATTTCGAGATTATGCCTGGACTCATTAGCATGGTTCAGCAAAATCAGTTTGGTGGGCATCCTACTGAAGATCCGGCCTATCATTTGCAGAGATTTTAACAACTCCGCCGAACTGTAAAGCATCAAGGAGTCAAACCTGAGCAATTGAAGGTCATGTTATTCGAGTTTTCACTCCGAGACAGAGCTTAGAAGTGGTTCAACGACATCAAAGTGTCTGAATGGTCGGAGATTTTTGCTGCATTCATGAGAGAGTATTATCCACCACCAAAAACAGCAGAAATCAGAAATAAACTAGCCACGTTTTCCCAAGAGCCTGACGAAACACTTCGGGAAGCGTGGGCTAGGTTCAGAGATTTTCAGATAGAGTATCCACATCACAACATGGACAAATGGTTCTTGACGCAGACCACGCAGACATTCTACAATGGTCTGCAGCCTTAAACGAAGAGTATTGTTAACTCGTCTGCGGTAGGAGTTTTTCTGGATAAGGAAGTGGATGTAGGCTATGATTTTCTTTCGAACCTTACAGCCAATGATCATTCCACTTCCCGAAGCCTCACAAGGAAGGTATTGGAGGTAGACGCCCTAGCATTGCTGACTTCGCAGATGGCGAAGTTGAGCCAGCAGATTGACACCTTGAAATCCTCTTCCTCGCCAACAACTCCCTTGAGTATTAATGCTATGTCTGCCGTAGCACCCATCACCTCATCTTATGGCGAGGTATGTGGTGTTCAGGGTCACTTTGGGCATGAATGTCAGTTGAGTTAACATCAGATGAAGTAGGCAAACACCTTTCAACAAAGACCACAAAACTTTCCCCCTCCACATGCCTACCAAAATCAGCAAAACTATTAACCCTCACCTCCACAAAATCATTCTAAACCACCATACTACCAAACCCTCGGTTTTGAGAGACCTCCACCACAAAATTTCAATTCCCCTCATAACTTCCAAGCCCCACAAAATTTTCAAACCCCACCTCACAAAACTTAAACCCACAAGATCCTTCCATGTCTGAATTGATGATACTGGTGTTGAGCATGCAAACGAATAATGAGGAGGCGCAAAGAGCTCAAGAGAGGCATTTGCTAGCTATGCAGAGAGCTAATGAGGAGGCACAAAAAGCCCAAGAGAAGCACATTAAACTTCTCGAAACTCATATTTCTCAATTGGCAGAAAACAATGCTCAGAGACAACAGGGACAATTGCCTGGGCAACCCATTCAGATGGAGCAAGTGAATGCCATCACTCTTCGTAGTGGCGCTGCTTATGATGCTCCTCCATTGCCCATTGATGAGGTTACCCCAATTACGAGGAAGAAGAAGGTGGTAAAAGAAGGAAAAGGGAAGAGTCCGACGTCTGAAGTCGACTTATCTGAGGAAGTTAAATAGACAGGGAAGAAAAAGGTCCTCCATTGCGTCTCATTCCACATCAGACGCCCAAGGATGATATTGTATGTAGTCAAGTCCTTTACAATTGATTAAGATGGTCCTTCATCTTTCCTTCTCTCCAATCCTTACGAGCAGGGTCACCTTCCCTATGGGCTAGACCATCCCTATGCCAAACCCAATGATAAGGTGGTGGACAGGTGTCAATTATTGTTCACCAGATCTAAGGCGAGACAACAATCATCCGAAATAAAATCGTTCGAACTCCCAATATCAATTAAAATTTCTAACTCTTAGATTAGCTACCTTCATCTCTACCACAAAGGGATCGTCATGGGGTTATCAAGATTCCTGTTATATTCTGGCTATGCTCTAGGCAGAATAGGTTTGATTATGATTTATGATTGATAGTTAAGCTTTACTTAAATTAACTTAGATACAGAAATCACCACTAAGTCAATATTAAGGTCCTAAGAACACCACTTGATTCAAGCTCAAAATCAAGCTAGCATAGGCGCTTGGATTAATGATGAATTAATCAAAGCAAAAGAAACTCGAAAGTTCAATGTGTATAAAACGTCTAATGAATGTTTATTAACGACTCAAGCCCTTTAAATACATGTCCTTGACTCTCTAAAAGATAATTACTGAAAATAAAAAGAATAATTAAACTAATTAAGATAAAACATATCCTAACTAGGGTTGAAGTCGATCCACTTCACTCCCCTTCATTTGTGACGCCATCTTTGACCATTTTCCTTGATATTCTCACTTATCCCTTCAAAGTAGGAAACCAAACCCTAATCTGATTAGGTTAGGCGCCTAAGATAAGCTTTGGAGGGAAAATGATTCCTTTTCCTTGATCCTTGTAGCTTGGCCGCCCATTTTGTGTAAAAGATAGACTTTGGGCGCCCATTTTGTGTAAAAGATAGAAGGGAATTTCTATCTTATCTTTAGTAAACCCTAGGCCCCATTTTCTGATATGTTAGGCGCCATTTCCTTGCTTCATTCGTCCATGCCTCCCTTTGCAGCCCTAGTTGACTTTCTACTTTCTAAAAATGGAAATTACAACTCAACTAAGACTTTCCTAGTTAATCTAATATGTCATTAAATTAACTAAGAGTACATTTTATTAACTAGACTCCTAATAAAGCAATAAAGATAGTAACTTAGTCAATAATCAATTAACTAAGCTAAGGACATTTTCAAGGGACTTAAAGGACTCAATACTCTTAAGGGAATTCAAAACATCCCTTAACACACAAGCAACCATGTTCTTGGTCTTGGAATCAATGGAGCTAGATGGACCTCCATCAATTCCCTTGTCTCCTTCCTTGTTGATCACATTAAGAAACAACTCTTTTTGGGTCTTGTTAGTCCATTGGTTGAGTTCCCTTAAGTAATTCTTATGTCCCCTAAGTAATAAGATCATTAATTGTAAAACCTAAGGAGATGATCATTACAATGTAATCGTCTTCCATTATCATCTTTCTTTTTTGCTTCTCGATCTTATTTCCATTGTAAATTTCTTCCACCTCGAGGAAAGTAGGGGTTCATATTCCCTTGTTGATATGAATTTCGATCCAAAGATCTCTACTTCAGGGTACTTGAGGATAGAAGAAAGTTTTAGGGTTCAAGGGAACCATTTTATGTGATGTTTTAATTAAAACGATGGATGGTTGGGTGTGTAGTTTAATAGAGCAAATGAAACAAATTAATAATGGGGATAGTAACCTTTGAATCTCGGTCCAAAGGGGTAGAAGATCGATCTCAGTCTTTCTTCAATGCTAAACAAGCAAGGTACTCAACCTTAAATCATAAGCAAGACTCATGAAATTTTAATAACTCAAATCTGATTTTTATTGATGTAAAACAAACATATAAATAGAGAAGACATGACTAATCCTAATCCTAAACAAACAAGATAAAAAATAATCCTAGTCTAACAAGATAAGGATAAGAAAACCTAATATGGTTAGGAAAATCCCCTAAGTCATATCTTTAAAGAATCCTAATCTTATCCTTTAAACTAATCTTATCTTTTTAAAACGAACTAATAACAACCTAATCTTATCTAATGTCACACGCCTAACTTAAGGAAATAAACTACATAAAGAAAATAAAGAAACTTAATTAAACTAAGCCGAAAATAGGAAAACCCCTTTCAAGTGAAAGATAAAAACCTATAGGCAAAACCCTAATTCAAGAGGAAGGAATTCAACTAAGGAAAACACATCACTTTTCGGACTAGTTCTTCAACCACAATCTTGAGGTTTTAACATTCATTCGTATTATGCGTTCATATTTGTTAAAGTAGTGGCAATACTTGCTTCTATCCATTTTTTGTAAGAAATCTTCATTTGAGCTGGAGCTAGTTTTTTAGATCATGACGATCTTTAATTACCATCAAAACAAAGTAGGGATCCTTGTTAAATTCTACCAGATCCCAGACTCCTCTTTACTCTTCCTTTTCCTTTGGACGTGCTCTTTGCCGGAGCCATCATCCACGTCGTAACCTTCTTCTGACTTTCTTAATTGACCAAATCAAATTTAAAGCTCCTTGATCGAAGCCCTCGAATGAAAGCATCAAAAGCAACACCAACATTCAGATTTTCGATATAAAAAGCCTTAAGGTTAAATAACTTAACAAAAGCTTCTCAGAGATTCCTTGGGCGTTTGGATCATCTTCCTTAAGGGTATTTTAGTCTTATGCTTTTGACAATTGGTTATGAATGGTAGGTGAGAAAATAGCCGAGTTTATTGAAATTTTTGACAGGGTTTGGTGGAAAGTTGTTGAACCATCTTTAAGCTACTCTCTTGACAGTAGCTGAGAAAATTTTGCACCGTGTAACATCATCCACGGCCTTCACATACATTTGATGCTTGTAAGCAGATAAAAATGATCATCTAGATCAGTCATACCATTGATATCACGTATTTATATAGAGTTTTCTCCCTTATTTACAAGCTAATTTGTGCGTCATTGGAGCTCTTGGGAGCTATTTTGTGCTAACTTTCGTATGCAGTTGTGGTTTCGTGTTTTAGTATTGAATTGCAGGTTTTATGGAGTTTTCTCCTTATTCCCGAGCCATTTGGAAGCAACCACGGCTTTACGAGATGTTATGAGGCACGTAGGGTGGCTCACGAGCTTTATGGATAGTTTAGGAGGTCCCAAGACCCCTAAACGTGAAGATTAGAGAGCCAAAGAGTCAAATGAGGTTTCCGTGCACTGATCGGGCAGAAATGGCCCGATCGGGCGAAATATTATGATCGGGTACGAAAGTTGCGGACCCGATCGGGCAAGGCGTGCCCGATCAGATCGGGCGAGAACACATGTGCCCAGACCCGATCGGGCATCTGCCGCCCGATCCCATCGGGTCTAGTGCTGCTAGGTCTTATTGGGACGCTGCGGAGGAGGCGAGCTTGCTGGCACTTTTTGTCGCCAGACCCGATCGGGTGACTACCGCCCGACCCGATCGGGTGGGCCGCTTTTCTCGCCTTACTGCTGCACTGCTGCTGCCAGAGCCCAGAAGTGAAGTTGGGGGAATTTGTATGTGGACCCGATCGGGTCTGGCGCTCTTTATCGCGCTTTTTCACTTTTTGTTCCCGTTTTTAGTGAACTTGAGGGGTATTATAAATACCTTTTCCTCATTATCTTTCATTCATCTTTTATTCATCTTTCATTAGGTTTTAGACTAGTTTTATTCTTCATTTTCATTAGTTTAATTCAAACACTTTAGATTAATTTAGAGGTGATCAAACCTAATTCGATTTCAATAAAAGTTCCTGCTTTCCGTCATTTGGTACTCTACTCTACTCTTTATCTCTTTAATTACTTTGATTGCTTAGTTCATTTATTCAATTATTCATGATGCAATTGTTAGGGTTTCATATTAGTCTTATTGTTGTCAATTCAATTATGAGTGAGTAGTTCTCTTTCTAGGGTGTTAGATAGGAAAGCCATGTTTATACCATGATTGTGATTTAGATTTCTATCAATTTCTAGGGCTTGATTAGGGTGATTGTGATGTGGTTTGTTCTTATTGAGTTATTAATGTCAGTGTACAATTTCATTGATTGCTTGTGGTTAATAGTTGTTTGCACAGATCCGTCTTACGACTAGAGGCCTAGGACACATCAGTAGTTTTGATTACGTTAGTGAACATGCGGCGTATGTTGAACTATGAGCGTTGAGTCTTAACCATAGCTCAACATGGGCTCTAATCCCCGACTCTTGACTTAGGTTTTAATAGTAGTTGACCCTATTTGATTGGTATAAGCATGGTGGACCGACCTAATACCCTAGACCTTTATTCCATAGTTTAATCCTCGATTTATTCAGTCTTCCGTAGTCTATTCTTTAGTTTAATTAATTCCTTCCTGATTTCATCTGGAGTAGCTGAATTGGTTGAATATTGATTTAGAAACTCTGTCTCCCTGTGGATTCGACCCTGCTTCCACTGACTACCTAGTTAGAGGTCCGTAGGTTTATTTTTGATTAGGTGACACGACTAAAACCTATCAAATTTTGGCGCCGTTGCCGGGGAGACGGCTAGTTCTCTAAGTTTTTATTTAATTATTTGGTCTACTTCTCTGTACCTCATTGGAACTTCATTGTTTCAATCGAGGTACGTTTTACTGCTGCTTTTTGTTTCTTTTGTATGCCCAGGTCCCAAAGAAACGGTTCCCCAATTCCAGCGAACCCCGATCTTACTTGGACAATCAGGCGGATCCGAAAGATAAAACAGAAAGAAAAGCAGTGTGTTCAGCTGAACACCTCTGGAACAGACACCTTGAATTCAGTTATGTCAAAATCACTGAAGTCATATGGGGTGCCCAACCCGGATGGTCTCTCCACTGGACCTACTATGCCCACCATTGCCGCAGCAAATTTCGAAATCAAGCCTGGACTCATCAGCATGGTCCAGCAAAATCAGTTTGGTGGGCATCCTACTGAAGATCCGGCAAATCATCTACAACGGTTTCAACAACTTTGTCGAACCGTTAAACATGCCGGCGTCACTCCAGATCAACTCAAAGTCATGTTGTTCGAGTTTTCACTGAGAGATAGAGCCCAAAAATGGTTGAACGATGTGAAAGAAACTGAGTGGAGTGAGATTTCTGCTGCATTTCTGAGAGAGTATTACCCACCTACTAAAACAGCAGAAATCAGAAATAAACTAGCCACGTTTTTCCAAGAGCCTGATGAAACATTAAGGGAAGCGTGGGCTAGGTTTAGAGATTTACAGAGAGAGTGTCCACACCATAATATGGACAAATGGTTCTTGACGCAGACATTCTACAATGGTCTGCAGCCTCAGACGAAGTGTATTGTTGATTCGTCTGCAGGAGGAGTGTTTTTAGACAAGGCAGTTGATGAGGGTTATGAATTCATATCAAATCTTGCAGCCAATGACCATACATCATCTAGGAGTTTGACTAAGAAGGTACTTGAAGTTGACGCTATTTCATTGCTTACATCTCAGATGGCGCAACTAACTCAGCAGCTAATGAAGTCTTCTAGTCCGACACCTCCACCCATGAGTATCAATGCTATGTCTGCAGTAGCACCCATTACCTCATCTTACTGCGAGGTATGTGGTGTTCAGGGTCACTTTGGGCATGACTGTCAGTTCAGTCAATTTCAGATGGAGCAGGCCAATGCCTTCCAACAAAGACCACAAACCTTCCCCCCTTCACATAACTACCAAAACCCACAAAACCATCAACCTCCACCTCCACAAAACTACCCTAAACCCTCATACCATCAAAGCCCATAACATTTCCAAAGACCACCACCACAAAACTTCCATCATCCCAATAACTTCCAAACTCCACAAAATTTCCACACCCCACCCCCACAAAACAACAACCCACAAGAGCCTAGCAATTCTGAACTGATGAAACTGATATTGTCTATGCAAAAGGCAAATGAGGAAACACGGAGGGCCCAGGAGGAAGCAAGGAGGGCCCAAGAGAAGCACATCCAACTTCTCGAGGATCAAGTTGCTCAGTTGGCAGAATCTAATGCACAGAGGCAGCAGGGACAATTGTCAGGGCAACCAGTTCAGAGAGAACATGTGAATGCCATCACTCTTCGTAGTGGCATTGCATATGATGCCCCTCCAGTGCCCATTGATGAGGTTACCCCGACTGCAGGGAAGAAGAGGGTGGTAGAGGAAGGAAAAAGAAAGAATTCGACGTCTGAAGTCGATTTGTCTGCAGAAGCTGAACAGACAGGGAAGAAAAAGGAGAAGGTTTCTGAAACGCCTTTTACACCAAGGCTACCTTTTCCTCACAGGATGCAACAATCTAAGGTCGATCAGCAATTTGGTAAGTTCTTGGCTATGGTCAAGAACCTTGAGGTAACGATTCCATTTACAGATTTAATTACCCAAGTGCCTGTTTATGCCAAATTTCTGAAAGACATGATCACTAAGAAAAGAGACTTTGGTGGGGTAGAACGTGTCGCTCTTACTGAAGAGTGTAGTGCTTTTATTCAAAATAAAACCCCACCAAAGTTAAAAGATCCTGGTAGTTTTTCTATACCCTGCCATCTTGGACCTATTTTTGTTGATAAGGCTTTGTGTGATTTAGGTGCTTCTGTTTCTGTTATGCCATTGTCTGTTTATAAGAAACTGAACATGGGAGCCCTTAAATGCACACAAATCACTTTACAGATGGCGGATCGTTCTATAAAATACCCTCTAGGTGTTTTAGAGGACGTTCCTGTTAGGGTAGGGAAATTCTATATTCCTGTTGATTTTGTGGTGTTAGATATGGATGAGGATGCCCAAATCCCTATTATCTTGGGTAGGCCGTTTTTGTGTACTGCTGGTGCTGTCATTGATGTCAAGTTTGGGTCTTTAACTCTGAGTGTTTGTGATGATAAAGTGGTTTTTAAACTAACCAATGCTGTTAAGGCTCCTATGCTTGAACAATCTTTTTGCAGGGATAAGGTTTTAGATGAAGTAGGGGTGGAGAAGGTTCCAATTCCACCTAAGGTTGCCTCACCGTCTGGAGGCATTGTCAAGAACATTTGGAGGAGAAAGATGTTTGATGAGGGTGGCACTCATTGCCAAGCCCCTCCTATTTGAGAGAGGGAGGATTATGGTCGTGCGGGACCTTTATAAACCAGCGCTGTGCGAGAGGCAACTCGTATTTTCTTTTCTTTCCCTTTTCCTTTTCTTTTTATTTTGCTTCCTTTTTGTGAGCGAGAGTGAGGGTACTAACATTGTTTTTCCTCTTAGCATAGTCCTTATCACCTTTTGGCATTGAGGACACTGCCAAGTTCAGCTTGGGGGAGGAGTTCTGTTTGTATTCCCTATCTCTTTTACTGCTTTCTAGGATATATTTACTGCTTTCAAAAATACTGAAAAAAAATCAAAAAAATATGGTTCCCATGACTGGTTTAGTTGCCTCCCTGTGCCCCTTGCCGTGCTCTTTTTGAAATTGATTTGACTTTGTTTTCTGGATAGCTGGGCATTTGTGATCTTGAGGCTATGATTTGATGTTTGATTGCTATGATTTCGAGCATTTCTGGATTATATTAGACCACTTTGTGCTGCATACCTGAATTGGTTAGACTGTGAGGCCTCTTTGTAGCCTATTGGATTCATATTATTATCCAGTCTATTCTTGTGTGTTAGTTCCTCTTTAGTGGATTGATCTTGACTTTGACTTCGTACTCGTCTGATTTTAGATGACTTGTAGCATGTGCTGTGATAGAGGCGTTCTTTTGTCTTATTCTTGAGCTTCAGAGTGAGTTTTTGATATACTTTTATCCTCCTTAGCCCCGCTGAGCCTAATGACTTGTTTCGTGTTACTTAAACCCCTATTATGAGCCAAAAACCTTCACTTGATATTATTCCAAGCCTAGCTTGGGGGAGCTTTTGTATGGGTTGAGTTGGAGATTGGTTTGTTGGTTTAGTTTGGTTTTTGAGGAACTTAAAAGTGTATTTGCTGTGGTTTGAGAGTGAGAAAGAGAAAAGAAAAAGCAAGTTTAGAGTTGCGTGAATGAAGTTCAGAAAAATGAAAGAAAAATGAAATGAAAATTCAAAAGAATTCTAGTTCTTTCATTCACGTACGTTCATAAAAGAATATTCGCTCCATTGCTAGAAAATTGGGTTTGTTATGAGCTTTTCATTGATTTATGAGGGTTGGGTTACTTTACATGGTTTTATGGTGATTGTTGGGAGTTGTGAAGGCCATCTTAGGCCTTGTTTGAATGATTTATGCTCCCCCTTTCTTGGTTTTTCCACCACATTACCCAAAAGTATCCCCTACCTCTCACCTAAGCCTCATTACAACCCTATAAAGTCCTCTTGAGCTTATGTCTGCATTGTTCATTTGATTGATTTCGAGTTAGTTTGTCAAAGTTAAAGAGTATTTCTGCTAATTGAGTCGACTTGACTAGGATGAGCGTCATTGAACCTTCTTAAACACATGAGAGTGTGAGTGGGAAGGGTACTTATGGTCGGGTTGGTGAGTGTTCGGGCACATTCTTTGCCTGCCACAAAATTGAGAGGAGTGACACCCTTGTGAGTGCCTTTTCAGGACTTGTATGCTTTGTGGATGCTTGAGTTTGATAAATTGCTTGAATGATTGGTGGTTGGATGGATTTGATGAGCCAAACTTGAATTATGCCTGCTTGAACGATTCTTAGTCTTGAAAATGTTTTGAGCTTTGATTTGTTTTTATCTTTGGGGTGAGGTAATCTATTCCATGTTCATGTGCTGTTTGCTTGAGGACAAGCAAAGGTTTAGCTTGGGGGAGTTTGATATCACGTATTTATATAGAGTTTTCTCCCTTATTTACAAGCTAATTTGTGCGTCATTGGAGCTCTTGGGAGCTATTTTGTGCTAACTTTCGTATGCAGTTGTGGTTTCGTGTTTTAGTATTGAATTGCAGGTTTTATGGAGTTTTCTCCTTATTCCCGAGCCATTTGGAAGCAACCACGGCTTTACGAGATGTTATGAGGCACGTAGGGTGGCTCACGAGCTTTATGGATAGTTTAGGAGGTCCCAAGACCCCTAAACGTGAAGATTAGAGAGCCAAAGAGTCAAATGAGGTTTCCGTGCACTGATCGGGCAGAAATGGCCCGATCGGGCGAAATATTATGATCGGGTACGAAAGTTGCGGACCCGATCGGGCAAGGCGTGCCCGATCAGATAGGGCGAGAACACATGTGCCCAGACCCGATCGGGCATCTACCGCCCGATCCCATCGGGTCTAGTGCTGCTAGGTCTTATTGGGACGCTGCGGAGGAGGCGAGCTTGCTGGCACTTTTTGTCGCCAGACCCGATCGGGTGACTACCGCCCGACCCGATCAGGTGGGCCGCTTTTCTCGCCTTACTGCTGCACTGCTGCTGCCAGAGCCCAGAAGTGAAGTTGGGGGAATTTGTATGTGGACCCGATCGGGTCTGGCGCTCTTTATCGCGCTTTTTCACTTTTTGTTCCCGTTTTTAGTGAACTTGAGGGGTATTATAAATACCTTTTCCTCATTATCTTTCATTCATCTTTTATTCATCTTTCATTAGGTTTTAGACTAGTTTTATTCTTCATTTTCATTAGTTTAATTCAAACACTTTAGATTAATTTAGAGGTGATCAAACCTAATTCGATTTCAATAAAAGTTCCTGCTTTCCGTCATTTGGTACTCTACTCTACTCTTTATCTCTTTAATTACTTTGATTGCTTAGTTCATTTATTCAATTATTCATGATGCAATTGTTAGGGTTTCATATTAGTCTTATTGTTGTCAATTCAATTATGAGTGAGTAGTTCTCTTTCTAGGGTGTTAGATAGGAAAGCCATGTTTATACCATGATTGTGATTTAGATTTCTATCAATTTCTAGGGCTTGATTAGGGTGATTGTGATGTGGTTTGTTCTTATTGAGTTATTAATGTCAGTGTACAATTTCATTGATTGCTTGTGGTTAATAGTTGTTTGCACAGATCCGTCTTACGACTAGAGGCCTAGGACACATCAGTAGTTCTGATTACGTTAGTGAACATGCGGCGTATGTTGAACTATGAGCGTTGAGTCTTAACCATAGCTCAACATGGGCTCTAATCCCCCGACTCTTGACTTAGGTTTTAATAGTAGTTGACCCTATTTGATTGGTATAAGCATGGTGGACCGACCTAATACCCTAGACCTTTATTCCATAGTTTAATCCTCGATTTATTCAGTCTTCCGTAGTCTATTCTTTAGTTTAATTAATTCCTTCCTGATTTCATCTGGAGTAGCTGAATTGGTTGAATATTGATTTAGAAACTCTGTCTCCCTGTGGATTCGACCCTGCTTCCACTGACTACCTAGTTAGAGGTCCGTAGGTTTATTTTTGATTAGGTGACACGACTAAAACCTATCAACCATCGAATGGGCAATAGTGGTCATCTTGACTATAGGATATAGGGGAGCATTCATTATCGTAGTCAAGAATGGGGTTGGCCAATTATATGAAGTGGCCCCACCTCTTGTGCCAAAGGTTAATATTCTCTCAACACTTGTTTAGAAGACGTTGTCTCATACCTACCTTGGGCGTAGGCTAGTGGTTGTTGAACACTTGGTTCTTAATGAGAGCGGAGAATTATAGAAGATGGCCTTTTCCCCTCCATCTGAGAGCGAAGGACTAAAGGTGGATCCCTTAAGTAGGGAGTAGCGCATGTTGCTGATCTTAGCAGAGCAGCTGCCTTCTTGGCCTCTTGAAACTAGAACGCATTAGTCCGTAAACTTTCCATCCGAGGATCACCCCGTTATCTTCCTTGAGAATCAACTATTACATTCTAGCTGAGCCTCCTTGGTTGCTCGCTCTTAGCCGACTGCTTTACTTTTGAAACTAGAGAGAGAAAAATATGAGGAAATTAAATAAATGCAGAGTCTGGCTCTAGGGATTCTACATGTTTCTAATGTGACAATCCATAAGAGTATTTACACTAGAGAAGGAGGTGCTTGTTCCCTCCTATTTTCCATAGAATAGGGGATTTGATTGGCTATTTAATGGTAGATTTTCATGTGGCATACACTGATTGCCTAACCAGTCAGATTATGTCGATTCTTGGGAATTGGGCTTGCATGTTACATTAGCTATGCATAGGCTTATCTGACTAAGCCTACTCTCCCAAGGGTGGAATGCAATATGGTGTTGATCGATGTTAACACATGTCGATCTTAAGGACTGACACATGTCAATCTTTTAGGGTGACACGTATCAGTCTTTTGTTAGAGGACATGTGCCACCTTCTTAGACACTTGGCACTTCTTTAAACGTGATGGAGATCCTTGCCTCTCGAAGACAAAGTCCAACATGTTTCCCCATAACACAAACGTACTAATTAATCAATTACCATTTTGTAGATGTTATTGGCGAACTTTAACTTTTTGGAATGTAACAGATAAAGGAAATTGAAACCCAAGCTCTCAAGTGTCTTGATCGTATGCACCTTTTTTCTCTATCTCTGTTGTTCCCGGTCTGCGCTTGCACCACTAATCGGGTTTTCATATACCTTACTACGTCATCATCCACTAATGCCCAACAACCTGTTTGCTTGCCACCCTCTCTAGTTTTGTTTTTAGTCATTAGCCCTACTGTGTCGAAGCTCCGTTAGCCGTTGCTGGAGTTTACCACTAACCACCCAACTATCGTTGCCATTGATTGATGGTGCTTGGTTTTTTTCATGAATGTTGAATAATGATGTCAAATTTTTTTAAGTGGTTGCATTAATATCACTGGTGATGGTTCAAACAACCAAAAACCTTTGAGTTGTTAAACCATAGTTATTCATGTGTAAGGTATATACCTAAGATTTTATGATATAACGGACTGAGACAGGACCTCGATTTTTTTTTGTAGTCAGTTGTAAAAAGGTCTTTGGGAATAAGGCTTAGTTGTTGTTGTTGTAGTTGTAAAAAGGTATGGACAACTTATCCTTGTTCTCAGTAATTATCATAGCCTTAATAAAAGAGTCGATCACCTAATCGAGAACACCACAAATATAGTACTCATCACTTTCCAAAGCAATACCATTAATTCTACAGACAAAGAGAGTGTTGAGATTCAGTGCTTCTTCTTCATGGCTGCTTTTTAGCTTATACAATTACTGATAAACTCCATGTCGAATTGACGCCTTCATTGTGAAGCTGAGCTTGGCGAAGTTGATCGTTGTTCTCCGGTAGAACTTCCGGCGATGAAGTTAGTTGGCCGGATGGAAGAGTGATTGAGCTTTTGGAAGACGATTTGTAAATCTCACCGTTCGCCAATCTCGATTCAGATGTTCTCATCTCCTCTTCGTAAGAATCGATTTCATTCTCAGGTTCTTCTTTTGCTTTTTTGCTTTTTTTTTTGAATTATGAATCTAGAATTGAGATGTGCACGATTTTTAATTGATTAAAAATGTAAATTGTTTGAAATTATTAGGATGTTAATTTCAACTTAGATGATTAGAAAATTGTGGTATCAAAATTGTTAAAGAAGAAATTGATTTTTTTATCTCATGCAGTAGCTATTTCCCTTTGCATCTGGTATGTTTTGAAATGGACTATACATGCATCAGATAGAAGGCATTGTTTTTTGTTTCAGACAATGTTTGTCATTAACAAAGACTTCATCATTAAAACAGGCGCATTAAATAAAATCTTGAGTTGTGACCAAGCTAGCAAACATCAATATGTTCATCCAAAACATACATCCAATTAACCCAATTTCAATCTTTCTTTCAACTATTCACAAATGCCAAACCACTTCTTGTTTCCTATCATAAGAATGAAAAATAATTATAACAATGTGTATATGTGTGGGCAATTGAGCATATAAATCATTTATGATCACAACAGAAACTTACTTCATTTTGTTCTTGCTAGCTTAGCGTTAGTGCAAGTGAATCCTCGTCTAATGGCACCTAAACAGTAATAGACATGTTAAAGAATCACTATTTTTGTAAATGAAAATGTTATTGAAATGAATCTGCACCTACATTGAGCAATTCAGTAAAAGTGTAACACATTGTGGCATCAAACATGTTCAGCTCATGGACGTCGTTGAGTTGGCAAGCCGGTGCTTCCTACAATATTAGACACATATTAAGAATGTTAGTAAAGAGAAAATGTGATAGATACTTTTGAAGTATGTAATTGAAAATGTCATAAATTTCGTACCTTGGGTGTCTTTAGCTTTCGAATTTTAACCTTGGTTGTCTCTTGATTTGTTGTTTTGGCCTTTGTTTTCTTCTGTAGGGCAGTTTTATTTCTCTTTTTGGCTTTCTCAAGCCAAGTTTTTGGACGTCGTTTACCCTTGTAGGGGCAATCTTTCTTCTTTATGCCTTTTGCCCCATGGTAATCAATCACATGTTCTGTATTCTAGGCTTCTTCTGCATTCTGCGCTTCTTCTGCATTTTGAGTTTCTTCACCTATTGTTTCTTCAGTGGTTTTCTGACTTCCCTTTGACATTGAAACTTGGCGTCCATTGACACTTTCTCCATCTAAACAAGGTCTTTTTGCAAGCATATTCTCAACTATTTCTCTAAACTTTTCACAAACCTTAGACAGAAGAGCATATGTTTCATGAGACTCACATGCTCGATTCACTAACTTGACCATCTGAGGGCACAATTCTCTATATCTTTTGGTAAATGGAGCTTTCTTATCTAATTCTATACTGGTTCCACTTACATTATAGCTTCTTCGACGTCTTGCTAATCTTGTCCAACGCTCCAGGATGTACTTGTTAGGAATCAACTTGATGTTCATCTCATCTAGAACTTTCAAAGTATGGCTACATAAGATGCCATGTGTCTCAAATTTACGGCAACTACAATAAATACTTTTCTCGGGACAATTTGCGACTACTTTCCTATCCTTACTTCCATCTACATTAGCCACCATGTAAACCTGCATTGTTTGTCTATCTTCATGCTCCCTTATGTATGCACCTTGAAATTCCTCATAATACTCCTGAAATTCCTCAAATATGGTTGGAGTATATACTTTTCCTGCCTGTATAAGCATGGGTGCCTTCATTTTCATCTTTGGCAACTTGTGTATTGAATTATGTTCAGCCACAGATTCATTATATCGTTTTCCATTAATAACCCGGTCAAAATGCATGAAAAACTCAACCAAATTACAATCAGACTTTAAATGGTTTTTTAAATCAGCATTAAGACTTTCACTTAGCTGAGTGGAATGCATACCCGCAGTGAATGTCCCTCGAACATAAGCCCATGCCCATTTTTCCTTTACTTTAAAAATTGAGGGCAGCCAAGAGTCACTAGAAACTTCGTTCTTCACTAATAATTCATTCCAAGCATGAAGGAAATCTTCTTCTTCTTCGTAGTAATCGATGCATGCCTCAAAATCACTAGCAAATCTTTCATCCTTTTGGTATAGATGATTCATGTGCCTTAACGCATTCTCTCTTATATGCCAAGTGCATAAACCATGAAAAGTTTCATGCATTACTAAGGGGATTGCTTTACCCATAGCTGCAACTTGATCCGTCAAAATAGTTTTAGGAGCCTGACCTCCCATGGCTTTAATGAAAGTTTCAAACAACCATTCAAACGATGCAGCCGTTTCATCGTAAAGTAAAGCTGCCCCAAAAACCACTGTTTGCCTATGGTTGTTAAAACCAACAAATACTCCTAGGGGCCGATACTCCTTATTAGTCTTATAAGTGGTGTCAAAAGTGACAACATCGCCAGAATACCCATAGTCATTTATCATTTGAGCATCTGCCCAAAAGATATTTGTAATTTCATCTTCCATATCCATTTGAAACTCATAAAAGAAAAATGGTTCCTCATTTGCTTTTCTTTTGAAATACATGAGCAGAGCGCCAACTTCTCCAAATTGGAATGATTTTTGCCTTTTTGTTCGAAGATAATTCTTCTGGTCTAGTCTAGTATATCCAGACTATCTATGCCACCAGCTTGCTTCGCCATAAACTCATGAGAAGCTTTTAATGTTAGCCCAGATTCATATGCTATGTCAATTTGTGATGCTTGTGATTCTGATATTCCTCGATGAGAATTAATCATATGAGCGTATTCTACTGGTTGCAAAGGATGATTATGTTCAGCTATAAAATCAACAATCTTGTACTTACCCACTTTTCGATTAAGGGAGATAAGCATACGTGCCTTACAATGTGTTCTTGTCTCTGCTCTGGGTTCTTTTGTCAAGTAGTCGCGCTTATCGGGACCGCGGTGTCCCTCTTTATGGCATGTAAACAATCGTGAAGTCAATACTCCGTCTTTTTACTCACATTTTTGTATTCTCTACGCACGCCGAACCCATTTCTTCTAGCATACTCGTTATAAAAGGCATAAGCAATTTCTTCGGTCTCAAACTCCATCCCTAATGCTGGCATAAAATCCACGATAATCTGCCGATCTTGTTTTTGAGTTTGCTCGTCAATGTTATTTATCCATTGATGTAGATCCTCTTGTAGTAATGACATTTCCTGAGATGTAAACAAAAACTATTCACTTTGGTATTTTATGACTGTCAGACTTTAATAGCTGTGCAATATTCGATATATAAGCAGTGTTGTGGCTTTTAATTTTGTCCTTAGCTACATTACATGATATTTCATATTAGCAACTGCCACTATTCATTTCCTGAGATGCATTACCTGATGTATGCAATATGTCTTTTAATGTTTTTTTACAGGTGACCATTATTGCAAAAGTAATTCAAATGTTAATGAAGAGCAAGCACAGACCTATTAGTTCGTAAATTGATCATTATTGAGTATGTAAATTGGTGATGTATAAAGAAATATTTTGATTAATTTAATTGCAGAGATGTGATTAATTCAAAGAATAAAGTAATGTATACCTGATGATTGATTTGGTTGTAATTTTCTGCCTTGAAAGCACAAGTAGATGAAAAAAGAAAAAGAGGACAAAAGTTGGTGGAACTTTTAATGGCAGATGCAATTTCTTTTCAGAATTTTTAATTACAGAAATATAAGTGAGAGAGAGGGGAAAGTGGCGCCAAAACAAAGCAAAAATTGATGTTTGCGCCATAAGTGAAAGCTTAGAAAAGTAAAGCAGTTTAAGCCCTTGATTCTTTTATTAGCCACGTGTCGCCATCTTGTACAAACAGTGGACTCTCCAGTTTTTTACTCTACTGGAGAAGATCCGGACACCAAATATAGTCCCTCATTTTATTATTTTTATATTACTACTAGAGAAAAAAGGTGTAAGAATCCACATTTATATTTATTTTGTAAATGAAAACAACCGAATGATTTACCTTTTCTTTACCGAGTTAATAAAAATTAAGTTTAATTAAGTCCAACTAATTTATTCTAACAATAATCCCTCAATAATTTTAGTTAAATTAAGTCAAATGCAATTGGGTTGACTTCAAAATAACAAAACTTAAAAAGTGTTTGTGAATGGTAAAGATTTGAGATGATTGAGAAGAACTCCAAAGATGACTTGGTTTATAAAAAGGGGGTTTGCGGTTTGCCGAGTTGGAGGAGGGGGTGTAAAAAGACTGGTCGTGTGGATAAAACGTGTCTAAGATAGACCAATCAAAATTAAGAAATCTGAAATCTCCACTATCCCTCCCCCCAAATCCCATCTTCTCCGAACCCCACACACCCACCAGGCCACCAACTCCATAGGAGAGGAGAAAAACAAACGAAAAGAAAAGAAAGGGTGGAAAATCATAGCCCTCTAACTTCTGACTCTCTCTTTCTCTCTCCTCAACCAATCCAACCCACTCTTTCTCTCTCTAAAAGTCTTAACATCTCCACACGCCCCTCCCTCTTTCCCTCTTATCGGCGTATTTCTCTCTCTCTCTCCTAGGGCTCAACAAAAGGTCTCCAATGGCGGTATACAGTACAACTTTCTCATTGGAGACTCTCATTCATGGCTCTCCGACACCTCCAACCTCATCTTCATCTTCAGCCTCATCAAGGCCTTTTATTAAGCTTTTTGGTCGGAGTCATCATCGCCGTGCACCTCTTATTCACCGCCGTTCTTCTTTGTTGAGCCCTAGGTGCGACCTTTCCTCCGATTCTTCACCTGCTGCTTCTTCCGCTGATTCTCTCAGATCTTCTAGCCTTTCTGCTCTTCAACAGCTCAAATCCTCTGCTGCCGATCGTATGTTCTTCTTGTCTTTTGCATTTTGCATTACACATTCAACTTGTTCATTATTGTCTTTAATTATTTACATTTCCCCCCCAATCTGCACTTCTTTGTGATTTTGTTCAATGTTTTGTATGACAGTCAGCTAATTTATGATGCTGTCTCTGTATATCTGGTATTTTCTGAGCTCATTTAAGCTTTTACGGAACACTATGCTTGATTTTTTTTCGGAATAATCTGTTAATGAGTTCCTTTAGTTGATTTTAGGGAGAAGTATTAGGGTGATATTCTAAATGTGGGACCACAAACGGAACTAATTGACGGATTCTGTTAATTGGTATGGAAACCAACATAAAATAGAACAGTTTGATAGTTGAATATATTGGCAAAACCTTTGTATTTATTTTCTAAATGAGCTAAAACCTTGGTTTTTTCTGATTGTTATCTCTGTACTTTGTGTCTTGATTATTTATTCAAACAGACTTTATAAACTAAATATGAGCATTTAAATGATGAAAGAGACTAACTTACTAATAATTGTGATCCTTCAGGGTACACCAAGGAAAGGAGTAGCATTGTGGTTATTGGTCTCAGCATTCATACTTGCCCTGTTGAAATGCGTGAAAAGCTTGCTATTCCGGAGGCGGAATGGCCTCGAGCAATTGAAGAATTATGCAACTTAAATCATATTGAGGAGGCCGCTGTACTTAGCACTTGCAATAGAATGGAGATATATGTCGTTGCTTTGTCTCAGCATCGTGGAGTTAAGGAGGTCACTGAATGGATGTCCAAGGTATATTTCTAGATTTCGTAGCTAACATGTTTGTATTAGTTGTAGAAATTAGGCAAATGAAGTATGGCGTATCTCAATATGGTATCATGTTTTTGCTGCTTTTGTATATCTGTCTATTTTACTGCCAAATTTGTAGGACTGTCATGTTATCGGTAATCATTTGGTAATTTTTGGTGCTAAAGGTTAACATTTTTGGTGCTATATATTAATTAGATTTGTGTGTTTGTTCAACTTTCCGTCCTTTTTCTTAATGTGCTGGATTGTTGATTACTTTACATGATGATGTGCCGATTGTTCTTCCATGTAACATTATCCCTTTTGGTTTACTCGCCTTGTTTTTATTCTTTCATGTGTGAATCATCTCTTAGTACTCCGCTCAAAACGCCTCTTTAACACTTACATGTTAATAGAAGATTGTCAAGCTCATTACTTATGAACCTTAGCCTTCTTGTTGGCAGACTAGTGGAGTTCCTGTATCTGAAATCTGCCAGCACAGGTTTTTGCTATACAACAGCGATGCTACCCAGCACATCTTTGAAGTATCAGCAGGTTTAGACTCTTTGGTATTGGGAGAAGGTCAGATTCTTGCTCAAGTCAAACAGGTCGTTAAAGTTGGACAGGGAGTTGTTGGCTTTGGGAGGAACGTTAGTGGATTGTTCAAGCATGCAATTACTGTTGGCAAGAGGGTCAGAACTGAGACAAGCATAGCTGCTGGTGCTGTTTCCGTGAGCTCAGCTGCTGTAGAGTTGGCCTTGATGAAACTCCCTGATTCTTCCCATGCCACTGCTAGAATGTTAGTGATTGGAGCAGGCAAAATGGGTAAACTTGTGATCAAGCACTTGGTAGCAAAAGGGTGCACGAAGATGGTGGTTGTAAATCGAAGTGAAGAAAGAGTCACTGCTATTCGTGAGGAACTGCATGATGTGGAAATCATCTACAAACCGATCACTGAAATGATGGTCTGTGCAGCTGAAGCGGATGTTATTTTCACCAGCACGGCCTCAGAGAGTCCATTATTTTTGAAAGAGGATGTACAGACACTCCTGCCTGTAGGTTCAGAAGTGGGAGGTGTTAGGCGCTTTGTTGATATCTCTGTTCCTAGGAATGTCGGATCGTGTGTCTCAGATCTTGAACATGCAAGAGTATACAATGTTGATGATCTTAAGGAAGTTGTGGCTGCAAATAAGGAAGACCGTTTAAGGAAAGCAATGGAAGCTCAGGCTATCATTGAAGAGGAATCCAAACAGTTTGAAGCTTGGAGGGACTCCTTGGAAACTGTGCCTACCATCAAGAAGTTGAGAGCCTATGCCGAGAGAATCAGAGTTGCAGAGCTCGAAAAGTGCTTGTCAAAAATGGGAGATGATCTTCCAAAAAAAACTAGGAGAGCAGTTGATGATCTTAGTCGGGGGATAGTGAACAAGCTTCTTCATGGTCCAATGCAGCACCTTCGATGTGATGGGAGTGACAGCAGAACTTTGACTGAGACTCTCGAGAACATGCATGCATTGAACAGAATGTTTAGCCTTGAGACTGAAATCTCTATACTGGAGCAGAAAATTAGAGCTAAGGTAGAGCAGATTCAGAAGTAATGTGCTGTGTTGAAATATCTTCCTCAATTCTTCAAAATCTCACATTTCTGAATAAGGGGAGAGCTTCCTCATGTTATCATGAGAAATTATAATATGTAAACAGGAAAGAAACCTGAAAGGTTCTTTCAATTCATTGATTTATGTCGCTCACTTCTATTAACATTGATGTCGGATCTCTTTCAATTGTATGCTCTCTTACGTAATCCGGCTACTTCATGAAATCTGAGGATGAGATCTTCTTGGCCATGTATTTAAGTAAAGAAGAGTTCAGGTGTAATACTGTAATTTTTGTAATTAATGTATACCGATTATTTTTGGTAGTACTGTGAGTTTCTTCGCCTATATTTTAGTGCTTGTACCCATTTTTTAAGTTGATTATCTGACTTGTTGCAAATTTATGTTTTTGGAGCCAACACTCGGCATTATTTAGCTGCTCCCAAATCTAGTTTTGCTATTGTAAGCAATTATCATTTTCTATGGTGGAAATACTTCTGTATCCGGTTGTCAATGGGCACGCAGTGCTGCATTACACTTGATATTGGTCCGAACTCTCAATTCTCAAGACTGCATGTGAAAAATAATGCCTGCAAACTCACAAGGAAACAGATTCCTTAATCAACCAGGCTGTAATTATGTCTCCTTATGATAAGGACTTCTATGATTGTTTCTAGATTAGTGTTGTAAATGTCAACTACTTGTAATCTTATAGATAGTGTTGGCTTTCTGGTGTTGATATACGCTCCATCAGATATCCTATATTCTTGTAGTGATAAATACTGATTTTGCGCTCTGTATTAAAATTTGATCTTATTGCTAGTTGGAGATGGATGGCTAGGAATCCCGTTAGGTAATTAGGTAAACACAACCGTAGGAGCACTTCAGCACTATGTGTCGCTTTACGGTTCATTCAGTATGATATTTATAGACCCCTTGTGAGACAAGTATAAAATTAGGGACAAGCATCAATTGCTTGAATCTTTCATGAATGTTGTCACTTGTCAGTATCAAACCTTGGATTTTGTGATTTTGGTTTCTTGTAATTGTTGTTCTCAACTCAACCACTGGATTATGTGGTTTTGTTTCTTCAACTTTTTGCACAACTGATCATCCAAAAAACAACTGTGCTCATTTTTTCACTTGCAATCAGACTGCAATGGATTATTAAGCAGACTGCAATGTTTCATGCAAATCTCGAATTGCTCGTCCAATATCGAAAGAAAAAGTGGCAAATTGGAGCTAAAGAAACAGATTTTAGCTTCAAGCTGGAGAAACCATTGAGCTTGGACTGGGACTGGGACGGGCTGTCTTGGCCCATATGCCAGGCAAGTAGGCCTCGTGCTATATCAGGTTGCACCTGGAACAGGTCATTCGTTTCATGTCGTACTCATCTAAAATTTTGAAAAAGTGGTCATTCCATGTGCCGGGCCAAGTCCGGTCGTGCAAAGTTGCCCTTTCAAATTCTATTTTTTTTGTTGAAATAAGTGACTCAAGAGCCGGGATGGTCCATTATGCTTGGACCAAAATTTAAAATAAGCAAGCCCAAACTCGTGTCGATGTGTGACAATCCTCGTGCCAGTCTGGCCCATGCCCATCTATAGTCTGACTACGATTTTATATCACTATGATTCTAAGTTAAAATATAAAATTATATAAACTTTTAAACAGTTCTATATATGATAATTTTACATAATTATATATTTAAAAAAGGAAAAATTGATTCTAATAATGCAACATTTTGCCCGTTCGCAAATAATAATGTAACCTAAAGATTATTCTGGAATAATGCAACCTTTATACCCCATTTATTTTAAATAAGTCAAATTACCTGTTACCTGAATAAGTGGTAAATTTTTAGCTGAAACTCTTAATTCTAATTAATAATATTATAAGTAATTTAAAAAATAAACTAATTAACCCTCCCCTCCTCACCCACTGCCACCCCCACCCTCCCCTTGCCCACCCACTGCCACCCCCCTCCCCTCCCCCATACATTGCCACCTCCACCCACAACCACCACCGTCTACACCTTCTTCGATTCCTCTCCAAATTCATCAACGCTGAAATAAAGGAGACCTGCAACTCACCTGAAATCCATACTTCTATCCCCTCCTAAACCCTCCCCTTCCTTTCTCATCGCCTCCTCCTCACCTCGCGCACTCACCACTTTCTCCTCCTTCTCCCTCTTCCACTCTACTCCTATTTCTCCCTCGTGGTAGGTTTCAATGACCAAAAAAAAATAGGGAATACCAAATTTGCGGCAAAAAGGACAAGGTATGAGGTGGTTATTAGTCACATAAGTTCCTTATTAGCACTCAGTTCACTTTGATGGAAAAAAAAGTGTTTCAAAACAAAGTTTTCAGATTGAGACAAAATTTTGGGGCTAGATTTCAATGACCAAAAAAATAGGGAATACCAAATTTGGGGCAAAAAAGACGCCTTATGAGTTGGTTTTTAGTAACATAGGCTCCTTATTTGAACTCAGTTCACGTTGATGAAAAATAAGTGTTTCAAAACAAAGTTTTTAGATTGAGACGAAAATTTGGTGGTAGGTTTTTATGACCAAAAAAATAGGGAATACCAAATTTAGGGAAAAAAGGACGCAGTATGAGGTGGTTTTTAGTCACATAGGCTCCTTATTCGCACTCAGTCCACGTTGATGGCAAAAATGGTTTTAAAACAAAGTTTTCTGATTGAGCCGAAATTTTAAGGGTAGTTTCATTGACCAAAAAAAACTGGGGAATACCAAATTTAGGGTAAAAAGGACACCGTATGAAGTAGTTATTAGTCACATAGGCTCCTTATTGACACTCAATTCACGTTGATGGAAAAAAAGGGTTTCAAAACAATTTTTCTGATTGAGACGAAATTTTAGTGGTATGTTTCAATGACCAATAAAATAGGGAATAGCAAATTTGCGGGGAAAAGGACGTCGTATGAGGTGGTTTTTTAGTCACATAGACTCTTTATTGACAGTCGGTTCAAGTTGATCGAAAAAAAGTGTTTCAAAACAAAGTTTTCAGATTTTGACGAAATTTTGGTGGTACCTTTGAATAACCAAAAAATAGGGACTACCAAATTTGGGGCTAAAAGGACGCCGTATGAGTTGGTTTTTAGTAACATAGGCTCTGTATTGGCACTCAACTCACGTTGATGGAAAAAAAGGGTTTCAAAAACAGTTTTTAAATTGAGACGAAACTTTGGTGGTAGGTTTCAATGACCAAAAAAATAGGGAATACCAAATTTGGGCAAAAAGGATGTCGTATGAGGTGGTTTTTAGTCACATAAGTTCCTTATTAGCACTCAGTTCACGTTGTTGGAAAAAAAATGGTTTCAGATTGTGACGAAATTTTGGTGGTAGGTTTCAAGGACAAAAATATTAGGGAATATTAAATTTGCGGCAAAAAGGACGCCGTGTGAGGTGGTTTTTAGTCACATAAGTTCTTTATTAGTACTCAGTTCACGTTGATGGAAAAAAGGGTTTCTAAAAAAAGTTTTCAGATTGAGCCGAAATTTTTGTGGTATGTTTCAATGACCAAAAAGATAGGGAATGTCAAATTTTGGGCAACAGGACGCCGTATGAGGTGGTTTTTAGTCACATAGACTCCTTATTGGCACTTAGTTCACGTTAATGGAAAAAAAGGGTTTTAAAACAAAGTTTTCAGATTGAGAGGAAATTTTGGTGGTAGGTTTCAATGAACAAAAAAATTGGGAATACAAAATTTGAGGCAAAAAGGACGCCGTATGAGGTAGTTTTTAGTCACATAGGCACCTTATTGGCACTTAGTTCACGTTGATGGAAAAAAAGGTTTAAAAACAAAGATTTCAGATTGAGACAAAATTTTGGTGGTAGGTTTCAAAGACCAAAAAAATGGGGAATACCAAATTTGCGGCAAAAAGGACGCCGTATGAGTTGGTTTTTAGTGACATAGGCTCCTTATTTGAACTAAGTTCACGTTGATGGGAAAAAGAGTTTTAAAACAAAGTTTTCAGTTTGAGACAAAATTTTAGGGCTAGATTTCAATGACCAAAAAAATAGGGAATACCAAATTTGGGGCAAAAAGGACGCCGTATGAGTTGGGTTTTAGTGACATAGGCTCCTTATTTGAACTAAGTTCACGTTGATGGAAAAAAGTGTTTCAAAACAAAGTTTTCAGTTTGAGACGAAAATTTGGTGGTAGGTTTTAATGACCAAAAAAATAGGGAATACCAAATTTAGGGCAAAAAGGACGCAGTATGAGGTGGTTTTTACTCACATAGGCTCCTTATTCGCACTCAGTTCACGCTAATGGCAAAAAAGGGTTTAAAAACAAAGTTTTCTGATTGAGACAAAATTTTAAGGGTAGTTTCATTGACCAAAAAAATAGGGAATACCAAATTTGGGGCAAAAAGGACACCGTATGAGGTAGTTTTTAGTCACATAGGCTCCTTATTGACACTCAATTTACGTTGATGGAAAAAAAGGGTTTCATAACCAAGTTTTCTGATTGAGACGAAATTTTGGTGGTAGGTTTCGATGACCAATAAAATAGGGAATACCAAATTTGGGGGGAAAAGGACATCGTATGAGGTGGTTTTTTTAGTCACATAGCCTCTTTATTGACACTCGATTTCCGTTGATGGAAAAAAAGGGTTTCAAAACAAAGTTTTCAGATTGAGATGAAATTTTGGTGGTACCTTTGAATAACCAAAAAATAGGGACTACCAAATTTGGGGCTAAAAGGACGCCGTATGAGTTTGTTTTTAGTAACATAGGCTCTGTATTGGCACTCAACTCACGTTGATGGAAAAAAAGGGTTTCAAAAAAGTTTTCAGATTGATACGAAATTTTGGTGGTAGGTTTCAATGACCAAATAAATAGGGAATACCAAATTTGGGCAAAAAGGACGTCGTATGAGGTGGTTTTTAGTCACATAAGTTACTTATTAGCACTCAGTTCACGTTGATGGAAAAAAAATGGTTTCAAAACAAAGTTTTCAGATTGAGACGAAATTTTGGTGGAAGGTTTCCAGGACAAAAATATTAGGGAATACCAAATTTGCGGCAAAAAGGACGCCGTGTGAAGTATTTTTTAGTCACATAACTTCCTTATTAGCACTCAGTTCACGTTGATGGAAAAAAGGGTTTCTAAAATTTTTTTTTCCAGATTGAGCCGAAATTTTTGTGGTATCTTTCAATGACCAAAAAGATAGGGAATGCCAAATTTTTGGCAAACGGGACGCCGTATGAGGTGGTTTTTAGTCACATAGACTCCTTATTGGCACTTAGTTCACGTTAATGGAAAAAAAGGGTTTTAAAACAAAGTTTTCAGATTGAGAGGAAATTTTGGTGGTAGGTTTCAATGAACAAAAAAATAGGGAATACCAAATTTGGGGCAAAACGGACGCCGTATGAGGTAGTTTTTAGTCACATAGCACCTTATTGGCACTTAGTTCACGTTGATGGAAAAAAAGGGTATAAAAACAAAGTTTCAGATTGAGACAAAATTTTAGTGGTAGGTTTCAATGACCAAAAAAATAGGGAATACCAAATTTGCGGCAAAAAGGACGCTGTATGAGGTGGTTATTAGTCACATAAGTTCCTTATTAGCACTCAGTTCACTTTGATGGAAAAAAAAGTGTTTCAAAACAAAGTTTTTCGATTGAGACAAAATTTTAGGGGTAGATTTCAATGACCAAAAAAATAGAGAATACCAAATATGGGGCAAAAAGGACGCCGTATGAGTTGGTTTTTAGTAACATAGGCTCCTTATTTGCACTCAGTTCACGTTGATGGAAAAAAGAGTTTTACAACAAAGTTTTCAGACTGAGACGAAATTTTGGTGGTAGGTTTCAATGATAAAAAAATAGGGAATACCAAATTTGGGGCAAACTCGGATCTAAGAGATTCCTCGGCCATGGCGGCTTCTATCGTCTCTTATTTAGCAGCAGGAGATCAAAATGCTTTTTCTCGGACAAAATCGTAAAAAGAAAGAAAGAAGGGAACACGCTTTTTCGACCGCGGTGGTATGATTTCCGGGCCTTCTCCTAAAGGACGCCGTATGAGGTGGTTTTTAGTCACATAGGCACCTTATTTAGTACACGCTAATGGAAAAAAGGGTTTTAAAAGAAAGTTTTCAGATTGAGACGAAATTTTGATGGTAAAAATAGGGAACACCAAATTTGCGGCAAAAAGGACGCCGTATGAGGTGGTTATTAGTCACATAAGTTCCTTATTAGCACTCAGTTCACGTTGATGAAAAAAAGGGTTTCAAAAGAAAGTTTTCAGATTGAGCCGAAATTTTGGTAGTAGGTTCAATGACTAAAAAAGATAGGGAATTCCAAATTTTGGGCAAAAGGGAGGCCGTATGAGGTGGTTTTTAGTCACATAGACTTCTTATTGGCACTTAGTTCACGTTAATGGAAAAAAAGGTTTCAAAAAAGTTTTCAGATTGAGACAAAATTTTGGGGCTAGATTTCAATGACCAAAAAAATAGGAAATACCAAATTTGGGGCAAAAAGGACGCCTTATGAGTTGGTTTTTAGTAACATAGGCTCCTTATTTGAACTCAGTTCACGTTGATGAAAAAAAGGGTGTCAAAATAAAGTTTTCAGATTGAGACTAAATTTTTGTGGTAGGTTTCAATGAACACAAACAATATGGAATACTAAATTTGGGGCAAAAAGGACGCTATATGAGGTGATTTTTAGTCACATAGGCACCTTATTGGCACTTATTCAAGTTGATGGAAAAAAATGGTTTCAAACCAAAGTTTTCAGAGTAAGACGAATCTTTGGTGGTAGGTTTCAATGACCAAAAAAATAGGGAATACCAAATTTTGGGCAAAAAGGACGACGTATGAGGTGGTTTTTAGTTACATATGTTCCTTATTACCACTCAGTTCACGGTGATGGAAAAAAAGGGTTTCAAAATAAAGTTTTCTGATTGAGACAAAATTTTGGTGGTAGGTTTCATTGACCAGAAAAATAGGGAATACCAAATTTGCGGCAAAAAGGACGCCGTATGAGGTGGTTATTAGTCACATAAGTTATTTATTAGCACTTAGTTCACGTTGATGGAAAAAAGGGTTTCAAAACAAAGTTTTCAGATTGAGATGAAATTTTGGTGGTAGGTTTCATTGAACAAAAAAATAGGGAATACCAAATTTTGGGCAAAAGGGACGCCGTATGAGGTGGTTTTTTAGCCACATAGACTCTTTATTGACACTTAGTTCACGTTAATGAAAAAAAGGGTTTCAAAATAAAATTTTCAAATTGAGCCGAAATTTGGGGCAAAAAGGACGACGTATGAGGTGGTCTTTAGTCACATAGGCACCTATTCACGTTGATGGAAAAAAAGGGTTTCAAAACGAAGTTTTTAACTTTTGGCGAAATTTTGGTGGTAGGTTTCAATGACCAAAAAAATAGGGAATATCAAATTTCGGGCAAAAAGGACAACGTATGAGGTACTGTTTTTAGTCACATAGGCTCCTTATTGCCACTCAGTTCATGTCGATGGAAAAAAAGGGTTTCAAAATAAAGTTTTTAGATTGGAAATTTTGAGGGTAGGTTTCATTACCAAAAAAAAAGGGAATACCAAATTTGGGGCAAAAAGGACGTTGTATGAGGTGGTTTTTAGTAACATAGGCTCCGTATTTGCTCTCAATTCTCGTTGATGGAAAAAAGGGTTTCAAAATAAAGATTTCAGATTGAGACGAAATTTTTGTTGTTGGTTTCAATGACCAAAAAATAGGGAATACCAAATTTGGGGCAAAAAGGACGTCGTATGAGGTGGTTTTTAGTTACATAAGTTCCTTATTGGCACTCACTTCACGGTGATGGAAAAAAAGGGTTTCAAAACAAAGTTTTCATATTGAGACGAAATTTTGGTGGTAGGTTTCAATGAACAAAAAGATAGGGAATACCAAATTTGCGGCAAAAAGGACGCCGTATGAGGTGGTTATTAGTCACATAAGTTCCTTATTAGCACTTAGTTCACGTTGATGGAGAAAAAGGGTTTCAAAACAAAGTTTTCAGATTGAAACGAAATTTTAGTGGTAAGTTTTAATGACAAAAAAATAGGGAATACCAAATTTGCGGCAAAAAGGACGCCGTATGAGGTGGTTTTTAGTCTCATAAGTTCCTTATTGGCACTTAATTCACGTTGATGGAAAAAAAGGGTTTCAAAACAAAGTTTTCAGCTTTAGACATAATTTTGGTGGTAGTTTTCAATGACTAAAAAAAATAGGGAATACCAAATTTGGGGCAAAAAGGACACCGTAGGAGTTGGTTTTTAGTAACATAAGTTCTTTGTTAGCACTCAATTCACGTTGATAGAAAAAAGGGTTTCAAAACAAAGTTTTCAGATTGAGACGAAATTTTAGTGGTAGGTTTCAATGAACAAAAAAATAGGGAATAGCAAATTTGGGGCAAAAAGGACGACGTATGAGTTGGTTTTTAGTAACATAAGTTCTTTATTAGCACTCAGTTCATGTTGATGGAAAAAAAGGGTTGCAAAATAAAGTTTTCAGATTGAGACGAAATGTTGGTGGTAGGTTCAATGAACAAAAAAATAGGGAATACCAAATTGGGGCAAAAAGGACGCCGTATAAGGTGGTTTTTAGTTACATAAGTTCCTTATTAGCACTCAATTCACGTTGATAGAAAAAAAGGGTTTCAAAACAAAGTTTTCAGATTGAGACGAAATTTTGGTGGTAGGTTTCAATGACAAAAAAAAAGAGAATACCAAATTTGCGGCAAAAACGACGCCGTATGAGGTGGTTTTTAGTCACATAAGTTCCTTATTGGCACTCAGTTCACGTTGATAGAAAAAAAGGGTTTCAAAACAAAGTTTTCAGATTGAGCCGAAATTTTGGTGTTGATGTGTTTTCCGTAGTTGAATTACTCCATCTTGAATTTGGATTTTGCCTATAGGTTTTTACCTTTTACTTGAAAGGATTTTTCCTATTTTAGACTTAGTTTAATTAGTTTTCTTATTTATTTTATTTAATGTAAGGACTTCTTTAATTAATTTAGATTAGTTTGTCTTAAAAAGATAAGATTAGTTTAAAAGATAAGATTAGAATTCTTTAAAGATATGAGTTAGGAGATTGTCCTAATCATATTAGGTTTTCTTATCTTTATCTTGTTAGACTAGGATTATTTTTTATCTTATTTGTTTAGGATTAGGATTAGTTTTAAATGCTTTCTAGATAGAGTTTTGGTTTCCTTATTGTACTAGGAGTAGCATAGTATATATAGGCGCCTGTCTCTCATTAATAAAAGAAGTTTTGAAGTTTGTTATTTTCATGAAGTTTATACTTGTGAATTTAAAGTTGAGCTCCTTGCTTGTTAGCATTAAAGAAAGGCTGTGATCTATTCTTTAAAACCTTTAAATCGAGATTCAAAGATACTATCCCCATTAGTGACTTGTTAAACTACACAACCATCCATCTTTTTTTTAATTAAAACTTCACATAAAATTGTTCCCTTTAACCCTAAAACGTTCATCCACCCTTAAGAACCCTAAAGTAGCAATCTTTGGATCAAAATTCATATCAATTGGTGTGGCTGCTGCTGATTTTCGACGGTTTGAGTGGTGTTTCGTGGCCATTGAAGCAATTTTCGAAACACAAACAACTTGCCCAAATTCGAAAGTTTTTGAGAACTAGAAAAAAGGATGTATTACAGCTAGATCTGCGAAACATTCTTGACTAATGACCAAGATGAGATCTTTGCACTCCTTGACAATTATCTCTCGCCTGTTTATATATGGTGTCCACAAGCAGTTGTTGATGCACAATTGAAGGCTATTTTTGATTGCTTTGATTTGCAACTAGAGATCAAGAACGATAAAGATTTGCAAGAACATATTTCTAATTTGCAAGAAGATATTTCTGATTTGCAAGAAGAGTTAAAGAAGGATTCTTTTTAAGTTCTTGACAATACAGATGCATTCTTGGAGACTCCTCATGACGTGCAACCAACAAAAGGGGTATGACTTTGTGATTATGACACAATCATTAATCCTCCTTCAGATGTTCCTATCTGCACACAAGAACTGAATTTTACCAATGAAGAGAAGCATGGAGTTTACAATTTGCACAGATTTCATACGCAAGATTTGAGTTCTCTTTGTTCTTTTATTAAATTTTCTTGTTTACTGACGAGCTTAACTAGGTTTCGTGATTGTCAAAGTGATTTTGCTGTTATGATGGAGATGGTACTATGGGAATTAGTTCGTCGAATATGGATGATTTCATGGTGCAGGCAAGCTTCCCCAACTTCGTCCTTTTGGGCATGAAACGTGAGGACACCTTTCTTTCAAGAGGGGGAGAATGATGTGTTTTCCGTAGTTGAATTACTCCATCTTGAATTAGGATTTTGCCTATAGGTTTTTACCTTTTACTTGAAAGGGTTTTTCCTATTTTAGGCTTAGTTTAATTAGTTTCCTTATTTATTTTATTTACTTTAAGGACTTCTTTAATTAATTTAGATTTGTTTGTTTTAAAAAGATAAGATTAGTTTAAAAGATAAGATTAGAATTCTTTAAAGATATAAGTTAGGAGATTGTCCTAATCATATTAGGTTTTCTTATCTTTATCTTGTTAGACTAGGATTATTTTTTATCTTATTTGTTTAGGATTAGGATTAGTTTTAAATGCTTTCTAGATAGAATTTTGGTTTCCTTATTGTACTAGGAGTAGCATAATATATATAGGCGTCTGTCTCTCATTAATAAAAGAAGTTTTGAAGTTTGTTATTTTCATCAAGTTTATACTTGTGAATTTATGGTTGAGTGCCTTGCTTGTTAGCATTAAAGAAAGACTGCGATCTATTCTTTAAAACCTTTGAATCGAGATTCAAAGATACTATCCCCATTAGTGACTTGTTAAACTACACAACCATCCATCTTTTTTTTTATTAAAACTTCACATAAAATTGTTCCCTTTAACCCTAAAACGTTCATCCATCCTCAAGAACCCTAAAGTAGCAATCTTTGGATCAAAATTCATATCAAGTGTTAGGTTTCAATGATTAAAAAAATAGGGAATACCAAATTTGGGGCAAAAAGGACGACGTATGAGTTGGTTTTTAGTAACATAGGCTCCTTATTTGCACTCAGTTCACGTTGATGGAGAAAAGGGTTTCAAAACAAAGTTTTCATATTGAAGGAAATTTTGGTGGTAGGTTTCAGTGAACAAAAAAATAGGGAATACCAAATTTGGGGCAAAAAGGACGTCGTACGAGGTGGTCTTTAGTCACATAGGAACCTTATTGGCACATAGTTCGAGTTGTTGGAAAAAAAGGGTTTCAAAACAAATTTTTCAGCTTTAGGCGAAAGTTTGGTGGTAGGTTTCAATGACCAAAAAAATAGGGAATCCCAAATTTCGGGCAAAAAGGACGCCGTATGAGGTACTGCTTCTAGTCACATAGGCTCCTTATTGCCACTTAGTTCACGTTGATGGAAAAAAAGGGTTTCACAACAAAGTTTTTAGATTCTGCCGAAATTTTGAGGGTAGGTTTCATTGACCAAAAAAAAGGGAATACCAAATTTGGGGCAAAAAGGACGTCATATGAAATGGTTTTTAGTCACATAGGCTCCTTATTGGCACTCAATTCATGTGGATGGAAAAAAATGATTTCAAAACAAAGTTTTCTAATTGAGACGAAATTTTGGTAGTAGATTTCAATGACCAAAAAAATAGGGAATACCAAATTTGTGGCAAAAAGGACGCCGTATGAGTTGGTTTTTAGTAACATAGGCTCCGTATTAGCACTCAATTCACGTTGATGGAAAAAAGGGTTTCACAAAAAAGATTTCAGATTGAGACGAAATTTTGGTTGTAGGTTTCAATGACCAAAAAAGTAATGAATACAAAATTTAGGTAAAAAAGGACGTCGTATGAGGTGGTTTTTGGTCACATAGGCTCCTTATTACCACTCAGTTCACGATGATTGATAAAAAGGGTTTCAAAACAAAGTTTTCTCTATTCAGACGAAATTTTGGTGGTAGGATTCAATGACCAAAAAAACTGGGTATACAAAATTTTGGGCAAAAGGGACGCCGTATGAGGTGGTTTTTAGTTACATAGACTCCTAATCACCACTTAGTTCACGGTGATGGAAAAAAGGGTTTCAAAACAAACTTTTCAGATTGAGACAAAACTTTGGTGGTAGGTTTCAATGACTAGAAAAATAGGTAATACCAAATTTGGGGCAAAAAGGAAGCCATATGAGTTGGTTTTTAGTAACATAAGCTCTTTATTAGCAGTCAATTCACGTAGATGGATTTAACCCCCTTTTTCCTCTTCTCACCCTTCATTCCTTATCTCTTTTTCCACTCAACTCTCTTTCTCTCTCTCTTCACTCATCTTCAACCCTAAACCCCAATCTCCATTAAAACTCCATTTCTCTACCTCAAATTCTCATCCTTTCTCCTCCAAACTTCATAAAATCTCTTCCTTTTCTCCTTTCACCCTCCATCTCACAACTTTCCATTCACAAAAATCATCTTCCCTCTCCTTTCTCTTCTCAAACTCAACCCAAAGCCCAATCCTTTGTGTTAGACAAGGTTACAAGGTTCAAATTCACCATGGCAAGCAAGCTCAGAAGGCTCGTTAGAGGTGAAAGCTCGCGATCTAGGCGAGAAGCAACACCACCACCACAGGTTCCACGGGATCCCCAGTACCCGGAAATCATTTTCCGGGATGGTGAACATCGCGAGAAGTTCTTGCGATTTAAAAAACGTGAGGTACTTCCTACCCGTTTTTTAGATCTTGAGATTTTGTCTAAATTGGGTTTAACTGATGATTTTAAGGAATTTATGAAATTTCTGGGCATGGAGTCACTTTATAATGTGCATGTTAACACCTATCATCCATTAGTCTATGAATTTTTTAGCAGTTTCAGTCTGACTAAGCCCCGGGCCAGTCCCGTCACCCACGTCCATTTCAAACTGCTAAACCAAGACCACACCCTCACCCTTAAGGAATTTGCGGGGGTTCTTCGGTTACAGGTACGGGGTGACTACTACCCACCGGACCACTTTAAAATGGCCCATACTTACCTCATGCTGACTGGGGACACTACGCCTTTTGACATCCAACACTTTCATTGGGCGAATTTTCATTACCCAATTTTTAGCATTTGGATAAGGTTCATGGCCCAGACACTTTTAGGGCGGTTTGAGGGTCACTTGGTCCGGGGGGCCGAGTTAGTTGCTATAGCTAGCTACATTGCCAAAGGCTCTAGGGAGCAATTTCAGTACAACTTGGCCCACCATGTAGTTATTCAGTTCGAGCGTATCTCGAACTCGCTCCCTAGGCTTAGGGAAGACTGTAGTTGGACCTCTAGGAGGCTAGTCAACGGGGGGTTGATCACATTGTTTGCCAAGGAAATTGCTGGCTTTGACGAGACTCAGCGTACCCCCGTCCTTGGCCCTACCCTCATTGACCTCACATACCTTAACACCCTTAAAGTCCTGAACCGCCTGCCTGACCAGAGATTTCAGTGGGTGATTAAATCAAAAAAATCCATCCTTCTGCCCGACTCTAGAGCCTGGTTGCGGCCCTGTCAGGAGAACTACCTACTCCCTATAGAGGGAGTCGACCTCGTTGTCCCTGACCCAGAGCCCCCTCGCCGTTCTTACCATAGGCGGCATACGCCGATCCTAGACGAGGGCGCCTCCACTTCTGCTCCTCCCCCTCCTCCCCCTCACACGGACACATTTGATTTCACTTCTATGATGTCGACCCTAGGTCGCATGGAGACGGGGATGGGAAGGATGGAAGGGCTGATAAAAGCGAACACCGCCACCCTAGCGGGATATGGCACTCGCATCGATCAGCTTTACACCCGTGTAGATCAGATGGGGGAATGGATGGATACCTTGGCCAACGACCAGTACTACGCCTTTTATCGTCTCTATGACGACTATTGTAGGCGTGGCATTATTGAGAAGACTGCTCAACACCCTCGTGGTACCATTGGAACCCGAGTTATGGCCAGCCTGCCGGTCAGAGTGATGACATGGCAGAGGATGAGGATGAGGAGCCTGCTCGTCAGTCCGTCTCTTTAGGAGACTTTGGTTTTGGGCCTAGTGGTTTTGGCGGTGGTTTTGATGCAGGTACTAGCGGCTTTGGTGGAAGGGTGAGTGGTTTTTCAGGTGATCCCACAGATGGTGGTGGTACTTCTAGTGGTGGCTTCTTTGGTGACCCCACTGATGATGATATGGGCGGCTGATGCCCCTGTTCTCTCCTCTCCCTCGTTGCAATGAGGACATTGCGTCGTTCAGCTTGGGGGAGGATCTCTCACTGTGAGTACTCTCTTTATTGCTTTCTAGTATAGTTTATTGCTTTTTAGTGTAGTTTAAAGCTTTGATAGAATAGTTTACAGCTTTGAAAAATTAAAAAAAATTTAAAAAAAATATGATTGATCATGACTGGTTTGATTGCCTCCCTGTGCCCCTTGTTGTGCTGTTATTGAAAATGATTTGACTCTGTTTTCTGGATAGCTGGGCATTTGTGATTCTGAGGTTTTGATTTGATGTTCGACTACTTTGATTTCGAGCGATTTCTAACTATGATATACTACTTTGTGCTGTATACCTGATTTGGTTAGACTGTGAGGCCTTTTTCTAGCCTACTGGATTCATACTATTATCCAGTCTATATTTTTGGTGTGTTAGTTCCTCTCTAGCGGATTGATCTTGACTTTGACTTCGTACTCATCTGATGTTTGGTGACTTGTAATATTTGCTATGATAGAGGCGTTCTTTTGACTTATTCTTGAGCCTCAGAGTGAGTTTTTGATACATTTTTATCCTCCTTAGCCCCGCTGAGCCTAATGACCTTGTTTCATGTTACTTAAACCCTTATTATGAGCCCATGGCCTTTGTTTCGATATTCTTTTCAAGCCTAGCTTGGGGGAGCTTTTGTATGGGTTCTGTTTGAAGTTGGTTTCATGGTTGGGTTTGGCTGTTGAGGAATCAAAAGTTGTATTTGTTGTGGCTTGATTGTGAGAAAAAGAAAAGAAAAGGCAAAATTAGAGTTGCGTGAATGAAGTTCAGAAAAATGAAAGAAAAATGAAATAAAAGTTCAAAAGAATTCAAAGTTCTTTAATTCACGTACGTTCATAAAGAAAAATTCGCTTCATTGCCTAAAAATTGGGTTTGTTGTGAGTGTTCATTGAATTATAAGAGTTGGTTTATTTTTTCGTGGTTATATGGTGTTGATTGGGAGTTGTTTAGGCCATCTTAGGCCTTGTTTGAGTGTTCATGCTCCCCCTTTCTTGGTTCTTCCACCACATTACCCAAAAGTATCCCCTACCTCTTACCTAAGCCCCATTACAACCCGGAAAAGTCCTCTTGAGCTTGTGCCTACAATGTCTATTAGATTGATTTTGAGTCAGTTTGTCAAAGTTAAAGAGTACGTCTGCTAGTTGAGTCGACTTGATTAGGATGAGCGACATTTTACCTTCTTAAACACATGAGAGTGTGAGTGGGAAGGGACATTTATGGTCGGGTCGGTGAGTGTTCGGGCATATTTTTTGCCTGCCACAAAATTGAGAGGAGTGACACCCTTTGTGAGCACCTTTTCAGGATTTGTATGCCTAGTAGTCACTTGAACTTGATGGATTGCTTGGATGATTGGTGGTTGGATGGATTTGATTTGCCGAATTTGAATTATGCCTGCTTGAACGATTCTTAGTCTTGAAAATAATTTTTGAGCTTGAATTGTTTTATCTATGGGGTGAGGCAATCTATTCCACGATCATGTTCTATTTGCTTGAGGACAAGCAAAGGTTTAGCTTGGGGGAATTTGATATATTGATTTCTTATAGAGTTTTTCCCTTTCTTTACAAGCTAAATTGTGCGTTATTGACGCTCTTAGGAGCTATTTATGCTACCCATTTTGATATAGTTGTGGTTTGTGTGTTCCATATCATTTTGCAGGTTTTTAGGGAAAAACTTCCTATTTACTTGATGTTTTGAGCACCACACTGTAGCGGAAGGTTATGAGGCATCTTGGCGGTCTCGAGATGGTATACGGACCCCGTTGTGAAGAAGGATTCGTAAATGACTTGGCGTCTGAAGCCAAGTAGAATCAAGGAACAAAGAAGGCTCGCCCGATCGGGTCGGGCAACCATTGCCCGATCGGGTACGAGTAAAATAGGCCAAAAGTTCAGGTTTTCCGCCCGATCGGGCGGACTTGCCCGATCCCGTCGGGCGGACTTTCACTTAGCCAAATTTGCTGAATTCTGAGGAGCTTGAGAAGACATTCACCCGATGCCATCGGGTGAACTTGCCCGATCGGCTGCTAGGGTTGCGGCCCCGATCGGGTGGAAGCTGCCCGATCACATCGGGTGAAGCCAATAATGCTGCTGCTGGAATTTTGTTCCCAGACCCGATCGGGCGGCCCTATCCCCGATCGGGTGGAAGACACGGGGACGCGATTTTTCGTTATTTCCCCACTCTATTTTATTGTTTTCTTAGAAACTATAAATACTTTTTAGGTTGTTTTTATTTGTATTATTATTCTATTAAACATTTAGAGAGCTCCTAGCCTAGTTTTCATTGTTTTCCATTGTAGAAGAGATTCGAATACTATTTCAATTCAATTAAAGTTTCCGCTTTCCGTCAATTTGGTAATCGTCTTTCTTATTGCTTTATTCTTATCTCTCAATTACTTTGGTTTAATTGCTTATTATTCAATTAGTTCATGATGTAATTCTCAGGGCTTTCAATTAGATTTGTTATTGTCAATTCAATCATGTCTGAGTAGTTCTTTTTCTAGGGTGTTAGATAGGGAAGCCATGTTTATACCATGATTGTTATTTAGACTCCTATTGATTTCTAGGGCTTGATTAGAGTGATTGTGGTGTGATTTTATCTTAATTAGTGATTAATGTTAGTGGCCAATTTCATTGATTGCTTGTGGTTAATAGTTGTTTGCACATATTTGTCTTACGACTAGAGGCCTAGGACACATCAGTAGTTCTGATTACGTTAGTGAACATGCGGCGTATGTTGAACTATGAGCGTTGAGTCTTAACCATAGCCCAACACATGCTCTAATCCCTCGACTCTTGACCTAGGTTTTGATAGTAGTTGACCTTGTTTGATTCGTATAAGCATGGTGGACCGACCTAATACCCTAGGCTTTTATTCCATAGTTAAATCCTCGATTTAATTCATATTCCTTAGCTTACTCATTAGTTCAATTAATTCTCCCTATTTTCATCTGAAGTAGTTAGTTAATTGAATATTAATATAGAAACTCTGTCTCCCTGAGGATTCGACCCTGCTTCCACTGACTACCTTAGTTAGAGGACCGTAGGTTTATCTTTGAATAGGTCATACGACTAAATCCTATCAAATTTTGGCGCCGTTGCCGGGGAGACGGCTAGTTTTCTAGTTTTTATTCGATTAATTAGCGTACTTCTTTTTGCCTCATTGGAACCTCCCGTTCCAATTGAGGCCGTTCTTACGGTTATCTTGTTGTTTTCTCTTATATGTCCAGGTATCAAAAGAAAAATCATATTATTCCTGGAGATCCCGACACAGAAGCAATACTTCGGGATCTTAGAGCAGAATTTGATCAAGAGAAGCCAGATTCAGAGATTTCTACATCACCAATGGCGAAGTCACTGAAATCTTATAGGGTGCCTAATCCTGAAGGCATACCCACAGGTCCACCGATGCCCACTATTGCTGCGAACAATTTTGAAATCAAACCTGCACTAATTAATATGGTGCAGCAGAATCAGTTTAGTGGGCATCCTTCTGAAGATCCGGCCAACCATCTGCAGAGATTCCAACAACTCTGCAGGACTGTTAAACATCAAGGAGTCACACCTAAGCAGCTGAAGGTTATGTTATTTGAGTTCTCACTCAGAGACAAGGCTCAGAGGTGGTTCAGCGATATCACTGAGACAGAATGGCCGGCGATTTCTGCTGCATTTCTACATGAGTATTACCCTCCCACAAAAACAACAGAAATCAGGAACAAGTTGGCCACATTTTCCCAAGAGCCAGATGAGACATTGAGGGAAGCGTGGACTAGATTCAGAGACCTACAGAGGGAATGTCCACATCATAATATGGACAAGTGGTTTCTGACGCAGAATTTTTATAATGGTCTGCAACCTCAGACGAAGAGTACTGTTGATTCGTCTGCAGGAGGAGTCTTTTTGGACAAGGCCGTTGATGAGGGTTATAACTTCCTAGCCAATCTTGCAGCCAATGACCATTCATCATCTAGGAGTTTGACTAAGAAGTTACTTGAGGTTGACGCTATTTCATTGCTAACATCTCAGATGGCGCAACTAACTCAGCAACTAATGAAGTCCTCTAGTTCAACACCTCCGCCTATGAGCATCAACGCTATGTCATCAGTTGCACCCATCACCTCATCTTGCTGCGAGGTTTGTGGTATTCAGGGTCACTTCGGCCATGATTGTCAGTTGAGTCAGAATCAGATGGAGCAGGCAAATGCTTTTCAGCACAGACAACAAAATAACCCCTACTCCAACACATTCAATCCTGGTTAGAAGGACAACCCACTTCTTTCCTATAGAAGCAACAACGTTCAAAACCCACAGCCACAAAATTCCTACCATCCCCACAAAATTCCTATCAACCTCTACATAACAACCTAAAACCCAACTACTTCCAAAACCAAGGGAACTCTCATAACCCCCCTGGTTTCCAAAGACCTGCTCATCATTATTATCAGCCAGCACCACAAAGTGCAACCTCACAAGAGCCTAGCAATTCTGAACTGATGAAACTAATATTGTCTATGAAAAAGACAAATGAGGAAACACAGAAGTCCCAAGAGAAGCACATAAAACTTCTCGAGACTCAGATTTCTCAGTTGGCAGAAACTAATGAACAGAGGCAGCAGGGACAATTGTCGGGGCAACCTACACATAGGGAGCAAGCAAATGCCGTTACTCTTCATAGTGGCACTGCTTATGCTGCTCCTCCTATGCCCGTTGATGATGATACTGTCCCTAGCAAGGAGAAGGAGGTAGTAGAGAAGGAATTGGAGAAGAATTCGACGTCTGATGTCGAATCATCTGAAACAGCTGAACAGGCAGAAAAGCAGAAGGAGAAGGAGAAGGTTTCTGATACACCTTTTACACCAAGGCTACCTTTTCCTCATCGAATGCAAAAGTCCAAGGTGGATCAACAACTCGGTAAGTTCTTGGCTATGGTCAAGAACCTTGAGGTAACGGTTCCTTTCACTGAACTTATTTCTCAAGTGCCTGTCTATGCTAAGTTTTTGAAGGAGATGATCACTAAGAAGAGAGATTTTGGTGGGGTAGATAGAGTCGCACTCACTGAAGATAGTGCCGTTTTGCAAAATAGATCCCCACCTAAATTTAAAGATCCTTGTAGCTTTTCCATCCCTTGTCATGTAGGTGCACTTTTTATTGATAAAGCTTTATGTGATTTAGGTGCATCTGTGTCTGTCATGCCATTGTCTGTCTGTAATAAATTGAATATGGGGGCACATAAGTGCACTCAAATTACTTTGCAGATGGATGACCGTTCTATAAAATACCCCCTAGGTGTTTTAGAAGACGTCCCTGTTAGGGTGGGAAAGTTTTACATTCCTGTGGATTTTGTTGTATTGGATATGGAGGAGGATGCCCAAATCCCTAATATTTTGGGCAGACCATTTTTGTGCACTGCAGGTGCTGTTATTGATGTCAAGTCAGGATCTTTGACTTTGAGTGTTGGTGATGATACTGTCACTTTTCAACTAACCAATGCTATGAAGTCTCCTATGCTTGAAGAATCTTGTTGCAGGATAGATTTGGTAGACAAAGTTGTGATGTCTGCATTTCAGCAGATACGTGATGCTGACCCATTGGAGGTTGCATTGACTGAGAGTGACTCCTTAGGCATCCATACTGATGTTGATGCCTGTCTTGCTGATTTAGAGGGTCATGGAGCTGAACAGAAATCGGAAACTGTGGTACTTGAAAGTGTATGCTCCAGTTCTACTCCTCATGTAACTAAGGTGGAACTCAAACCACTACCCTCTCATTTGAAGTATGCATTTTTAGATGATAAGGAAGAGTGTCCTGTGATTGTCAGTACTAAACTCAAAGATAGGCAATTGAAAAGCTTGCTTGCTGTGCTTCGTTTACACAAGAAGGCTATTGGGTATAGTATTGATGATCTAAAGGGAATTAGCCCTGATTTTTGTATGCATCGTATTAATCTTGAAGAGGATCACCGCCCTTGCATTCAACCTCAGAGACGTTTGAATCCTAATATGCAAGAGGTGGTGAAGAAAGAAATTATGAAACTGTTAGATGCAGGGATCATTTATCCCATTGCTGATTCGAAGTGGGTCAGTCCTGTGCAAGTGGTTCCCAAGAAGGGGGGGACCACTGTTGTTGAAAATGAGAAAGGTGACTTGATTCCCACTACGACTGTGACAAGGTGGCGTATGTGCATTGATTATCGTAGACTTAATAATGCCACTCTGAAGGAACATTCCCCCCTCCCCTTTATTGATCAGATGTTGGAAAGGCTAGCCAAACATAGCTATTTCTGTTATCTGGATGGATATTCTGGTTTTTTCCAAATTCCCATCCATCTAGATGATCAGGAAAAGACTACGTTTACATGTCCTTATGGCACCTTCGCATATCGTAGGATGCCATTTGGATTGTGTAACGCTCCCGCTACTTTCTAACGCTGCATGATGGCCATATTCTCTTATTTTATTGAAAATATCATGGAAGTGTTTATGGATGATTTCAGTGTTTGTGGTTCTGACTTTGATGTTTGCCTGCATAATTTGTCCAAAGTGCTTAAAAGAGGTGTTGAGGCAAACCTCGTGCTTAATTGGGAAAAATGTCACTTTATGGTGAATGAAGGTGTAGTTTTAGGTCACTTGATTTCTGAGCGTGGCATCCAAGTGGATAGAGCAAAGATTGAGGTGATCGAGAAACTTCCCCCTCCAATGAATGTCAAAGGAGTGAGGAGTTTCCTTGGTCACGCAGGGTTTTATCGCAGATTTATCAAAGATTTTTCAAAAATTGCGAAACCCCTCACTCAATTATTGCTAAAGGGTGCCACGTTCGATTTTACTAATGATTGTTTGGATTCTTTTGACAGGATAAAGACAGCTTTGATCACTGCCCCTATTATACAACCTCCAGATTGGAATCTCCCTTTCGAGATCATGTGTGATGCTAGTGATTATGCGATAGGGGCAGTATTTGGTCAGCGGAAGGATAAGCTACTCCATGTTATTCACTATGCTAGCAAAACCTTGGATCCAGCCCAGGTTAACTATGCCACGACAGAGAAGGAGTTGCTAGCCATAGTCTATGCATTCGACAAATTTCGAACCTATCTGATAGGTTCGAAAGTTATAGTGCACACTGATCATGCTGCTTTGAAGTACTTGATGGCCAAGAAGGAGGCCAAACCTAGACTCATCAGATGGATTCTTTTGCTGCAAGAGTTCGACTTGGAAATCAAAGATAAGAAGGGTGCTGAGAATGTGGTCGCCGACCACCTTTCTAGGTTGAGGTTTGGATCCCCTTCTGACCCTCTTATAGATGACTCTTTTCCTGATGATCATTTATTTTATGTGTCCTCTAAAACTCCTTGGTATGCTGATTTTGCTAACTTCTGTGTTAGTGGTTCTCATCCTCCCAATCTTACATATCAGCAGCGCAAAAAGTTTTATCATGACGCTAGAATTTATTTTTGGGAGGATCCTTTCCTATATAAGAAGTGCTCCGACGGGATGTTTCGTCGTTGCATTCCTGATTGGGAAATAGAGGGTGTTTTGCTACATTGTCATAGTATGCCTTCTAGTGGTTATCTAGGTTCCCAAGCGACCGGTTTTAGAGTCCTACATAGTGGTTTCTATTGGCCTTCGATTTTTAAAGATGCCCGTGCCTTTTGTTTGTCTTGTGATGCTTGTCAAAGGACGGGTAATATTTCAAAAAGGTAAGAGATGCCACAGAGTGGGATTTTAGAGGTCGAACCTTTTGATGTGTGGGGGATTGATTTTATAGGACCCTTTCCTACCTCTTGTGGGAATAGGTATATTTTAGTGGCTATTGACTATGTGACTAAATGGGTGGAAGCTATAGCATCACCAACCAATGATTCCAAGGTCGTGAGGAAGATGTTCAACAAAATAATCTTTCCCCGTTTTGGTGTCCCCCGTGTTGTAATTGGTGATGGAGGTTCTCACTTTCATAAGAGCACCTTCAAGGCCCTATTGACAAAACATGGAGTCACCCACAAAGTCGGTCTTGCCTATCACCCTTAGACTAGTGGCCAAGTAGAAGTGTCTAATAGGCAAATTAAGAGGATCCTTGAGAAAGTTGTCACTAAAGCTAGATAAGATTGGTCATTGAAACTTGATTATACTCTTTGGGCGCTCCGTACTGTTTTTAATACTCCTTTGGGTACCACACCCTATCGATTGGTTTATGGCAAAGCTTGTCATCTACCAGTTGAGATGGAGTATCTTTCTGCGCCGACGGTCAAAGAAATTAACCTTGATTTGACAGCTGCAGGTGAATCATGACTTATTCAACTCAATGAGTTGGATGAGCTCCGTTGGATGCTTATGAGAATCACAGGCTCTATAAAGAGCAAACGAAGAAGTTGCATGATAAGATGATAGGAAAGAGAGTTCAAGGTGGGCGATAAGGTTTTATTGTTCAATTCCAGGTTGAGACTGTTTCCTGGAAAGCTCAAATCTCGATGGTCTGGACCATTCGAGGTGACAGAAGTAAAGGCACATGGTGCCATCGAGGTTGCCAACCAAAAAGGAGGGAAGTTTAAGGCAAATGGACAGCGTCTGAAGCTGTACCATGAGGGTGCCTTTTTTGGTTGTGTGGAAGAAATCTGCTTTGATTCCTGCCCACTTGATTCATCTGCCTAGAGAGGTAATATGGTCGTGCGGGACCTTTATAATCCAGCGCTTTGCGAGAGGCAACCCGTATCCCTTAGTTAATTTTTCTTTTCCTTTGTTTCGTAGTTTGTAGCATGTGAGAGAGCGTGAGGGTACTAATGTGTTCCTAGATCTTGAGTGTTTTGATGTGCATATATGCTATTTGAGGAGAAAACTGAGCTTTGCTTGCCCCATACTTGCAAAAAAGGCGAGTTACTTACTGAACAGTAGCTCGCCCGATGGGATCGGGCGGATCCTGCCCGATCGGGCAGGCGTAAAACTTTGCTGAAGAAAGAAAAAAGGAGCACCCGATCACATCGGGCAAGGTGTGCCCGATCGGGTGCGCAACCCTAGCACCCGATCAAAAATACCTTGCCCGATCAGGTGGTCTATCGGGTGAATGAGCAAAAGTCAAAAAGTCAAATCTGTCAAAAAGGTCGCCTACCCGATGGCATCGGGCAAACATCGCCCGATCGGGCCCGCGACCTGAGCACCCGATCAAAAACCATTTGCCCGATCGGGCGGGTGATCGGGCGAAGCACTAAAAACCCCAGCCAGAAAAGTTGAACTTCCACCCGATCGAGCGGCCCGGCCCAGTGCCCGATCGGGCCTGCACACAAAAACCGTCCCAACACACGGATTTAACCCCCTTTTTCCTCTTCTCACCCTTCATTCCTTATCTCTTTTTCCACTCAACTCTCTATCTCTCTCTTCACTCATCTTCAACCCCAAACCCCAATCTCCATTAAAACTCCATTTCTCTACCTCAAATTCTCATCCTTTCTCCTCTAAACTTCATAAAATCTCTTCCTTTTCTCCTTTCACCCTCCATCTCACAACTTTCCATTCACAAAAATCATCTTCCTTCTCCTTTCTCTTCTCAAACTCAACCCAAAGCCCAATCCTTTGTGTTAGACAAGGTTACAAGGTTCAAATTCACCATAGCGAGCAAGCTCAGAAGGCTCGTTAGAGGTGAAAGCTCGCGATCTAGGCTAGAAGCAACACCACCACCACCACCACCACCACCACAGGTTCCACGGGATCCCTAGTACCCGGAAATCATTTTCCGGGATGGTGAACATCGCGAGAAGTTCTTGCGATTTAAAAAACGTGAGGTACTTCCTACCCGTTTTTTAGATCTTGAGCTTTTGTCTAAATTGGGTTTAACTGATGATTTTAAGGAATTTTTGAAAGTTTTGGGCATGGAGTCACTTTATAATGTGCATGTTAACACCTATCCTCCATTAGTCTATGAATTTTTTAGCAGTTTCAGTCTGACTAAGCCCCGGGCCGGTCCCGTCACCCACGTCCATTTCAAACTGCTAAACCAAGACCACACCCTCACCCTCAAGGAATTTGCGGGGGTTCTTTGGTTACAGGTAAGGGGTGACTACTACCCACCGGACCACTTTAAAATGGCCCATACTTACCTCATGCTGACTGGGGACACTATGCCTTTTGACATCCAACACTGTCATTGGGCGAATTTTCATTACCCAATTTTTAGCATTTGGATACGGTTCATGGCCCAGACACTTTTAGGGCAGTTTGAGGGTCACTTGGTCCGGGGGGCCGAGTTAGTTGCTATAGCTAGCTACATTGCCAAAGGCTCTAGGGAGCAATTTCAGTACAACTTGGCCCACCATGTAGTTATTCAGTTCGAGCGTATCTCGAGCTCGCTCCCTAGGCTTAGGGAAGACGGTAGTTGGACCTCTAGGAGGCTAGTCAACGTGGCGTTGATCACATTGTTTGCCAAGGAAATTGCTGGCTTTGACGAGACTCAGCGTACCCCCGTCCTTGGCCCTACCCTCATTGACCTCACATACCTCAACACCCTTAAAGTCCTGAACCGCCTGCCTGACCAGAGATTTCAGTGGGTGATTAAATCAAAAAAAATCCATCCTTCTGCCTGACCCTAGAGCCTGGTTGCGGCCCTGTCAGGAGAACTACCTACTCCCTATAGAGGGAGTCGACCTCGTTGTCCCTGACCCAGAGCCCCCTCGCCGTTCTTACCATAGGCGGCATACGCCGATCCTAGACGAGGGCGCCTCCACTTCTGCTCCTCCCCCTCCTCCCCCTCACACGGACACATTTGATTTCACTTCTATGATGTTGACCCTAGGTCGCATGGAGACGGGGATGTGAAGGATGGAAGGGCTGATCAACGCGAACACCGCCACCCTAGCGGGATATGGCACTCGCATCGATCAGCTCTACACCCGTGTAGATCAGATGGGGGGATGGATGGATACCTTGGCCAACGACTAGTACTACGCCCATTATCCTCTCTATGACAACTATTGTAGGCGTGACATTATTGAGCAGACTGCTCAACACCCCTCGTGGTACTATTGGAACCCGAGTTATGGCCAGCCTGCCGGTCAGAGTGATGACATGGCAGAGGATGAGGAGGAGGAGCCTGCTCGTCAGTCCGTCTCTTTAGGAGACTTTGGTCTTGGGCCTAGTGGTTTTGGCGGTGGTTTTGATGCAAGTACTAGCGGCTTTGGTGGAACGGTGAGTGGTTTTTAAGGTGATCCCACAGATGGTGGTGGTACTTCTAATGGTGGCTTCTTTGGTGACCCCATTGATGATGATATGGGCGGCTGATGCCCTTGTTCTCTCCTCTCCCTCGTTGCAATGAGGACATTGCCTCGTTCAGCTTGGGGGAGGATCTCTCACTGTGAGTACTCTCTTTATTGCTTTCTAGTATAGTTTATTGCTTTTTAGTGTAGTTTAAATCTTTGATAGAATAGTTTACAGCTTTGAAAAATTGAAAAAAATGAAAAAAAAATATGATTGATCATGACTGGTTTGATTGCCTCCCTATGCCCCTTGTTGTGCTGTTATTGAAAATGATTTGACTCTGTTTTCTGGATAGCTGGGCATTTGTGATTCTGAGGTTTTGATTTGATGTTCGACTACTTTGATTTCGAGCGATTTCTGACTATGATATACTACTTTGTGCTGAATACCTGATTTGGTTGGATTGTGAGGCCTTTTTCTAGCCTACTGGATTCATACTATTATCCAGTCTATATTATTGGTGTGTTAGTTCCTCTCTAGCGGATTGATCTTGACTTTGACTTCGTACTCATCTGATGTTTGGTGACTTGTTACAATTGCTATGATAGAGGCGTTCTTTTGAATTATTCTTGAGCCTCAGAGTGAGTTTTTTTACATTTTTATCCTCCTTAGCCCCGCTGAGCCTAATGACCTTGTTTCATGTTACTTAAACCCTTATTATGAGCCCATGGCCTTTGTTTCGATATTCTTTTCAAGCCTAGCTTGGGGGAGCTTTTGTATGGGTTCAGTTTGAAGTTGGTTTCATGGTTGGGTTTGGCTGTTGAGGAATCAAAAGTTGTATTTGTTGTGGCTTGATTGTGAGAAAAAGAAAAGAAAAGGCAAAATTAGAGTTGCGTGAATGAAGTTCAGAAAAATGAAAGAAAAATGAAATAAAAGTTCAAAAGAATTCAAAGTTCTTTAATTCACGTACGTTCATAAAGAAAAATTCGCTTCATTGCCTAAAAATTGGGTTTGTTGTGAGTGTTCATTGAATTATAAGAGTTGGTTTATTTTTTCGTGGTTATATGGTGTTGATTGGGAGTTGTTTAGGCCATCTTAGGCCTTGTTTGAGTGTTCATGCTCCCCCTTTCTTGGTTCTTCCACCACATTACCCAAAAGTATCCCCTACCTCTTACCTAAGCCCCATTACAACCCGGAAAAGTCCTCTTGAGCTTGTGCCTACAATGTCTATTAGATTGATTTTGAGTCAGTTTGTCAAAGTTAAAGAGTACGTCTGCTAGTTGAGTCGACTTGATTAGGATGAGCGACATTTTACCTTCTTAAACACATGAGAGTGTGAGTGGGAAGGGACATTTATGGTCGGGTCGGTGAGTGTTCGGGCATATTTTTTGCCTGCCACAAAATTGAGAGGAGTGACACCCTTTGTGAGCACCTTTTCAGGATTTGTATGCCTAGTAGTCACTTGAACTTGATGGATTGCTTGGATGATTGGTGGTTGGATGGATTTGATTTGCCGAATTTGAATTATGCCTGCTTGAACGATTCTTAGTCTTGAAAATAATTTTTGAGCTTGAATTGTTTTATCTATGGGGTGAGGCAATCTATTCCACGATCATGTTCTATTTGCTTGAGGACAAGCAAAGGTTTAGCTTGGGGGAATTTGATATATTGATTTCTTATAGAGTTTTTCCCTTTCTTTACAAGCTAAATTGTGCGTTATTGACGCTCTTAGGAGCCATTTATGCTAACCATTTCGATATAGTTATGGTTTGTGTGTTCCATATCATTTTGCAGGTTTTTAGGGAAAAACTCCCTATTTACTTGATGTTTTGAGCACCACGCTGTAGCGGAAGGTTATGAGGCATCTTGGCGGTCTCGAGATGGTATTCGGACCCCGTTGTGAAGAAGGATTCGTAAATGACTTGGCGTCTGAAGCCAAGTAGAAGCAAGGAAGAAAGAAGGCTCGCCCGATCGGGTCGGGCAACCATTGCCCGATCGGGTACTAGTAAAATAGGCCAAAAGTTCAGGTTTTTCGCCCGATCGGGCGGACTTTCACTTGGCCAAATTTGTTGAATTCTGAGGAGCTTGAGAAGACATTCACCCGATGCCATCGGGTGAACTTGCCCGATCAGGTGCTAGGGTTGCGGCCCCGATCGGGTGGAAGCTGCTCGATCACACTGGGTGAAGCCAATAATGCTGCTGCTGAAATTTTGTTCCCAGACCCGATCGGGCAAACGTTATTTTTCGTTATTTCCCCACTCTATCTTATTGTTTTCTTAGAAACTATAAATACTTTTTAGGTTGTTTTTATTTGTATTATTATTATATTACACATTTAGAGAGCTCCTAGCGTAGTTTTTCATTGTTTTCCATTGTAGAAGAGATTTGAATACTATTTTAATTCAATTAAAGTTCCCGCTTTCCGTCAATTTGGTAATCGTCTTTCTTATTGCTTTATTCTTATCTCTCAATTACTTTGGTTTAATTGCTTATTATTCAATTAGTTCATGATGCAATTCTTAGGGCTTTCAATTAGATTTGTTATTGTTAATTCAATCATGTCTGAGTAGTTCTCTTTCTAGGGTGTTAGATAGGGAAGCCATGTTTATACCATGATTGTTATTTAGACTCCTATTGATTTCTAGGGCTTGATTAGAGTGATTGTGGTGTGATTTGTTCTTAATTAGTGATTAATGTTAGTGGCCAATTTCATTGATTGCTTGTGGTTAATAGTTGTTTGCACAGATTCGTCTTACGACTAGGGGCCTAGGACACATCAGTAGTTCTGATTACGTTAGTGAACATGCGGCGTATGTTGAACTATGAGCGTTGAGTCTTAACCATAGCCCAACACATGCTCTAATCCCTCGACTCTTGACCTAGGTTTTGATAGTAATTGACCTTGTTTGATTCATACAAGCATGGTAGACCGACCTAATACCCTAGGCTTTTATTCCATAGTTAAATCCTCGATTTAATTCATATTCCTTAGCTTACTCATTAGTTTAATTAATTCTCCCTATTTTCATCTGAAGTAGTTAGTTAATTGAATATTAATATAGAAACTCTGTCTCCCTGTAGATTCGACCCTGCTTCCACTGACTACCTTAGTTAGAGGACCGTAGGTTTATCTTTGAATAGGTGATACGACTAAATCCTATCAGAGGGTAGGTTTCATTGACCAAAAAAAAGGGAATACCAAATTTGGGGCAAAAAAGACGTCGTATGAGGTGGGTTTTAGTCACATGGGCTCCTTATTGGCGCTCAGTTCACGTTGATGGAAAAAAGGTTTCAAAACAAAGTTTTCAGATTTAGCCGAAATTTTGATGGTTGGTTTCAATGACCAAAAATATAGATATACCAAATGTTGGCCAAAAGAGACGCCGTATGATGTGGATTTTAGTCACATAGACTCCTAATTGTCACTTAGTTCACGTTAATGGAACAAAAGGGTTTCAAAACAATGTTTGCAGATTGAGACGAAATTTTAGGGGTAGATTTCAATGACCAAAAAAGTAGGGAATACTAAATTTGAGGCAAAAAGGACGCCGTATGAGGTTGTTTTTAGTAACATAGGCACGTTATTTGCACTCAGTTCACGTTGATGGGAAAAAGAGTTTCAAAACAAAGTTTTCAGATTGAGACGAAATTTTGGTGGTAGGTTTCAATGAACAAAAAATAGGGAATACCTAATTCTGGGCAAAAAGGACGCCGTATGAGGTGGTTTTTAGTCACATAGGCACCTTATTGGCACATTGTTCACGTTGATGGAGACAAAGGGTTTCAAAACAAAGTTTTCAGATTGAGTCGAAATTTTGGTTGTAGGTTTCAATGACAACAAAAATAGGGAATATAAAATTTGCGGCAAAAAGGACGCCGTATGGGGTGGTTTTTAGTCACATAAGTTCCTTATTAGCACTCAGTTCACGTTGATGGAAAAAAAGGGTTTCAAAACAAAGTTTTCAGCTTTAGACGAAATTTTGATGGTAGGTTTCTTTGACCAACAAAATAGGGAATACCAAATTTTGGGGCAAAAAGGACGCCGTACGAGGTGGTTTTTAGTCACATAGGCTTCTTATTGGTACTCAATTCACGTTGATGGAAAAAAGGGTTTCAACACATAGTTTTCCGATTGAGAAAAATTTTTGGTGGTAGGTTTCAATGACCAAAAAAATATGAAATACCAAATTTGGGGGGTAAGGACGTCGTATGAGATGGTTTTAAGTCACATAGCCTATTTAGTGGCACTCGGTTCACGTTGATGGAAAAAAAGGGTTTTAAAACAATGTTTTCAGATTGAGACGAAATTGTGGTGGTATGTTTGAATGACCAAAAAAATAGGGAATACCAAATTTGGGGCAAAAAAGACGCAGTATGAGTTGGTTTTTAGTAACATAGGCTTCGTATTGGCACTCAATTCACGTTGATGGAAAAAAGGGTTTCAAAATAAAGTTTTCAGATTGAGATGAAATTTTGGTGGTAGGTTTCAATGACCATAATGAGAGGGAATACGTAATTTGGGGCAAAAAGGAGACCGTATGAGGTAGTTTTTAGTCACATAAGTTCCTTATTAGCACACAGTTCACGTTGATGGATAAAAAGGGTTTCAAAACAAAGTTTTCAGATTGAGACCAAATTTTGGCGGTAGGTTTCAATGACCAAAAAAATAGGGAATACCAAATTTGCGACAAAAAGGACGCCGTATGAGGTGGTTATTAGTCAAATAAATTCCTTATTAGCACTCAGTTCACGTTTATGGAAAAAGGGTTTCAAAACAAAGTTTTCAGATTTAGCCGAAATTTTGGTGGTAGGTTTCAATGACCAAAAAGATAGGGAATACCAAATGTTGGGCAAAAGGACGCCGTATGATGTGGTTTTTAGTCACATAAACTCCTTATTGTCACCTAGTTCACGTTAATGAAAAAAAAGGGTTTCAAAACAATGTTCGCAGATTGAGACAAAATTTTGGGGGTAGATTTCAATGACAAAAAAAATAGCAAATACCAAATTTGGGGCAAAAAGGACGTCGTATGAGTTGGTTTTTAGTAACATAGGCAAGTTATTTGCACTCAGTTCACGTTGATGGGAAAAAGGGTTTCAAAACAAAGTTTTCAGATTGAGACGAAATTTTGGTGGTAGGTTTCAATGAACAAAATATAGGGAATACCAAATTTTGGGGCAAAAAGGACGAAGTACGAGGTGGTTTTTAGTCACATCGGCACCTTATTGACAATCAATTCACGTTGATGGAAAAAAAGGGTATCAAAACAAAGTTTTATGATTGAGACGAAATTTTGGTGGTAGGTTTCAATGTTAAAAAAAATGGGAATACCAAATTTGGGCCAAAAAGGACGTCGTATGAGATGGTTTTTAGTCACATAGCCTCTTTAGTGGCACTCGGTTTACGTTGATGGAACAAAAGGGTTTTAAAACAAAGTTTTCAGATTGAGACTAAATTTTGGTGGTAGGTTTGAATGACCAAAAAAATAGGAATACCAAATTTGGGGCAAAAAGGACGCGGTATGAGTTGGTTTTTTGTAACACAGGCTTCGTATTGGCACTCAATTCACGTTAATGGAAAAAAGGGTTTCAAAAAAAAGTTTTCAAATTGAGACGAAATTTTGGTGGTAGATTTCAATGACCACAATGCGAGAGAATACCATATTTGGGGCAAAAAGGACTCCGTATGAGGTGGTTTTTTGTCACATAAGTTCCTTATTAGCACTCAGTTCACGTTGATGGAAAAAAGGTTTTCAAAACAATGTTTGCAGATTGAAACAAAATTTTGGGGGTAGATTTCATTGACCATAAAAATTGGGAATACCAAATTTGGGGCAATAAGGACGCCCTATGAGTTGGTTTTTAGTAACATAGGCACGCTATTTGCACTTAGTTCACGTTGATTGCAAAAAGGGTTTCAAAACAAAGTTTTCAGATTGAGACGAAATTTTGGTGGTAGGTTTGAATGAACAAAAAATAGGCAATACCGAATTTGCGGAAAAAAGGACGTCGTATGAGATGGATTTCAGTCACATAGGCTCCTTATTGCCACTTAGTTCACGTTGATGGAAAAAAAAGGTTTCAAAACAAAGTTTTCAGATTGAGTCGAAATTTTTAGGGTAAGATTCATTAACAAAAAAAAGGGAATAACAAATTTGGGGCAAAAAGGAGGGCGTATGAGGTGTTTTTAGTCACATAGGCACCTTATTGGCACTCAATTCACGTTGATGGAAAAATAGGTTTCAAAGCAAAGTTTTATGATTGAGACCAAAATTTGGTGGTAGGTTTCAATGACTAAAAAAATGGGAATACCAAATTTGGGGCAAAAAGAACGTCGTATGAGTTGGATTTTCGTAACATAGGCTCCGTATTAGCACTCAATTCACGTTGATGAAAAAAAAGAGTTCAAAATAAAGATTTCAGCTTTAGACGAAATTTTGGTGGTAGGTTTCAATATCCAAAAAAATAGGGAATACAAAATGTCGAGCAAAAAAGTACGTCGTATGAGGTGGTTTTAGTCACATAAGTTCCTTATTAGCACTCATTTCACGTTGATGGAAAAAACAGTTTCAATAAAAAGTTTTCAGATTGAGCCGAAATTTTGGTAGTAGGTTTCCATTAACAAAAAAATAGGGAATAGAAAATTTGGGGCAAAAAGGACGCCGTGTGAGGTGGTTTTTAGTCACATAGGCCCCATATTGGCACTTAGTTCACGTTGATGGAAAAATGGGTTTCAAAACAAAGTTTTCAATTTGAGACGAAATTTTGGTGGTAGGTTTCAATGAAAAAAAAATAGGGAATAACTAATTTGCGTCAAAAATGACGCCGTATGAGGTGGTTTTTAGTCACATAAGTTCCTTATTAGCACTCAGTTCACGTTGATAGGAAAAAAGGGTTTCAAAACTAAGTTTTCAGATTGAGACGAAATTTTGAGGTTAGGTTTCATTGACCAAAAAAATATGGAATACCAAATTTGGGGCAAAAAGGACGCCGTATGATGTTGTTTTTAGTCACATAAGTTCCTTATTAGCACTAAGTTCACGTTGATGGAAAAAAAGGGTTTCAAAACAAAGTTTTCAGATCAGACGAAATTTTGGTGGTAGCTTTGAATGTCCAAAAAATAGGGAATACCAAATTTGGGGCAAAAAGGACGCCGTATGACTTGGTTTTTAGTCACATAAGTTCCTGATTAGCACTCAATTACGTTGATGGAAAAAAGGGTTTCAAAATAAAGTTTTCAGATTGAGACGAAATTTTGGGAGTAGATTTCAATGACCAAAACAATAGGGAACACGAAATTTGGGGCAAAAAGTACGCCGTATGAGGTGGTTTTAGTCACATAGACACCTTATTGGCACTTAGTTCACGTTAATGGAAAAAAAGGGTTTCAAAACAAAGTTTTCAGATTAAGTCAAAATTTTGGTGGTAGATTTCAATGACAAAAAAATAGGGAATTCCAAATTTGCGGCAAAAAGGACGCCGTATTAGGTGGTTTTTAGCCACATAAGTTCCTTATTAGCACTCAGTTCACGTTGATGGAAAAAAACGTTTCGACACAAAGTTTTCACCTTGAGACGAAATTTTGATGGTAGGTTTCAATGACCAAAAAATTAGGGAATACAAAATTTGGGGCAAAAAGGACGCCGTATGAGGTGGTTTTTAGTCACATAGGCTCATTATTGGCACTCATTTCAAGTTGATGGAAAAAAGGGTTTCAAAACAAAGTTTTCAAATTGAGCCGAAATTTTGAGGGTAGGTTTCATTGACAAAAACAAGGGAATAACAAAATTTGGGGCAAAAAGGACGCCGTATGAGGTGTTTTTAGTCACATAGGCACCTTATTGGCGCTCAATTCACTTTGATGGAAAAAAAGGGTTTCAAAACAATGTTTTATGATTGAGACCAAATTTTGGTGGTAGGTTTCAATGACCAAAATAAATGGAATACCAAATTTGTGGCAAAAAGGACTTCGTATGAGTTGGTTTTTAGTAACATAGGCTCCATATTAGCACTCAATTCATGTTGATGGAAAAAAAGAGTTCAAAATAAAGATTTCAGCTTTAGACGAAATTTTTGTGGTAGGTTTCAATGAACAAAAAAATAGGGAATACAAAATTTGGAGGAAAAAAGGACGTCGTATGAGGTGGTGTTTAGTCACATAAGTTCCTTATTAACTCTTAGTTCACGTTGATGAAAAAAAAGGGTTTTAAAACAAAGTTTTAAAATTGAGACAAAATTTTGGGGTAGATTTCAATGACCAAAAAAAAAGGGAATACCAAATTTGGGGGCAAAAAGGACGCCGTATGAGGTGGGTTTTAGTCACATAGACTCCTCATTGGCACTTAGTTCACGTTAATGGAAAAAAAGGGTTTCAAAACAAAGTTTTCTGATTGAGACAAAATTTTGGGGGCAGATTTCAATGACCAAAAAAATAGGGAATACCAAATTTGGGGCAAAAAGGACGTTGTATGAGTTGGTTTTTAGTAACATAGGCTCCTTATTTGCACTGAGTTCACGTTGATGGGAAAAAGGGTTTCAAAACATAGTCTTCAGATTGAGACGAAATTTTGGTGGTAGGTTTCAATGAACAAAAAAATAGGGAATACAAAATTTGGGGCAAAAAGGACGCCGTTTGAGGTGGTTTTTAGTCATATAGGCACCTTATTAGCACTTAGTTCACGTTGATGGATAAAAGGGTTTCAAAACAAAGTTTTCAGATTGAGACGAAATTTTGGTGGTAGGTTTCAATGACAAAAAAATAGGGAATACAAAGGACGCTGTATGAGGTGGTTTTTAGTCACATAAGTGCCTTATTAGCACTCAGTTCACATTGATGGGAAAAAGGGTTTCAAAACAAAGTTTTCAGCTTTAGACGAAATTTTGGTGGTAGGTTTCATTGACAATAAAAATAGGGAATACCAAATTTGGGGCAAAAAGGACGTTGTATGTGTTGGTTTTTAGTAACATAGGCTCCTTATTAGCACTCAGTTCACATTGATGGAAAAAAGGGTTTTAAAACAAAGTTTTCAGTTTGAGACGAAATTTAGGTGGTAGGTTTCAATGACCAAAAAAGTAGGGAATACCAAATTTGGGGCAAAAAGGACGCGGTATTAGGTGGTTTTTAGTCACATAGGCTCCTTATTGGCACTCAGTTCACGTTGATGGAAAAAAGGGTTTCATAAAAAAGCTTTCAGTTTTCAAAAAACTTTGATAAGCTGTTTTCTCTCTTCTCAAGGGCGATTCTCCAAGCTCTTCCACACTTTGTGGAGCCATGGCAGGGGGCAAAAGAGAAAGACCCGCAAAGAGGAAAAATGGCAAAAGCAAGAATGTGACTGAATCTGCAGCTAGCAGTTCTAAAGCAAACCTGAAATTGAAAGGAAACCTCTATGAGGAGGAAGATGATGTTACTGATTTGGAAGTTACTAGTGATGAGGAGTTAACCTCAAATACCCCTATTGTGCACTCAGAAGGGGATGAGGTGAATCCTAATGCTCAGAGAAGATTCTCAGAGTGGGTTTCAGCTCTCAAATCCAACGCTCGTGAGCACACTTCGAGTTTCAAAGGTAAGTTTTCATATAGTAACCCAAGCAAACACATAATTTTCTGCTCTGCTATAAGTGTTGAAATGAGGACTGGTAAGCAGGATCTGAGTGTTTTGAATGTGATTGAGGAACATCCTCAGAATCCCTTAAATGATCAGCTTCCTAAAATAGACATTGAGGATGTTGCTGAGGAGGTTGATTACTGGCAGACTGCTGTGTTTTGTTTTGTTTTGTTGGTGCTAATCCACCATTCCTAGTAATGGAGGGGTTTCTTAAGAGGATTTGGGGGAAAATGGGCATAGATAAAATTGCTCAAGTAGGGAGAGGTAGTATTACGGTGAGGTTCAGTGATATGGGAGGGAAAGATATGGCTGTCAATGGTCACATCAGTTTTGATTCCAAGCCTGTGGTGGTTAAATCTTGGGATATTAATGCTAATATTTGTGATCAGGTGGTCAAGAAGGTCTCTATTTGGGTTAAACTCCCTAAGCTTAATGTTAAGTATTGGGGAGGCAGAAGTTTAACCAAAATAGTGAAATCTTTGGGTGAATTTATCAAAGTGGACCAAGCTACTGAAAAGAGAGACAGATTGATGTATTCTAGAGTTATGGTTGAAGTGCTGGTGGATCAGGCATACTCTGACACTGTATCCTTCTTGAATGAGCATGGGGTGATTATAACTCAGGCTGTTGAATATGAATGGAAGCCTGAGATATGTGTGCATTGCAAGAAGATAGGCCATAGAGGGGAGGATTGCTGGGCAGTCAAGAGGAAGCAAGAGTGGAGGCCTAAAGTTGTACCTAAGTTGAATAAAGATCTGCCGGTGGATGATGATGGGTTTAGACAAGTTACTAGTAAGTTTAAGCAAAAGCTTCAAGAAGTGGCTCCCGTAGCTGATGATAAGGGGAAGAACAGTCCTAACAGGTTTCAGGTCTTGCAACAAAATGTTGTGCCTCCTGAAGATGCAGCTGTGAGTCCTCTCAAAGATGTTGATAGAGGTGCAGAGGAGATGATAGACAAGGGGCTGATAACCCTACTGTGAATGGATAACATACTCTGCTGGAATCTCAGGGGGCTAAACAAGAAAGCTAAACAACAAGAGGTTAAATCTTTAATCTCTTCCCATCAAGCTAAACTTGTTTGCCTCCTGGAAACAAAGATCAGGGCTTATAAGCTTGGAGCCTTGTATCTTACTTTATGTCCAGGTTGGAATATAAACACAAATTTGCCTTGGCATGGTAGAGGTAGAATAATCATTTCTTGGGACCCTAGAGCCTTTGAGGTTGATATTAGACTATGTATTGATCAGTTAGGGCATTGTGTTGTCAGCTCTTGCTGCTCTAAGGTATCTTTTGCCTGTTCAGTAGTATATGCACATAATGACAAAGCTAGCAGATGCCTCTTATGGGAGGATTTGGAGAAGATTGGGAGTTCTCTAGTTGGCCCTTGGGTGATGATGGGGGATTTCAATAATGTGCCGACTTATGAGGAAAGAATTGGGGCTGCAGTTACTAGAAGGGAAATAGAGGCTTTACAGAAGTGTCTTAACTACTGTAATTTGGCTGATGTCAAATTTATTGGTAGGTTTTACACTTGGTATAATAAGCAGGATAATGAAGATAGGGTATTAGCCAAACTTGATAGTGTTATTGCTAATGCTAGCTGGTTAGCTCTATTCCAGACAGCTGAAGTTATTTTTCTCCCTGAAGGGTACTTTGATCACTCACCTGCTTTGATCAAATGTTCTCCATACCTCAAGGGAAGATCCCTTTCAGATACTTCCCAATGTGGAGTAACTGTGAGAGTTTTTTAGCTGTAGTGAAAGAGACTTGGCAGGTGCAGAACCCTGGCTATAACATGTATCAAGTTTGGCACAAACTGAAGTACTTGAAGCAAGTCTTGAAGAAGCTTAACAAAGAAAGATTTGGGGATGTTGAAGCTACCCACTTACAAGCTGTTGCTGCTCTCAGGAATTGCCAAGAACAGTTACATTTGGATCCCAGAAAGATTAGTCTAATCCATGATGAGTTTGTAGCACATCAGAAGCTCAAGGAGGCTCAGGTAAACTATCATTCATTATTACAACAAAAAGCTAAGGGAGACTGGATTATTGATGGAGATTGTAATACTAAAATGTTCCATAATAGTGTTAAACTCAAAGCTTAAAAAGTAGAATTAATGCTAGTATGAGTAGAGATGATGTTTGGATATATGAGCATCATGATGTTAAGAACATTTTTCTCAATCATTTTAGAGCTTTTGTAGCTAATACAAGAAGTGAGGTTTTACCTATAAAGAGGAGAATCATTCAACAAGGCCCTATCTTGTTGAATAGTCAGCATACTCTTCTCAACCTTCATTTCTAAGAAGAGGAGGTCAAACAAGCTCTCTGGTCTATTCCTAACATCAAATCACCTGGGATAGATGGCTATGGGAGTAGCTTTTTAAAGATCCTTGGGAAGTGGTAGGAAAGGATGTAACTGCTACACTACAAGAATTTTTCAGCTCAGACAAAATGCTCAAAGCAATCAACACTACAGCAATCACTTTGGTACCAAAGGTGGCTTGTCCTTCTCATGTTCGTGATTACAGGCCTATAGCCTGCTGTACTGTTATCTACAAGATCATCTCCAAACTGTTATGCTCAAGACTGAAAAGAGTTCTCCCAGGTTTGGTTAGCCAGAGTCAAAGTGCTTTTGTGGCAGGTAGAAGCATTATAGACAACATCCTGGTGTGTCAGGATCTTATCAAGCATTATACAAGGAAGCAGGGTGCTAGGAGCTGTTTGATGAAAGTAGACCTGCAAAAGGCCTATGACACTATTGAGTGGGGTTTTGTACATGACTTACTACAGGCTCTTAATTTTCCCCTGGACTTCATTAACGTTCTTATGGAGTGTATCTCAACTACTAGATACACTATTCTTTTTAATGGTTCATGTACATATATATTTGAAGTAAAGAGAGGGTTAAGGCAAGGAGAACCTATGTCCCCCCTTGTCTTTGTACTTTGCATGGAGTATTTGACTAGAATTTTGAATTATCAGGGCGCTAAGCAGGATTTTCATTTTCACCCTAGATGCCAAGCTCTAAACTCAATAGCCTATGCTTTGCAGATGATCTAATGATCTTCAGCAGAGGAGATTATAGAAGTGTATACTTGATGCTTCAAGGTTTGAGGATGTTTGAGAGATCCTCTGGTCTGGCTGCTAACAAACAGAAGTCTGAGATTTTTCAGGTAAATATGAAGTATGTTGATGTGCATAGAATTCACACCTTGACTGGGTTTGGAGTTGGTACTTGGCCTCTTAAATATCTTGGTGCTCCCATCAGCACCAAGAAACTGAGAACTAGAGACTGTGAGAAATTGGTGGATAAAATGCTCTACAGGATCAAATCATGGCAATACATGAATCTTTCTTTTGCTGGAAGGCTTCAACTAGTCAATTCTGTGTTGATGAGTGTTTGTAACTATTGGATGCAGATCTTTATAGTGCCAGAGGTAGTTCTCAAAAGGATTAACCAAGTATGCAGAGTGTATCTTTGGCAAGGCAATGACAGATATCTGAAGCCAGGCTATGTTAGCTGGGAAAAGGTATGCAGCAAGAAGAGTTATGGAGGCTTGGAGTGAGGGACATCAGGCTTTTGAACCTTTTGGCAGTTAGCAAACAAGTGTGGGCTATTGCTGAAAAGAAAGATACCCTTTGGGTTAGGTGGGTTAACTCAGTGTATATTCATGATGGTAACTGGTGGCAATACCACCCTAGATCTAGTGCTAGCTGGGTTTGGAAGTATTTTTGTAAAGTTAAAGAGCAGATCTTTCAAGCAGCTTGGTTGCCTCAGAATGGCAAAGCTTTGTTGACACGGTCGTTGGACGTGCCAAATTATAAACCTAACTTAGCCTAGTTTAGGGTAAGAAAGGTTCGATTCCACGAGGAAGCAAAGATTAGCAAGGTTTGAAAGTAATTAAGCGAGCTAAGCCTATTTTTGGTGATTTTTGAGATTAATTGATCAACTAAGAAAACAAGAACTAATTAGCTAACAATTATACTAAATGATTTGGATTTAACAATAATAAGAAGACACTAGGGATAGGGGAATCACTAGTTAACCAATTGCTAACCTATTCGTCAAGCCAAGGGGATTCATTAGGGTCAACTAAGGGACTAAGTCGCTCATATGTTTCCTAATTACTCTCTCGAGCTAATTAGGAGGACTTAATCAACCAATTTTACCTATTCTCATGGTAAAATCAATCGATCAAGTATTTCCACAACTCGTAGTGATTCGATGAAGGTCCTAGGAAGCCTAACACCTATTCTCATGGTGAAGTCAACCTATTGACTAGCCTAAGGCCCATCAAAAGCTTCATCTCTCAATCCTTCACTTTTGATCCCCTAATCTAATTCAATTGATGATCATGCAATTAAACAAGCAATTAAATAGGTTAGTCAACCCAATTTCTCCTAAATCTAACTCCCTAGCTTGACTTTTGAGGTCAACTCATGATCTACCTAGTTCATCCCCTTCCCCTAGCCTAGAAACTACTCTAAAGCCATTAAAGAAGCAAAATGAAAAGCTTGAGCAATCAAATGAAGATCAACAATGGTAGAAATCAACATAAAGAGCTAAACATCAACTAACCAACACTAATCAAAGGCTAAAACAAGTTAAACAAGTAATAAGGCAAAATAAAGCAAGAGATAGAACAAATAATCTAAATAGATCAACAATAAATGGAAAACTCCATAGAAATACCTTCAAACGCTTCAAAAATGGTTTCAAGATCTACTTTATCTCTCTAAAATTACTTCTCTCTCTAATTAAGCTAATAATAATTCTGGAATTAAAGATAGTTTAAGATTATTACAAAACTAGATTTATACCCCGTAGAAAATAAGGGCAAAATCGTAAACACGAAATAAAACTACGGAGCCTGGGCCAATGGAGCGACCGCTCCTCAAAACATGGAGCGCCCGCTCCCCAAACGCTCCTGGGTCGCTCCAGCTCACCGATCCTCTGTCTTCATTTCTTGACCCCTGGAGCGCCCGCTCCATATCCTTAGGAGCGCCTGCTCCCCTATTATAAGCCTTTTTTTGCTTTATAACCTTCAAAATTCTCGAGGCAAATGTTAGATGGGGAGGGGGGTATGCACATGCATATGCAACAACCTATATATACATCCTAACTATATGCAAATGAGCTAATCTAGATGCTAAACACAAGATAATAAGAAATGATAAAAAGGGAAGGAAAAGGAAGTTAAATGACCTAAAATGCATCTAAATGCCCTAAAACTGCATGCAAATAAGTAAACCTAAAGTCCACTTATCAAATTTGTCAATTGGAAAATGCTATAAACAAGCACAGGAGGTGGAGACGAGAGTCAACCGAGATAGGGTGGTTTTGAATAGGCTTACGACGCCCAACACAGTTTCATGTTGTGGTTAGCAGCCCATCACAGACTCATGACAAGGGCTAGGCTCAGGAGATATGGTGTGTGCTCAGATGACACATGTGCTATTTGTGGCACTCAAAACTAAGAGTCTGGACCACCTATTATTCCAATGTGATTTAAGCAGGTTGGTGTGGGAAGGCTGCCTAGACTGGCTTATGATCAGGAAGAGGTGGAATGGTATGGATGACTGTCTGGCTTGGGTCAGCAGAAGGGGTGGTTTGGCTCAAGCAAGAAGAAGAGTTGTGTTTGTTGTGGTTGTTGCAGTTATCTACAACAACTGGATAGCTAGAAATAGAGCTTTTTGGTGTAGTTAAGTTCCTAGAGTTGCTAGTTGTATCTCCTCCATCAAATTTGTAATTAGAACTAGGATCAATTTAGTCTATACTTCTAAGGCCTTCACTAAGATTCAATCTAGGCTACATGAGCTCAAAATGTAATAGTTTTACTCTTAGGTGTTTGGGGAGCCTTCCTAGAAGGGTTGTCATCACCTTTGAGTAAGTGAATTTTGTGTTTGGTGTTCTATATATATTTTCATTTACCCAAAAAAAAATGGTTTCAAAACAAAATTTTCAGATTGAGACGAAATTTTGGTGGTAGGTTCTATGACCATAAAAATAGGGAATACCAAATTTGGGGCAAAAAGGACGCCGTATGAGTTGGTTTTAAGTAACATAGGCTCCATATTAGCACTCAATTCACGTTGACGGAAAAAGGGTTTTAAAATATAGTTTTCAAATGGAGCCGAAATTTTCGTTGTAGGTTTTAATGAACAAAAAAATAGAGAATACCAAATTTGGGCCATAACGGACGCCGTATGAGGTGGTTTTTAGTCACATAGACACCTTATTGGCACTTAGTTCAAGTTGATGGAAAAAAAGGGTTTCAAAACAAAGTTTTCAGATTGAGACGAAATTTTAGTGGTAGGTTTTAATGACAAAAAAAATAACCAAAAAAATAGGGAATAGCAAATTTAGGGCAAAAAGGACGCCGTATGAGTTGGTTTTTAGTAACATAGGCTCCGTATTGGCACTCAATTCACGTTGATGGAAAAAAGGGTTTCAAAATAAAGTTTTTAGAATGAGCCGCAATTTTGGTGGTAGGTTTCAATGAACAAAAAAATAGGGAATACCAAATTTAGGGCATAAAGGACGCCGTATGAGATGGTTTTTAGTCACATATGCACCTTATTTGCAATTAGTTCAAGTTAACGGAAACAAAGGCTTCCAAAACAAAGTTTTCAGATTGAGACGAAATTTTGGTGGTAGGTTTCAATGACCAATAAAATAGGAAATACCAAATTTGTGGTAAAAGGACGCCGTATGAGGTGGTAATTAGTCACATAAGTTCCTTATTAGCACTCAATTCACATTGATGGAACAAAGGGGTTTCAAAACAAAGTTTTAAAATTGAGCTGAAATTTTGGTGGTAGGTTTCAATGACAAAAAAGAAATGGAATACCAAATTTAGGGCAAAAGGGACGCCGTATGAGGTGGTTTTTAGTCACATAGGCTTCCTTATTTGCACTCAGTTCACGTTGATGGAAAAAAGGGTTTCAAAACAAAGTCTTCAGATTGAGACAAAATTTTGGTGGTAGGTTTCAATGAACAAAAAAATTGGGAAAACCAAATTTGGGGCAAATAGGACGTCGTATGAGGTGGTTTTTAGTCACATAGGCACCTTATTGGCACTTAGTTCACGTTGATGGAAAAGAAGGGTTTCAAAACTAGGTTTTCAGATTGAGAATAATTTTTGGTGGTAGATTTCAATGACAAAAAATAGGGAATACCAAATTTGGGGCACAAAGGACGTCGTATGAGGTGGTTTTTTGTCACATAAGTGCTTTATTAACACTCAATCACGTTGATGGAAAAAAAGGGTTTGAAAACAAAATTTTCAGCTTCAGACAAAATTTTGGTGCTAGGTTTCAATGACCAAAAAAATAGGGAATACCAAATTTGGGGCAAAAAGGACGCTGTATGAGTTGGTTTTTATTAACATAGGCTCCTTATTGGCAGTCAGTTCACGTTGATGGAAAAAAGGGTTTGAAAATAAAGTTTTCAGATTGAGACGAAATTATGGTGGTAGGTATTCATAACCAAAAAAATAGGGAATACCAAAATTTGGGGCAAAAAGGACGCCGTATGAGTTGGTTTTTAGTAACATAGGCTCCGTATTGGCACTCAATTCACGTTGATGGTAAAAAGGGTTTCAAAATAAAGTTTGTAGATTGAGCCGAAATTTTGGTGGTAGGTTTCAATGAACAAAAAAATAGGGAATACCAAATTGAGTTCATAAAGGACGCCGTATGAGATGGTTTTTAGTCACATATGCACCTTATTGGCAATTTGTTCAAGTTGATGGAAAGAAAGGGTTTCAAAACAAAGTTTTCAGATTGAGACGAAATTTTGGTAGTAGGTTTCAATGACAAAAAAAATTGGAAATACCAAATATGTGGCAAAAAGGACGCCGTATGAGGTGGTTATTAATCACATAAATTCCTTATTAGCACTCAGTTCACGTTGATGGAAAAAAGGGGTTTCAAAACAAATTTTTCAGATTGAGTCGAAATTTGGTGGTAGGTTTCAATGACCAAAAAGATATGGAATACCAAATTTTGGGAAAAAGGGACGCCGTATGAGGTGGTTTTTAGTCACATAGGCTTCTTATTTGCAGTCAGTTCACGTTGATAGAAAAAAGGGTTTCAAAACAAAGTCTTCAGATTGAGACGAAATTTTGGTGGTAGGTTTCAATGAACAAAAAAATTGGGAAAACCAAATTTGGGGTAAATAGGACGTCGTATGAGGTGGTTTTTAGTCACATAAGCACCTTATTGGCACATAGTTCATGTTGATGGAAAAGAAGAGTTTCAAAACTAGGTTTTCAGATTGAGATGAAATTTTGGTGGTAGATTTCAATGACAAAAAATAGGGAATACCAAATTTGGGGCACAAAGGACGTCGTATGAGGTGGTTTTTTGTCACATAAGTGCCTTATTAACACTCAGTCACGTTGATGGAAAAAAAGGGTTTGAAATCAAAATTTTCAGCTTCAGAAAAATTTTGGTGCCAGGTTTCAATGACCAAACAAATAGGGAATACCAAATTTGGGTCAAAAAGGACGCTGTATGGGTTGGTTTTTATTAAAATAGGCTCCTTATTGGCAGTAAGTTCACGTTGATGGAAAAAAGAGTTTCAAATAAAGTTTTCAGATTGAGACGAAATTATGGTGGTAGGTTTTCATAACCAAAAAAATAGGGAATACCAAATTTGGGGCAAAAAGGACGCCGTATGAGTTGGTTTTTAGTAACATAGGCTCCGTATTGGCACTCAATTCACGTTGATGGTAAAAAAGGGTTTCAAAATAAAGTTTGTAGATTGAGCCGAAATTTTAGTGGTAGGTTTCAATGAACAAAAAAATAGGGAATACCAAATTTAGGGCATAAAGGACGCCGTATGAGATGGTTTTTAGTCACATATGCACCTTATTGGCAATTAGTTCAAGTTGATGGAAAGAAAGGGTTTCAAAACAAAGTTTTCAGATTGAGATGAAATATTGGTGGTAGGTTTCAATGACAAAAAAAATTGGAAATACCAAATTTGTGGCAAAAAGGACGCCGTATGAGGTTGTTATTAATCACATAAGTTCCTTATTAGCACTCAGTTCACGTTGATGGAAAAAAGGGGTTTCAAAACAAAGTTTTCAGATTGAGCCGAAATTTTGGTGGTAGGTTTCAATGACCAAAAAGATATGGAATACCAAATTTCGGGCAAAAGGGACGCCCTATGAGGTGGTTTTTAGTCACATAGGCTACTTATTTGCACTCAGTTCACGTTGATGGAAAAAAGGGTTTCAAAACAAAGTCTTCAGATTGAGACGAAATTTTGGTGGTAGGTTTCAATGAACAAAAAAATTGGGAAAACCAAATTTGGGGCAAATAGGATGTCGTATGAGGTCGTTTTTAGTCACATAGGCACCTTATTGGCAATTAGTTCACGTTGATGCAAAAGAAGAGTTTCAAAGCTAGGTTTTCAGATTGAGATGAAATTTTGGTGGTAGATTTCAATGACAAAAAATAGGGAATACCAAATTTGGGGCACAAAGGACGTCGTTTGAGGTGGTTTTTTGTCACATAAGTGCCTTATTAACACTCAGTTCACGTAGATGAAAAAAAGGGTTTGAAAACAAAGTTTTCAGCTTTAGACAAAATTTTGGTGGTAGGTTTCAATGACCAACAAAACAGGGAATACCAAATTTGGGGAAACAGGACGCTGTATGAGTTGGTTTTTATTAACATAGGCTCCTTATTGGCAGTCAGTTCACGTTGATGGAAAAACGAGTTTCAAATAAAGTTTTCAGATTGAGACGAAATTATGGTGGTAGGTTTTCATAACCAAAAAAATAGGGAATACAAAATTTGGGGCAAAAAGGACGCCGTATGAGTTGGTTTTTAGTAACATAGGCTCCGTATTGGCACTCAATTCACGTTGATGGTAAAAAAAGGTTTCAAAATAAAGTTTGTAGATTGAGCCGAAATTTTGGTGGTAGGTTTCAATGAACAAAAAAATAGGGAATACCAAATTTAGGGCATAAAGGACGCCGTATGAGATGGTTTTTATTCACATATGCACCTTATTGGCAATTAGTTCAAGTTGATGGAAAGAAAGGGTTTCAAAACAAAGTTTTCAGATTGAGACGAAATATTGGTGGTAGGTTTCAATGACAAAAAAAATTGGAAATACCAAATTTGTGGCAAAAAGGACGCCGTATGAGGTGGTTATTAATCACATAAGTTCCTTATTAGCACTCAGTTCACGTTGATGTAAAAAAGGGGTTTTAAAACAAAGTTTTCAGATTGAGCCGAAATTTTGGTGGTAGGTTTCAATGAACAAAAAACAGGGAATACCAAATTTGCGGCACAAAGGACGTCGTATGAGGTGGTTTTTTGTCACATAAGTGCCTTATTAACACTCAGTTCACGTTGATGAAAAAAAGGGTTTGAAAACAAAGTATTCAGCTTTAGACAAAATTTTGGTGGTAGGTTTCAATGACCAACAAAACAGGGAATACCAAATTTTGGGCAAACAGGACGCTGTATGAGTTGGTTTTTATTAACATAGGCTCCTTATTGGCAGTCAGTTCACGTTGATGGAAAAAAGAGTTTCAAAATAAAGTTTTCAGATTGAGACAAAATTATGGTGGTAGGTTTCAATAACCAAAAAAATAGGGAATACCAAATTTGGGGCAAAAAGGACGCCGTATGAGTTGGTTTTTAGTAACATAGGCTCCGTATTGGCACTCAATTCACGTTGATGGAAAAAAGGATTTCAAAGCAAAGTTTTTAAATTGAGCCGAAATTTTGGTGGTAGGTTTCAATGAACAAAAAAAATAGGGAATACCAAATTTAGGGCATAAAGGACGCCGTATGTGATGGTTTTTAGTCACATATGCACCTTATTGGCAATTAGTTCAAGTTGATGGAAAGAAAGGGTTTCAAAACAAAGTTTTCAGATTGAGACGAAATTTTGGTGGTAGATTTCAATCACAAAAAATAGGGAATACCAAATTTGCGGCACAAGGACGTCGTATGAGGTGGTTTTTAGTCACATAAGTGCAATATTAGCACTCAGTTCACGTTGATGGAAAAAACGGTTTAAAAACAAATTTTTCAGCTTTAGACAGAATTTTGGTGGTAGGTTTCAATGACCAAAAAAATAGGGAATCCAAATTTGGGGCAAAAAGGACGCTGTATGAGTTGGTTTTGAGTAACATAGGCTCCTTATTGACAGTATGTTCACGTTGATGGAAAAAAGGGTTTCAAAACAAAGTTTTTAGATTGAGACGAAATTATAGTGGTAGGTTTTAATGACCAGAAAAATAGGGAATACTAAATTGGGTCAAAAAGGACGCTATATGAGTTTGTTTTTGGTAACATAGGCTCCTTATTGGCACTAAGTTCACGTTGATGGAAAAAAGGCTTTCAAAACAAAGTTTTCAGATTGAGACGAAATTTTTGTACTAGGTTTCAATGATCAAAAAGATAGGGAATAGCAAATTTGGGGCAAAAAGGACGTCGTATGAGTTGATTTTTAGTAACATAGGCTCCTTATTGTCACTCAGTTCACGTCGATGGAAAAAGGGTTTCAAAACAATGTTTTCAGATGGAGACGAAATTTTGGTGGTAGGTTTCAATGAAAAAAAAATAGGAAATACCAAATTTGGGGCAAAAAGGACGCCGTATGAGGTGGTTTTTAGTCACATAGGCACCTTATTGGCTTAGTTCACGTTGATGGAAAAAAAAAGTTTCAAAACAAAGTTTTCAGATTGAGACGAAATTTTGGTGGTAGGTTTCGATGACCAAAAAAATAGGGAATACCAAATTTGTGGCAAAAAGGACCTCATATGAGGTGGTTATTACTCACATAAGTTCCTTACTAGCACTCAGTTTACGTTGATGGAAAAAGAGGGGTTTCAAAACAAAGTTTTCAGATTGAGCAAAAAAATTTGGTTGTAGGTTTCGATGACAAAAAATATAGGGAATACCAACTTTTGGGCAAAAGGGACGCCGTATGAGGTGATTTTCAGTCACATAGGCTCCTTATTTGCATTCAGTTCAGGTTGATGGAAAAAACGGTTTGAAAATAAAGTCTTCAGATTGAGACGAAATTTTTGTGGTAGGTTTCAATGAACAAAAATATAAGGAATACCAAATTTGAGGCATATAGGACGCCGTTTGAGGTGGTTATAAGTCACATAGGCTCCTTATTGGCACTTAGTTCACGTTGATGAAAAAAAGGGTTCAAAACAAAGTTTCAGATTGAGACGAAATTTTGGTGATAAATATCAATTACAAAAAAAAAATAGGGAATACCAAATTTGCAGCAAAAAGGACGCCGTATGAGGTGGTTTTTAGTCACATAAGTGCCTTATTAGCAATCATTTCATGTCGATGGGAAAAAAAGGTTTCAAAACAAAGTTTTCAGCTTTAGACGAAATTTTGGTGGTAGGTTTCAACAACCAAAAAAGTAGGGAATACCAAATTTTGGGCCAAAATGACGCTGTATGAGTTGGTTTTGAGTAACATAGACTCGATGGAAATAAGGGTTTCAAAACAAAGTTTTCAGATTGAGACGAAATTATGGTGGTAGGTTTCGATGACCAAAAAAATAGGGAATACCAAATTTGGGCAAAAAGGACGTTGTATGAGTTGGTTTTTAGTAACATAGGCTCCTTATTGGCACTCAGTTCACGTTGATGGAAAAAAGGCTTTCAAAACAAAGTTTTCAGATTGAGACGAAATTTTGGTGGTAGGTTTCAATGAACAAAAAAATAGGGAATACCAAATTTTGGGCAAGAAGGACACCGTATAAGGTGGTTTTTAGTCACATAGGCTCCTTATTTGCACTCAATTCACGTTGATGGAAAAAAGGGTTTCAAAACAAAGTTTTCAGATTCAGACGAAATTTTGGTGAAAGGTTTCAATGACCATAAAAATAGGGAACACCAAATTTGGGGCAAAAATGACGCCGTATGAGGTGGTTTTTAGTAACATAGGCTCCGTATTGGCACAAAATTAACGTTGATGGAAAAAAAGGGTTTCAAAATAAAGTTTTTAGATTGAGCCGAATTTGGGTTGTAGGTTTCAATGAACCAAAAAAATAGGTAATACCAAATTTGGGGCAAAAATGACGCTGTATGAGGTGGTTTTTAGTCACATAGGCGCCTTATTGGAACTTAGTTCACGTTGATGGAAAAAAAAGGTTTCAAAACAAAGTTTTCTGATTGAGACGAAATTTTGGTGGTAGATTTCAATGACCAAAAAAATAAGGAATACCGAATTTGCGCCAAAAAGGACGCCGTTTGAGGTGGTTATTAGTCACATAAGATCCTTATCAGCACTCAGTTCACGTTGATAGAAAAAAAGGGTTTCAAAACAAAGTTTTCAGATTGAGCCAAAATTTTGGTGGTAGGTTTCAATGACCAAAAAGATAGGGAATACCAAATTTTGGGCAAAAAGGAGGCTGTATGAGGTACTTTTTAGTCACATAGACTCCTTATTGGCACTTATTTCACGTTAATGAGTGCATTTGTGGCTGGTAGAAGTATCATTGACAATATACTGCTATGTCAAGATCTTGTCAAGCACTATACTATAAAACAAGCTGCCAGAAGCTGTTTGATGAAAATTGACCTGCAAAAAGCCTATGATACTATTGAATGGCACTTTGTGCATGATTTACTTCAGGCCCTTAACTTCCCTAAGGATTTCATTGATATCCTGATGGTTTGTATTACTACTACCAAATATACCATTCTCTTTAATGGGGCATGTACAGAACTGTTTGAGGCTAAGAGAGGATTAAGACAAGGGGATCCTATTTCCCCCCTTGTTTTTGTCTTATGTATGGAGTATCTCACTAGAATACTAAAATATCAAGGGGAAAAAAGTGATTTTCACTTCCACCCCAGATGTCAAGAATTGAAACTGAATAGCCTTTGTTTTGCTGATGATCTTATGGTGTTCAGTAGAGGAGACTACAGAAGTGTCTACTTGATGCTTTAAGGCATGAAAATCTTTGAGAAATCTTCTGGACTAGCTGCAAATAAACTGAAATCTGAAATTTTTCAGGTTAATATGAAAGCTACAGATCTTCATAGGATAACAAGAATGTCTGGGTTTAGTTCTGGTGCCTGGCCCCTTAAATATCTTGGTGCTCCCATATCCACCAAAAAATTGAGAATTGCAGATTGTGAGAAATTAGTTGAAAAGATGTTGTTTAGGATCAAATCTTGGCAGCATAGAACACTATCATTTGCTGGTAGACTTCAGCTTGTAAACTCTGTGCTAATGAGTGTATGCAACTACTGGATGCAGATTTTCATCTTCCCTGAGGCTGTCCTATCAAGAATCAATCAAATTTGCAGAGTATACTTATGGCAAGGTAATGCTAACTACCTTAAACCTGGTTATGTTAATTGGGAAAAAGTCTGCAGCAGGAAGAGCCATGGAGGCTTAGGTGTTAGAGATATTAAGCTTTGGAACCTCCTAGCAGTTAGTAAGCAAATATGGGCCATTGCTGAGAAGAAAGACACCCTTTGGGTGAGGTGGGTTAATTCTGTTTACATTCAGGGAGATGACTGGTGGCATCACCACCCTAAAACCACTGCTAGTTGGATATGGAGATACTTCTGCCAAGTCAGAGATGAAGTTAAACAAGCACCCTGGCTTCCTCAACCTGGTCAAGTCTTCTCCATTGGTAAGTGTTATAAACAAGCACAGAAGAGGGGTACCAAAGTGGTATGGGACAGGATTGTATGGAATAGGTTAAACACACCTAAACACAGTTTTATGATATGGTTAGCAGCACATCAAAGAATTATGACAAGAGAAAAGCTCAAGAAAATTGGTGTCTGTAATGAGGACACCTGTACCATCTGTGGATCTCACACTGAGAGCCTTGATAAGTTACTGTTTCACTGTTTGCTCAGCAAGCAGATATGGGAGGAATGCCTGGTATGGATCAAGATTAAGAAGAGGTGGACTAGCATGGATGACTGTCTTAACTGGATCAGTAAAAGGGGTAACATGTCTCAAGCTAAAAGGAAAGTAGTTTTTTCTGTGGTGGCTGCTATTGTATATCATATTTGGCTTGCTAGAAATCAAGCCTATTGGTGTAGTTATGTTCCTAGTGTTGATAGTTGTTCTGCTTCTATCAAATTTGTAATTAGAACTAGGATGAAACTAGTTTATAACTCTAAGGCCTTCTCTAAGATCAAATGTTGGCTAGATGAGCTCCAATTGTAATAGTTACTCTTAGTTGCTTGGGGAGCCTTCCTAGAAGGGTTGCCATCACTTTGGAGTAGATTGTAATGGTGTTTGGTACTTAATATATTTTTCACTTATCTAAAAAAAAAAAAAGGGTTTCAAAAAAAGTTTTCAGATTGAGACGAAATTTTGGGGGTAGATTTCAATGACAAAAAAAAAGGCAATACCAAATTTGGGGCAAAAAGGACACCGTAAGAGGTTGTTTTTAGTAACATAGGCTCCTTTTTGCACCCTGTTCACGTTGATGGAAAAAAGGGTTTCAAAAAAAGTTTTCAGATTGAAGCGAAATTTTGGTGGTAGGTTTCAATGACTAAAAAAAAGGGAATACCATATTTGGGCAAAAAGGACGTCGTATGAGGTGGTTTTTAGTCACATAAGTTCCTTATTAGCATTCAGTTCACGTTGTTGGAAAAATAATGGTTTGAAAACAAAGTTTTCAGATTGAGACTTAATATTGGTGGTAGGTTTCAAGGACAAAAATATTAGGGAATACCAAATTTGCGGCAAAAAGGACGCCGTGTGAGGTGGTTTTTAGCCACATAAGTTCCTTATTAGCACTCCATTTACGATGATGGAAAAAGGGTTTCTGAAAAAAGTTTTTAGATTGAGCCGAAATTTTTATGGTATATTTCAATGACCAAAAAGATAGGGAATGCCAAATTTTGGGCAAACGGGACGCCCTATGAGGTGGTTTTAACTCACATAGCTCCTTATTGGCACTTAGTTCACGTTAATGGAAAAAAAGGGTTTTAAAACAAAGTTTTCAGATTGAGAGGAATTTTTAGTGGTAGGTTTCAATGAACAAAAAATAGGGAAAACCAAATTTGGGGCAAAAAGGACCCCGTATGAGGTGGTTTTTAGTCACATAGGCACCTTATTTGCACTTAGTTCACGTTGATGGAAAAAAAGGGTTCAAAAACAAAGATTTCAGCTTGAGACAAAATTTTGGTGGTAGGTTTCAATGGCCAAAAAATAGGGAATACCAAATTTGCGGCAAAAAGGACGATGTATGAGGTGGTTATTAGTCACATAGACTCCTTATTGGCACTTAGTTCACGTTAATGGAAAAAAAGGGTTTCAAAACAAAGTTTTCAGATTCAGACAAAATTTTGGGGCTAGATTTCAATGACCACAAAAATAGGGAATGCCAAATTTGGGGCAAAAAGGACGTCTTATGAGTTGGTTTTTAGTAACATAGGCGCCTTATTTGAACTCAGTTCACGTTGATGGAAAAAAGTGTTTAAAAATAAAGTTTTCAGATTGAGACAAAAATTTGGTGGTAGGTTTTAATGACCAAAAAAATAGGGAATAGCAAATTTATGGAAAAAAGGACGTAATATGAGTTGGTTTTTAGTCACTTAGGCTCCTTATTCGCACTCAGTCCGCGTTGATGGAAAAAAGGATTTTAAAACAAAGTTTTCTGATTGAGCCGAAATATTAAGGGTAGTTTCATTGACGAAAAAAATAGGGAATACCAAATTTAGGGCAAAAAGGACACCGTATAAGGTAGTTTTTAGTCACATAGGCTCCTTATTGACACTCAAATCACGTTGATGGAAAAAAAGGGTTTCAAAACTAAGTTTTCTGATTGAGACGAAATTTTGGTTTTAGGTTTCAATGATCAATAAAATAGGGAATACCAAATTTGCGGGGAAAAGGACGTCATGTGAGGTGGTTTTTTAGTCACATAGCCTCATTATTGACACTCAATTAACGTTGAAGGAAAAAAAGGGTTTCAAAACAAAGTTTTTAGATTGAGACGAAATTTTGGTGGTAGGATTCAATGTCAAAAAAATAGGGAATTCCAAATTTGGGAAAACAGGACGGCGTATGAGGTGTTTTTTAGTCACATAGACTCCTTTTTGACACTTAGTTCATGTTAATGGAAAAAAAGGGTTTTAAAAAAAAGTTTTCAGATTGAGAGAAGAAGTTTTGGTGGTAGGTTTCAATGAACAAAAAAATAGGGAATACCAAATTTGGGGCAAAAAGGACGAAGTATGAGGTAGTTTTTAGTCACATAGGCACCTTATTGGCACTTAGTTCACGTTGATGGAAAAAAAGGGTTTAAAAACAAAGATTTCAGATTGAGAGAAAATTTTGTTGGTAGGATTCAATGACCAAAAAAATAGGGAATACCAAATTTGGGGCAAAAAGGACGTTGAATGAGGTGGTTATTAGTCACATAAGTTCCATATTTGCACTCAGTTCACTTTAATGGAAAAAAAAGTGTTTCAAAACAAACTTTTCAGATTGAGACAAAATTTTGGGGCTACATTTGAATGAAAAAAAAATAGGGAATACCAAATTTGCGGCAAAAAGGACGCCTTATGAGTTGGTTTTTAGTAACATAGGCTCCTTATTTGAACTCAGTTCACGTTGATGGAAAAATGTGTTTCAAAACAAAGTTTTCAGATTGAGACGAAAATTTCGTGGTAGGTTTTAATGACCAAAAAAATAGGGAATACCAAATTTAGGGATAAAAGGACGCAGTATGAGGTGGTTTTTACTCACATAGGCTCCTTATTCGCACTCAATCCACGTTGATGGAAATAAGTGTTTTTAAACAAAGTTTTATGATTGAGCCAAAATGTTAAGGGTAGTTTCATTGACCAAAAAAAATAGGGAATTCCCTATTATTTTGGTCATTGAAATACCACCAAAATTTCGTCTCAATCTGAAAACTTGTTTTTGAAACCCTTTTTTTACATCCACGTGGACTGAGTGCCATTAAGGAGCATATGTGACTCAAAACCACCTCATACGGCGACCCTTTTCCCCATATTTGGTATTCCATATTATTTTGGTCATTAAGACCTACGACCACAATTTCATCGCAATCTGAATAGTTGTTTTTGAAACCCTTTTTTTCCATCCACGTGGACTGAGTGCCATTATGGAGCATATGTGACTCAAAACCACCTCAAACTCCGGCGGTTTTGTCCCGTACTTGGTATTCCATATGATTTTGGTCATGGAAACCTACTACCAAAATTTCGTCGCAATCGGAAAACTTTTTTTTACAACCTTTTTTTTTTCCATAAACGTGGACAAAGTGCCATTAAGGAGTATATGTGACTCAAAACTACCTCATAGGGTGGCGCTTTTGCCCCATATTTGGTATTCCATATTATTTTGGTCATTGAAACCTACAACCAGAATTTCGTCTCCATCTGAATACTTGTTTTTGAAACCCTTTTTTTACATCCACGTGGAGTGATTGCCATTAAGGAGCATATGTGATTTAAAACCACCTCATCCAGCGGCTGTTTTGACTCATATTTGGTATTCCATATTTTTTTGGTCATTTAAATATACCACCAAAATTTCGTCGCAATCCGAAAACTTTTTTTTGAAACCCTTTTTTTCCATTAACGTGGACTTAGTGACATTAAGGAGCATATGTGACTCAAAACCACCTCTTACGGCGACCCTTTTCCCCATATTTGGTATTCCATATTATTTTGGTCATTGAGACCTACGACCACAATTTCGTCGCAATCTGAAAACTTGTTTTTGAAACCCTTTTTTTACATCTACGTGGACTGATTGCCTTTAAGGAGCATATGTGACTCAAAACCACCTCATCCGGCGGCCGTTTTGACTCATATTTGGTATTCCATATTTTTTTGGACCTTTAAATATACCATCAAAATTTCGTCGCAATCCGAAAACTTTTTTATGAAACCCTTTTTTTCCATTAACGTGGAATGAGTGCCATTATGGACCATATGTGACTCAAAACCACCTCATACGGCTGCGGTTTTGCCCCGTATTTGGTATTCCATATGATTTTGGTCATGGAAACCTACGACCAAAATTTCGTCGCAATCTGAAAACTTTTTTTTGCAACCCTTTTTTTCCATAAACGTGGACAGAGTGCCATTAAGGAGCATATGTGACTCAAAACCACTTCATACGCCGGCGCTTTTGCCCCATATTTGGTATTCCATATTATTTTGGTCATTGAAACCTACAACCAAAATTTCGTCCCAATCTGAAAACTTATATTTGAAACCCTTTTTTTACATCCACGTGGACTGATACCATTAAGGAGCATATATGACTCAAAACCACCTCATCCGGCGGCCGTTTTGACTCTTATTAGGTATTCCATTTTTTTTGGTCATTTAAATATACCACCAAAATTTCGTCGCAATCCGGAAACTTTTTTTTGAAACCTTTTTTTTCCATCAACGTGGACTAAGTGCCATTAAGGAGCATATGTGACTCAAAACCGCCTCATACGGAGACCGTTTTCACCATATTTGGTATTCCATATTATTTTGGTCATGGAAACCTACGACCAAAATTTCGTCGCAATTTGAAAACTTCTTTTCGAAACCTTTTTTTTTCATCCATGTGTAATGAGTGATATTAAGGAGCATATGTGACTCAAAACCACCTCATACGGCAGCGCTTTTGCCCCATATTTGGTATTCCATATTATTTTGGTCATTGAAACCTACCGGCAAAATTTCGTCTCAATTTGAAAACTTGTTTTTGAAACCCTTTTTTTTACTTCCACGTGGACTGAGTGCCATTAAGGAGCATATGTGACTCAAAACCACCTCATACGACGACCCTTTTCCGTATATTTGGTATTCCAAATTATTTTGGTCATTGAGACCTACAACCACAATTTTGTCGCAATCTGAATACTTGTTTTTGAAACCCTTTTTTTACATCCACGTGGACTGAGTGCAATTAAGGAGCATATGTGACTCAAAACCACCTCATACGACGACCCTTTTCCCTATATTTGGTATTCCATATTATTTTGGTCATTAGGACCTACGACCACCATTTCGTCGCAATCTGAAAACATGTTTTTGAAACCCTTTTTTTCCAGCCACGTGGACTGAGTGCCATTATGGAGCATATGTAACTCAAAACCACCTCATACGGCGGCGGTTTTGCCCCGTATTTGGTATTCCATATGATTTTGGTCATGTAAACCTACGACCAAAATTTCGCCGCAATCTGAAAACTTTTTTTTGCAACCCTTTTTTTCCATAAACGTGGACAGAGTGACTCAAAACCACCTCATACGGCGGCGCTTTTGCCCCATATTTGGTATTCCATATATTTTTAGTCATTGAGAGCTACAACCAAAATTTCGTCTCAATCTGAAAACTTGTTTTTGAAACCCTTTTTTTACATCCACGTGGACCGATTGCCATTAAGGAGCATATGTGACTCAAAACGACCTCATCCGGAGCCCGTTTTAACTCATATTTGGTATTCCATATTTTTTTGGTCATTTAAATATACCACCAAAATTTCGTCGCAATCCGAAAACTTTATTTTGAAACCCCCTTTTTCATTAACGTGGACTGAGTGCCATTAAGGAGCATATGTGACTCAAAACCACCTCATATGGCGACCCTGTTCCCCATATTTTGTATTCCATATAATTTTGGTCATTGAGACCTACGACCACAATTTCGTCGCAATCTGAAACCTTTTTTTTGAAACCCTTTTTTTCCATCCACTATGACTGAGTGCCATTATGGAGCATATGTGACCCAAAACCACCTCATACGGCGGCGGTTTTGCCCCGTATTTGGTATTCCATATGATTTTGGTCATGGAAACCTACGACCAAAATTTCGTAGCAATCTGATTTTTTTTTTGCAACCCTTTTTTTCCATAAACGTGGACAGAGTGCCATTAAGGAGCATATGTGACTCAAAACCACCTCATACGGCGACGCTTTTGCCCCATATTTGGTATTCCATATTGTTTTGTTCATTGAAACCTACCACCAAAATTTCGCTGCAATCCGGAAACTTTTTTTTGAAACCCTTTTTTTCCATCAATGTGGACTGATTGCCATTAAAGAGCATAAAATTTAGGGCAAAAAGGACACCGTATGAGGTAGTTTTTTGTCACATAGGCTCCTTATTGACACTTTATTCACGTTGATGGAAAAAAAGGGTTTCAAAACCAAGTTTTCTGATTGAGACGAAATTTTGGTGGTAGGTTTCAATGACCAATAAAATAGGGAATACCAAATTTGCGGGGAAAAGGACGTCGTATGAGGTGGTGTTTTTAGTGACAAAGCCTCTTTATTGACACTCGGTTCAGGTTGATGGAAAAAAATGGTTTCAAAACAAAGTTTTCAGATTGAGGCGAAATTTTGGTGGTACCTTTGAATAACCAAAAGATAGGGACTACAAAATTTGGGGCTAAAAGGACGCCGTATGAGTTGGTTTTTAGTAACATAGGCTCTGTATTGGCACTCAACTCACGTTGATGGAAAAAAAGGGTTTCAAAAACAGTTTTCAAATTGAGACGAAACTTTGGTGGTAGTTTTTATGACCAAAAAAATAGGGAATACCAAATTTGGGCAAAAAGGACGCCGTATGAGGTGGTTTTTAGTCACATAAGTTCCTTATTAGCACTCAGTTCACGTTGTTGGAACAAAAATGGTTTCAAAACAAAGTTTTCAGATTGAGACGAAATTTTGTTGGTACCTTTGAATAACCAAAAAATAAGGACTACCAAATTTGGGGCTAAAAGGACCCCGTATGATTTGGTTTTTAGTCACATAAGATCCTTATTAGCACTTAGTTCACGTTGATGGAAAAAAGGTTTCTAAACAAAGTTTTCAGATTGAGCCGAAATTTTGGTGCTATGTTTCCATGACCAAAAAGATAGGGAATACCAAAATTTGGGCAAACGGGACCCCGTATAAGGTGGTTTTTAGTCACATAGACTCCTTATTGGCACTTAGTTCACGTTAATGGAAAAAAGGGTTTTAAAACAAAGTTTTCAGATTGAGAGGAAATTTTGGTGGTAGGTTTCAATGAACAAAAAAATAGGGAATACCAAATTTGTAGCAAAAAGGACCCCGTATGAGGTGGTTTTTAGTTACATAGGGACCTTATTGGCACTTAGTTCACGTTGATGGAAAAAAAGGTTTAAAAACAAAGATTTGAGATTGAGACAAAATTTTGGTGGTAGGTTTCAATGACCAAAAAAATAGGGAATACCGAATTTGCGGCAAGAATGACGTTGTATGAGGTGGTTATTAGTCACATAAGTTCCTTATAAGCACTCAGTTCACTTAGATGGAAAAAAAAGTTTTTCTAAACAAAGTTTTCAAATTGATACAAAATTTGGGGGCTAGATTTCAATGACTAAAAAAATAGGGAATACCAAATTTGGGGCAAAAAGGACGCCTTATGAGTTGGGTTTTAGTAACATAGGCTCCTTATTTGAACTCAGTTCACTTTGATGGAAAAAAGTGTTTCAAAACAAAGTTTTCAGCTTCAGACAAAAATGTGGTGGTAGGTTTTAATGACAAAAAAAAAGGGAATACCAAATTTAGGAAAAAAAGGACGCAGTATGAGGTGGTTTTTAGTCACATAGGCTCCTTATTCGCACTCAGTCCACGTTGATGGAAAAAAGGGTTTTAAAACAAAGTTTTTTGGTTGAGCCGAAATTTTAAGGGTAGTTTCATTGACCAAAAAAATAGGGAATACCAAATTTGGGGCAAAAAGGACACTGTATGAGGTAGTTTTTAGTCACATATGCTCCTTATTAACACTCAATTCACGTTGATGGAAAAAAGGGTTTTAAAATAAAGTTTTCTGATTGAGCCGAAATTTTAAGGGTAGTTTCATTGACCAAAAAAAATAGGGAATACCAAATTTGGGGCAAAAAGGACACCGTATGAGGTAGTTTTTTTTGTCACATAGGCTCCTTATTGACACTCAATTCACGTTGATTGAAAAAAAGGTTTTCAGTTTTTTATTTCCGAAAATAGAAAGTTCTCTCTCTAAGAGGCGATTTCTCCTTCCCTCCTCCGCCACCTGTGGAAGCCATGGCAGGGGGTAAGAGAGGCAGACCCCCAAAGAGGAATAATGCAAGAAGCAAGGTTGGCTCTGATTCCATAGCTAGCAGCACTACCATTGATCTGAAACGGAAAGGGAAACGGACTGAGGAAGAAGAAGACATTTCTGATCTTGACATTACAAGTGATGAGGAGTTCAACCCATATACTCCTATTGTACACTCTGATGGTGATGAAGTGAACCCTCAAGCTCTGAGGAGATTCTCAGAGTTGGTTTCAGCTCTAAAATCTAACAATGGTGATCATGCCTCGACTTCTAGAGGTAAGTTTAAGCATAGCAATCCCAGTAAACATATTCTATTTGGCTCTGCTGTTAGTGTAGAGATGGAGACTGGGAAGAAGAGATTAAACATGCTAAATGTGATAGAGGAGCAGCCTCCTATTCAAACTGAGCAGTTACATAAAATAGAGTTAGATGATGTTGCAGAGGAAGTTGACTATTGGCAAACTGCCATTTTCTGCTTTGTGGTTGGAGCTAATCCACCTTTCTCTGTTATGGAAGGGTTTCTGAAGAGGATTTAGGGAAAGATGGGCATTGATAAAATTGCTCAAGTTGGCAAGGGAACTATCATGGTGAGATTCAGTGACATGGGAGGGAAAGACTTGGCTCTTAATGGCCATTTCAGTTTTGACTCGAAGCCTTTGATACTCAAATCATGGGATATTGATGCTGATATTGGTGACCAGGTGGTGAAAAAGGTCCCTATTTGGGTCAAACTTCCAAAGCTCAATGTGAAATACTGGGGAGGAAGAAGCCTCACCAAAATAGTGCAGTCTCTAGGTGATTTTGTTAAAGTAGATCAAGCTACAGAGAAGAGGGATAGACTAATGTATGCAAGAGTGTTGGTGGAAGTGGTGGTTGATCAGACTTATCCTGATTCTGTCTCTTTTTTGAATGAGCATGGAGTACTTCTTAATCAGGTTATTGAGTATGAATGGAAGCCTGAAATCTGCATACATTGCAAAAAGATAGGCCATAGAGGGGAGGATTGTAGAGTAGTAAAAAAGAAGCAGGAATGGAGGCCTAAAGTGGCCCCTAAACTGAATAAGGAGTTATTGGTGGATGAGGATGGGTTCAGACAAGTGTCCAGCAAATTTAAAAAGCAGCAACGACCTACTGAACTGCTACTGTAACTGCTATGAGCCAGGAAAGCCCCAACAGATTTGAGGTTCTACAACAAGTGACTCCTATTGAAGCTGATAAAGTTGGCATTCACACTGATGACAGAGGTAATGATGAGCTGATAGATAAGGGGTTGATTACCCCTACTGTGAATGGATAGTATACTATGCTGGAATGTAAGGGGGCTAAACAAGCTAGCTAAACAGAAATAGGTCAAGAATCTTATCTCTTCTCATGAAGCTAAGCTTGTTTGTCTCCTTGAAACTAAGATCAGGGCTCATAAACTGGGGGCCTTGTATCTGAACTTATGTCCAGGTTGGAATATAACTACAAACTTACCATGGCATGGTAGAGGTAGAATCATCATTGCTTGGGACCCTAGAGCTTTTGAGGTGGATATCAGATTATGCACTGATCAGTTAGTGCGTTGTATTGTCACTTCTTGCAGTTCAAGAGTCTCCTTTGCTTGTTCAATAGTGTATGCACATAATGATAATGCTAGCAGGTGCATTCTGTGGAAAGACTGTGAGAGAATTGGTGGCTCTTTAGTTGGCCCTTGGGTGATGATGGGAGATTTCAATACTGTGCTCACATATGAGGAAAGAGTTGGGGCTGTAGTTACTAGAAGGGAAATCGAGGCTTTTCAAAAGTGTCTCAACTCTTGTAATTTGACTGATGTCAAATTTCTTGGTAGGTTCTATACATGGAACAATAAGCAAGATGATGAAGATAGGGTGCTAGCTAAGCTTGATAGGGTTGTTGCTAATGAAAACTGGTTAACTCTTTTCAAATCAGCTGAAGTGATTTTCCTTCCTGAGGGATATTTTGATCATTCCCATGCTTTGATCAAATGTATTCCCACACCTCAAGGAAAAACCCCCTTCAGACACTTTCAGATGTGGAGCAAATGTGATAGTTTCTTAGCTATTGTTAAAGAAGCCTGGCAGCAGGAAGTTATTGGATTCCAGAAGTTCCAAGTATGGCATAAATTGAAATTTCTAAAGCAAGATCTGAAGAAGCTCAACAAGGAGAGGTTTGGAGATGTTGAAGCTGCTCAACTACAAGCTGCTGCTGATCTCAAAATTTGCCAAGAACAGTTGCATATGGATCCAAGCAATGTAAGCTTTATTCATGCTGAATATGTAGCTCACCAAAAACTCAAAGAAGCTCAGGTTAATTACCTCTCATTCTTAAATCAGAAAGCAAAGGGGGAATGGATACTTGATGGTGATAGCAATACAAAAAATTTTCATAATAGTGTTAATGTAATGGCTCAGAAAAATAATATTAATGCTATTATGAGTAAAGAGGATGTATGGATTTATGAGCATGAAGATGTGAAAAATACATTCTTGAATCATTTTAGAACTTTTGTTGCTAATACAAGGAGTGAAGTCCTTCCTATTAAGAGCAGGTTTATTCAACAAGGTCCTGTTTTGGTGGAAGCTCAACACTCTCTTCTTAACCTCAATTTCACAGGAGAGGAGATTAGGTTAGCACTCTGGTCTATTCCTAATAATAAATCTCCTGGGATAGATGGTTTTGGGAGCAGCTTCTTCAAGGATGCTTGGGATGTGGTGGGACAAGGCATCATTTCTGCAGTGCAAGAAGTCTTCAGCTCAGGCAGAATGCTTAAAGCTATAAACACTACAGCAATCACCTTAGTTCCTAAGGTTGCTTGCCCCTCTCATGTTGGAGACTACAGACCTATAGCTTGTTGCACAGTGCTGTATAAAATCATCTCTAAACTCTTATGTTCAAGGTTGAAAAGAGTCTTGCCTGGTCTGGTTAGCCAAAGTCAGAGTGCCTTTGTGGCAGGTAGAAGCATCATTGATAATATACTGTTGTGTCAGGATCTTGTCAAACACTATAAAAGGAAACAAGCTGCAAGAAGTTGTTTGATGAAAGTTGATCTGCAAAAAGCTTATGATACTATTGAGTGTGGGTTTGTGCATGATTTGCTCCAGGCTCTCAACTTTCCTAAGGACTTCATTAATATTATGATGGAATGTATATCCACTACAAGATATACTCTCCTCTTTAATGGATCCTGTACAGATTTGTTTGATGCTAAGAGAGGTTTAAGACAAGGAGACCCTATCTCCCCCCTGGTTTTTGTACTCTGCATGGAATATCTGACTAGAATCCTGAATTATCAGGGGGCAAAGAGAGATTTTCATTTCCATCCCAGATGTCAAGGCCTAAAACTGAATAGCCTGTGTTTTGCTGATGACTTAATGATTTTCAGTATAGGAGACTATAGAAGTGTCTACTTGATGCTTCAAGGCTTGAGACTTTTTGAAAAATCTTTTGGCTTAGTGATAGGGTTTTAGTCGTATCACCTATTCAATGATAATTCCTACCGTCCTCTAACAATGGTAGTAAAAGGAAGTAGGGTCGAATCCATAGAGAGACGGAGTTCTAAGTTAATATTCAGCTAAAAAGCTACTTCAGACAAGATCAGATAGAAACAGCTGAACTAATAATTAACTACTAGAAAACAATATAAAGTGGAATTTTACTCTATGAAATAAAGGTCTAGGAAATTAGTTCGGTCCACCATGCTTATACCAATCAAAGGATCAAACAACTATCAGAACCTAGGTCGAGAATCGATAGATTAGAACAATGTCAAGCTATGGTTAAGTCTCAACGTCCATAATTCAACATATGCAGCATGTTCACAAACATAATCAGAATTACTGGTGTGTACTAGGCCTCTAAAAGTAAGACGGATATGTGCAAATAATTATTAACCTCAAATAATCAAAGAAACTGCACAATAACGTTAATTACTCAATAAGAACAAATCACACCATAACCTATCTCATCAAACCCTAGAAACTAATAGCAATTCAAATAATCATGGTATAAACATGGCTTCCCTATCTAAATCCCTAGAAATTAAGCTACTCACTCATAATTGAATTGACAATAATAAAACTAATTTGAAACCCTAATAATTGCATCATGAATGATTAAATAATTAAACTAAGCAGTCAAAGTAATTAAAGAGATAAAGAGTAGAGAAGAATACCAATTGACAGAAAGCATGAACTTTTATTGAAATCGAATAGGTTCAATCACCTTTAATCTAATCTAAAGTGTTTAGACTAAAATAAAGCTAAACTAAGAACTATGGAAAAAATTAGAATGAAAAGATGTCTCTAAAAAATAATGAAGGATAGCTATTTATAATAGCCCAAAGTCTCATTAAAAGAAGATAGAATTTCGGAAAAGAGCTGTCCGTGCTTCAGGCCCGATCGGGTCAAATCCCGCCCGATAGGGTGGGTAAACTGCAATTCTGCATCAACTTGCGAAGGCCGTATCTCTCAAACCAGACCTCCGATTGGGGCGTGTGACCTATCATTGAAAAGCTCTTGAAGTCTAGAATCCAATCCAATTAGAATTTATGGATTATCAATTTTCTATCAAAAGTTATAATAAAAATAGTGAAGGTGTGTCAGTTTTAGCACTTCTTTTACTAGCTCTTTGCTTCATTCCAACTCAAAATTGTCCCAAACGGATGCATTGTGATCCTTGCGCAAGCTACCTTCATCTTCAATGATTAATAGGCTACATCCTTGGTACTCATGATCATTTTGTATCAAAATAACCTGAAAATCATCGAAACACACAAACGGGGAGTAGTAGAGCACAACTTGTTTAATTCATGCCATTATGCACCTAAGTGCTCAAAAAGGAGTTCTAAATGCAATCTAAATGCATCTAGAAACTATATATAAATGTGATACATCAAACTCCCCCAAGATAAACCTTTGCTTGTCCTCAAGCAAATAAAACATGAACATGGAATAAATTGCCTCACCCCATAGATAAAAAACAATCAAAGCTTAAAACGTTTTCAAGACTAAGAATCGTTCAAGCAGGCAAAATTCAAGTTCAGCTAATCAAATCCATCCAACCACCAATCATCCAAGCAATTTATCAAATTCAAGCATCCACAAGGCATACAAGTCCTGAAAAGGCTTCTCACAAGGGTGTCACTCCTCTCTACTTTGTGGCAGGCAAAGAATATGCCCGAACACTCACCAACCCGACCATAAATACCCTTCCCACTCACACTCTCATGTGTTTAAGAAGGTTCAATGACGCTCATCCTAGTCAAGTCGACTCAATTAGCAGACATACTCTTTAACTTTGACAAACTGACTCGAAATCAATCAAATGAACACTGCAGACACGAGCTCAAGAGGACTTTAGAGGGTTGTAATGGGGCTTAGGTAAAAGGTAGGGAATACTTTTGGGCAATGTGGTGGAAAAACCAAGAAAGGGGGAGCATGAATTATTCAAACAAGGCCTAAGATGGCCTACACAACTCCCAACAACACCATAAAACCACGTAAAGTAACCCAACTCTCATATATCAATGAAGAACTCATAACAAACCCAATTTTCAAGCAATGAAGCGAATATTTCTTTAAGAACGTACGTGAATGAAAGAACTTCGAATTCTTTTGAACTTTTATTTCATTTTTCTTTCTTATTATTCTGAACTTCATTCACGCAACTCCAAAATTGCTTTTTCTTTTCTTTATCTCACTCTCAAACCACAACAAATACACTTTTAAATTCTTCAACAACAAAACCAAACCATGAAACCAATCTCAAACTCAACCCATACAAAAGCTCCCCCAAGCTAGGCTTGGAATAATATCAAGTTGAAGGCCTTGGGCTCATAATAGGGGTTTAAGTATCACGAAACAAGTCATTAGGCTCAGCGGGGCTAAGGAGGAAAAAAAGCATATCAAAAATTCAGTCTGAAGCTCAAGAATAAGACAAAAGAACGCCTCTATCACAGCAAACGCTACAGGTCATCGAATATCAGACCAGTACGAAGTCAAAGTCAAGATCAATCCACTAAAGAGGAACTAAAACACAAGAAAAGACTGGATAATAATATAAATCCAATAGGCTACAAGGAGGCCTCAAGCGAGAAGGAAAGTAGCTTTTTCTGTAGTAGCTGCTGTTGTGTATAACATTTGGCTTGCCAGAAATCAGGCCTATTGGTGTAGTTATGTTCCTAGTGTTGATAGTTGTATTGCTTCTATCAAGTTTGTAATTAGAACTAGGATGAAGTTAGTCTATAACTCTAAGGCCTTCACTAAGTTCCAATATTGGCTAGATGAGCTCAAGTTTTAATAGTTGCTCCTAGGTGTTTGGGGAGCCTTCCTAGAAGGGTTGTCATCGCCTTTGAGTAGATTGTAGTTGTGTTTGGGGCTTAATATATATTTTCACTTATCAAAAAAAAAAGGGTTTCAAAACCAAGTTTTCTGATTGAGACGAAATTTTTGTGGTAGGTTTCAATGACCAATAAAATAGGGAATACCAAATTTGCGGGGAAAAGGACGTCGTATGAGGTGGTTTTTGTTAGTCACATACCCTCTTTATTGACACTCGACTAACGTTGATGGAAAAAAAGGGTTTTAAAACAAAGTTTTCAAATTGAGACGAAATTTTTGTGGTAGCTTTGAATAACCAAAACAGAGGGACTACCCAATTTGGGGCTAAAAGGACGCCGTATGAGTTGGTTTTTAGTAACATAGGCTCTGTATTGGCACTCAAATCACGTTGATGGAAAAAAAGGGTTTCAAATACAGTTTTCAAATTCAGACGAAATTTTGGTGATAGGTTTCAATGACCAAAAAAATAAGGAATACCAAATTTGGGCAAAAACGACGCCGTATGAGGTGGTTTTTAGTCACATAAGTTCCTTATTAGCACTCAGTTCATTTTGTTGGAATAAAATGGTTTCAAAACAAAGTTTTCAAATTTAGACGAAATTTTGGTGGTACCTTTGAATAACCAAAAAATAGGGACTACCAAATTTGGGGCTAAAAGTACGCCGTATGATTTGGTTTTTAGTCACATAAGTTCCTTATTAGCACTTAGTTCACGTTGATGGAAAAAAGGTTAAACCAAGTTTTCAGATCGAGCCGAAATTTTGGTGTTATGTTTCAATGACCAAAAAGATAGGTAATACCAAATATTGGGCAAACGGGACGCCATATGAGGTGGTTTATAGTCACATAGACTCCTTATTGGCACTTAGTTCACGTTAATGGAAAAAAAGGGTTTTAAAACAAAGTTTTCAAATTGAGAGGAAATTTTGGTGGTAGGTTTCAATGAACAAAAAAATAGGGAATACCAAATTTGGGGCAAAAAGGACCCCGTATGAGGTAGTTTTTAGTCAAAAAGGCACCTTATTGGCACTTAGTTCACGATGATGGAAAAAAGGGTTTAAAAACAAAGATTTCAGCTTGAGACAACATTTTGGTGGTAGGTTTTAATGACCAAAAAAATAGGGAATATCAAATTTGCGGCAAAAAGACCGCTGTGTGAGGTGGTTATTAGTCACATAGACTCCTGATTGGCACTTAGTTCACGTTTATGGAAAAAAAGGGTTTCAAAACAAAGTTTTCAGATTGAGAAAAAAATTTTGGGCTACATTTCAATCACCAAAAAATTAGGAAATGCCAAATTTGGGGCAAAAAGGACGCCTTATGACTTGGTTTTTAGTAACATAGGCTCCTTATTTGAACTAAGTTCACGTTGATGGAAAAAAGTTTTTAAAAACAAAGTTTTCAGATTGAGACGAAAATTTGGTGGTAGGTTTTAATGACCAAAAAGTTAGGCAATACCAAATTTAGGGGAAAAAGTACGTAGTATGATGTGGTTTTTGTCACATAGGCTGCTTATTCGCACTCAGTCCACGTTGATGGAAAAAAGGGTTTTAAAACAAAGTTTTCTGATTGGGCCGAAATTTTAGTGGTAGTTTCATTGACCAAAAAAATAGGGAATACCAAATTTGGGGCAAAAAGGACACCGTATGAGGTAGTTTTTAGTCACATATGCTCCTTATTGACACTCAATTCACGTTGATGGAAAAAGGGTTTTAAAATAAAGTTTTCTGATTGAGCCGAAATTTTAAGGGTAGTTTCATTGACCAAAAAAAATAGGGAATACCAAATTTGGGGCAAAAAGGACACCGTATGAGGTAGTTTTTTGTCACATAGGCTCCTTATTGACACTCAATTCACGTTGATTGAAAAAAAGGTTTTCGGTTTTTTATTTTCTAAAATAGAAAGTTCTCTCTATAAGAGGCGATGTCTCCTTCCCTCCTCCACCACCTGTGGAAGCCATGGCAAGGGGTAAGAGAGGCAGACCCCCAAAGAGGAAGAATGCAAAAAGCAAGGTTGGCTCTGATTCCATAGCTAGAAGCACTACCATTGATCTGAAACGGAAAGGGAAACTGACTGAGGAAGAAGAAGACATTTATGATCTTGACATTACAAGTGATGAGGAGTTCAACCCATATACTCCTATTGTACACTCTGATGGTGATGAAGTGAACCCTCAAGCTCTGAGGAGATTCTCAGAGTGGGTTTCAGCTCTGAAATCTAACAATGGTGATCATGCCTCGACTTCTAGAGGTAAGTTTAAGCATAGCAATCCCAGTAAACATATTCTATTTGGCTCTGCTGTTAGTGTAGAGATGGAGACTGGGAAGAAGAGATTAAACATGCTAAATGTGATAGAGGAGCAGCCTCCTATTCAAACTGAGCAGTTACATAAAATAGAGTTAGATGATGTTGCAGAGGAAGTTGACTATTGGCAAACTGCCATTTTCTGCTTTGTGGTTGGAGCTAATCCACCTTTCTCTGTTATGGAAGGGTTTCTGAAGAGGATTTAGGGAAAGATGGGCATTGATAAAATTGCTCAAGTTCGTAAGGGAACTATCATGGTGAGATTCAGTGACATGGGAGGGAAAGACTTGGCTCTTAATGGCCATTTCAGTTTTTACTCAAAGCCTTTGATACTCAAATCATGGGATATTGATGCTGATATTGGTGACCAGGTGGTGAAAAAGGTCCCTATTTGTGTCAAACTTCCAAAGCTCAATGTGAAATACTGGGGAGGAAGAAGCCTCACCAAAATAGTGCAGTCTCTAGGTGATTTTGTTAAAGTAGATCAAGCTACAGAGAAGAGGGATAGACTGATGTATGCAAGAGTGTTGGTGGAAGTGGTGGTTGATCAGACTTATCCTGATTCTGTCTCTTTTTTGAATGAGCATAGAGTACTTCTTAATCAGGTTATTGAGTATGAATGGAAGCCTGAAATCTGCATACATTGCAAAAAGATAGGCCATAGAGGGGAGGACTGTAGAGTAGTAAAAAAGAAGCAGGAATGGAGGCCTAAAGTGGCCCCTAAACTTAATAAGGAGTTATTGGTGGATGAGGATGGGTTCAGACAAGTGTCCAGCAAATTTAAAAAGCAGCAACAACCTACTGAAACTGCTACTGTAACTGCTATGAGCCAGGAAAGCCCCAACAGATTTGAGGTTCTGCAACAGGTGACTCCTATTGAAGCTGATAAAGTTGGCATTCACACTGATGACAGAGGTAATGATGAGCTGATAGATAAGGGGTTGATTACCCCTACTGTGAATGGATAATATACTATGCTGGAATGTAAGGGGGCTAAACAAGCTAGCTAAACAGAAAGAGGTCAAGAATCTTATCTCTTCTCATGAAGCTAAGCTTGTTTGTCTCCTTGAAACTAAGATCAGGGCTCATAAACTAGGGGTCTTGTATCTGAACTTATGTCCAGGTTGGAATATAACTACAAACTTACCATGGCATGGTAGAGGTAGAATCATCATTGCTTGGGACCCTAGAGCTTTTGAGGTGGATATCAGATTCTGCACTGATTAGTTAGTGCATTGTATTGTCACTTCTTGCAGTTCAAAAGTCTCATTTTCTTGTTCAATAGTGTATGCACATAATGATAATGCTAGCAGGTGCATTCTGTGGAAAGACTTGGAGAGAATTGGTGGCTCTTTAGTTGGCCCTTGGGTGATGATGAGAGATTTCAATAATGTGCTCACATATGAGGAAAGAGTTGGGGCTGTAGTTACTAGAAGGGAAATCGAGGCTTTTCAAAAGCGTCTCAACTCTTGTAATTTGACTGATGTCAAATTTCTTAGTAGGTTCTATACATGGAACAATAAGCAAGATGATGAAGATAGGGTGCTAGCTAAGCTTGATAGGGTTGTTGCTAATGAAAACTGGTTAACTCTTTTCAAATCAGCTGAAGTGATTTTCCTTCCTGAGGGATATTTTGATCATTCCCATGCTTTGATCAAATGTTTTCCCACACCTCAAGGCAAAATCCCCTTCAGACACTTTCAGATGTGGAGCAAATGTGATAGTTTCTTAGCTATTGTTAAAGAAGCCGGGCAGCAGCAAGTTATTGGATTCCAGATGTTCCAAGTATGGCATAAACTGAAATTTCTAAAGCAAGATCTCAAGAAGCTCAACAAGGAGAGGTTTGGAGATGTTGAAGCTGCTCAACTACAAGCTGCTGCTGATCTCAAAATTTGCCAAGAACAGTTGCATATGGATCTCAGCAATGTAAGCTTTATTCATGCTGAATATGTAGCTCACCAAAAACTCAAAGAAGCTCAGGTTAATTACCTCTCATTCTTAAATCAGAAAGCAAAAGGGGAATGGATACTTGATGGTGATAGCAATACAAAAAAGTTTCATAGTAGTGTTAATATAATGGCTCAGAAAAATAATATTAATGTTATTATGAGTAAAGAGGATGTATGGATTTATGAGCATGAAGATGTGAAAAATACATTCTTGAATCATTTTAGAACTTTTGTTGCTAATACAAGGAGTGAAGTCCTTCCTATTAAGAGCAGGTTTATTCAACAAGGTCCTGTTTTGGTGGAAGCTCAACACTCTCTTCTTAACCTCAATTTCACAGGAGAGGAGATTAGGTTAGCACTCTGGTCTATTCCTAATAATAAATCTCCTGGGATAGATGGTTATGGGAGCAACTTCTTCAAGGATGCTTGGGATGTGGTGGGACAAGGCATCATTTCTGCAGTGCAAGAAGTCTTCAGCTCAGGCAGAATGCTTAAAGCTATAAACATTACATCAATCACCTTAGTTCCTAAGGTTGCTTGCCCCTCTCATGTTGGAGACTACAGACCTATAGCTTGTTGCATAGTGCTGTATAAAATCATCTCTAAACTCTTATGTCCAAGGTTGAAAAGAGTCTTGCCTGGTCTGGTTAGCCAAAGTCAGAGTGCCTTTGTGGCAGGTAGAAGCATCATTGATAATATACTGTTGTGTCAGGATCTTGTCAAACACTATACAAGGAAACAAGCTGCAAGAAGCTGTTTGATGAAAGTTGATCTGCAAAAAGCTTATGATACTATTGAGTGGGGGTTTGTGCATGATTTGCTCCAGGCTCTCAACTTTCCTAAGGACTTCATTAATATTCTGATGGAATGTATATCCACTACTAGATATACTCTCCTCTTTAATGGATCCTGTACAGATTTGTTTAATGCTAAGAGATGTTTAAGACAAGGAGACCCTATCTCCCCCCTGGTTTTTGTACTCTGCATGGAATATCTGACTAGAATCCTTAATTATCAGGGGGCAAAGAGAGATTTTCATTTCCATCCAGGATGTCAAGGCCTAAAACTGAATAGCTTGTGTTTTGCTGATGACTTAATGATTTTCAGTAGAGGAGACTATAGAAGTGTCTACTTGATGCTTCAAGGCTTGAGAATTTTTGAAAAATCTTCTGGCTTAGCCGTTAATAAACAGAAATCTGAAGTTTTTCAAGTTAACATGAAAGATACAGAGCTCCACAGGATTAAGAAGCTGTCTGGGTTTGGTTCTGGTGCCTGGCCTCTTAAGTATCTTGGTGCTCCCATTAGCACCAAGAAACTAAGAACTGCAGACTGTGAGAAGTTGGTAGAGAAAATGCTGTTTAGGATCAAATCCTGGCAACTTAGAACACTGTCTTTTGCTAGAAGACTTCAGTTAGTCAACTCAGTGCTGATGAGTGTGTGCCATTACTAGATGTAGATCTTCATTTTACCTGAGGCTGTTCTTTCAAGAATAAATCAAATCTGCAGAGTCTACTTATGGCAAGGTAATGATCGATACCTAAAGCCAGGCTATGTCAACTGGGATAAGGTCTGCAGCAAGAAGAGCTATGGAGGCATGGGTGTCAGGGATATAAAGCTCTGGAACCTCCTAGCAGTTAGCAAGCAAGTTTGGGCCATTGCTGAAAAGAAAGACACTATGTGGGTGAGATGGGTTCATTCAGTGTACATCCAAGGAGGTGACTGGTGGCATCACCACCCTAGGTCCACTGCTAGCTGGATATGGAGATACTTCTGTCAAGTTAGAGATGAGATCAAACAAGCAGCCTGGCTTCCTCAGACTAGCCAAGGATTCTCCATTGGTAAATGTTACAAACAAGCACAAGAGATGGGAGATAAAGTTATTTAGGATAGGGTTGTGTGGAATAGGCTCAATACACCCAAACACAGCTTCATGATATGGTTAGCAGCCCACCAAAGGCTTATGAAAAAGGAAAGACTAAGAAGATATGGTTTCTGATCTGAGGACACCTGTACTATCTGTGGCTCCCACACTGAGAGCCTTGATCATCTTCTCTTCCACTGCTACTTCAGCAAACAGGTTTGGGAGGAATGTCTGGATTGGATCAAGATTAAGAAGAGGTGGACTGGCATGTCTGACTGCCTCAACTGGATTAGTAAAAGGGGTGATATGCCTCAAGCGAGAAGGAAAGTAGCTTTTTCTGTAGTAGCTGCTGTTGTGTATAACATTTGGCTTGCCAGAAATCAGGCCTATTGGTGTAGTTATGTTCCTAGTGTTGATAGTTGCATTGCTTCTATCAAGTTTGTAATTAGAACTAGGATGAAGTTAGTCTATAACTCTAAGGCCTTCACTAAGTTCCAATATTGGCTAGATGAGCTCAAGTTTTAATAGTTGCTCTTAGGTGTTTGGGGAGCCTTCCTAGAAGGGTTGTCATCGCCTTTGAGTAGATTGTAGTTGTGTTTGGTGCTAAAAATATATTTTCACTTATAAAAAAAAAAAAAGGGTTTCAAAACCAAGTTTTCTGATTAAGACGAAATTTTGGTGGTAGGTTTCAATGACCAATAAAATAGGGAATACCAAATTTGCGGGGAAAAGGACGTCGTATGAGGTGGTTTTTTTTAGTCACATAGCCTCTTTATTGACACTCGACTAACGTTGATGGAAAAAAAGGGTTTCAAAACAAAGTTTTCAGATTGAGACGAAATTTTGGTGGTACCTTTGAATAACCAAAAAATAGGGACTACCAAATTTGGGGCTAAAAGGACGCCGTATGAGTTGGTTTTTAGTAACATAGGCTCTGTATTGGCACTCAACTCACGTTGATGGAAAAAAAGGGTTTCAAAAACAGTTTTCAAATTGAGACGAAATTTTGGTGGTAGGTTTCACTGACCAAAAAAATAGGGAATACCAAATTTGGGAAAAAAGGTCACCGTATGAGGTAGGTTTTAGTTTCATATGCTCCTTATTGACACTCAATTCACGTTGATTGAAAAAAAGGGTTTCAAAACCAAGTTTTTTGATTGAGACGAAATTTTTGTGGTAGGTTTCAATGATCAATAAAATAGGTTTTACCAAACTTGCGGGGAAAAGGGCGTCGTATGAGATGGTTTTTTAGTCACATAGCCTCTTTATTGACACTCGACTAACGTTGATGGAAAAAAAAGGGTTTCAAAACAAAGTTTTCAGATTGAGACGAAAATTTTGTGGTACCTTTGAATAACCAAAAAATAGGGACTACCCAATTTGGGGCTAAAAGGACGCCGTATGAGTTGGTTTTTAGTAACATAGGCTCTGTATTGGCACTCAAATCACGTTGATGGAAAAAATGGGTTTCAAAAACAGTTTTCAAATTGAGACGAAATTTTGGTGATGGGTTTCAATGACCAAAAAAATAAGGAATACCAAATTTAGGCGAAAACGATGCCGTATGAGGTGGTTTTTAGTCACATAAGTTCCTTATTAGCACTCAGTTCATTTTGTTGGAATAAAATGGTTTCAAAACATAGTTTTCAGATTTAGACGAAATTTTGGTGGTACCTTTGAATAACCAAAAAATAGGGACTACCAAATTTGGGGCTAAAAGGACGCCGTATGATTTGGTCTTTAGTCACATAAGTTCCTTATTAGCACTTTGTTCACGTTGATGGAAAAAAGGTTTCTAAACCAAGTTTTCAGATTGAGCCGAAATTTTGGTGTTATGTTTCAATGACCAAAAAGATAGGGAATACCAAATTTTGGGCAAACGGGACACCATATGAGGTGGTTTTTAGTCACATAGACTCCTTATTGGCACTTAGTTCACGTTAATGGAAAAAAAGGGTTTTAAAACAAAGTTTTCAGATTGAGAGGAAATTTTGGTGGTAGGTTTCAATGAACAAAAAAATAGGGAATACCAAATTTGGGGCAAAAAGGACCCCGTATGAGGTAGTTTTTAGTCAAATAGGCACCTTATTGGCACTTAGTTCACGATGATGGAAAAAAAGGGTTTAAAAACAAAGATTTCAGCTGGAGACAACATTTTGGTGGTAGGTTTCAATGACCAAAAAAATAGGGAATACCAAATTTGCGGCAAAAATGACGCTGTGTGAGGTGGTTATTAGTCACATAGACTCCTGATTGGCACTTAGTTCAAGTAAATGGAAAAAAAGGGTTTCAAAACAAAGTTTTCAGATTGAGACAAAATTTTGGGGCTACATTTCAATGACCAAAAAATTAGGGAATGCCAAATTTGGGGCAAAAAGGACGCCTTATGAGTTGGTTTTTAGTAACATAGGCTCCTTATTTGAACTCAGTTCACGTGGATGGAAAAAAGTGTTTAAAAACAAAGTTTTCAGATTAAGACGAAAATTTGGTGGTAGGTTTTAATGACCAAAAAGTTAGGCAATACCAAATTTATGGAAAAAAGTACGTAGTATGAGGTGGTTTTTAGTCACATAGGCTCCTTATTCGCACTCAGTCCTCGTTGAAGGAAAAAAGGGTTTTAAAACAAAGTTTTCTGATTGAGCCGAAATTTTAAGGGTAGTTTCATTGACCAAAAAAATAGGGAATACCAAATTTGGGGCAAAAAGGTCACCGTATGAGATAGTTTTTAGTCACATATGCTTCTTATTGACACTCAATTCACGTTGATGGAAAAAAAGGGTTTCAAAACCAACTTTTTTGATTGAGACGAAATTTTTGTGGTAGGTTTCAATGATAAATAAAATAAGGAATACCATATTTGCGGGGAAAAGGACGTCGTATGAGATGGTTTTTTAGTCACCTAGCCTCTTTATTGACACTCGATTAACGTTGATGGAAAAAAAGGGTTTCAAAACAAAGTTTTCAGATTGAGACGAAATTTTGGTGGTACCTTTGAATAACCAAATAATAGGGACTACCAAATTTGGGGCTAAAAGGACGCCGTATAAGTTGGTTTTTAGTAACATCGGCTCTGTATTAGCACTAAACTCACATTGATGGAAAAAAATGGTTTCAAAAAAAATATTCAGATTGAGACGAAATTTTGGTGGTAGATTTCAATCACCAAAAAAATAGGAAATATCAAATTTGGGCAGAAAGGACGTCGTATGAGGTGCTTTTTAGTCACATAAGTTCCTTATTAGCACTCAGTTCATGTTGATGGAAAAAAAGGTTTCAAAACCAAGTTTTCACATTAAGACGAAAATTTTGTTGTACCTTTGAATAACCAAAAAATAGGGACTACCAAATTTGGGGCTAAAAGGACGCCGTATGAGTTGGTTTTTATTAACATATGTTCTGTATTGCACTCAACTCACGTTGATGGAAAAAAAGGGTTTCAAAAACAGTTTTCAAATTGAGACGAAATTTTGGTGGTAGGTTTCAATGACAAAAAAAATATGGAATACCAAGTTTGGGCAAAAAGGACGCCATATGAGGAGGTTTTTAGTCACATAAGTTCCTTATTAGCACTCAGTTTACGTTGTTGGAATAAAAATGGTTTCAAAACAAAGTTTTCAGATTGAGACGAAATTTTGCTGGTACGTTTTAATAACCAAAAAATAGGGACTACCAAATTTGGGGCTAAAAAGACGCCGTATGATTTGTTTTTTGTCACATAAGTTCCTTATTAGCACTTAGTTCACGTTGATGGAAAAAAGGTTTCTAAACAATGTTTTCAGATTGAGCCGAAATTTTGGTGCTATGTTTCAATGACCAAAAAGATAGGGAATACCAAATTTTGGGAAAACGGGACGCTGTATGAGGTGGTTTTTAGTCAGATAGACTTCTTATTGGCACTTAGATCACGTTAATGGTAAAAAAGGGTTTTAAAACAAATTTTTTAAGATTGAGAGGAAATTTTGGTGGAAGGTTTCAATGAACAAAAAAATAGGGAATATCAAACTTGGGGCAAAACGGACCCCGTATGAGGAGGTTTTTAGTTACATAGGCACCTTATTGGCACTTAGTTCACGTTGATGGAAAAAAAAGTTTTTAAAAACAAAGATTTCAGATTGAGACAACATTTTGGTGGTAGGTTTCAATGACCAAAAAAATAGGGAAGACCAAATTTGCGGCAAAAAGGACGCTGTATGAGGTGGTTATTAGTCACATAGACTCCTTATTGGAACTTAGTTCATGTTAATGGAAAAAAGGGTTTTAAAACAAAGTTTTCAGATTGAGAGTAAATTTTGGTGGTAGGTTTCAATGAACAAAAAAATAGGGAATACCAAATTTGGGGCAAAAAGGACGCCGTATGAGGTAGTTTTTAGTCACATAGGCACCTTATTTGCACTTAGTTCACGTTGATGGAAAAAAAGGGTTTAAAAACAAAGATTTCAGATTGAGACTAAATTTTGGAGGTTGGTTTCAATGACCAAAAAAATAGGGAATACCAAATTCAGGGAATAAAGGACGCAGTATGAGATGGTTTTTAGTCACATAGGCTCCTTATTCGCACTCAGTCCACGTTGATGGAAAAAAGAGTTTTAAAACAAAGTTTTCTGATTGAGCCGAAATTTTAAGGGTAGTTTCATTGACCAAAGAAATAGGGAATACCAAATTTGGGGTAAAAAGGACACCGTATGAGGTAGTTTTTAGTCACATAAGTTCCATATTAGCACTCAATTCATGTTGTTGGGAAAAAAATGGTTTCAAAACAAAGTTTTCAGATTGAGACGAAATTTTGGTGGTAGGTTTCAAGGACAATAATATTAGGGAATACCAAATTTGCGGCATAATGGACGCCGTGTGAGGTGGTTTTTAGTCACATAAGTTCCTTATTAGCACTCAGTTCACGTTGATGGAAAAATGGGTTTCTAAAAAAAGTTTTCAGATTGAGGCGAAATTTTTCTGGTATGTTTCAATGATCAAAAAGATAGGGAATGCCAAATTTTGGGCAAACGGGACGCCGTATGAGGGTGTTTTTAGTCACATAGACTCCTTATTGGCAATTAGTTCACGTTAATGGAAAAAAAGGGTTTTAAAACTAAGTTTTCAGATTGTGAGGAAATTTTGGTGGTAGGTTTCAAGGAACAAAAAATTAGGGAATACCAAATTTGTGGCAAAAAGGACGCCGTATGAGGTAGTTTTTAGTCACATAGGCACCTTATTGGCACTTAGTTCACGTTGATGGAAAAAAAGGGTTAAAGAACAAAGATTTCAGATTGAGACAAAAATTTGGTGGTAGGTTTCAATGACCAAAAAAATAGGGAATACCAAATTTGCGGCAAAAAGGACGCTGTATGAGTTGGTTATTAGTCACATAAGTTCTATATTAGCACTCAGTTCACTTTGATGGAAAAAAAAAGTGTTTCAAAACAAAGTTTTCAGATTGAGACAAAATTTTGGGGCTAGATTTCAATGACCAAAAAAATAGGGAATACCATATTTGGGGCAAAAAGGACGCCTTATGAGTTGGTTTCTAGTAACATAGACTCCTTATTGGTACTTAGTTCACATTAATGGAAAAAAAAGGTTTCAAAACAAAATTTTCAAATTGAGACAAATTTTGGGGCTAGATTTCAATGACCAAAAAAATAGGGAATACCATATTTAGGGAAAAAAGGACTTAGTATGAGGTGGTTTTTAAAACAAAGTTTTCGGATTGAGACCAAATATTAAGGGTAGTTTGATTGACCAAAAAATTAGGGAATACCAAATTTGGGGCAAAAAGGACACCGTATGAGGTACGTTTTAGTCACATAGGCTCCTTATTGACACTCAATTCACGTTGATGGAAAAAAGGGTTTGAAATTTTTTTTTTAAGATTGAGACGAAATTTTGGTGGTACCTTTGAATAACAAAAAAATAGGGACTACAAAACTTGGGACTAAAAGGACGACGTATGAGTTGGTTTTTAGTAACATAGGCTTTGTATTGGCACTCAACTCACATTAATGGAAAAAAAGGGTTTCAAAAAAAGTTTTCATTGAGACGAAATTTTGGTGGTAGGTTTCAATGACCAAAAAAATAGGGAATACCAAATTTGGGCAAAAAGGACGTCGTATGAGGTGGTTTTTAGTCGCATAGGTTCCTTATTATCTCTCAGTTCACGTTGTTGGAAAAAAATGGTTTCAAAACAAAGTTTTCAGATTGAGACGAAATTTTGGTGGTAGGTTTCAAGGACAAAAATAATAGGGAATACCAAATTTGCGGCAAAAAGGACACCGTGTGAGGTTGTTTTTAGTCTCATAAGTTCCTTATTAGCACTCAGTTCACGTTGATGGAAAAAAGGGTTTCTAAAAAAAGTTTTCAGATTGAGTCAAAATTTTTGTGGTATGTTTCAATAACCAAAAAGATAGGGAATGCCCAATTTTGGGCAAACGGGACGCCGTATGAGGTGGTTTTTAGTCACATAGACTCCGTATTGGCACTTAGTTCACGTTAACAGAAAAAAAGGGTTTTTAAACAAATTTTTCAGATTGAGAGGAAATTTTTGTGGTAGGTTTCAATGAACAAAAAAATAGGGAATACCAAATTTAGGGCAAAAAGGACGCCGTATGAGGTAGTTTTTAGTCACATAGGCAACTTATTGGCACTTAGTTCACGTTGATAGAAAAAAAGGGTTTAAAAAAAAAGTTTTCAGATTGAGACAAAATTTTAGGGGTAGATTTCAATGACCAATAAAATAGAGAATACCAAATTTGGGGGGAAAAGGAAGCCGTATAAGTTGGTTTTTAGTAACATAGGCTCCTTATTTGCACTCAATTCACGTTGATGGAAAAAAGAGTTTTAATACAAAATTTTCAGATTGAGATGAAATTTTGGTGGTAGGTTTCAATGATAAAAATAAATAGGGAATACCAAATTTGGGGCAAAAAGAACGCCGTATGAGGTGGTTTTTAGTCACATAGGCACCTTATTGGCTCCTTGTTCACGCTAATGGAAAAATGGGTTTAAAAACAAAGTTTTCAGATTGACACGAGATTTTGATGGTAAAAATAGGAAACACCAAATTTGCGGCAAGAAGGACGCCGTATGAGGTGGTTATTAGTCACATAAGTTCCTTATTAGCACTCAGTTCACGTTGAAGAAAAAAAAGGTTTTCAAAACAAAGTTTTCATATTGAGCAGTAATTTTGGTGGTAAGTTCAATGACTAAAAAAGATAAGGAATTCCAAGTTTTGGTCAAAAGGGATGCCATATGAGGCGGTTTTTAGTCACATAGACTCCTTATTGGCACTGAGTTCATATTAATGGAAAAAAGTGTTTCAAAAAAAGTTTTCAGATTGAGAAAAAATTTTGGGGCTAGATTTCAATGACCAAAAAAATAGGAAATATCAAATTTGGGGCAAAAATGACGCCTTATGAGTTGGTTTTTAGTAACATAGGCTCCTTACTTGAACTCAGTTCACGTTGATGGAATAAAGGGTTTCAAAACAGAGTTTTCAGATTGAGACGAAATTTTGGGGCTAGATTTCAATGATCAAAAAAATAGGGAATACCAAATTTGGGGCAAAAAGGACGCCATATGAGGTGGTTTTTAGTCACATAGGCACCTTATTGGCACTTAGTTCACGTTGATGGAAAAAAAGGGTTTCAAACCAAAGTTTTCAGAGTAAGATGAACCTTTGGTGGTAGGTTTCAATGACCAAAAAAATATGGAATACCAAATTGATGGCAAAAAAGGACGACGTATGAGGTGGTTTTTAGTTACATAAGTTCCTTATTACCACTAAGTTCACGGTGATGGAAAAAATGGATTTCAAAACAAAGTTTTGTGATTGACACAAAATTTTGGTTGTAGGTTTTATTGACCAGCAAAATGGGGAATACCAAATTTGCGGCAAAAAGGACGTCGTATGAGGCGGTTGTTAGTCACATAAGTTCTTTATTAGCACTCAGTTCACGTTGATGGAAAAAAAGTTTCCAAACAAAGTTTTCAGATTGAGACGAAATTTTGGTTGTAGGTTTCAATGACAAAAAATAGGGAATACCAAATTTGCGGCAGAAAGGACGCCGTATGAGGTGGTTTTTTGTCACATAAGGTCCTTATTGTCACTCAATTCACGTTGATCGAAACAAAGGGTTTCAAAACAAAGTTTTCAGCTTTAGACAAAATTTTGGTGGTAGGTTTCAATGACTAAAAAAATAGGGAATACCAAATTTGGGGCAAAAAGGACGCCGTATGAGGTGGTTTCTAGTTACATAAGTTCCTTATTGGCACTCAGTTCACATTGATAGAAAAAAAGGGTTTCAAAACAAAGTTTTCAGATGTATCCGAAATTTTGGTGTTGATGTGTTTTCCGTAGTTGAATTACTCCATCTTGAATTAGGATTTTGCCTATATGTTTTTACCTTTTATTTGAAAGAGTTTTTCCTATTTTAGGCTTAGTTTAATTAGTTTCCTTATTTATTTTATTTAATTTAAGAACTTCTTTAATTAATTTAGATTAGTTTGTCTTAAAAAGATAAGATTAGTTTAAAAGATAAGATTAGAATGCTTTAAAGATATGAGTTAGGGGATTGTCCTAATCATATTAGGTTTTCTTATCTTTATCTTATTAGACTAGGATTATTTTTTATCTTATTTGTTTAGGATTAGGATTAGTTGTAAATGCTTTCTAGATAGAGTTTTGGTTTCCTTATTGTACTAGGAGTAGCACAGTATCTATAGGCGCCTGTCTCTCATTAATAAAAGAAGTTTTGAAGTTTTTTTTTTCATGAAGTTTATACTTGTGAATTTAAGGTTGAGCGCCTTGCTTGTTAGCATTAAAGAAAGACTGCGATCTATTCTTTAAAACCTTTGAATCGAGATTCAAAGATAGTATCCCCATTAGTGACATGTTAAACTACACAACCATCCATCTTTTTTTTAATTAAAACTTCACATAAAATTGTTCCCTTTAACCCTAAAACGTTCATCCACCCTCAAGAACCCTAAAGTAGCAATCTTTGGATCAAAATTCATATCAATTGGTGTGGCTGCTGCTGATTTTCGACGCTTTGAGTGGTGTTTCGTGGCCATTGAAGCAATTTTTGAAACACAAACAACTTGCCCAGATTCGAAAGTTTTTGAGAACTAGAAAAAAGGATGTATTACAGATAGATCTGCGAAACATTCATGACTAATGACCAAGATGAGATATTTGCACTCCTTGACAGTTATCTCTCTCCTGTTTATATATGGTGTCCACAAGCAGTTGTTGATGCACAATTAAAGGCTATTTTTGATGGCTTTGATTTGCAACTAGAGAGCAAGAACGATAGAGATTTGCAAGAACATATTTCTAATTTGCAAGAAGATATTTCTGATTTGCAAGAAGAGTTAAAGAATGATCCTTTTTTAGTTCTTGACAATAAAGATGCATTCTTGGAGACTCCTCATGACGTGCAACCAACAAAAGGGGTATGGCTTTGTGATTCTGACACAATCATTAATCCTCCATCAGATGTTCCTATCTGCACACAAGAACTGAATTTTACCAACGAAGAGAAGCATGGAGTTTACAGTTTGCAGTGATTTCATACGCAAGATTTGAGTTCTCTTTGTTCTTTTATTAAAATTTCTTTTTTACTGACGAGCTTAACTAGGTTTCGTGATTGTCAAAGTGATTTTGCTGTTATGATGGAGATGGTACTATGGGAATTAGTTCGTCGGATATGGATGATTTCATGGTGCAGGCAAGCTACCCCAAGTTCATCTTTTTGGGCATGAAACGTGAGGACACCTTTCTTTCAAGAGGGGGAGAATAATGTGTTTTCCATAGTTGAATTACTCCATCTTGAATTAGGATTTTGCCTATAGGTTTTTACCTTTTACTTGAAAGGGTTTTTCCTTTTTTAGGCTTAGTTTAATTAGTTTCCTTACATATTTTATTCAATTTAAGGACTTCTTTAATTAATTTAGATTTGTTTGTTTTAAAAAGATAAGATTAGTTTAAAAGATAGGATTAGAATTCTTTAAAGATATAAGTTAGGGGATTGTCCTAATCATATTATGTTTTCTTATCTTTATCTTGTTAGACTAGGATTATTTTTTATTTTATTTGTTTAGGATATAGGATTAGTTTTAAATGCTTTCTGGATAGAATTTTGGTTTCCTTATTGTACTAGGAGTAACATAGTATATATAGGCGCCTGTCTCTCATTAATAAAAGAAGTTTTGAAGTTTGTTATTTTCATGAAGTTTATACTTGTGAATTTATGGTTGAGTGCCTTGCTTGTTAGCATTAAAGAAAGACTGCGATCTATTCTTTAAACCTTTGTATCGAGATTCAAAGATACTATCCCCATTAGTGACTTGTTAAACTATACAACCATCCATCTTTTTTTTATTAAAACTTCACATAAAATTGTTCCCTTTAACCCTAAAACGTTCATCCATCCTCAAGAACCCTAAAGTAGCAATCTTTGGATCAAAATTCATATCAAGTGTTAGGTTTCAATGATTAAAAAAATAGGGAATACCAAATTTGGGGCAAAAAGGACGCCGTGTGAGTTGGTTTTTAGTAACATAGGCTCCTTATTTGCACTCGGTTCACATTGATGGAGAAAAGGTTTCTAAACAAAGTTTTCATATTCAGACGAAATTTTGGTGGTAGGTTTCACTGAACAAAAAAATAGGGAATACCAAATTTGGGGCAAAAAGGACGTCGTATGAGGTGGTCGTTAGTCACATAGGAACCTTATTGGCACTTAGTTCATGTTGTTGGAAAAAAAAGTTTTCAAAACAAAGTTTTCAGCTTTAGGCAAAAGTTTGGTGGTAGGTTTCAATGACCAAAAAAATAGAGGATACCAAATTTCGGGCAAAAAGGACGCCTTATGAGGTGCTGCTTTTAGTCACATAGGCTCCTTATTGCCACTCAGTTCACGTTGATGGAAAGAAAGGGTTTCAAAACAAAGCTTTTAGATTCAGCAGAAATTTTCAGGGTAGGTTTCATTGACCAAAAAAAAGAGAATACCAAATTTGGGGCAAAAAGGACGTCGTATGAGATGGTTTTTAGTCACATAGGCTCCTTATTGGCATTCAATTCATGTTGTTGGAGAAAAAGGATTTCAAAACAAATTTTTATATTTGAGACAAAATAGGGAATACCAATTTGGGACAAAAAGGATGCCGTACGAGTTGGTTTTTAGTAACATAGGCTCCGTATTAGCACTCAATTCACGTGGATGGAAAAAAGGGTTTCAAAAAAAAGATTTCAGATTGAGACGAAATTTTGGTTGTAGGTTTCAATGACCAAAAAAATAGGGAATACAAAATTTCGGTCAAAAAGGACGCCGTATGAGGTGGTTTTTGGTCACATAGGCTCCTTATTGCCACTCAGATCACGATGATGGATAAAAAGGGTTTCAAAACAAAGTTATCTTATTGAAACGAAATTTTGGTTGTAGGTTTCAAAGACCAAAAAAACTTGGAATACCAAATTTTGGGTAAAAGGGACGCCGTATGAGGAGGTTTTTAGTTACATAGACTCCTAATCCCCACTAAGTTCACGGTGATGGAAAAAAGGGTTTCAAAACAAACTTTTCAGATTAAGACAAAATTTTGGTGGTGGGTTTCAATGACTAGAAAAATAGGGAATACCAAATCTGGGGCAAAAAGGACACCATATGAGTTGGTTTTTAGTAAAATAAACTCTTTATTAGCAGTCAATTCACGTAGATGGAAAAAAAGGGTTTCAAAATAAAGTTTTCAGATTGAGACGAAATTTTGGTGGTAGGTTTCAATGTACAAAAAACTTGGGAATACCAAATTTGGGGCAAAAGGATGTCGTATGGTTTTTAGTTACATAAGTTCCTTATTAGCACTCAGTTCACGTTGATGGAAAAAAAGGGTTTCAAAAATAAGTTTTCAGATTGAGACGAAATTTTGGTGGTAGGTTTGAATGACCAAAAAAATAGGCAATACAAAATTTACAGCAAAAATGATGCCGTATGAGGTAATTATTCGTCACATAAGTTCCTTATTAGCACTCAGTTCACGTTGATGGAAAAAAATGGGTTTGAAAACAAAGTTTTATGATTGAGTAAAAATTGTGTGTCAGGATTCAATGACCAAAAAGATAGGGAATACCAAATTTTTGGCAAAAAGGACGCCGTATGAGGTGGTTTTTAGTCTCATAGATTTCTTATTGGCACTTAGTTCACGTTAATGGAAAAAAGGGTTTCAAAACAAAGTTTTCGGATTTAGACAAAATTTTGGGGGTAGATTTCAATAACCAAAAAAATAGGGAATACCAAATTTGGGGCAAAAAGGACGCCGTATGTGTTGGTTTTTAGTAACATAGGCTCCTTTTTAGCACCCAGTTCACGTTGATGGAGAGAAGGGAATACCAAATTTGGTGCAAAAAGGACGCCGTATGAGGTGGTCTTTAGTCACTTAGGAACCTTATTGGCACTTAGTTCACGTTGTTGGAAAAAAAAGGGTTTCTAAACAAAGTTTTCAGCTTTAGGCGAAATTTTTCTAAAAGAGGGTATACCAAATATCGGGGAAAAAAGACATCGTATGAGGAATACATAAGTTCCTTATTAGCACTCAGTTCACGTTGATGGAGAAAAAGGTTTCAAAACAAAGTTTTCAAATTGAGACGGAATTTTAATGGTTGGTTTCAGTGACAAAAAAAAGGGAATACCAAATTTACGGCAAAAAGGACGCCGTATGAGGTGTTTTTTAGTCACATAAGTTCCTTATTAGCACTCAGTTCACGTTGATGGAAAAAAAGGGTTTCAAAACAAAGTTTTCATCTTTAGATTATTTTTTTGTGGTAGGTTTCAATGACCAAAAAAATAGAGAATACAAAATTTAGGGCAAAAAGGACGTCGTTTGAGGTGGTTTTTAGTCACATAGGCTCCTTATTGCCACTCAGTTCACGATGATGGAAACAAAGGGTTTCAAAACATAGTCTTCTAATTGAGACGAAATTTTGGTAGTAGGTTTCAATGACCAAAAAATAGGGAATAGCAAATTTGGGGGGAAAACGACGTCGAATGAGGTGGTTTTTTACTGACATAGCCTCTTTAGTGGCACTCTGTTCACGTTGATGGAAAAAAATGGTTTTAAAACAAAAATTTCAGATTGAGATGAAATTTTGGTGGTATGTTTCAATGACCAAAAAGAGAGGGAATATCAAATTTGTGGCAAAAAGGATGTCGTATGAGTTGGTTGTTAGTAACATAGGGGCCTTATTGGCACTCAGTTCACGTTGATGCAAAAAAAAAGTTTCAAAACAAAGTTTTCTTATTGAGGCGAAATTTTTGTGGTAGGTTTCAATGACTAATACGGAATACCAAATTTGCGGCAAAAAGGACGCCGTATGAGGTGGTTATTAGTTACATAAGTTCCTTATTAGCACTCAGTTCACGTTGATGGAGAAAAAGGGTTTCAAAACAAAGCTTTCTGATTCAGACGGAATTTTGGTGGTAGGTTTCAATAACAGAAAAAATGAATACCAAATTTGCGGCAAAAACGACGCCGTATGAGGTGGTTTTTAGTCACATTAGTTCCTTATTAGCACTCAGTTTACGTTGATGAAAAAAAAAGCGTGTCAAACCAAAGTTTTCAGCTTTAGACGAAATTTTGATGGTAGATTTCAATGACCAAAAAAATAGGGAACATAAAATTTAGGGCAAAAAGGACGCCGTATGAGGTGGTTTTTAGTAACATAGGTTCCATATTACCACTCAGTTCACGATGATGGAAAAAAAGTGTTTCAAGACAAAGTTTTCTGATTGAGATGAAATTTTGGTGCTAGGTTTAAATGACAAAAAAATAGGGAATATCAAATTTGGGGGGAAAACGACGTCGAATGAGGTGGTTTTTAGTGACATAGCCTCTTTAGTGCCACTCTGTTCACGTTGGTGGAAAAAGGGGTTTTAAAACAAAGTTTTCAGATTGAGACGAAATTTTGGTGGTAGGTTTGAATGACCAAAAAAATAGGGAATCCCAAATATTGGGCAAAAAGGACGCCATATGAGTTTGTTTTTAGTAACATCGGCTCAATATTGGCACTCAATTCACGTTGATGGAAAAAAGGGTTTCAAAATAAAGTTTTCAGAATGAAACGAAATTTTGGTGGTAGGTTTCAATGAACAAAAAGAGAGGAAATACCAAATTTGGGGGAAAAAGGACGTCGTATGAGTTGGTTTCTAGTAACATAGGGGCTTTATTGGCACTCAGTTCACGTTGATGGAAAAAAAGGGTTTCAATACAAAGTTTTCTGATTGAGATGAAATTTTGGTGGTAGGTTTCAATGACCAATAGGGAATACCAAATTTGCGGTAAAAAGGACGCCGTATGAGGTGGTTATTAGTCACACAAGTTCCTTATTAGCACTGAGTTCACGTTGATGGAAAAAAAGGTTTTCAAAACAAAGTTTTCATTTTTAGACGAAATTTTGGTGGTAGCTTCTAATGCCAATAAAATAGGGAATACTAAATTTGGGGCAAAAAGGACGCCGTATGAAGTGGTTTTTAGTCACATAAGCTCCTTATTGCTACTCTGTTCACATTGATGGAAAAAAAGGATTTCAAAACAAAATTTTCATATTGAGACGAAAATTTGGTGGTAGGTTTGAATGACCAAAAAAATAGGTATTACCAAATTTGGGGCAAAAAGGACACCGTATGAGTTGGTTTTTAGTAACATAGGCTCCGTATTTGCACTCAATTCACGTTGATGGAAAAAAAGGGTCTCAAAATAAAGTTTTCAGATTGAGTCGAATTTTTGGTGGTAGGTTTCAATGACCAAAAGGAGACGGAATACCATATTTGGGGCAAAAAGGACGTCGTATGAGTTGGTTTTTAGTCACATAAGTTCCTTATTAGCACTCAGCTCACGTTGATGGAGAAAAAGGGTTTCAAAACAAAGTTTTCAGATTTAGACCGAATTTTGGTGGTAGGTTTGAATGACAAAAAAAAGGGAGTACGAAATTTGCAGCAAAAAGGACGCCGTATGTGGTGGTTTTTAGTCACATAAGTTCCTTATAAGCACTCAGTTAACGTTGATGGACAAAATAGGGTTTCAAAACAGAGTTTTCATCTTTAGACGAAATTTTGGTGGTAGGTTTCAATGACCAAAATAATAGGGAATACAAAATTTAGGTAAAAAAGGACGCCATATGAGGTTGTTTTTAGTCAGATAGGCTCCTTATTGCCACTCATTTCACGATGATGGAAAAAAAGGGTTTCAAAACAAAGTTTTCTGATTGAGACGAAATTTTGGTGGTAGGTTTCAATGACCAAAAAAATAGGGAATACCAAATTTGGGGGGAAAACAACATCGAATGAGGTGGTTTTTAGTGACATAGCCTCTTTAGTGGCACTGTGTTCACGTTGATGGAAAAAAAGGGTTTTAAAACAATGTTTTCAGATTGAGACGAAATTTTGGTGGTAGGTTAAAATGACCAAAAAAATAGGGAATACCAAATTTGGGTTACAAAGGACGCCGTTTGAGTTGGTTTTTAGTAACATAGGCTCCGTATTTGCACTCAATTCACGTTGATGGAAAAAAGAGTTTCAAAATAAAGTTTTCAGATTGAGACGAAATTTTGTTGGTAAGTTTCAATGACCAAAAATAGACGGAATACCAAATTTGTGGCAAAAAGTATGTCGTATGAGTTGATTATGAGTAACATAGGGGCCTTATTGGCACTCAGTTCACGTTGATCGAAAAAAGGGTTTCAAAACAAGTTTTCTTATTGAGACGAAATTTTGGTGGTAGGTTTCAATGACAAATAGGGAATACCAAATTTGCGGCAAATAGGACTCCGTATGAGGTTGTTATTAATCACATAAGTTCCTTATTAGCACTCAGTTCACGTTGATGGAGATAAAGGATTTCAGAACAAAGTTTTCAGATTCAGACAAAATTTTGGTGGTCGGTTTTAATAACAAAAAAAATGAATACCAAATTTGCGGCAAAAAGGACGCTGTATGAGGTGGTTTTTAGTCACATAAGTTCCTTATTTGCACCCAGTTCACGTTGATGGAAAAAAAAGGGTCTCAAAACAAAGTTTTCAGCTTTAGACGAAACTTTGGTGGTAGATATTAACGACCAAAAAATAGGGAATACAAAATTTAGGGCAAAAAGGACGTCGTATGAGTTGGTTTTTAGTCACATAGGCTCCTTATTGCCACTCAGTTCACGATGATGGAAAAAAGGGTTTCAAAACAAAGTTTTCTGATTGAGTCGAAATTTTGGTGGTAGGTTTCAATGACCAAAACGAGAGGGAATACCAAATTTGGGGGGAAAACAACGTCGAATTAGGTCGTTTTTAGTGACATAGCCTCTTTAGTGGCACTCTGCTCACGTTGATGGAAAAAAAGGGTTTTAAAACAAAGTTTTCAGATTGAGACGAAATTTTGGTGGTAGGTTTGAATGACCAAAAAAACTAGGGAATACCAAATTTGGGCAAAAAGGACACCGTATGAGTTGGTTTTAGTAACATAGGCTCCGTATTTGCACTCAATTCACATTGATGGAAAAAAGAGTTTCAAAATAATGTTTTTCAGAATGAGACAAAATTTTGGTGGTAGGTTTCAATGACCAAAAAAAGAGGGAATGCCAAAGTTGGGGCAAAAAGGACGTCGTATGAGTTGGTTTTTAGTAACATAGGGGCCTTATTGGCACTCAGTTCACGTGGATGAAAAAAAGGGTTTCAAAACAAAGTTTTCTTATTGAGACGAAATTTTGGTGGTAGGTTTCAATGACCAATAGGGAATACAAAATTTGCGGCAAAAAGGACGTCGTATGAGGTGGTTATTAGTCACATAAGTTCCTTATTAGAACTCAGTTCACGTTGGTGGAAATAAAAAGGTTTCAAAACAAAGTTTTCAGATTTAGAGGGAATTTTGGTGGTAGGTTTCAATAACAAAAAAATAGGGAATACTAAATTTGGGGAAAAAAGGACGTCATATGAGGTGGTTTTCAGTCACATAGGCTCCTTACTGCCATTCAGTTCACGTTGATGGAAAAAAAGGGTTTCAAAACAAAGTTTTCCGATTGAGACGAAATTTTGGTGGTAGGTTTGAATGACCAAAAAAATAGGGAATGCCAAATTTGGGGCAAAAAGGACGCCGTATGAGTTGGATTTTAGTAACATAGGCTTCCATTGGCACTCAATTCATGTTGATGGAAAAAAGGGTTTCAAAACAAAGTTTTCAACTTTAGGCTAAATTTTGGTGGTAGGTTTCAATGACAAAAAAATAGGGAATACCAAATTTATGGTAAAATGGATGACGTATGAGGTACTATTTTTAGTCACATAGGCTCCTTATTGTCACTCAGTACACGTTGATGGAAAAAAAGGGTTTCAAAACAAAGTTTTCTGATTGAGACAAAATTTTGGTTGTAGGTTTCAATGACCAAAAAATAGGGAATACCAAATTTGGGGGGAAAACGACGTCGAATGAGGTGGTTTTTAGTGATATAGCCTCTTTAGTGGCACTCTGTTCACGTTGTTTGAAAAAAGGGTTTAAAAACAAAGTTTTCAGATTGAGACGAAATTTTGGTGGTAGGTTTGAATGACCAAAAAAATAGGGAATACCAAACTTGGGGAAAAAGGACGCCATATGAGGTACTGTTTTTAGTCATATAGGCTCCTTATTGCCAATCAGTTCACGTTGATGGAAAAAAAGGGTTTCAAACAAAGTTTTCAAAATGAGATAAAATTATGGTGTAGGCTTCCATGATAAAAAAATCGAGAATACCGAGTTTGGGGAAAAAACGACGCCGTATGAGGTGGTCTTTACTCACATAGGCACCTTATTGGCACTTAGTTCATGTTGTTGGAAAAAAAAAGGGTTTCAAAACAAAGTTTTCAGCTTTAGGCTAAATTTTGGTGGTAGGTTTTAATGACCAAGAAAATAGGGAATCCAAATTTCGGGTAAAAAGGACCCTGTATGAGGTACTGTTTTTAGTCACATAGGCTCCTTATTGCCACTCAGTACACGTTGATGGAAAAAAGGGTTTCAAAGCAAAGTTTTTTGATTGAGACGAAATTTTGGTGGTAGGATTCAATGACCAAAAAAATGGGGAATACCAAATTTGGGGGGAAAACGACGTCGAATGAGGTGGTTTATAGTGACATAGCCTCTTTAGTGGCACTCTATTCACGGTGATGGAAAAAACGGGTTTTCAAACAAAGTTTTTAGATTGAGACTAAATTTTGGTGGTAGGTCTAAATGACCAAAAAAATAGGGAATACCAAATTTGGGGAAAAAGGACGCCGTATGAGTTGGTTTTTAGTAATATAGGCTCCGTTTTTGCACTCAATTCACGTTGATGGAAAAAAGAGTTTCAAAAATAAAGTTTTCAGATTGAGACGAAATTTTGGTGGTACGTTTCAATGACCAAAAAGAGAGGAAATACCAAATTTGTGGCAAAAAGGATGGCGTATGAGTTGGTTTTAGAAACATAGGGGCCTTATTGGCACTCAGTTCACGTTGATGGAAAAAAAGGGTTTCAAATCAAAGTTTTCTTATTGAGACGAAATTTTGGCGGTAGGTTTCAATGACCAATAGGGAATACCAAATTTGCGGCAAAAAGGATGCCGTATGAGGTGGTTATTAGTCACGTAAGTTCCTTATTAGCACTCAGTTCACGTTGATGGAAAAAAAAGGGTTTCAAAACAAAGTTTTCAGCTTTAGACGAAATTTTGGTGGTACGTTTCAATGACCAAAAAAATAGGGAATACCAAATTTGGGGCAAAAAGGACGCCGTATGAGTTGGTTTTTATTAACATAGGCTCCGCATTAACACTCAATTCACGATGATCGAAAAAAGGGTTTCAAAATAAAGTTTTCAGATTGAGACGAATTTTTGGTGCTAGGATTCAATGACCAAAAAGAGACAGAATATCATATTTGGGGCGAAAAGGACGTCATATGAGTAGGTTTTTAGTCACATAAGTTCCTTATTAGCACTCAGTTCATGTTGATGGCGAAAAAAGGTTTCAAAATAAAGTTTTCAGATTCTGACGGAATTTTGGTGGTAGGTTTGAAAGACAAAAAAATGGGAATACCAAATTGGCAGCAAAAAGGACGCCGTATGAGGTGGTTTTTAGTCCCATCAGTTCCTTATTAGCACTCAGTTCACGTTGATGGAAAAAATAGGATTTCAAAGCAGAGTTTTCATGTTTAGACGAAATTTTGGTGGTAGGTTTCAATGACCAAAAAAATAGGGAATACAAAATTTAGGTCAAAAAGGACGCCGTATGAGGTGGTTTTTAGTCACATAGGCTCCTTATTGCCACTCAGTTCACGATGATGGAAAAAAAAGGGTTTAAAAACAAAGTTTTCTGATTAAGACGAAATTTTTGTGGTAGATTTCAATGACCAAAAAAATAGGGAATACCAAATTGGGGGGGAAAACGACGTCGAATAAGGTGGTTTTTAGTGACATAGCGTCTTTAGTGGCACTCTGTTCACGTTGATGGAAAAAAAGGGTTTTAAAACAATGTTTTTAGATTGAGAATAAATTTTGGTGGTAGGTTTAAAGGACTAAAAAAATAGGGAATACCAAATTTGGGGCAAAAAATACGCCGTATGAGTTGGTTTTTAGTAACATAGGCTCCGTATTTGCACTCAATTCACGTTGATGGAAAAAAGAGTTTAAAAATAAAGTTTTCACAATGAGACGAAATTTTGGTGGTAGGTTTCAATGACCAAAAAGAGAGGGAAGACCAAATTTGGGGGGAAAAGAAGGTCGAATGAGGTGGCTTTTAGTGACATAGCCTCTTTTGTGGCACTCTGCCCACGTTGATGGAAAAAAAGGGTTTTAAAACAAAGTTTTCCGATTGAGAAGAAATTTTGGTGGTAGGTTTGAATGACCAAAAAAATAAAGAATACCAAATTTGGGGCAAAAATGACGCCGTATGAGTTGGTTTTTAGTAAATAGGCTCCGTTTTTGCACTCAATTCACGTTGATGGCAAAAAGAGTTTCAAAAATAAAGTTTTCAGATTGAGACGAAATTTTGGTGGTAGGTTTCAATGACCAAAAAGAGAGGAAATACCAAATTTGTGGCAAAAAGGATGTCGTATGAGTTGGTTTTGGAAACTTAGGGGCATTATTGGCACTCAATTCACGTAGATGGAAAAAAGGGTTTCAAAACAAAGTTTTCTTATTGAGACGAAATTTTGGTGGTATGTTTCAATGACCAATAAGGAATACAAAATTTGCGGCAAAAAGGACGTCGTATGAGGTGGTTATTAGTCGCATAAGTTCCTTATTAGAACTCAGTTCACGTTGGTGGAAATAATAAGGTTTCAAAACAAAGTTTTCAGATTCAGAGGGAATTTTGGTGGTAGGTTTCAATAACAAAAAAATAGGGAATACTAAATTTGGGGAAAAAAGGACGTCATATGAGGTGGTTTTCAGTCACATAGGCTCCTTACTGCCATTCAGTTCACGTTGATGGAAAAAAAGGGTTTCAAAACAAAGTTTTCAGATTGAGACGAAATTTTGGTGGTAGGTTTGAATGACCAAAAAAATAGGGAATGCCAAATTTGGGGCAAAAAGGACGCCGTATGAGTTGGATTTTAGTAACATAGGCTTCCATTGGCACTCAATTCATGTTGATGGAAAAAAGGGTTTCAAAACAAAGTTTTCAACTTTAGGCTAAATTTTGGTGGTAGGTTTCAATGACCAAAAAGATAGGGAATACCAAATTTATGGTAAAAAGGATGACGTATGAGGTACTATTTTTAGTCACATAGGCTCCTTATTGTCACTCAGTACACGTTGATGGAAAAAAAGGGTTTCAAAACAAAGTTTTCTGATTGTGACAAAATTTGGTGGTAGGTTTCAATGACCAAAAAATGGGGAATACCAAATTTGGGGGGAAAACGACGTCGAATGAGGTGGTTTTTAGTGATATAGCCTCTTTAGTGGCACTCTGTTCACGTTGATTGAAAAAAGGGTTTTAAAACAAAGTTTTCAGATTGAGACGAAATTTTGGTGGTAGGTTTGAATTACCAAAAAAATAGGGAATACCAAACTTGGGGAAAAAGGACGCCATATGAGGTACTGTTTTTAGTCATATAGGCTCCTTATTGCTAATCAGTTCAAGTTGATGAAAAAAAGGGTTTCAAACAAAGTTTTCAAAATGAGACAAAATTATGGTGGTAGGCTTCCATGACAAAAAAATCGGGAATACCGAGTTTGGGGCAAAAACGACGCCGTATGAGGTAGTCTTTACTCACATAGGCACCTTATTGGCACTTAGTTCATGTTGTTGGAAAAAAAAGGGTTTCAAAACAAAGTTTTCAGCTTTAGGCTAAATTTTGGTGGTAGGTTTTAATGACCAAAAAAATAGGGAATCCAAATTTCGGGCAAAAAGGACGCTGTATGAGGTACTGTTTTTAGTCACATAGGCTCCTTATTTCCACTCAGTACACGTTGATGGAAAAAAGGGTTTCAAAGCAAAGTTTTTTGATGAGACGAAATTTTGGTGGTAGGTTTCAATGACCAAAAAAATAGGGAATACCAAATTTGGGGGGAAAACGACGTCGAATGAGGTGGTTTATAGTGACATAGCCTCTTTAGTGGCACTCTATTCACGTTGATGGAAAAAACGGGTTTTCAAACAAAGTATTTAGATTGAGACTAAATTTTGGTGGTAGGTCTGAATGACCAAAAAAATAGGGAATACCAAATTTGGGGAAAAATTACGCCGGATGAGTTGGTTTTTAGTAATATAGGCTCCGTTTTTGCAATCAATTCACGTCGATGGAAAAAAAAGTTTCAAAAATAAAGTTTTCAGATTGAGACGAAATTTTGGTGGTACGTTTCAATGACCAAAAAGAGAGGAAATACCAAATTTGTGGCAAAAAGGATGTCGTATGAGTTGGTTTTAGAAACATAGGGGCCTTATTGGCACTCAGTTCACGTTGATGGAAAAAAAGGGTTTCAAAACAAAGTTTTCTTATTGAGACGAAATTTTGGTGGTAGGTTTCAATGACCAATAGGGAATACCAAATTTGCGGAAAAAAGGATGCCGTATGAGGTGGTTATTAGTCACGTAAGTTCCTTATTAGCACTCAGTTCACGTTGATGGAAAAAAAAGGGTTTCAAAACAAAGTTTTAAGCTTTAGACGATATTTTGGTGGTACGTTTCAAGGACCAAAAAAATAGGGAATACCAAATTTGGGCAAAAAGGACGCTGTATGAGTTGGTTTTTATTAACATAGGCTCCGCATTAACACTCAATTCACGTTGATGGAAAAAAGGGTTTGAAAATAAAGTTTTCAGATTGAGACGAATTTTTGGTGCTAGGTTTCAATGACCAAAAAGAGACGGAATACCATATTTGGGGCGAAAAGGACGTCGTATGAGTTGGTTTTTAGTCACATAAGTTCATTATTAGCACTCAGTTCATGTTGATGGAGAAAAAGGGTTTCAAAACAAAGTTTTCAGATTCAGACGGAATTTTGGTGGTAGGTTTGAATGACAAAAAAAATGGGAATACCAAATTGGCAGCAAAAAGGACGCCGTATGAGGTGGTTTTTAGTCCCATAAGTTCCTTATTAGCACTCAGTTCACGTTGATGGAAAAAATAGGATTTCAAAGCAGAGTTTTCATGTTTAGACGAAATTTTGGTGGTAGGTTTCAATGACCAAAAAAAAAGAGAATACAAAATTTAGGTCAAAAAGGACGCCGTATGAGGTGGTTTTTAGTCACATAGGCTCCTTATTGCCACTCAGTTCACGATGATGGAAAAAAAAGGGTTTCAAAACAAAGTTTTCTGATTAAGACGAAATTTTTGTGGTAGGTTTCAATGAATAAATAAACAGGGAATTCCAAATTTGGGGGGAAAACGTCTTCGAATAAGTTGGTTTTTAGTGACATAGCCTCTTTAGTGGCACTCTGTTCACGTTGATGGAAAAAAAAGGGTTTCAAAACAATGTTTTTAGATTGAGAAGAAATTTTGGTGGTAGGTTTAAAGCACTAAAAAAATAGGGAATACCAAATTTGGGGCAAAAAGTACGCCGTATGAGTTGGTTTTTAGTAACATAGGCTCCGTATTTGCACTCAATTCACGTTGATGGAAAAAAGAGTTTCAAAATAAAGTTTTCACAATGAGACGAAATTTTGGTGGTAGGTTTCAATGACCAAAAAGAGAGGGAAGACCAAATTTGGGGGGAAAAGAACGTCGAATGAGGTGGTTTTTAGTGACATAGCCTCTTTAGTGGCACTCTGCTCACGTTGATGGAAAAAAGGGTTTTAAAACAAAGTTTTCAGATTGAGTCGAAATTTTGGTGGTATGTTTGAATGACAAAAAAAATAAAGAATACCAAATTTGGGGCAAAAATGACGCCGTATGAGGTGGTTTTTAGTAACATAGGCTCCGTTTTTGCACTCAATTCAGGTTGATGGCAAAAAGAGTTTCAAAAATAAAGTTTTCAGATTGAGACGAAATTTTGGTGGTAGGTTTCAATGACCAAAAAGAGAGGAAATACCAAATTTGTGGCAAAAAGGATGTCGTATGAGTTAGGGGCATTATTGGCACTCAGTTCACGTAGATGGAAAAAAAGGGTTTCAAAACAAACTTTTCTTATTGAAACGAAATTTTGGTGGTAGGTTTCAATGACCAATAGGGAATACCAAATTTGCGGCAAAAAATATGCCGTATGAGGTGGTTATTAGTCACATAACTTCCTTATTAGCAAACAGTTCACGTTGATGGAAAAAAACAGGGTTTGAAAAAAAAGTTTTCAGCTTTAGACGAAATTTTGGTGGTACGTTTCAATGACCGAAAAAAATAGGGAATACCAGATTTGGAGCAAAAAGGACGACGTATGAGTTGGTTTTCGTAACATAGGCTACGCATTGGCACTCAATTCACGTTGATGGAAAAAAGGGTTTCAAAATAAAGTTTTCTGATTGAGACGAAATTTTGGTGGTAGGTTTGAATGACCAAATAATAGGGAATACCAAATTTGGGGCAAAAAGGACAACGTATGAGTTGGTTTTTAGTAACATAGGCTCCGCATTGGCACTCAATTCACGTTGATCGAAAAAAGGGTTTGAAATAAAGTTTTCAGATTCAGACGAATTTTTGGTGGTAGGTTTCAATGACCAAAAAGAGACGAAATACCATATTTGGGGCAAAAAGGACATTTTATAAGTTGGTTTTTAGTCACATAAATTCCTTATTAGCACTCAGTTCACGTTGATGGAGAATTAGGGTTTCAAAACAAAGTTTTCAGATTCAGACGGAATTGTGGTGGTAGGTTTCAATGACCAAAAAAACGGAATACCAAATTTGCAGCAAAAAGGACGCCGTATGAGGTGGTTTTTAGTCACATAAGTTCGTTATTAGCACTCAGTTCACGTTGATAGAAAAAATAGGGTTTCAAAACAGAGTTTTCAGCTTTAGACGAAATTTTGGTGGTAGGTTTTAATGACCAAAAAAATAAAGAATACCAAATTTGGGGCAAAAAGGACGCCGTATGAGTTGGTTTTTATTAACATAGGCTCCACATTGGCACTCAATTCACGTTGATGGAAAAAAGGGTTTGAAAATAAAGTTTTCAGATTGAAACGAATTTTTGGTGGTAGGTTTCAATGACCAAAAAGAGACGGAATACCATATTTGGGGCGAAAAGGACGTCGTATGAGTTGGTTTTTAGTCACATAAGTTCCTTATTAGCACTCAGTTCATGTTGATGGAGAAAAAGGGTTTCAAAATAAAGTTTTCAGATTCAGACGGAATTTTGGTGGTAGATTTGAATGACAAAAAAAAAGGGAATACGAAATTGGCAGCAAAAAGGACGTCGTATGAGGTGGTTTTTAGTCCCATAAGTTCATTATTAGCACTCAGTTCACGTTGATGGAAAAAATTGGGTTTCAAAACAGAGTTTTCATCTTTAGACGAAATTTTGGTGGTAGGTTTCAATGACCAAAAAAATAGGGAATACAAAATTTAGGTAAAAAAGGACGCCGTATGAGGTTGTTTTTAGTCACATAGGCTCCTTATTGCCACTCAGTTCACGATGAGGGACAAAAAAGGGTTTCAAAACAAAGTTTTCTGATTGAGGCGAAATTTTTGTGGTAGGTTTCAATGACCAAAAAATAGGGAATACCAAATTTGGGGGGAAAACGACGTCGAATGAGGTGGTTTTTAGTGACATAGCCTCTTTAGTGGCACTCTGTTCACGTTGATGAACAAAAGGGTTTTAAAACAATTTTTTCAGATTCAGACGAAATTTTGGTGGTAGGTTTGAATGACCAAAAAAATAAGGAATACCAAATTTGGGGCAAAAAGTACGTCGTATGAGTTGGTTTTTAGTAACATAGGCTCTGTATTTGCACTCAATTCACGTTGATGGAAAAAAGAGTTTCAAAATAAAGTTTTCAGATTGACACGAAATTTTGTTGGTAAGTTTCAACGAGCAAAAAGAGAGGGAATACCAAATTTGTGGCAAAAAGGATGTCGTATGAGTTGATTTTTAGTAACATAAGGGCCTTATTGGCACTAAGTTCACGTTGATGGAAAAAAAAGGTTTCAAAACAAAGTTTTCTTTTTGAGACGAAATTTTGGTGGTAGGTTTCAACAACCAATAGGGAATACCAAATTTGAGGCAAAAAGGTTGTCGTATGAGGTGGTTATTAGTCACATAAGTTTCTTATTAGCACTCAGTTCACGTTGATGGAAAAAAAAGGGTTTCAAAACAAAGTTTTCAGCTTTAGACGAAATTTTGGTGGTACGTTTCAATGACCAAAAAAATAGGGAATACCAAATTTGGGGCAAAAAGGACATCGTATGAGGTGATTATTAGTCACATAAGTTCCTTATTAGCACTCAGTTCACATTGATGGAGATAAAGGGTTTCAGTACAAAGTTTTCAGATTTAGACGAAATTTTGGTGGTAGGTTTCAATAAGAAACAAAAATGAATACCAAATTTGGGCAAAAAGGACGCTGTATGAGGTGGTTTTTAGTCACATAAGTTCCTTATTTGCACTCAGTTCACGTTGATGGAAAAAAATGTTCTCAAAACAAAGTTTTCAGCTTTAGACGATATTTTGGTGATAGATTTCAATGACCAAAAAAATAGGGAATACAAAATTTAGGGCAAAAAGGACGTCGTATGAGTTTGTTTTTAGTCACATATGCTCCTTATTGCAACTCAGTTCACGATGATGTAAAAAAAGGGTTTCAAAAAAAAGTTTTCTGATTGAGATGAAATTTTGGTGGTAGGTTTCAATGACCAAAAAAATAGGGAATACCAAATTTGGGGGGAAAACGACGTTGAAAGAGGTGGTTTTTAGTGACTTAGCCTCTTTAGTGGTACTCTGTTCACGTTGATGAAAAAAAAAGGTTTTAAAACAAAGTTTTCAGATTGAGACAAAATTTTGGTGGTAGGTTTGAATGACCAAAGAAATAGGGAATACCAACTTTGGGGAAAAAGCACGCTGTATGATTGGTTTTTAGTAAAATAGGCTCCGTATTTGCACTCAATTCACGTTGATGGAAAAAAGAGTTTCAAAATAAAGTTTTCACAATGAGACGAAATTTTTGTGGTAGTTTCAATGACCAAAAAGAGAGGGAATACCAAATTTCGGGGGAAAACAACGTCGAATGAGGTGGTTTTTAGTGACATAGCCTCTCTAGTGGCACTCTGCTCACGTTGATGGAAAAAAAGGGTTTTAAAACAAAGTTTTCAGATTGAGACGAAATTTTGGTGGTAGGTTTGAATGACCAAAAAAATAGGGAATACCAAATTTAGGGCAAAAATGACGCCGTATGAGTTGGTTTTTATTATCATAGGCTCCGTTTTTGCACTAAATTCACGTTGATGGAAAAAAGAGGTTCAAAAATAATGTTTTCAGATTGAGACGAAATTTTGGTGGTAGGTTTCAATGACCAAAAAGAGAGGAAATACCAAATTTGTGGCAAAAAGGATGTCGTATGAGTTGGTTTTAGAAACATAGGGGCCTTATTGGCACTCAGTTCACGTAGATGGAAAAAAAGGGTTTCAAATCAAAGTTTTCTTATTTAGGCAAAATTTTTGTGGTAGGTTTCAATGAACAAAGATATAGGGAATACCAAAATTAGGTCAAAAAGGACGCCGTATGAGGTGGTTTTTAGTCACATAGGCTCCTTATTGCCACTCAGTTGACGATGATGGAAAAAAAAGGGTTTCAAAACAAAGTTTTCAGCTTTAGACGAAATTTTGGTGGTACGTTTCGATGACCAAAAAATAGGGAATACATAATTTGGGGCAAAAAGGATGTCGTATGAGTTGGTTTTAGTAACATAGGCAACGCATTGGCACTCAATTCACGTTGATGGAAAAAAGGGTTTCAAAATAAAGTTTTCTGATTGAGACGTTTGGTGGTAAGTTTGAATGACCAAATAATAGGGAATACCAAATTTGGGGCAAAAAGGACGCCGTATGAGTTGGTTTTTAGTAACATAGGCTCCGCATTGGCACTTAATTCACCTTGGTGGAAAAAAGGGTTTGAAATAAACAGATTCAGACGAAATTTTGGTGGTAGGTTTCAATGACCAAAAAGAGACGAACTACCATATTTGGGGCAAAAAGAAGGTCGTATGAGTTGGTTTATAGTCACATAAGTTCCTTATTAGCACTCAGTTCACGTTGATGGAGAAAAAGGGTTTCAAAACAAAGTTTTCAGATTCAGACGGAATTTTGGTGGTAGGTTTCAATGACCAAAAAAACGGAATACCAAATTCGCAGCACGTAGGATGTCGTATGAGGTGGTTTTTAGTCACATAAGTTCGTTATCAGCACTCAGTTCACGTTGATGGAAAAAATAGGGTTTCAAAACAGAGTTTTCAGCTTTAGACGAAATTTTGGTGGTAGGTTTCAACGACCAAACAAATAGGGAATACCAAATTTGGTGCAAAAAGGACGCCGTATGAGTTGGTTTTTGTTAACATAGGCTCCGCATTGGCACTCAATTCATGTTGATGGAAAAAAGGGTTTGAAAATAAAGTTTTCAGATTAATACGAATTTTTGGTGATAGTTTTCAATGACAAAAAAGAGACAGAATACCATATTTGGGGCGAAAAGTAGTCGTATGAGTATGTTTTTAGTCACATAAGTTCCTTATTAGCACTCAGTTCATGTTGGTGGAGAAAAAGGGTTTCAATTTTTTTTTTCCAGATTCAGACGGAATATTGGTGGTAGGTTTGAATGACAAAAAAAAGGGAATACAAAATTGGCAGCAAAAAGGACGTCGTATGAGGTGGTTTTTAGTCCCATAAGTTCCGTATTAGCACTAAGTTCACGTTGATGGAAAAAATAGGGTTTCAAAACAGAGTTTTCATCTTTAGACGAAATTTTGGTGGTCGGTTTCAATGACCTAAAAAATAGGGAGTACAAAATTTATGTCAAAAAGGACGCCGTATGAGGTGGTTTTTAGTCACTTACGCTCCTTATTGCCACTCAGTTCACGATGATGGAAAAAAAAGGGTTTCAAAACATAGTTTTCTGATTGAGGCGAAATTTTTGTGGTAGGTTTCAATGACCAAAAAAATAGGGAATACAAAATTTAGGTCAAAAAGGACGCCGTATGAGGTGGTTTTTAGTCACATAGGCTCCTTATTGCCACTCAGTTCACGATGATGGAAAAAAAGGGTTTCAAAACAAAGTTTTCTGATTGAGGCAAAATTTTTGTGGTAGGTTTCAATGACCAAAAAAATAGGGAATACCAAATTTAGGGCATAAAGGACGCCGAATGAGGTGGTTTTTAGTGACATAGCCTATTTAGTGGCACTCTGTTCACGGTGATGGAAAAAAGGGTTTTAAACAAAACGTTTTCAGATTGAGACGAATTTTGGTCGTAGGTTTGAATGACCAAAAAAATTGGGAATACCAAATTTGGGGGTAAAACGACGTCGAATGAGGTGGTTTTTAGTGACATAGCCTCTTTTGTGGCACTCTGTTCACGTTGATGGAAAAAAAGGGTTTTAAAACAATGTTTTCAGATTGAGACGAAATTTTGGTGGTAGGTTTGAATGACCAAAGAAATAGGGAATACCAACTTAGGGGAAAAAGGACGCTGTATGAGTTGGTTTTTAGTAACATAGGCTTCGTATTTGCACTCAATTCACGTTGATGGAAAAAAGAGTTTCAAAATAAAGTTTTCACAATGAGACGAAATTTTTGTGGTAGATTTAAATGACCAAAAAGAGAGGGAATACCAAATTTGGGGGGGAAAACAACGTCGAATGAGGTGGTTTTTAGTGACATAGCCTCGTTAGTGGCACTCTGCTCACGTTGATGGAAAAAAGGGTTTTAAAACAAAGTTTTCAGATTGAGACGAAATTTTGGTGGTAGGTTTGAATGACCAAAAAAATAGGGAATACCAAATTTGGGGAAAAAATGACGCCGTATGAGTTGGTTTTTAGTAACATAGGATCCGTTTTTGCACTGAATTCACGTTGATGGAAAAAAGAGTTTCAAAAATAAAGTTTTCAGTTTTAGATGAAATTTTGGTGGTAGGTTTCAATGACCAATAGGGAATACCAAATTTGCGGCAAAAAGGATGCCGTATGAGGTGGTTATTAGTCACGTAAGTTCCTTATTAGCACTCAGTTCACGTTGATGGAAAAAAAAGGGTTTCAAAACAAAGTTTTCAGCTTTAGACGAAATTTTGGTGGTACGTTTCAATGACCAAAAAATAGGGAATACCAAATTTGGGGCAAAAAGGACGTCGTATGAGTTGGTTTTAGTAACATAGGCTACGCATTGGCACTCAATTCACGTTGATGGAAAAAAGGGTTTCAAAACAAATTTTCTGATTGAGACAAAATTTTGGTGGTAGGTTTGAATGACCAAATAATAGGGAATACCAAATTTGGGGCAAAAAGGACGCCGTATGAGTTGGTTTTTAGTAACATAGGCTCTGCATTTGCACTCAGTTCACGTTGATGGAAAAATTGTTTAAAAACAAAGTTTTCAGATTCAGACGAAATTTTGGTGGTAGGTTTCAATGACCAAAAAGAGACGAAATACCATATTTGGGGCAAAAAGGACGTTGTATGAGTTGGTTTTTAGTCACATAAGTTCCTTATTAGCACTCAGTTCACGTTGATGGAGAAAAAGAGTTTCAAAACAAAGTTTTCATATTCAGACGAAATTTTGGTGGTAGGTTTCAATGACCAAAAAAATGGAATACCAAATTCGCAGCAAAAAGGACGCCGTATGAGGTGGTTTTTAGTCACAAAAGTTCGTTATCAGCAGTCAGTTCACGTTGATGGAAAAAATAGGGTCTCAAAACAGAGTTTTCAGCTTTAGACGAAATTTTGGTGGTAGGTTTCAATGACCAAAAAAATAGGGAATACCAAATTTGGGGTAAAAAGGACGCCGTATGAGTTGGTTTTTATTAACATAAGCTCCGCATTGGCACTGAATTCACGTTGATGGAAAAAAGGGTTTGAATATAAAGTTTTCAGATTGAGACGAATTTTTGGTGATAGGTTTCAATGACCAAAAAGAGACGGAATACCATATTTGGGGCGAAAAGGACGTCGTATGAGTTGGTTTTTAGTCACATAAGTTCCTTATTAGCACTCAGTTCATGTTGATGGAGAAAAAGGGTTTCAAAACAAAGTTTTCAGATTCAGACGGAATTTTGGTGGTAGATTTGAATGACAAAAAAAAAGGGATTACGAAATTGGCAGCAAAAAGGACGCCGTATGAGGTGGTTTTTAGTCCCATAAGTTCCTTATTAGCACTCAGTTCACGTTGATGGAAAAAATAGGGTTTCAAAACAGAGTTTTCATCTTTAGACGAAATTTTGGTGGTAGGTTTCAATGACCAAAAAAATAGGGAATACAAAATTTAGGTCAAAAAGGACGCCGTATGAGGTGGTTTTTAGTCACATAGGCTCCTTATTGCCACTCATTTCACGATGATGAAAAAAAGGGTTTCAAAACAAAGTTTTCTGATTGAGGCAAAATTTTTGTGGTAGGTTTCAATGACCAAAAAAATAGGGAATACCAAATTTGGGGGGAAAACGACGTCGAATGAGGTGGTTTTTAATGACATAGCCTCTTTAGTGGCACTCTGTTCACGTTGATGGAAAAAAAGGGTTTTAAAGTAAAAGTTTTCAGATTGAGACGAATTTTGGTGGTAGGTTTGAATGACCAAAAAAATAGGGAATACCAAATTTGGGGGTAAAACGACGTCGAATGAGGTGGTTTTTAGTGACATAGCCTCTTTAGTGGCACTCTGTTCACGTTGATGGAAAAAAGGGTTTTAATACAATGTTTTCAGATTGAGACGAAATTTTGGTTGTAGGTTTGAATGGCCAAAGAAATAGGGAATACCAACTTTGGGGAAAAAGGACGCTGTATAAGTTGGTTTTTAGTAACATAGGCTTCGTATTTGCACTCAATTCACGTTGATGGAAAAAAGAGTTTCAAAATAAAGTTTTCACAATGAGACGAAATTTTTGTGGTGGGTTTAAATGACCAAAAAGAGAGGGAATACCAAATTTGGGGGGGAAACAACGTCGAATGAGGTGGTTTTTAGTGACATAGCCTCGTTAGTGGCACTCTGCTCACGTTGATGGAAAAAAGCGTTTTAAAACAAAGTTTTCAGATTGAGACGAAGTTTTGGTGATAGGTTTGAATGACCAAAAAAATAGGGAATACCAAATTTGGGGAAAAAATGACGCCGTATGAGTTGGTTTTTAGTAACATAGGATCCGTTTTTGCACTGAATTCACGTTGATGGAAAAAAGAGTTTCAAAAATAAAGTTTTCAGTTTGAGATGAAATTTTGGTGGTAGGTTTCAATGACCAATAGGGAATACTAAATTTACGGCAAAAAGGATGCCGTATGAGGTGGTTATGAGTCACGTAAGTTCCTTATTAGCACTCAGTTCATGTTGATGGAAAAAAAAAGTGTTTCAAAACAAAGTTTTCAACTTTAGACGAAATTTTGGTGGTAGGTTTGAATGACCAAAAAATAGGGAATACCAAATTTGGGGCAAAAAGGACGTCGTATGAGTTGGTTTTAGTAACATAGGCTACGCATTGGCACTCAATTCACGTTGATGGAAAAAAGGGTTTCAAAACAAAGTTTTCTGATTGAGACAAAATTTTGGTGGTAGGTTTGAATGACCAAATAATAGGGAATACCAAATTTGGGGCAAAAAGGACGCCGTATGAGTTGGTTTTTAGTAACATAGGCTCTGCATTGGCACTTAATTCACGTTGGTGGAAAAAAGGGTTTGAAATAAAGTTTTCAGATTCAGACGAATTTTGGTGGTAGGTTTCAGTGACCAAAAAGAGAGGAAATACCATATTTGGGGCAAAAAGAAGGTCGTATGAGTTGGTTTTTAGTCACATAAGTTCCTTATTAGCACTCAGTTCACGTTGATGGAGAAAAAGGGTTTCAAAACAAAGTTTTCAGATTCAGACGGAATTTTGGTGGTAGGTTTCAATGACCAAAAATACGGAATACCAAATTCGCAGCACGAAGGACGTCGTATGAGGTGGTTTTTAGTAACATAAGTTCGTTATCAGCACTCAGTTCACGTTGATGGAAAAAATAGGGTTTCAAAACAGAGTTTTCAGCTTTAGACGAAATTTTGGTGGTAGGTTTCAATGACCAAAAAAATAGGGAATACCAAATTTGGGCAAAAAGGACGCTGTATGAGTTTTTATTAACATAGGCTCCGCATTGGCACTCAATTCATGTTGATGGAAAAAAGGGTTTGAAAATAAAGTTTTCAGATTGAGACGAATTTTTGGTGATAGGTTTCAATGACCAAAAAGAGATGGAATACCATATTTGGGGCGAAAAGGACGTCGTATGAGTATGTTTTTAGTCACATAAGTTCCTTATTAGCACTCAGTTCATGTTGATGGAGAAAAAGGGTTTCAAAACAAAGTTTTTAGATTCAGACGGAATTTTGGTGGTAGGTTTGAATGACAAAAAAAAGGGAATACGAAATTGGCAGCAAAAAGGACGTCGTATGCGGTGGTTTTTAGTCCCATAAGTTCCTTATTAGCACTCAGTTCATGGTTATGGAAAAAATAGGGTTTCAAAACAGAGTTTTCATCTTTAGACGAAATTTTGGTGGTAGGTTTCAATGACCTAAAAAATAGGGAATACAAAATTTAGGTCAAAAAGGACGTCGTATGAGTTGGTTTTTAGTCACATAAGTTCCTTATTAGCACTCAGTTCACGTTGATGGAGAAAAAGGGTTTCAAAACAAAGTATTGAGATTCATACCAATTTTGGTGGTAGGTTTCAATGACAAAAAAATCGGAATACCAAATTTGCAGCAAAAAGGACGCCGTACGAGGTGGTTTTTAGTCACATAAGTTCGTTATCAGCACTCAGTTCACGTTGATGGAAAAAATAGGGTTTCAAAACAGAGTTTTCAGCATTAGACGAAATTTTGGTGGTAGGTTTCAATGACGAAAAAAATAGGGAATACCAAATTTGGGGCAAAAAGGACGCCGTATGAGTTGGTTTTTTTTAACATAGGCTCCGCATTGGCACTCAATTCACGTTGATCGAAAAAAGGGTTTGAAAATAAAGTTTTCAGATTGAGACGAATTTTTGGTGATAGGTTTCAATGACCAAAAAGAGACGGAATACCATATTTGGGGCGAAAAGGACGTCGTATGAGTTGGTTTCTAGTCACATAAGTTCCTTATTAGCACTCAGTTCACGTTGATGGAGAAAAAGGGTTTCAAAACAAATTTTTCAGATTCAGACGGAATTTTGGTGGTAGGTTTGAATGACAAAAAAAAAGGGAATACCAAATTGGCAGCAAAAAGGACGCCGTATGAGGTGGTTTTTTGTCCCATAATTTCCTTATTAGCACTCAGTTCACGTTGATGGAAAAAATAGGGTTTCAAAACAGAGTTTTCATCTTTAGACGAAATTTTGGTGGTAGGTTTCAATGACCAAAAAAATATGGAATACGAAATTTAGGTCAAAAAGGACGCCGTATGAGTTGGTTTTTAGTCACATAAGCTCCTTATTGCCACTCAGTTCACGATGATGGAAAAAAAAGGTTTAAAAACATAGTTTTCTGATTGAGGCAAAATTTTTGTGGTAGGTTTCAATGACCAAAAAAATAGGGAATACCAAATTTGGGGGTAAAACGACGTCGAATAAGGTGGTTTTTAGTGACATAGCCTCTTTAGTGGCACTCTGTTCACGTTGATGGAAAAAAGGGTTTCAAAACAATGTTTTCAGATTGAGAAGAAATTTTGGTGGTAGGTTTGAATGACCAAAAAAATAGGGAATACCAAATTTGGGGCAAAAAGTACGCCGTATGAGTTGGTTTTTAGTAAAATAGGCTCCGTATTTGCACTCAATTCACGTTGATGGAAAAAAGAGTTTCAAAATAAAGTTTTCAGAATGAGAGAAAATTTTGTTGGTAAGTTTCAATGACCAAAAAGAGAGGGAATACCAAATTTGTGGCAAAAAGGATGTCGTATGAGTTGATTTTTAGTAACATAGGGGCCTTATTGACACTCAATTCACGTTGTTGGAAAAAAAGGGTTTCAAAATAAAGTTTTCTTATTGAGACGAAATTTTGGTGGTAGATTTCAATTACCAATAGGGAATACCAAATTTGCGGCAGAAAGGATGACGTATGAGGTGGTTATTAGTCACATAAGTTCCTTATTAGCACTCAGTTCACGTTGATAGAAAAAAAGGTTCTCAAAACAAAGTTTTGAGCTTTAGACGATATTTTGGTGGTAGATTTCAATGACCAAAAAAATAGGGAATACAAAATTGAGGGCAAAAAGGATGTCGTATGAGTTGGTTTTAGTAACATAGGCTCCGTATTGGCACTCAATTCACGTTGATGGCAAAAAGGGTTTCAAAATAAAGGTTTCTGAATGAGACGAAATTTTGGTGGTAGGTTTGAATGACCAAAAAATAGGGAATACCAAATTTGGGGCAAAAAGGACGCCGTATGAGTTGGTTTTTAGTAACATAGGCTCCGCATTGGCACTCAATTCACGTTGAAGGAAAAAAGGATTCGAAATAAAGTTTTCGGATTCAGACGAAATTTTGGTGGTAGGTTTCAATGACCAAAAATAGACGAAATACCATATTTGGGGCAAAAAGGTCGTCGTATGAGTTAGTTTTTAGTCACATAAGTTCCTTATTAGCACTCAGTTCACGTTGATGGAGGAAAAGGGTTTCAAAACAAAGTTTTCAGATTGAGACGGAATTTTGGGGTTAGGTTTCAATGACAAAAAAAACGGAATACCAAATTTGCAGCAAAAAGGACGCCGTATGAGGTGGTTTTTAGTAACATAAGTTCGTTATCAGCACTCAGTTCACGTTGATGGAAAAAATAGGGTTTCAAAACAGAGTTTTCAGCTTTAGACGAAATTTTGGTGGTAGGTTTCAATGACCAAAAAAATAGGGAATACCAAATTTGGGCAAAAAGGACGCTGTATGAGTTTTTATTAACATAGGCTCCGCATTGGCACTCAATTCATGTTGATGGAAAAAAGGGTTTGAAAATAAAGTTTTCAGATTGAGACGAATTTTTGGTGATAGGTTTCAATGACCAAAAAGAGATGGAATACCATATTTGGGGCGAAAAGGACGTCGTATGAGTATGTTTTTAGTCACATAAGTTCCTTATTAGCACTCAGTTCATGTTGATGGAGAAAAAGGGTTTCAAAACAAAGTTTTTAGATTCAGACGGAATTTTGGTGGTAGGTTTGAATGACAAAAAAAAAGGGAATACGAAATTGGCAGCAAAAAGGACGTCGTATGCGGTGGTTTTTAGTCCCATAAGTTCCTTATTAGCACTCAGTTCATGGTTATGGAAAAAATAGGGTTTCAAAACAGAGTTTTCATCTTTAGACGAAATTTTGGTGGTAGGTTTCAATGACCTAAAAAATAGGGAATACAAAATTTAGGTCAAAAAGGACGTCGTATGAGTTGGTTTTTAGTCACATAAGTTCCTTATTAGCACTCAGTTCACGTTGATGGAGAAAAAGGGTTTCAAAACAAAGTATTGAGATTCATACCAATTTTGGTGGTAGGTTTCAATGACAAAAAAATCGGAATACCAAATTTGCAGCAAAAAGGACGCCGTACGAGGTGGTTTTTAGTCACATAAGTTCGTTATCAGCACTCAGTTCACGTTGATGGAAAAAATAGGGTTTCAAAACAGAGTTTTCAGCATTAGACGAAATTTTGGTGGTAGGTTTCAATGACGAAAAAAATAGGGAATACCAAATTTGGGGCAAAAAGGACGCCGTATGAGTTGGTTTTTTTTAACATAGGCTCCGCATTGGCACTCAATTCACGTTGATCGAAAAAAGGGTTTGAAAATAAAGTTTTCAGATTGAGACGAATTTTTGGTGATAGGTTTCAATGACCAAAAAGAGACGGAATACCATATTTGGGGCGAAAAGGACGTCGTATGAGTTGGTTTCTAGTCACATAAGTTCCTTATTAGCACTCAGTTCACGTTGATGGAGAAAAAGGGTTTCAAAACAAATTTTTCAGATTCAGACGGAATTTTGGTGGTAGGTTTGAATGACAAAAAAAAAGGGAATACCAAATTGGCAGCAAAAAGGACGCCGTATGAGGTGGTTTTTTGTCCCATAATTTCCTTATTAGCACTCAGTTCACGTTGATGGAAAAAATAGGGTTTCAAAACAGAGTTTTCATCTTTAGACGAAATTTTGGTGGTAGGTTTCAATGACCAAAAAAATATGGAATACGAAATTTAGGTCAAAAAGGACGCCGTATGAGTTGGTTTTTAGTCACATAAGCTCCTTATTGCCACTCAGTTCACGATGATGGAAAAAAAAGGTTTAAAAACATAGTTTTCTGATTGAGGCAAAATTTTTGTGGTAGGTTTCAATGACCAAAAAAATAGGGAATACCAAATTTGGGGGTAAAACGACGTCGAATAAGGTGGTTTTTAGTGACATAGCCTCTTTAGTGGCACTCTGTTCACGTTGATGGAAAAAAAGGGTTTCAAAACAATGTTTTCAGATTGAGAAGAAATTTTGGTGGTAGGTTTGAATGACCAAAAAAATAGGGAATACCAAATTTGGGGCAAAAAGTACGCCGTATGAGTTGGTTTTTAGTAAAATAGGCTCCGTATTTGCACTCAATTCACGTTGATGGAAAAAAGAGTTTCAAAATAAAGTTTTCAGAATGAGAGAAAATTTTGTTGGTAAGTTTCAATGACCAAAAAGAGAGGGAATACCAAATTTGTGGCAAAAAGGATGTCGTATGAGTTGATTTTTAGTAACATAGGGGCCTTATTGACACTCAATTCACGTTGTTGGAAAAAAAGGGTTTCAAAATAAAGTTTTCTTATTGAGACGAAATTTTGGTGGTAGATTTCAATTACCAATAGGGAATACCAAATTTGCGGCAGAAAGGATGACGTATGAGGTGGTTATTAGTCACATAAGTTCCTTATTAGCACTCAGTTCACGTTGATAGAAAAAAAAGGTTCTCAAAACAAAGTTTTGAGCTTTAGACGATATTTTGGTGGTAGATTTCAATGACCAAAAAAATAGGGAATACAAAATTTAGGGCAAAAAGGATGTCGTATGAGTTGGTTTTAGTAACATAGGCTCCGTATTGGCACTCAATTCACGTTGATGGCAAAAAGGGTTTCAAAATAAAGGTTTCTGAATGAGACGAAATTTTGGTGGTAGGTTTGAATGACCAAAAAATAGGGAATACCAAATTTGGGGCAAAAAGGACGCCGTATGAGTTGGTTTTTAGTAACATAGGCTCCGCATTGGCACTCAATTCACGTTGAAGGAAAAAAGGATTCGAAATAAAGTTTTCGGATTCAGACGAAATTTTGGTGGTAGGTTTCAATGACCAAAAATAGACGAAATACCATATTTGGGGCAAAAAGGTCGTCGTATGAGTTAGTTTTTAGTCACATAAGTTCCTTATTAGCACTCAGTTCACGTTGATGGAGGAAAAGGGTTTCAAAACAAAGTTTTCAGATTGAGACGGAATTTTGGTGTTAGGTTTCAATGACAAAAAAACGGAATACCAAATTTGCAGCAAAAAGGACGCCGTATGAGGTGGTTTTTAGTCACATAAGTTCGTTATCAGCACTCAGTTCACGTTGATGGAAAAAATAGGGTTTCAAAACAGAGTTTTCAGCTTTAGACGAAATTTTGGTGGTAGGTTTCAATGACGAAAAAATAGGGAATACCAAATTTGGGGCGAAAAGGACGCCGTATGAGTTGGTTTTTATTAACATAGGCTCCGCATTGGCACTCAATTCACGTTGATCGAAAAAAGAGTTTGAAAATAAAGTTTTCAGATTGAGACGAATTTTTGGTGATAGGTTTCAATGCCCAAAAAGAGACGGAATACCATATTTGGGGCGAAAAGGACGTCGTATGAGTTGGTTTTTAGTCACATAAGTTCCTATTAGCACTCAGTTCACGTTGATGGAGAAAAAGGGTTTTTTAACAAAATTTTCAGATTCAAACGGAATTTTGGTGGTAGGTTTGAATGACAAAAAAAAAGGGAATACCAAATTGGCAGCAAAAAGGACGCCGTATGAGGTGGTTTTTAGTCCCATAAGTTCTTTATTAGCACTCAGTTCACGTTGATGGAAAAAATAGGGTTTCAAAATAGAGTTTTCATCTTGAGACGAAATTTTGGTGGTAGGTTTCAATGACCAAAAAAATATGGAATACGAAATTTAGGTTAAAAAGGACGCCGTATGAGTTGGTTTTTAGTCACTTAGGCTCCTTATAGCCACTCAGCTCTCGATGATGGAAAAAAAAGGGTTTCAAAACATAGTTTTCTGATTGAGGCAAAATTTTTGTTGTAGGTTTCAATGACCAAAAAATTAGGGAATACCAAATTTAGGTGTAAAACGACGTCGAATGAGGTGGTTTTTAGTGACATAGCCTCTTTAGTGGCACTCTGTTCACGTTGATGGAAAAAAGGGTTTTAAAATAATGTTTTCAGATTGAGAAGAAATTTTGGTGGTAGGTTTGAATGACCAAAAAAATAGGGAATACCAAATTTGGGGCAAAAAGTACGTCGTATGAGTTGGTTTTTAGTAAAATAGGCTCCGTATTTGCACTCATTTCACATTGATGGAAAAAAGAGTTTCAAAAGAAAGTTTTCAGATTGAGAGAGAATTTTGTTGGTAAGTTTCAATGAGAAAAAAGAGAGGGAATACCAAATTTGTGGCAAAAAGGATGTCGTATGAGTTGATTTTTAGTAACATAGGTGCCTTATTGACACTCAGTTCACGTTGATGGAAAAAAAGGGTTTCAAAACAAAGTTTTCAGATTGAGACGAAATTTTGGTGGTAGGTTTCAATGACCAAAAAATAGGGAATACCAAATTTGGGGGGAAAACGACGTCGAATGAGGTGGTTTTTAGTGACATAGCCTCTTTAGTGGCACTCTGTTCACGTTGATGGAAAAAAAGCGTTTTAAAACATAGTTTTGAGATTGAGACAAAATTTTGGTGGTAGGTTTGAATGACCAAAGAAATAGGGAATACCAACTATGGGGAAAAAGGACGCTGTATGATTTGGTTTTTAGTAACATAGGCTCCGTATTTGCACCCAATTCACGTTGATGGAAAAAAGAGTTTCAAAATAAAGTATTCACAATGAGACGAAATTTTGGTGCTAGGTTTCAATGACCAAAAAGAGAGGGAATACCAAATTTGGGGGGAAAACAACGTCGAATGAGGTGGTTTTTAGTGACATAGCCTCTTTAGTGGCACTCTGCTCACGTTGATGGAAAAAAAGGGTTTTAAAACAAAGTTTTCAGATTGAGACGGAATTTTGGTGGTAGGTTTGAAAGACCAAAAAAATATCGAATACCAAATTTGGGGCAAAAATGACGCCGTATGAGTTGGTTTTTAGTAACATAGGCTCCGTTTTTGCACTCAATTCACGTTGATGGAAAAAAGAGTTTCAAAAATAAAGTTTTCAGATTGAGACGAAATTTTGGTGGTAAGTTTCAATGACCAAAAAGAGAGAAAATACCAAATTTGTGGCAAAATGGATGTCGTATGAGTTGGTTTTTGAAACATAGGGGCCTTATTGGCACTCAGTTCACGTAGATGGAAAAAAACGGTTTCAAAACAAAGTTTTCTTATTGAGACGAAATTTTGGTGGTAGGTTTCAATGACCAATAGGGAATACCAAATTTGTGGCAAAAAGGATGTCGTATGAGGTGGTTATTAGTCACATAAGTTCCTTATTAGCGCTCAGTTCACGTTGATGGAAAAAAAGGGTTTCAAAACAAAGTTTTCAGCTTTAGACGAAATTTCGGTAGTACGTTTCAATGACCAAAATAAATAGGGAATACCAAATTTGGGGCAAAAAGGACGCCGTAAGAGTTGCTTTTTAGTAACATAGGCACCGCATTTGCAGTTAACTCACGTTGATGGAAAAAAGGGTTTAAAATAAAGTTTTCAGATTCAGACGAAATTTTGGTGGTTGGTTTCAATGACCAAAAATAGACGAAATACCATATTTGGGGCAAAAAGGACGTCGTATGAGTTGGTTTTTAGTCACATAAGTTCCTTATTAGCACTCAGTTCACGTTGATGGAGAAAAAGGGTTTCAAAACAAAGTTTTCAGATTCAGACGAAATTTTGGTGGTAGGTTCGAATGACCAAAGAAATAGGGAATACTAAATTTGAGGAAAAAGGATGTTGTATGAGTTGGTTTTTAGTAACATAGGCTCCGTATTGCACTCAATTCACGTTGATTGAAAAAATAGTTTCAAAATAAAGTTTTCAGATTGAGAGAAAATTTTCTTGGTAAGTTTGAATGACAAAAAAGAGAGGGAATACCAGTGGCAAAAAGGATGTCGAATGAGTTGATTATTAGTAACATAGGGGCCTTATTGACACTCGGTTCACGTTGATGGAAAAAAAAGTTTTCAAAACAAAGTTTTCTTATTGAGACGAAATTTTGGTGGTAGGATTCAATGACCAAAAAAATAGGGAATAGCAAATTTGGGGGGAAAACGACGTCGAATGAGGTGATTTATAGTGACATAGCCTCTTTAGTGGCACTCTGTTCACGTTGATGGAAAAAAAGGGTTTTAAAGCAAAGTTTTTAGATTGAGACGAAATTTTAGTGGTAGGTCTGAATGACCAAAAAATTAGGGAATACCAAATTTTGGGAAAAAGGACGCCGTATGAGTTGGTTTTTAGTAACATACGCTCCGTATTTGCACTCAATTCACGTTGATGGAAAAAAAAATTCAAAAATAAAGTTTTCAGATTGAGGCGAAATTTTGTTGGTAGGTTTGAATGACCAAAAAGAGAGGAAATACCAAATTTGTGGCAAAAAGGATGTCGTATGAGTTGGTTTTAGAAACATAGGGGCCTGATTGTCACTCAGTTCACGTTGATGGAAAAAAGGGTTTCAAAACAAAGTTTTCTTATTGAGACGAAATTTTGGTGGTAGGTTTCAATGACCAATAGGTAATACCAAATTTGGGGGAAAAAGGACGTCGTATGAGTTGGTTTTTAGTAACATAGTCTCCGCATTGGCACTCAATTCACGTTGATGGAAAAAAGCGTTTCAAACTAAAGTTTTCTGATTGAGACCAAATTTTGGTGGTAGGTTTGAATGACAAAAAAAATAGGGATTATCAAATTTGGGGCAAAAACGACACCGTATGAGTTGGATTTTAGTAACATAGGCTCCGCATTGGCACTCAATTCACGTTGATGGCAAAAAGGGTTTCAAAATAAAGTTTTCTGAATGACACGAAATTTTGGTGGTAGGTTTGAATGACCAAAAAATAGGGAATACCAACTTTGGGGCAAAAAGGACGCCGTATGAGTTGGTTTTTAGTAACATAGGCTCCGCATTGGCACTCAATTCACTTTGATGGAAAAAAGGGTTTGAAATAAAGTTTACAGATTCAGACGAAATTTTGGTGGTAGGTTTCAATGACCAAAAAGAGACGAAATACCATATTTGGGGCAAAAAGGACGTCGTATGAGTTGGTTTTTAGTCACATAAGTTCCTTATTAGCACTCATTTCACGTTGATGGAGAAAAAGGGTTTCAAAACAAAGTATTCAGATTCAGACCGAATTTTGGTGGTAGGTTTCAATGACAAAAAAACGGAATACCAAATTTGCAGCAAAAAGGACGCCGTATGAGATGGTTTTTAGTCACATAAGTTCGTTATCAGCACTCAGTTCACGTTGATGGAAAAAATAGGGTTTCAAAACAGAGTTTTTAGCATTAAACGAAATTTTGGTGATAGGTTTCAATGACGAAAAAATAGGGAATACCAAATTTGGGGCAAAAAGGTCGCCGTATGAGTTTGTTTTTATTAACATAGGCTCCGCATTGGCACTCAATTCACGTTGATCGAAAAAAGGGTTTGAAAATAAAGTTTTCAGATTGAGACGAATTTTTGGTGATAGGTTTCAATGACCAAAAAGAGACGGAATACCATATTTGGGGCGAAAAGGACGTCGTATGAGTTGGTTTTTAGTCACATAACTTCCTTATTAGCACTCAGTTCACGTTGATGGATAAAAAGGGTTTCAAAACAAATTTTTCAGATTCAAACGGAACTTTGGTGGTAGGTTTGAATGACAAAAAAAAAGGGAATACCAAATTGGCAGCAAAAAGGACGTCGTATGAGGTGGTCTTTTGTCCCATAAGTTCCTTATTAGCACTCAGTTCACGTTGATGGAAAAAATAGGGTTTCAAAACATAGTTTTCATCTTTAGACAAAATTTTGGTGGTAGGTTTCAATGACCAAAAAAATATGGAATACGAAATTTAGGTCAAAAAGGACGCAATATGAGTTGGTTTTTAGTCACATAAGCTCCTTATTGCCACTCAGTTCACGATGATGGAAAAAAAAGGGTTTCAATACATAGTTTTCTGATTGAGGCAAAATTTTTGTGGTAGGTTTCAATGACCAAAAAAATAGGGAATACCAAATTTGGGGGTAAAACGACGTCGAATGAGGTGATTTTTAGTGACATAGCCTCTTTAGTGGCACTCTGTTCACATTGATGGAAAAAAAGGGTTTTAAAACAATGTTTTCAGATTGAGAAGAAATTTTGGTGGTAGGTTTGAATGACCCAAAAAATAGGGAATACCAAATTTGGGGCAAAAAGTACGCCGTATGAGTTGGTTTTTAGTAAAATAGGCTCCGTATTTGCACTCAATTCACGTTGATGGAAAAAAGAGTTTCAAAATAAAGTTTTCAGATTGAGAGAAAATTTTGTTGGTAAGTTTCAATGACCAAAAAGAGAGGGAATACCAAATTTGTGGCAAAAAGGATGTCGTATGAGTTGATTTTTAGTAACATAGGGGCCTTATTGACACTCAGTTCACGTTGTTGGAAAAAAAGGGTTTCAAAATACAGTTTTCTTATTGAGACGAAATTTTGGTGGTAGATTTCAATTACCAATAGGGAATACCAAATTTGCGGCAGAAAGGATGACGTATGAGGTGGTTATTAGTCACATAAGTTCCCTATTAGCACTCAGTTCACGTCGATGGAAAAAAAAGGTTCTCAAAACAAAGTTTTCAGCTTTAGACGATATTTTGGAGGTAGATTTCAATGACCAAAAAAATAGGGAATACAAAATTTAGGGCAAAAAGGACGCCGTATGAGTTGGTTTTAGTAACATAGGCTCCGCATTGGCACTCAATTCACGTTGATGGCAAAAAGGGTTTCAAAATAAAGTTTTCTGAATGAGACGAAATTTCGGTGGTAGGTTTAAATGACCAAAAAATAGGGAATACCAAATTTGGGGCAAAAAGGACGTCGTATGAGTTGGTTTTTAGTAACATAGGCTCCGCATTGGCACTCAATTCACGTTTGATGGAAAAAAGGGTTTCAAAATAAAGTTTTCTGATTGAGACGAAATTTTGGTGGTAGGTTTCAATGACCAAAAAAATAGGGAATACCAAATTTGGGGGGAAAACGACGTCGAATGAGGTGGGTTTTACTGACATAGCCTCTTTAGTGGCACTCTGTTCACGTTGATGGAAAAAAGGGTTTTAAAACAAAGTTTTGAAATTGAGACAAAATTTTGGTTGTAGGTTTGAATGACCAAAGAAATAGGGAATACCAACTTTGGGGAAAAAGGACGCTGTATGATTTGGTTTTTAGTAACATAGGCTCCGTATTTGCACTCAATTCACGTTGATGGAAAAAAGAGTTTCAAAATAAAGTTTTCACAATGAGACGAAATTTTGGTGCTAGGTTTCAATGACCAAAAAGAGAGGGAATACCAAATTTGGGGGGAAAACAACGTCGAATGAGGTGGTTTTTAGTGACATAGCCTCTTTAGTGGCACTCTGCTCACGTTGATGGAAAAAAAGGGTTTTAAAACAAAGTTTTCAGATTGAGACGAAATTTTGGTGGTAGGTTTGAATGACCAAAAAAATATGGAATACCAAATTTGGGGAAAAAATGACGCCGTATGAGTTGGTTTTTAGTAACATAGGCTCCGTTTTTGCACTCAATTCACGTTGATGGAAAAAAGAGTTTCAAAAATAAAGTTTTCCGATTGAGACGAAATTTTGGTGGTAAGTTTCAATGACCAAAAAGAGAGGAAATACCAAATTTGTGGCAAAAAGGATGTCGTATGAGTTGGTTTTAGAAACATAGGGGCCTTATTGGCACTCAGTTCACGTAGATGGAAAAAAACGGTTTCAAAACAAAGTTTTCTTATTGAGACGAAATTTTGGTGATAGGTTTCAATGACCAATAGGGAATACCAAATTTGCGGCAAAAAGGATGCCGTATGAGGTGGTTATTAGTCACATAAGTTCCTTATTAGCGCTCAGTTCACGTTGATGGAAAAAAAAAAGGGTTTCAAAACAAAGTTTTCAGCTTTAGACGAAATTTCGGTAGTACGTTTCAATGACCAAAAAAAATAGGGAATACCAAATTTCGAGCAAAAAGGACGCCGTATGAGTTGGTTTTTAGTAACATAGGCTCCGCATTTGCACTTAATTCACGTTGATGGAAAAAAGGGTTTGAAATAAAGTTTTCAGATTCAGACGAAATTTTGGTGGTTGGTTTCAATGACCAAAAATAGACGAAATACCATATTTGGGGCAAAAAAGACGTCGTATGAGTGCGTTTTTAGTCACATAAGTTCCTTATTAGCACTCAGTTCACGTTGATGGAGAAAAAGGGTTTCAAAACAAAGTTTTCAGATTCAGACGAAATTTTGGTGGTAGGTTCGAATGACCAAAGAAATAGGGAATACTAAATTTGAGGAAAAAGGATGTTGTATGAGTTGGTTTTTAGTAACATAGGCTCCGTATTTGCATTCAATTAACGTTGATGGAAAAAATAGGGTTTCAAAACAGAGTTTTCAGCTTTAGACGAAATTTTGGTGGTAGGATTCAATGACGAAAAAAATAGGGAATACCAAATTTGCGGCAAAAAGGACGTTGTATGAGTTGGTTTTTATTAACATAGGCTCCGCATTGGAACTCAATTCACGTTGATGAAAAAAGGGTTTGAAAACAAAGTTTTTAGATTGAGACGAAATTTTTGTGGTAGGTTTGAATGACCAAAAAAATAGGGAATACCATATTTGGGGCAAAAAGGACCTCGTATGAGTTGGTTTTTAGTCACATAAGTTCCTTATTAGCACTCAGTTCACGATGATGGAAAAAAAAGGGTTTCAAAACAAAAGTTTTCTGATTGAGGTGAAATTTTTGTGGTAGGTTTCAATGACCAAAAAATTAGGGAATACCAAATTTTGGGAAAAAGGACGCCGTATGAGTTGGTTTTTAGTAACATACGCTTCGTATTTGCACTCAATTCACGTTGATGGAAAAAAAAAATTCAAAAATAAAGTTTTCAGGTTGAGGCGAAATTTTGTTGGTAGGTTTCAATGACCAAAAAGAGAGGAAATACCAAATTTGTGGTAAAAAGGATGTCGTATGAGTTGGTTTTAGAAACATAGGGGCCTGATTTTCACTCAGTTCACGTTGATGGAAAAAAGGGTTTCAAAACAAAGTTTTCTTATTGAGACGAAATTTTGGTGGTAGGTTTCAATGACCAATAGGTAATACCAAATTTGGGGGAAAAAGGACGTCGTATGAGTTGGTTTTTAGTAACATAGGCTCTGCATTGGCACTCAATTCATGTTGATGGAAAAAAGCGTTTCAAACTAAAGTTTTCTGATTCAGACGAAATTTTGGTGGTAGGTTTGAATGACCAAAAAAATAGGGATTATCAAATTTGGGCAAAAAGGACGCCGTATGAGTTGGATTTTAGTAACATAGGCTCCGCATTGGCACTCAATTCACGTTGATGGAAAAAAAAGGTTTGAAATAAAGTTTTCAGATTCAGACGAAATTTTGGTGGTAGGTTTTAATGACCAAAAAGAGATGAAATACTATATTTGGGGCAAAAAGGACGTCGTATTAGTTGGTTTTTAGTCACATAAGTTCCTTATTAGCACTCAGTTCACGTTGATGGAGAAAAAGGGTTTCAAAACAAATTTTCAGATTCAGACGAAATTTTGGTGGAAGGTTTCAATGACAAAAAAAAACGGAATACCAAATTTACCGCAAAAAGGACGCCGTATGAGGTGGTTTTTGGTCACATAGGCTCCTTTTTGGTACTCAATTCACGTTGATGGAAAAAAAGGGTTTCAAAACAAAGTTTTCTGATTGAGACAAAATTTTGGTGGTAGGTTTCAATGACCAAAAAAATAGGAAGTACCAAATTTGGGTGGAAAAGGACGTCGTATGAGATGTTTTTAGTCACATATGCTCTTTAGTGGCACTCGGTTCACGTTGATGGAAAAAAAAGGGTTTTTAAAAAAAAGTTTTCAGATTGAAATGAAATTTTGGTGGTAGGTTTGAATGGCCAACAAAAAATAGGGAATACCAAATTTGATGCAAAAAAGACGCATTATGAGTTGGTTTTTAGTAACATAGGCTTCATATTGGCACTCAATTCACGTTGATGGAAAAAAGGGTTTCAAAATAAAGTTGCAAATTAAGACGAAATTTTGGTGGTAGTTTCAATGACCAAAATGAGAGGGAATACCTAATTTGGGGCAGAAAGGACACCGTATGAGGTGGCTTTTAGTCGCATAAGTTCCTTATTAGCACTGCGTTTACGTTGTTTGATAAAAAGGGTTTCAAAACAAAGTATTCAGATTGAGATGAAATTTTGGTGGTAGGTTTCAATGACCAAAAAAATAGGGAATACCAAATTTGCGACAAAAAGGACGCCGTATGAGGTGGTTATTAGACACATAAGTTCCTTATTAGCACTCAATTCACGTTTATGGAAAAAAGGGTTTCAAAACAAAGTTTTCAGACTTAGCCGAAATTTGGTGGTAGGTTTCAATGACCAAAAAGATAGGGAATACCAAATGTTGGGCAAAAGAGACGCCGTATGATGTGGTTTTTAGTCACATAGACTCCTTATTGTCAATTAGTTCACGTTAATGGAAAAAAAGGGTTTCAAAACAATGTTTGCAGATTGAGTCAAAATTTTGGGGGTAGATTTCAATGACCAAAAAAATTGGGAATACCAAATTTGGGGCAAAAAGGAAGTCGTATGATGTGGTTTTTAGTCACTTAGACTCCTTATTGTCACTTAGGTCACGTTAATGGAAAAAAAGGGTTTCAAAACAATGTTCGCAGATTGAGACAAAATTTTGAGGGTAGATTTCAATGACCAAAAAAATAGGGAATACCAAATTTGGGGCAAAAAGGACGCTGTATGAGTTGGTTTTTAGTAACATAGGCAAGTTATTTGCACTCAGTTCACATTGATGGGAAAAAGGGTTTCAAAACAAAGTTTTCAGATTGAGACGAATTTTGGTGGTAGGTTTCAATGAACAAAAAATAGGAAATACCTAATTTGGGGAAAAAAGGACGCCGTATGAGGTGGTTTTTAGACTCATAGGCACCTTATTGACACTTAGTTCACGTTGATGGAGACAAAGGGTTTCAAAACAAAGTTTTTAAATTACGTCGAAATTTTGGTGGTAGGTTTCAATGACTAAAAAATAGTGAATACCAAATTTGCGGCAAAAAGGACGCCGTATGAGGTGCTTTTAGTCACATAAGTTCGTTATTAGCACTTAGTTCTCGTTAAAGGGAAAAAAGGTTTCAAAACAAAGTTTTCATCTTAAGACAAAATTTTGAGGGTAGGTTTCATTGACAAAAAAAGGGAATACAAAATTTGGGGCACAAAGGACGCCGTATGAGGTGTTTTTAGTCACATAGGCACCTTATTTGCAATCAATTCACATTGATGGAAAAAAAAGGTTTCAAAACAAAGTTTTATGATTGTGACGAAATTTTGGTGGTAGGTTTCAATTACCAAAAAAATGGGTATACCAAATTTGGGACAAAAAAGATGTGGTATGAGATGGTTTTTAGTCACATAGCCTCTTTAGTGGCACTCGGTTCTTGTTGATGGAAAAAAAGGTTTTAAAACAAAGTTTCCAGATTGAGACGAAATTTTGGTGGTTGGTTTGAATGACCAAAAAAATAGGGAATACCAAATTTGGGGCAAAAAGGACGCTGTATGAGTTGGTTATTAGTAACACAGGCTTCGTATTGGCACTCAATTCACGTTGATGGAAAAATGGGTTTCAAAAAAAGTTTTCAGATTAAGACGAAATTTTGGTGGTAGGTTTCAATGACCAAAATGAGAGGGAAACCTAATTTGGGGCAAAAAGGACATAGTATGAGTTGTTTTTAGTCACAAAAGTACCTTATTAGCACTCAGTTCACGTTGATGGAAAAAAGGGTTTCAAAACAAAGTTTTCAGATTGAGACGAAATTTGGGTGGTAAGTTTCAATGACCAAAAACTAGGGAATACCAAATTTGCGACAAAAAGGACGATGTATGAGGTGGTTATTAGTCACATAAGTTCCTTATTAACACTCAGTTCACATTGATGGAAAAAAGGGATTCAAAACAATGTTTGCAGATTGACACAAAATTTTGGATATAGATTTCAATGACCAAAAAAATAGGGAATACCAAATTTGGGGCAATAAGGGCGCCCTATGAGTTGGTTTTTAGTAACATAGGCATGTTATTCGCACTCAGTTCACCGTTGATTGGAAAAAGGGTTTCAAAACAAAGTTTTCAGATTGATTCGAAATTTTGGTGGTAGGTTTCAATGAACAAAAAATAGGCAATACCAAATTTGCGGCAAAAAGGACGCCGTACGAGGTGGTTATTAGTCACTTAAGTTCCTTATTAGCACTCAGTTCACGTTGATGGTGAAAAAGGGTTTCAAAACAAAGTTTTCAGATTGAGACGAAATTGTGGTGTTAGGTTTCAATGACAAAAAAAATAGGGAATACCAAATTTGCTGTAAAAAGGACGCTGTATGAGGTGGTTTTTAGTCACATAAGTTCCTTATTAGCACTCAGTTCAGGTTAATGGAAAAAAATGGTTTCAAAACCAAGTTTTCAACTTCAGACGAAATTTTGGTTGTTGGTTTCAATGACCAAAAAAATAGGAAATACAAATTTTGGGGAAAAAGGACGTCGTATGAGGGGGTTTTTAGTCACATAGGCTCCTTATTGGCACTCAATTCACGTTGATGGAAAAAAAGGTTTCAAAACAAAGTTTTAAGATTGAGCCTAAATTTTGAGGGTAGGTTTCATTGAAAAAAAAGGGAATACCAAATTTGGGGCAAAAAGCACGCCGTATGAGGTGTTTTTAGTTACATAGGCTCTGTATTGGCACTCAATTCACGTTGATGGAAAAAAGGGTTTCAAAATAACGATATCAGATTGAGACGAAATTTTGGTGCTAGGTTTCAATGACCAAAAAGAGTGGAAATACAAATTTGGGGCAAAAAGGACGTCGTTTGAGGTGGTTTTAGTCAAATAAATTCCTTATTAGACCTCAGTTCACGTTGATGGAAAAAAAAGTTTCAAAACAAAGTTTTCAGATTGAGCCGAAATTTTGGTGGTAGGTTTTAATGAACAAAAAAATAGAGAATATCAAATTTGGGCAAAAAGGACGCCGTAAAAGGTGGTTTTTAGTCACATAGGCCCCATATTGGCACTTAGTTTACGTTGATGGAAAAAAAGGGTTTCAAAACAAAGTTTTCCAATTTAGACAAATTTTGGTGGTAGGTTTCAATGAAAAAAAATAATTGGGAATACCTAATTTGCTGCAAAAATGACGCCGTATGAGGTGGTTTTTAGTCACATAAGTTCCTTATTAGCACTCAGTTCACGTTGATGGAAAAAAAGGGTTTCAAAAAAAGTTTTCAGATTGAGAAAAAATTTTGAGGTTAGGTTTTATTGACCAAAAAAATAGGTAATATCAAATTTGGGGCAAAAAGGACGCCGTATGATGTGGTTTTTAGTCACATAAGTTCCTTATTAGCACTCAGTTCACGTTGATGGAACAAGAAGGTTTCAAAACAAAGTTTTCAGATTGAGACGAAATTTTGGTGGTAGCTTTGAATCACCAAAAAATATGGAATACCAAATTTGGGGCAAAAAGGACGTCGTATGAGTTGGTTTTTAGTAACATGGGCTCCGTATTAGCACTCAATTCACGTTGATGGAAAAAAGGGTATCCAAATAAAGTTTTATGATTGAGACGAAATTTTGGTGGTAGGATTCAATGACCAAAAAGAGAGCGAATACCAAATTTCGGGCAAAAAAGAACGCCATATGAGGTGGTTTTTAATCACATAAGTTCCTTATTAGCACTCAGTTCACATTGATGGAAAAAAGGGTGTCAAAACAAAGTTTTTAGATTGAAACAAAATTTTGGGGGTAGATTTCAATGACCAAAAAATTTGGAATACCAAATTTGGGGCAAAAAGGGCGCCGTATGATGTGGTTTTTAGTCACATAGACTCCTTATTGTCACTTAGTTCACGTTAATGGAAAAAAAGGGTTTCAAAATAATATTTGCAGATTGAGACAAAATTTTGGGGGTATATTTCAATGACCAAAAAAATAGGGAATACCAACTTTGGGGGAAAAAGGACGCCGTATGAGTTGGTTTTTAGTAACATAGGCAAGTTATTTGCACTCAGTTCACATTGATGGAAAAAAGGGTTTCAAAACAAAGTTTTCAGATTGAAACGAAATTTTGTGTTTGTTTCAATGAAAAAAAAAAGGAAATACCAAATTTGGGGCAAAAAGTACGCCGTATGAGGTGGTTTTTAGTCACATAGGCACCTTATTGACACTTAGTTCACGTTGATGGAGACAAAGGGTTTCAAAACAAAGTTTTCAGATTACGTCGAAATATTGGTGGTAGGTTTCAATGCCAAAAAAATAGGGAATACCAAATTTGCGGCAAAAAGGACGCCGTATGAGGTGGTTTTTAGTCACATAAGTTCCTTATTAGCACTCAGTTCACGTTAACGGAAAAAAAAGATTTCAAAACAAACTTTTCAGCTTGAGACGAAATTTTGAGGGTAGGTTTCATTGACAAAATAAAGGGAATACCAAATTTGGGGCAAAAAGGACGCCGTATGAGGTGTTTTTAGTCACATAGGCTCCTTATTGGCAATCAATTCACGTTGATGGAAAAAAAGGGTTTCAAAACAAAGTTTTATGATTGAGACGAAATTTTGGTGGTAGGTTTCAATGACCAAAAATATGGGAATACCAAATTTGGGGCAAAAAGGACGTCGTATGAGATGGTTTTTTGTCACATAGCCTCTTTTGTGGCATCCGGTTCACGTTGATGGAAAAAAAGGTTTTAAAACAAAGTTTCCAGATTGATACAAAAACTTTTGTGGTAGGTTTGAATGACCAAAAAATCGGGAATACTTAATTTGGGGCAAAAAGGACGCGGTATGAGTTGGTTATTAGTAACACAGGCTTCGTATTGGCACTCAATTCAAGTTGATGGAAAAAAAGGTTTCAAAAAAAGTTTCAGATTGAGACGAAATTTTGGTGGTAAGTTTCAATGACCAAAAAATAGGGAATACCAAATTTGCGACAAAAAGGACTAAGTATGAGGTGGTTATTAGTCACATAAGTTCCTTATTGACATTCAGTTCACGTTGATGGAAAAAAGGGATTCGAAACAATGTTTGCAGATTGAGACAAAATTTTGGGGGTATATTTCAATGACCAAAAAATTAGGGAATACCAAATTTGGGGCAATAAGGACGCCCTATGAGTTCGTTTTTAGTAACATAGGCACGTTATTTGCACTCAGTTCACGTTGATTGGAAAAAGGGTTTCAAAACATAGTTTTCAGATTGATACGAAATTTTGGTGGTAGGTTTCAATAAACAAAAAATAGGCCATACCAAATTTGCGGCAAAAAGGACGCTGTATGAGGTGGTTATTAGTCACATAAGTTCCTTATTAGCACTCAGTTCACGTTGATGGAGAAAAAGGGTTTCAAAACAAAGTTTTCAGATTGAGACGAAATTTTGGTGTTAGGTTTCAATGACAAAAAAAATAGAGAATATCAAATTTGCGGTAAAAAGGACGCCGTATGAGGTGGTTTTTAGTCACATAAGTTCCTTATTACCACTCAGTTCACGTTGATGGAAAAAAAGGGTTTCAAAACAAAGTTTTCAGATTCAGACGAAATTTTTGTTTGGGGTTTCAATGACCAAAAAAATAGGAAATACAAAATTTGAGGAAAAAGGACGCCGTGTAAGGTGGTTTTTAATCACATAGGCTCCTTATTGCCACTTAGTTCACGTTGATGGAAAAAAAGGTTTCAAAACAAAGTTTTCAGATTGAGCCGAAATTTTGAGGGTAAGTTACATTATCAAAAAAAGGGAATACCAAATTTAGGGCAAAAAGCACGCCGTATGAGGCCCCTTATTGGCACTCAATGCACGTTGATGGAAAAAAGGGTTTCAAAACAAAGTTTTATGATTAAGACCAAATTTTGGTTGTAGGTTTCAATGACCAAAAAAAATGGGAATACCAAATTTGGGTCAAAAAGGACGCCGTATGAATTGGTTTTTAGTAACATAGGCTCCGTATTGGCACTCAATTCACGTTGATGGAAAAAAGGGTTTCAAAATAAAGTTTTCAAGTTGTGACGAAATTTTGGTGGTAGGTTTCAATGACCAAAAAGAATGGAAAAACAAATTTGGGGCAAAAAGGACGTCGTTTGAGGTGGTTTTAGTCACATAAATTCCTTATTAGCAGTCAGTTCACGTTGATGGAAAAAAAAGTTTCAAAACAAAGTTTTCAGATTGAGAATAAATTTTGAGGTTAGGTTTCATTGACCAAAAAAATAGGGAATATCAAATTTGGGGCAAATAGGACGTCGTATGATGTGGTTTTTAGTCACATAAGTTCCTTATTAGCACTCAGTTCACGTTGATGGAAAAAAGGGTTTCAAAACAAAGTTTTCAGATTGAGACGAAATTTTGGTGGTAAGTTTCAATGACCAAAAAATAGGGAATACCAAATTTGCGACAAAAAGGACGATGTATGAGGTGGTTATTAGTCACATAAGTTCCTTATTAGCACTCTATTCACGTTGATGGAAAAAAAGGATTCAAAACAATGTTTGCAGATTGTGAGCAATTTTTAGGGGTAGATTTCAATGACCAAAAAAATAGTAAATACCAAATTTGGGGCAATAAGGACGCCCTATGAGTTGGTTTTTAGTAACATAGGCACGTTATTTGTACTCAGTTCACGTTGATTGGAAAAAGGGTTTCAAAACAAAGTTTTCAGATTGATACGAAATTTTGGTGGTAGGTTTCAATGAACAAAAAATAGGCAATACCAAATTTTGCGGCAAAAAGGATGCAGTATGAGGTGGTTATTAGTCGCCTAAGTTCCTTATTAGCACTCAGTTCACGTTGATGGAGAAAAAGGGTTTCAAAACAAAGTTTTCACATTGAGACGAAATTTTGGTGGTAGGTTTCAATGACAAAAAAAATAGGGAATACCAAATTTACGGTAAAAAGGACACCGTATGAGGTGGTTTTTAGTCAAGTAAATTCCTTATTAGCACCCAGTTCACGTTGATGGAAAAAAAGGGTTTCAAAACAAAGTTTTCAGCCTTAGACGAAATTTTTATTGTTGGTTTCAATGACCAATAAAATAGGAAATACAAAATTTGGGGAAAAAGGACGCCGTATGAGGTGGTTTTTAGTCACATAGGCTCCTTATTGCCACTTAGTTCACGTTGAAGGGAAAAAAAGTTTCAAAACAAAGTTTTAAGATTCAGCCGAAATTTTGAGGGTAGGTTTCATTGACAAAAAAAAGGGAATACCAAAATTGAGGCAAAAAGCACGCCGTATGAGGTGTTTTCAGTCAAATAGGCACCTTATTGGCACTCAATTCACGTTGATGGAAAAAAGGGTTTCAAAACAAAGTTTTACGATTGATACCAAATTTTGGTTGTAGGTTTCAATGACCAAAAAAAATGGGAATACCAAATTTGGGTCAAAAAGGACGCCGTATGAGTTGGTTTTTAGTATCATTGGCTCCGTATTGGCATTCAATTCACGTTGATGGAAAAAAAGGTTTCAATATAAAGTTTTTAGATTGAGATGAAATTTTGCTGGTAGGGTTCAATGACCAAAAAGAGTGGAAATACAAATTTGGGGCAAAAAGGACGTCATTTGAGGTAGTTTTAGTTACATAAATTCCTTATTAGCACTCAGTTCACGTTGATGGAAACAAAAGTTTCAAAACAAAGTTTTCAGATTGAGCCGAAATTTTGGTGGTAGGTTTCAATGATCAAATAAATAGGGAATAGCAAATTTGGGGCAAAAAGCACGCCGTATGAGGTGTTTTTAGTTACATAGGCTCTGTATTGGCACTCAATTCACGTTGATGGAAAAAAGGGTTTAAAAATAAAGTTTTCAAATTGAGACAAAATTTTGGTGGTAGGTTTCAATGAAAAAAATATATAGGGAATACCGAATTTGCGGCAAAAATGACGCCGTATGAGGTGGTTTTTGGTCACATAAGTTCCTTATTAGCACTCAGTTCACGTTGATGGAAAAAAAGGGTTTCAAAACAAAGTTTTCAGATTGAGAAAAAATTTTGAGGTTAGGTTTAATTGACCAAAAAAATAGGGAATATCAAATTCGGGGCAAAAAGGACGCCGTATGATGTGGTTTTTAGTCACATAAGTTCCTTATTAGCATTCAGTTCACGTTGATGGAAAAAAAGGTTTCAAAACAAAGTTTTCATATTGAGACGAAATTTTGGTGGTAGCTTTGAATGACCAAAAAATAGGGAATACCAAATTTGGAGAAAAAAGGACGCCGTATGCGTTGGTTTTTAGTGACATAGGCTTTGTATTGGCACTCAATTCAGGTTGATGGAAAAAAGGGTTTCAAAATAAAGTTTTCAGATTGAGGCGAAATTTTGGTGGTAGGTTTCAATGACCAAAAACAGAGGGAATACCAAATTTCGGGCAAAAAAGAACGCCGGATGAGGTGGTTTTTATTCACATAAGTTCCTTATTAGCACTCAGTTCACATTGATGGAAAAAACGGTTTCAAAACGAAGTTTTTAGATTGAGACAAAATTTTGGGGGTAGATTTCAATGACACAAAAAAATAGGGAATACAGAATTTGGGGTAAAAAGGACGCCTTATGAGTTGGTTTTTAGTAACATAGGCAAGTTATTTGCACTCAGTTCACATTGATGGGAAAAAGGGTTTCAAAACAAAGTTTTCAGATTGAGACGAAATTTTGGTGGTAGGTTTCAATGAACAAAAAATAGGAAATACCTAATTTGGGGCAAAAAGGACGCCGTATGATGTGGTTTTTAGTCACATATGCACCTTATTGACATTTAGTTCATGTTGATGGAGACAAAGGGTTTTAAAACAAAGTTTTCAGATTACATCAAAATTTTGGTGGTAGCTTTCAATGACAACAAAATAGGGAATACCAAATTTGCGGCAAAAAGGACGCCGTATGAGGTGGTTTTTAGTCACATAAGTTCCTTACTAGCACTCAGTTCACGTCGATGGAAAAAAAAGTTTTCAAAACACAGTTTTCACCTTGAGACGAAATTTTGAGGGTAGGTTTCATTGACAAAAAAAGGGAATACCAAATTTGGGGCAAAAAGGACGCCGTATGAGGTGTTTTTAGTCACATAGGCACCTTATTTGCAATCAGTTCACATTGATGGAAAAAGGGTTTCAAAACAAAGTTTTATGATTGAGACGAAATTTTGGTGGTAGGTTTCAATGAGCAAAAAAATGGGAATACCAAATTTGGGGCAAAAAGGATGCCGTATGAGATGGTTTTTAGTCACATAGCCTCTTTAGTGGCATTCGGTTCACGTTGATAGGAAAAAAGGGTTTTAAAACAAAATTCCAGATTGAGACGAAATTTTGGTGGTAGGTTTGAATGACCAAAAAAATAGGGAATACCAAATTTGGGGCAAAAAGGACGCGGTATGAGTTGGTTTTTAGTAACACAGGCTTCGTATTGGCACTCAATTCACGTTGATGGAAAAGAGGGTTTCAAAACAAATTTTTCAGATTGAGACGAAATTTTGGTGGTAACTTTCAATGACCAAAAAATAGGGAATACCAAATTTGCGACAAAAAGGATGATGTATGAGGTGGTTATTAGTCACATAAGTTCCTTATTAGCACTCAGTTCACGTTGATGGAAAATAGGGATGGAAAACAATGTTTGCTGATTGAGGAAAAATTTTGGGGTAGATTTCAATGACCCAAAAAATAGGGAATACCAAATTTGGGGCAATAAGGACGCCCTATGAGTTGGTTTTTAGTAACATAGGCACGTTATTGTCACTCAGTTCACGTTGATTGGAAAAAGGGTTTCAAAACATAGTTTTCAGATTGATATGAAATTTTGGTGGTAGGTTTCAATGAACAAAAAATAGGCAATACCTAATTTGCGGCAAAAAGGACGCCGTATGAGGTGGTTATTAGTCACATAAGTTCATTATTAGACTTCAGTTCACGTTGATGGAGAAAAAGGGTTTCAAAACCAAGTTTTCAGATTGAGACGAAATTTTGGTGTTAGGTTTCAATGACAAAAAAAATAGGGAATACCAAATTTGCGGTAAAAAGGACGCCGTATGAGGAGGTTTTTAGTCACATAAGTTCCTTATTAGCACTCAATTCACTTTGATGGAAAAAAAGGGTTTCAAAACAAAATTTTCAGCTTTAGACGAAATTTTGGTTTTTGGTTTCAATTACCAAAATAATAGGAAATACGAAATTTGGGGAAAACGGACGCCGTTTGAGATGGCTTTTAATCACATAGGCTCCTTATTAGCACTCGGTTCACATTGATGGAAAAAAGGGTTTCAAAGCAAAGTTTTTAGATTCAGACAAAATTTTGGGGGTAGATTTTAATGACCAAAAAAATAGGGAATACCAAATTTGTGGCAAAAAGGACGCCGTATGAGGTGGTTTTTAGTCACATAGACACCTTATTGGCCCTTAGTTCACGTTAATGGAAAAAAGGGTTTTAAAACAAAGTTTTTAGATTAAGTCGAAATTTTGGTGGTAGATTTCAATGACAAAAAAATAGGGAATACCAAATTTGCGGCAAAACAGACGCCGTATGAGTTGGTTTTTAGTCACATAAGTTCCTTATTAGCACTCGGTTTACGTTGATGGAAAAAAAGGGTTTCAAAACAAAGTTTTCAGTTTGAGACGAAATTTTGGCGGTAGGTTTCAATGACCAAAAAAATAGAGAATACAAAATTTGGGGCAAAAAGGACGCCGTATGAGGTGGTTTTTAGTCACATAAGCTCCTTATTGCCACTAAGTTCAAGTTGACGGAAAAAAGGGTTTCAAAACAAAGTTTTTAGATTGAGCCGAAATTTTGAGGGTCGGTTTCGTTGACAAAAAAAAGTGAATACCAAATATGGGGCAAAAAGGACGCCGTATGAGGTGTTTTTAGTCACATAGGCACCTTATTGGCACTCAATTCAAGTTGATGGAAAAAAAGGGTTTCAAAACAAAGTTTTATGATTGAGACCAAATTTTGGTGGTAGGTTTCAATGACCACAAAATAATGGGAATACCAAATTTGTAGCAAAAAGGACGTCGTAGGAGTTGGTTTTTAGTAACATAGGCTCCGTATTAGCACTCAGTTCACGTTGATGGAAAAAAAGGGTTTCAAAACAAAGTTTTCATCTTCAGACGATATTTTGGTTTTGGGTTTCAATGACCAAAAAAATAGGAAATACAAAATTTGGGGAAAAAGGACGCCGTATGAGGTGGTTTTTAGTAACATAGGCTCCGTATTAGCACTCAATTCACGTTGATGGAAAAAAAGGTTTCAAAACAAAGTTTTAAGATTGAGCCGAAATTTTGAGGGTAGGTTTCATTGACAAGAAAAGGCAATACCAAATTTGGGGCAGAGAGCACGCCGTATGAGGTGTTTTTAGTCACATAGGCACCTTATTGGCACTCAATTCACGTTGATGGAAAAAAGGGTTTAAAAACAAAGTTTTATGATTCAGACCAAATTTTGGTTGTAGGTTTCAATGACCAAAAAAAATGGGAATACCAAATTTGGTCAAAAAGGACGCCATATGAGTTGGTTTTTAGTAATATAGGCTCCGTATTGGCACTCAATTCACGTTCATGGAAAAAAGGGTTTCAAAATAAAGTTTTTAGATTGAGATGAAATTTTGGTGGTAGGTTTCAATGACCAATAAGAGTGGAAATACAAATTTGGGGCAAAAAGGACGTCGTTTGAAGTGGTTTTATTCACATAAATTCCTTATTAGCACACAGTTCACGTAGATGGAAAAAAAGTTTCAAAACAAAGTTTTCATATTGAGCCGAAATTTTGGTGGTAGGTTTCAATGAACAAAAAAATAGGGAATAGCAAATTTGGGGCAAAAAGGACGCCGTATGAGGTGGTTTTTAGTCACCTAGGCCCCATATTGGCACATAGTTTACGTTGATGGAAAAAAATGGTTTCAAAACAAAGTTTTCAAATTGAGACGAAATTTTGGTGGTAGATTTCAATGAAAAAAAAAATAGGGAATACCTAATTTGCGGCAAAAATGACGCCGTATGAGGTGGTTTTTAGTCACATAAGTTCCTTATTAGCACTCAGTTCACGTTGATGGAAAAAAAAGATTTCAAAATAAACTTTTCAAATTGAGACGAAATTTTGGTGGTAGCTTTGAAGGACCAAAAAATAGTGGAATACCAAATTTGGGGCAAAAAGGAAGCCGTATGAGTTGGTTTTTAGTAACATAGGCTCCGTATTGGCACTTAATTCACGTTGATGGAAAAAAGGGTTTCAAAATAAAGTTTTCAGATTGAGACTAAATTTTGGTGGTAGGTTTCAATGACCAGAACGAGAGGGAATACCAAATTTCTGGCAAAAAAGGACGACGTATGAGGTGGTTTTTAATCACATAAGTTCCTTATTAGCACTCGGTTCACATTGATGGAAAAATGGGTTTCAAAACAAAGTTTTTAGATTGAGACAAAATTTTGGGGGTAGATTTTAATGACCAAAAAAATAGGGAATACCAAAATTTGTGCAAAAAGGACGCCGTATGAGGTGGTTTTTAGTCACATAGACACCTTATTGGCACTTAGTTCACGTTAATGGAAAAATGGGTTTCAAAACAAAGTTTTTAGATTAAGTCGAAATTTTGGTGGTAGATTTCAATGACAAAAAAAATAGGGTATACCAAATTTGCGGCAAAAAGGACGCCGTATGAGGTGGTTTTTAGTCACATAAGTTCCTTATTAGCACTCGGTTTACGTTGATGGAAAAAAAGGGTTTCAAAACAAAGTTTTCAGTTTGAGACAAAATTTTGGCGGTAGGTTTCAATGACCAAAACAATAGAGAATACAAAATTTGGGGCAAAAAGGACGCCGTATGAGGTGGTTTTTAGTCACATAAGCTCCTTATTGCCACTCAGTTCAAGTTGATGGAAAAAAGGGTTTCAAAACAAAGTTTTTAGAGTGAGCCGAAATTTTGAAGGTAGGTTTCGTTGACAAAAAAAGTGAATACCAAATATGGGGAAAAAAGGACGTCGTATGAGGTGTTTTTAGTCACATAGGCACCTTATTGGCACTCAATTCAAGTTGATGGAAAAAATGGGTTTCAAAACAAAGTTTTATGATTGAGACCAAATTTTGGTGGTAGGTTTCACTGACAAAAAAAAATGGGAATACCAAATTTGTAGCACAAAGGACGTCGTAGGAGTTGGTTTTTAGTAACATAGGTTCCGTATTAGCACTCAGTTCACGTTGATGGAAAAAAAGAGTTTCAAAATAAAGATTTCAGCTTTAAACGAAATTTTGGTGGTAGGTTTCAATGAACAAAAAAATAGGGAGTACCAAATTTGGGGCAAAAAGGACGTTGTATGAGTTGGTTTTTAGTAACATAAGCTCCTTATTAGCACTCAGTTCACGTTGATGGAAAAAAAGGGTTTTAAAACAAAGTTTTCAAATTGAGACAAAATTATGGGGTAGATTTCAATGACAAAAATAAAAGGGAATACCAAATTTGGGGCAAAAAGGACGCCGCATGAGATGGTTTTTAGTCACATAGACTCCTTATTGGAAGTCCGGATCATCTATCCCACATAGTGTCCCATTGGTGTCCCATTTTCTATTATTTTGTCCCATAACTTAGATAAAATAATTTTTTTCTTCTTTTGTACATTCTCCTTATTAGTAAAGCCTCCCCAAACATACAAAATAAAAAAACTAACTTCACTTAGTAAAGTAAAGGGCGAAAACGATTTATTTCCTTTTCACTCTTTATTTTAATGAGTGAAGTTTATTTTCTATATTTTTGTTTTTGAGCAGGCTTTACTAGTCGAGAGAATGTACAAAATAGGAAAAAAATTATTTTATCTAAGTTAATGGACAAAATAATAGAAAATGGGACACCAAATGGGACACTATGTGGGATAGATGATCCGGACTCCCTTATTGGCACTTAGTTCACGTTAATGGAAGAAAAGGGTTTCAAAACAAAGTTTTCCGGTTCAGACAAAATTTTGGGGGCAGATTTCAATGACCAAAAAAATAGGGAATACCAGCAAAAAGGACGTCGTATGGGTTGGTTTTTAGTAACATAGGCTCCTTATTTGCACTCAGTTCACGTTGATGGGAAAAAGGGTTTCAAAACATAGTCTTCAGATTGAGACGAAATTTTGGTGGTAGGTTTCAATGAACAAAAAAATAGGGAATACTCCCTCCGTTCCCTTTTGTTGTTCCCATTTGGAATCTAATACTATTTGAATGTAGAGATAATCTTCTATGTGGTTTCCAATATATAAGAAAAAACATAGTCACGTGGGATCTTGTTTTATTCGTCTCGACAAGTACATCAAAAATATCAAAATTTTGTAATTTTTATTAACAGGTTGTTAGAGATATACACGATGTAAAATGTGCATTGGCAAACGTGAAAAGGCAAATGGGAACAAGAAAAGGGAACGGAGGGAGTACAAAATTGGGGGCAAAAAGGACGCTGTTTGAGGTGGTTTTTAGTCATATAGGCACCTTATTAGCACTTAGTTCACGTTGATGGATAAAAGGGTTTCAAAACAAAGTTTTCAGGTTGAAACGAAATTTTGGTGGTAGGTTTCAATGACAAAAAAATAGGGAATACCAAATTTGCGGCAAAAATGACGCCGTATGAGGTGGTTTTTAGTCACATAAGTGCCTTATTAGCACTCAGTTCACGTTGATTGAAAAAAAGGGGTTCAAAACAAAGTTTTCAGCTTTAGACGAAATTTTGGTGATAGGTTTCAATCACAAAAAAATAGGGAATACCAAATTTGGGGCAAAATTGACGTTGTATGAGTTGGTTTTTAGTAACATAGGCTCCTTATTGGCACTCAGTTCACGTTGATGGAAAAAGGGTTTTAAAACAAAGTTTTCAGATTAAGACGAAATTTTGGTGGTAGGTTTCAATGACTAAAAAAGTAGGGAATACCAAATTTGGGGCAAAAAGGACGCGGTATAAGGTGGTTTTTAGTCACATAGGCTCCTTATTGGCACTCAGTTCACGTTGATGGAAAAAAGGGTTTCATAACAAAGGTTTCAGTTTCCAAAAAACTTTAATAAGTTGTTTTCTCTCTTCCCAAGGGCGATTCTCCAAGCTCTTCCACACTTTGTGGAGCCATGATAGGAGGCAAAAGTGAAAGACCCCCAAAGAGGAAAAATGGCAAAAGCAAGAATGTGACTGAATCTGCAGCTGACAGTTCTAAAGCAAACCTGAAATTAAAAGGAAAACTCTATGAGGAGGAAGATGATGTTACTGATTTGGAAGTTACTTGTGATGAGGAGCTAACCTCAGATACCCCTATTGTGCACTCAGAAGGTGTAATAGCCTGAATTTTAAGCAGGTTGGGTTTAAAGTAATTATATTAAGTTATTTAAATAGGATATTAGGGTTTTAATGTTTCAGGTGGAAGAGAGTTACTTGGAACTGTCAGTTATGATTAGTTTTCATCTGGTTTGACCCTTTAAGCAGATTAGAATACTCTCCAACACCATATGAGGACAAAAGTGGGTAACATCTATCATTCTTATTGGTTAGGAAGGTTTTGGAAACCAATAAATAAGTTAGAAGGTCCTTAAGAGCCTTATTCATTAAGATTGTGAAAATCGTATGGAGATCATTTTATCGGGTAGCAACGAACTTCCAGTTAATGAGCCTTTCGGGGTTGAATCCGAGCTTAGAACCTAACCAAACTTGATATATGACATGCTTGGGATGTCTTAAGGTCAAAATGGTCATTTATTCCCAAGAATAACGTGGCTCACTAAGGTAAATTGCTCCTTAAGTAAAAACTGGCCCGCTGAAAGTACAGCTCAGACCTTTGCTCAAAGAAAGCTTCTTAGCAGCTACTTGGGTGTCGATATCCCAAAACCATTTGGATTCATGAAAGCCAACACATCAAGCTAACACCTCAAGCAAGAATCACCCAGAAACTCGAAGAAACCGACCTTACCCAGAAGAGGTTTCCCTCCCCTAAGGGTACCGCCATTTACCTGCCATAAATAGCAGTTTTGGGTTTTCGGTTCTTTTCACCCAATTTTTCTTCTAAAATACCTACTTTTTCTTACATATATCTCTTCTAGACATCCATATTTAGTTGTTCAAGCCTTTGTTCAAGCCTTAAAGCCTTGGAAAGGTATAGAAAACTCCATAGAAACATCAAACAGGATGCTGTAGGTACAGCTTTGATCCTCTTGTGTTTAGCTTACCTATTCATGTTCTAAAGCTTGTTTAAACTAATCTTTAGCACCTTACTTACTCAGGGGAAGCTGTAGGAAGGTTATATTGGTGAGACATGTTTATTTCGTTACTCAGAGGTAATAGGAATCATATTAAGTTTGATTTTACCGAGGTATGTAACTAGTGAAGAGTAGTCAATGGTTATAGATATCTATTGTTGTTTCTGTTATGAGGTGAATGTTTTGGGACCTTGATTATGGAGTTCAAGAGATCCAATAGAACTAAGGAGTTCTCGAAGTATCATATATCGATCTAAGAAAGGATTAAGCGGTTAAGGTAACTTTTATGTTCAGCAAAATCTATTTCATGCCCATGTGTTTTGTACTTCTATTTGATGAAGTAGTTCGTACTATGGCCATAGATATGAATGTGTTGTTGTTATTGAAACTATGTTTTGGTTGATTATCAATAATATTTGTTTTGGCTGGCTAGTTTATGAACTGAAATGAAAAGTGGGCAAGGTATAGGTAGAGGAGCTAAACAATAAATCAAAAATGAAGTGAAGTGGTCGAATCGAGTCCAAAGCCTATACTTGCCAGCGATTTATGTAAGGGGATTGAGCTATGCCAGTCGTATTCATTTACAAGAATGATTATCGTTTGCGAAGATTGATTTCCAAGTGATAAAACGATTTGAAATGAAAATGTTTTTAACGGGCTGAAGTAAGAGTTACGAGTTTTCCACTTATTTTGGATGTTTTCTTTGTTTTCTATTCGTTCTTATTTGCAGGAGTTAATGTTGGAAGCTCGGAGTCGAATCTAGAGCAAAGTTATGATTCAAATCTATATTGTGGGTTAAAGTCCTAAGATTTAAGTTTGGATAGGAGGAGTCTGTTACAATGAGTTATGTTCTAATTTAATTCCTTTATTTTGGGATTGAGATCGAATGACTTTGTAATTAAAGTATTATATAAAGGATATTGTTTTATGGGCCCATAACCCACAGGTCCAGGATCGTGTATTTTAAGGTTGTTTCCGCTGCAAGTTTCATCTAAAGTATTATTGATTATTATTGATTCCATGATCATTGAGGTATGAGATTGCTAAGCGTGTTAAGCTAGCAGCTCGGGAGGCCGGGCTGTTACAGAAGGGGATGAGGTTAATCCTAAAGCTCAGAGAAGATTCTCAGAGTGGGTTGCAGCTCTCAAATCCAACCTTGGTGAGCACACTCCGAGTTTCAAAGATAAGTTTTCATATAGTAACCCAAGAAAACACATAATTTTCTTCTCTGCTATAAGTGTTGAAATGAGGACTGGTAAGCAGGATCTGAGTGTTTTGAATGTGATTGAAGAACATCCTCAGAATCCCTTAAATGATCAGCTTCCTAAAATAGACATTGAGGATGTTGATGAGGAGGTTGATTACTGGTAGATTGTTGTGTTTTGTTTTGTTTTGTTGGTGCTAATCCACCATTCCTAGTAATGGAGGGGTTTCTTAAGAGGATTTGGGGGAAAATGGGCATAGATAAAATTGCTCAAGTAGGGAGAGGTAGTATTACGGTGAGGTTCAGTGATATGGGAGGGAAAGATATGGCTCTCAATGGTCACATCAGTTTTGATTCCAAGCCTGTGGTGGTTAAATCTTGGGATATTAATGCTAATATTTGTGATCAGGTGGTCAAGAAGGTCCCTATTTGGGTTAAACTCCTTAAGCTTAATGTTAAGTATTGGGGAGGCAGAAGTTTAACCAAAATAGTGCAATCTTTGGGTGAATTTATCAAAGGGGACCAAGCTACTGAAAAGGGAGACAGATTGATGTATGCTAGAGTTATGGTTGAAGTGGTGGTGGATCAGTTATACTCTGACACTATATCCTTCTTGAATGAGCATGGGGTGATTGTAACTCAGGTTGTTGAATATGAATGGAAGCCTGAGACATGTGTGCATTGCAAGAAGATAGGCCATAGAGGGGAGGATTGCTGGGCAGTCAAGAGGAAGCAAGAGTGGAGGCCTAAAGTTGTACCTAAGTTGAATAAAGATCTACCGGTGGATGATGATGGGTTTAGACAAGTTACTAGTAAGTTTAAGCATAAGCTTCAAGAAGTGGCTCCTATAGCTGATGATACAAGGAAGAACAGTCCTAACAGGTTTCAGGTCTTGCAACAAAATGTTGTGCCTCCTGAAGATGCAGCTGTGAGTCCTCTCAAAGATGGTGATAGAGGTGCAGAGGAGATGATAGACAAGGGGCTGATAACCCTACTGTGAATGGATAACATACTCTGCTGGAACGTCAGGGGGCTAAACAAGAAAGCTAAACAACAAGAGGTTAAATCTTTAATCTCTTCCCATCAAGCTAAACTTGTTTGCCTCCTGGAAACAAAGATCAGGGCTCATAAGCTTGGAGCCTTGTATCTTACTTTATGTCCAGGTTGGAATATAACCACAATTTTGCCTTGGCTTGGTAGAGGTAGAATAATCATTGCTTGGGACCCTAGAGCCTTTGAGGTTGATATTAGACTATGTACTGATCAGTTAGTGCATTATGTTGTCAGCTCTTGCTACTCTAAGGTATCTTTTGCCTGTTCAGTAGTATATGCACATAATGACAATGCTAGCAGATGCCTCTTATGGGAGGATTTGGAGAAGATTGGGAGTTCTCTAGTTGGCCCTTGGGTGATGATGGGGGATTTCAATAATGTGCCGACTTATGAGGAAAGAATTGGGGCTGCAGTTACCAGAAGGGAAATAGAGGCTTTTCAAAAGTGTCTTAACTACTATAATTTGGCTGATGTCAAATTTATTAGTAGGTTTTACACTTGGAATAATAAGCAGGATAATGAAGATAGGGTATTAGCCAAACTTGATAGAGTTATTGCTAATGCTAGCTGGTTAGCTCTATTCCAGACAGCTGAAGTAATTTTTCTCCCTGAAGGGTACTTTGATCACTCACCTGCTTTGATCAAATGTTCTCCATACCTCAAGGGAAGATCCCTTTCAGATACTTCCCAATGTGGAGTAACTGTGAGAGTTTTTTAGCTGTAGCAAAAGAGTCTTGGCAGGTGCAGAACCCTGGCTATAACATGTATCAAGTTTGGCACAAACTGAAGTACTTGAATCAAGGCTTGAAGAAGCTTAACAAAGAAAGATTTGGGGATGTTGAAGCTACCCACTTACAAGCTGTTGCTGCTCTCAGGATTTGCCAAGAACAGTTACATTTGGATCCCAGAAAGATTAGTCTAATCCATGATGAGTTTGTAGCACATCAGAAGCTCAAGGAGGCTCAGGTAAACTATCATTCATTATTACAACAAAAAGCTAAGGGAGACTGGATTATTAATGGAGATTGTAATACTAAAATGTTCCATAATAGTGTTAAAACTCAAAGCTTAAAAATAGAATTAATGCTATTATGAGTAGAGATGATGTTTAGATATATGAGCATGATGATGTTAAGAACATTTTTCTTAATCATTTTAGAGCTTTTGTAGCGAATACAAGAAGTGAGGTTTTACCTATAAAGAGGAGAATCATTCAACAAGGCCCTATCTTGTTGAATAGTCATCATACTCTTCTCAACCTTCATTTCTCAGAAGAGGAGGTCAAACAAGCTCTCTGGTCTATTCCTAACATCAAATCACATGGGATGGATGGCTATGGGAGTAGCTTTTTTAAAGATGCTTGGGAAGTGGTGGGAAAGGATGTAACTACTACACTACAAGAATTTTTCAGCTCAGACAGAATGCTCAAAGCAATCAACACTACAACAATCACTTTGGTACCAAAGGTGGCTTGTCCTTCTCATGTTGGTTATTACGGGCCTATAGCCTGCTGTACTGTCATCTACAAGATCATCTCCAAACTGTTATGCTCAAGACTGAAAAGAGTTCTCCCAGGTTTGGTTAGCCAAAGTCAAAGTGCTTTTGTGGCAGGTAGAAGCATTATAGACAACATCCTCGTGTATTAGGATCTTATCAAGCATTATACAAGGAAGCAGGCTGCTAGGAGCTGTTTGATGAAAGTAGACCTGCAAAAGGCCTATGACACTATTGCGTGGGGTTTTGTACATGACTTACTACAGGCTCTTAATTTTCCCCTGGACTTCATTAAAGTTCTTATGGAGTGTATCTCAACTACTAGATACACTATTCTTTTTAATGGTTCATGTACAGATATATTTGAAGGAAATAGAGGGTTAAGGCAAGGAGATCTTATGTCCCCCCTTGTCTTTGTACTTTGCATGGAGTATTTGACTAGAATTTTGAATTATCAGGGTGCTAAGCAGGATTTTCATTTTCACCCTAGATACCAAGCTTTAAACTCAATAGCCTATGCTTTGCAGATGATCTAATGATCTTCAGCAGAGGAGATTATAGAAGTGTGTACTTGATGCTTCAAGGTTTGAGGATGTTTGAGAGATCCTCTAGTCTGGCTGCTAACAAACAGAAGTCTGAGATTTTTCAGGTAAATATGAAGGATGTTGATGTATTGCACAGAATTCACTCCTTGACTGGGTTTGGAGTTGGTACTTGGCCTCTTAAATATCTTGGTGCTCCCATCAGCACCAAGAAACTGAGAACTAGAGACTGTGAGAAATTGGTGGATAAAATGCTCTACAGGATCAAATCATGGCAACACATGAATCTTTATTTTGCTGGAAGGCTTCAACTAGTCAATTCTGTGTTGATGAGTGTTTGTAACAATTGGATGCAGATCTTTATAGTGCCAGAGGTAGTTCTCAAAAGGATTAACCAAGTATGCAGAGTGTATCTTTGGCAAGGCAATGACAGATATCTGAAGCCAGGCTATGTTAGCTGGGAAAAGGTATGCAGCAAGAAGAGTTATGGAGGCTTGGAGTGAGGGACATCAAGCTTTGGAATCTTTTAGCAGTTAGCAAACAAGTGTTGGCTATTGCTGAAAAGAAAGATACCCTTTGGGTTAGGTGGGTTAACTCAGTGTATATTCATGATGGTAACTGGTGGCAATACCACCCTAGATCTAGTGCTAGCTGGGTTTGGAAGTATTTTTGTAAAGTTAAAGAGCAGATCTTTCAAGCAGCTTAATTGCCTCAGAATGGCCAAGCTTTTTCAATTGGAAAATGCTATAAACAAGCACAGGAGGTGGAGACTAGAGTCAACCGGGATAGGGTGGTTTGGAATAGGCTTACTACTCCCAAACACAATTTCATGTTGTGGTTAGCATCCCATCACAGACTCATGACAAGGGCTAGGCTCAGGAGATATGGTGTGTGCTTAGATGACACCTGTGCTATTTGTGGCTCTCAAAACTGAGAGTCTGGACAAACTGTTATTCCAATGTGATTTTAGCAGGTTGGTGTGGGAAGGCTGCCTAGACTGGCTTATGATCAGGAAGAGGTGGAATGGCATGGCTGACTGTCTGGCTTGGGTCAGCATAAGGGGTGGTTTGGCTCAAGCAAGAAGAAGAGTTGTGTTTGTTGTGGTTGTTGCAGTTATCGACAACAGCTGGATAGCTAGAAATAGAGCTTTTTGGTGTAGTTATGTTCCTAGTGTTGCTAGTTGTATCTCCTCCATCAAATTTGTAATTAGAACTAGGATCAATTTAGTCTATACTTCTAAGGCCTTCACTAAGAATCAATCTTGACTACATGAGCTCAAAATGTAATAGTTTTACTCTTAGGTGTTTTGGGAGCTTTCCTAGAAGGGTTGTCATCACCTTTGAGTAATTGAATTTTGTGTTTGGTGTTATATATATATTTTTTCATTTACCCAAAAAAAAGGGTTTCAAAAAAAAAAATTCGGATTGAGACGAAATTTTGGTGGTAGGTTCAATGACCATAAAAATAGGGAATACCAAATTTGGGGCAAAAAGGACGCCGTATGAGTTTGTTTTTAGTAACATAGGCTCCGTATTGGCACTCAATTCACGTTGATGGAAAAAAGGGTTTCAAAATAAAGTTTTCACAGGGAGCCGAAATTTTCGTGTTAGGTTTCAATGAACAAAAAAAAAGGGAATACCAAATTTGGGGCATAAAGGACGCCGTATGAGTTGGTTTTAGTCACATAGGCACCTTATTGGCACTTAGTTCAAGTTGATGGAAAAAAAGGGTTTCAAAACAAAGTTTTCAGATTGAGACGAAATTTTGGTGGTAGGTTTCAATGACCAAAAAAATAGGAAATACCAAATTTGTGGCAAAAAGGAAGCCGGATGAGGTGGTTATTAGTCACATAAGTTCCTTATTAGCACTCAGTTCACGTTGATGGAAAAAAGGGGTTTCAAAACAAAGTTTTCAGATTGAGACAAAATTTTGGTGGTAGATTTCAATGACAAAAAATCAAATTTGCGGCACAAAGGACGTCGTATGAGATGGTTTTTAGTCACATAAGTGCCTTATTAGCACTCACTTCACGTTGATGGAAAAAAAGGGTTTGAAAACAAAGTTTTCAAATTTAGACAAAATTTTGGTGGTAGGTTTCAATGACCAAAAAAATAGGGAATACCAAATTTGGGGCAAAAAGGACGCTATGTGAGTTGGTTTTTAGTAACACAGGTTCCTTATTGGCAGTCAGTTCACGTTGATGGAAAAAAGGGTTTCAAAACAAAGTTTTCAGATTGAGACGAAATTATGGTGGTAGGTTTCAATAACAAAAAAAATAGGAAATACGAAATTTGGGGCAAAAAGGACGCCGTATGAGTCGGTTTTTAGTAACATAAGCTCCGTATTGGCACTCAATTCACGTTGATGGAAAAAAGGGTTCCAAAATAAAGTTTTTAGATTGAGCTGAAATTTTGGTGATAGGTTTCAATGAACAAAAAAATAGGGAATACCAAATTTAGGGCATAAAGGACGCCGTATGAGATGGTTTTTAGTCACATAGGCACCTTATTGGCAATTAGTTCAAGTTGATGGAAAGAAAGGGTTTCAAAACAAATTTTTCAGATTGAGACAAAAATTTGGTGGTAGGTTTCAATGACCAAAAAAATAGGGAATACAAAATTTTGGGCAAAAGGGACGCCATATGAGGTGGTTTTCAATCACATAAGCTCCTTATTTCCACTCAGTTCACGTTGATGGGAAAAAGGGTTTCAAAACAAAGTCTTCAGATTGAGACGAAATTTTGGTTGTAGGTTTCAATGAACAAAAAAATAGGGAATACCAAATTTGGGGCAAATAGGACGCCGTATGAGGAGGTTTTTAGTCACATAGGCACCTTTTTGGCACTTAGTTCACGTTGATGGAAAAAAAAGGTTTCAAAACATAGTTTTCGGATTGAGAAGAAATTTTGGTGGTAGATTTCAATGACAAAAAATAGGGAATACCAAATTTGCGGCACAAAGGACGTCGTATAAGGTGGTTTTTAGTCACATAAGTGCCTTATTAGCACTCAGTTCACGTTGATGGAAAAAAGGGTTTCAAAATAAAGTTTTCAGCTTTAGACAAATTTTGGTGGTAGGTTTCAATGAACAAAAAAATAGGGAATATCAAATTTGGGGAAAAAAGGATGTTGTGTGAGTTGGTTTTGAGTAACATAGGCTCCTTATTGGCACTCAGTTCACATTGATGGAAAAAAGGGTTTCAAAACAAAGTTTTGAGATTGAGACGAAATTTTGGTACTAGGTTTCAATGACCAAAAAAATAGGGAATACCAAATTTGGGGCAAAAAGGACGCTGTATGAGTTGGTTTTGAGTAACATAGGATCCTTATTGGCACCCAGTTCACGTTGATGGAAAAAAGGGTTTCAAAACAAAGTTTTCTGATTGAGCCGAAATTTTGGTGGTAGGTTTCAATGACCAAAAAGATAGGGAATAAGAAATTTTGGTGGTAGGTTTCAAAGAACAAAAAAAGAGGGAATACCAAATTTGGGGCAAAAAGGACGTTGTATGAGTTGGTTTTGAGTAACATGGGCTCCTTATTGACAGTCAGTTCACGTTGATGGAAAAGGGTTTCAAAACAAAGTTTTCAGATTGAGACGAAATTATGGTGGTAGGTTTCAATGACCAGAAAAATAGGGAATACCAAATTGGGACAAAAAGGACGCTATATGAGTTTGTTTTTAGTAACATAGGCTCCTTATTGGCACTCAGTTCACGTTGATGGAAAAAAGGGTTTCAAAACAAAGGTTTCAGATTGAGACGAAATTTTGGTACTAGGTTTCAATGACCAAAAAAATAGGGAATACCAAATTTGGGGCAAAAAGGACTTCGTATGAGTTGGTTTCCTCCTTTTTGGCACTCAGTTCACGTTGACGGAAAAAAGGGTTTCAAAACAAAGTTTTCAGATTAAGACGAAATTTTGGTGGTAGGTTTCATTGACAAAAAAAATAGGGAATACCAAATATACGGCAAAAAGGACGCCGTATGAGGTGGTTTTTAGTCACATAATTGCCTCATTAGCACTCAGTTCACGTTGATGGAAAAAAAGGTTTCAATAACAAGTTTTCAGCTTTAGACAAAATTTTGTTGGTAGGTTTCAATGACCAAAAAAATTAGGAATACCAAATTTGGGGCAAAAAAGGACGTAGTATGAATTGGTTTTTAGTAACATAGGCTCCTTATTGGCACTCAGTTCACCTTGATGGAAAAAAGGGTTTCAAAACAAAGTTTTCAGATTGAGACGAAATTTTGGTGGTAGGTTTCAATGACCATAAAAATAGGGAATCACAAATTTGGGGCAAAAAGGACGCCGTATGAGTTGGTTGTTAGTAACATAGGGACCATATTGGCACTCAATTCACGTTGATGGAAAAAATGGGTTTCAAAATAAAGATTTCAGACGGAGACGAAATTTTGGTGGGAGGTTTCAATGATCCAAAAAATAGGGCAAACCAAATTGAGGGCAAAAAGGACGCCGTATGAGGTGGTTTTTAGTCACGTAGGCACCTTATTGGCACTTAGTTCACGTTGATGGAAAAAAAGGGTTTCAAAACAAAGTTTTCAGATTGAGGCGAAATTTAGGAGGTATGTTTCAATGACCAAAAAAATAAGTAATACAAAATTTGCGGCAAAAAGGACGCCGTATGAGGTGGTTATTAGTCACATAAGTTCCTTATTAGCACTCGGTTAAAGTTGATGGAAAAAAGGGTTTCAAAACTTTGTTTTCTGATTGAGCCTAAATTTTGGTAGTAGGTTTCAAAGACCAAAAAGATAGGGAATGCCAAATTTAGGGCAAAAGGGACGCCGTATGAGGTGGTTTTTAGTCACATAGGCTCCTTATTTGCACTCAGTTCACGTTGATGGAAAAAGGGATTTCAAAACAAACTTTTCATCTTTAGTCAAAATTTTGGTGGTAGGGTTCAATGAGCAAAAAAATAGGGAATACCAATTTTAGGGCAAAAAGGACGATGTATGAATTGGTTTTGAGTAACATAGGCTCCTTATTACACTCAGTTCACGTTGACGGAAAAATGGGTTTCAAAACAATGTTTTCAGATTGAGACGAAATTTTGGTACTAGATTTCAATGACCAAAAAATAGGGAATACCAAATTTGGGGCAAAAAGGACGTCGTATGAGTTTTGTTTTAGTAACATAGGCTCCTTATTGGCCCTCAGTTCACGTTGCTGGAAAAAAGGGTTTCAAAACAAAGTTTTCAGATTGAGACGAAATTTTGGTGGTAGGTTTCATTGACAAAAAAAATAGGGAATACCAAATTTACGGTAAAAAGGACGCCGTATGAGGTGGTTTTTAGTCACATAAGTGCCTTATTATCACTGAGTTCACGTTGATGGAAAAAAAGGGTTTGAAAACAAAGTTTTCAATTTTAGACAAAATTTTGGTGGTAGGTTTCAATGACCAAAAAAATAGGGAATACCAAATTTGGGGCAAAAAGGACGCTGTATGAGTTGGTTTTGAGTAACGTAAGCTCCTTATTGGCACTCAGTTCACGTTGATGGAAAAAAGGGTTTGAAAACAAAGTTTGCAGATTGAGACGAAATTATTGTGGTAGGTTTCAATGACCAAAAAAATAGGGAATACCAAATTGGGGCAAAAGGAACGCTGTATGAGTTGGTTTTTAGTAACATAGGCTCCTTATTGGCACTCAGTTCACGTTGATGGAAAAAAGGGTTTCAAAACAAAGTTTTCAGATTGAGACGAAATTATGGTGGTAGGTGTCAATGACCAAAAAAATAGGGAATACCAAATTGGGGTAAAAAGGACGCCGTATGAGTTGGTTTATAGTAACATAGGCTCCGTATCGGCACTCAATTCACGTTGATGGAAAAAGTGTTTCAAATTAAAGTTTTCAGATAGAGCCGAAATTTTCGTGGCATGTTTCAATGAACAAAAAAAATAGGGAATACCAAATTTGGGGCATAAAGGACGCCGTATGAGGTGGTTTTTAGTCACATAGGCACCTTATTGGCACTTAGTTCAAGTTGATGGAAAAAAGGGTTTCAAAACAAAGTCTTCAGATTGAGACGAAATTTTGGTGGTAGATTTCAATGACAAAAAATAGGGAAAACCAAATTTGCGACACAAAGGACGTCGTATGAGGTGGTTTTTAGTCACATAAGTGCCTTATTAGCACTCACTTCACGTTGATGGAAAAAAAGGGTTTGAAAACAAAGTTTTCAACTTTAGACAATATTTTGGTGGAAGGTTTCAATGACAAAAAAAATAGGGAATACCAAATTTTGGGCAAAAAGGACGCTGTATGAGTTGGTTTTTAGTAACATAGGCTCCTTATTGGCAGTCAGTTCACGTTGATGGAAAAAAAGGTTTCAAAATAAAGTTTTTAGATTGAGCTGAAATTTTGGTGGTAGGTTTCAATGAACAAAAGAATACGGAATACCAAATTTAGGGAATAAAGGACGCCGTATGAGATGGTTTTTAGTCACAAAGGCACCTTATTGGCAATTAGTTCAAGTTGATGGAAAGAAAGGGTTTCAAAACAAAGTTTTCAGATTGAGACGAAATTTTGGTGCTAGGTTTCAATGACCAAAAAAATAGGGAATACGAAATTTTGGGCAAAAGGGACGCCGTATAAGGTGGTTTTTAGTCACATAGGCTTCAAAACAAAGTTTTCATATTGAAATGAAATTATAGTGGTAGGTTTCAATAACCAAAAAAATAGGGAATACCAAATTTGGGGCAGAAAGGACGCCGTATGAGTTGGTTTTTAGTAACATAGGCTCCGTATTGGCACTATATTCACGTTGCTGGAAAAAAGGATTTCAAAATAAAGTTTTGAGATTGAGCTGAAATTTTGGTGGTAGGTTTCAATGAATAAAAAAATAGGGAATACCAAATTTAGGGCATAAAGGACGCCGTATGAGATGGTTTTTAGTCACATAGGCACCTTATTGGCAATTAGTTCAAGTTGATGGAAAGAAAGGGTTTCAAAATAAAGTTTTCAGATGGAGACGAAATTTTGGTGGTAGGTTTCAATGACCAAAAAAATAGAAAAATACCAAATTTGTGGCAAAATGGACCCCGTATGAGGTAGTTATTAGTCACATAAGTTCCTTATTAGCACTCAAGTCACGTTGATGGAAAAAAGGGGTTTCAAATTAAAGTGTTCATATTGCGCCGAAATTTTGGTGGTAGGTTTCAATGACCAAAAAGATAGGGCATATGAAATTTTGGGCAAAAGGGACGCTGTATGAGGTGGTTTTTAGTCACATAGGCTCCTTATTTCCACTCAGTTCACGTTGATGGAAAAAAGGGCTTCAAAACAAAGTCTTCAGATTGAGAGGAAATTTCGGTGGTAGGTTTCAATGAACAAAAAAATAGGGAATACAAAATTTGGGGCAAATAGGACGCCGTATGAGGTGGTTTTTAGTCACATAGGCACCTTATTGGCACTTAGTTCACGTTGATGGAAAAAAAGAGTTTCAAAACAAAGTTTTCTGATTGAGACGAAATTTTAGAGGTAGATTTCAATGACAAAAAATAGGGAATACCAAATTTCTGGCACAAAGGACGTTGTATGAGGTGGTTTTTAGTCACATAAGTGCCTTATTAGCTCTCAGTTCACGTTGATGGAAAAAAGGGTTTCAAAACAAAGTTTTCAGCTTTAGACAAATTTTTTGTGGTAGGTTTCAATGACCAAAAAAATAGGGAATAACAAATTTGGGGCAAAAAGGACGTTGTATGAGTTGGTTTTGAGTAACATAGGCTCCTTATTGACAGTCTGTTCACGTTGATGGAAAAAAGGGTTTCAAAACAAAGTTTTCAGATTGAGACGAAATTATGGTGGTAGGTTTCAATGCCCGAAAAAAAAGGGAATACCAAATTGGGACAAAAAGGACGTTATATGAGTTTGTTTTTAGTAACATAGGCTCCTTATTGGCTCTCAGTTCACGTTGATGGAAAAAAGGGTTTCAAAACAAAGTTTTCAGATTGAGTCGAAATTTTGGTGGTAGGTTTCATTGACAAAAAAAATAGGGAATACCAAATTTACGGCAAAAAGGACGCCGTATGTGGTGGTTTTTAGTCACATAGGTGCCTTATTAGCACTCAGTTCACGTTGATGGAAAAAAAAGGTTTCAAAAGAAACTTTTCAGCTTTAGACGAAATTTTGTTGGTAGGTTTCAATGACCAAAAAAATTGGGAATACCAAATGTGGGGCAAAAAGGACGTTGTAGGAGTTGGTTTTTTAGTAACATAGGCTCCTTATTGGCACTCAGTTCACCTTGATTGAAAAAAGGGTTTCAAAACAAAGTTTTCATATTGAGACGAAATTTTGGTTATAGGTTTCAATGACAAAAAAATAGGGAATACCAAATTTGGAGCAAAAAGGACGTCGTATGAGTTGGTTTTTAGTAACATAGGCTCCTTATTGGCACTCAGTTCACGTTGATGGAAAAAAGGGTTTCAAAACAAAGTTTTCAGATTGAGACGAAATTATGGTGGTAGGTTTCAATTACCAGAAAAAAAGGGAATTCCAAATTGGGACAAAAAGGACGCTATATGAGTTTGTTTTTAGTAACATAGGCTTCTTATTGGCACTCAGTTCACGTTGATGGAAAAAAGGGTTTCAAAACAAAGTTTTCAGATTCAGACGAAATTTTGGTGCTAGGTTTCAATGACCAAAAAAATAGGAAATACCAAATTTGTGGCAAAAAGGACGCCATATGAGGTGGATATTAGTCACATAAGTTCCTTATTAGCATTCAAGTCACGTTGATGGAAAAAAGAGGTTTATAATTAATGTTTTCAGATTGAGCCGGAATTTTGGTGGTAGGTTTCAATGATCAAAAAGATAGGGAATACGAAATTTTGGGCAAAAGGGACGCCGTATAAGGTGGTTTTTAGTCACATAGGCACCTTATTGGCACTTAGTTCACGTTGATGGAAAAAAAAGGGTTTCAAAACACAGTTTTCAGATTGAGACGAAATTTTTGTTGTAGATTTCAATGACAAAAAATAGGGAATACCAAATTTGCGGCACAAAGGACGTCGTATGAGGTGATTTTTAGTCACATAAGTGCCTTATTAGCACTTAGTTCACTTTGATGGAAAAAAGGGTTTCAAAAAAGTTTTCTAAAATAGAAATTCTCTCTCTCTGAAGGCGATTTCTCCTTCCCCTCCACAACCTGTGGAAGCCATGGCAGGGGGCAAGAGAGGCAGAACCCCAAAGAGGAAGAATGCAAGAAGCAAGGTAGGCTCTGATTCTAAAGATAGTAGCACTAACTTTGATCTGAAACAGAAAGGGAAGCAGACTGAGCAGACTGAGGAAGATGAGGACATCTCTAATCTGGACATCACAAGTGATGAGGAGTTTAACCCACATACTCCTATTGTACACTCTGATGGTGAAGAAGTGAATCCTATAGCTCTGAGGAGATTCTCAGAGTGGGTTTCAGCTCTGAAAACCAACAATGGTAATCAGACCTCGACTTCTGGAGGTAAGTTTATGCATAGTAATCCCAGTAAACATATCATATTTGGCTCTGCTGTTAGTGTAGAGATGGAGGCTGGGAAGAAGGGTTTAGATCTGTTAAATGTGATAGAGGAGCAGACCCCTATTCCAACTGTGCAGACCCCTATTCCAGCTGTGCAGATACCTAAAATAGAGATTGATGATGTTGCAGAGGAAGTAGACTATTGGCAGACTGCCATTTTCTGCTTTGTGGTTGGTGCTAATCCACCATTCTATGTTATGGAAGGGTTTTTGAGGAGGATTTGGGGGAATATGGGCATTGATAAAGTTGCTATAGTAGGGAAAGGAACTATCATGGTAAGATTCAGTGACATGGGAGGAAAAGACATGGCTCTGAATGGTCATTTTAGTTTTGATTCAAAACCTTTGATTGTGAAATCATGGGATATTGATGCTGACATTAGTGATCAGGTGGTTAAGAAGGTTCCTATTTGGGTTAAACTTCCAAAACTCAATGTGAAATATTGGGGAGGCAGAAGTCTAACCAAAATAGTTCAGTCTCTTGGTGATTTTGTCAAAGTAGACCAAGCTACAGAGCGGAGGGATAGGTTGATGTATGCCAGAGTGCTGGTGGAAGTGGTGGTTGATCAGATTTATCCTGATTCTGTATCATTTTTGAATGAGCATGGAGTACTTCTTCACCAGGATATTGAGTATGAATGGAAGCCTGAGATCTGCATACATTGTAAGAAGATAGGCCATAGAGGGGAGGACTGCAGAGTGGTCAAAAAGAAGCAGGAATGGAGGCCTAAAGTGGCCCCTAAACTGAATAAGGAGTTATTGGTGGATGATGATGGATTTAGACAAGTATCCAGCAAATTTAAAAAGCAGCAACAACCTACTGTAACTGCTACTATCACTGCTACTGTAAGCCTGGAAAGCCCTAACAGATTTGAGGTTCTGCAACAGGTTACTCCTATTGAAGCTGATAAAGTTGGCCTTCACACTGATGACAGAGGTAATGATGAGCTGATAGATAAGGGGTTGATTACCCCTATGGTGAATGGATAATATCCTATGCTGGAATGTAAGGGGGCTAAACAAACTAGCTAAACAGAAAGAGGTTAAGAACCTTATCTCTTCTCATAAAGCTAAGCTTGTTTCTCTCCTTGAAACTAAGATCAGGGCTCATAAACTGGGAGCCTTGTATCTGAACTTATGTCCAGGTTGGAATATAACTACAAACTTACCATGGCATGGTAGAGGTAGAATCATTATTGCTTGGGACCCTAGAGCTTTTGAGGTGGATATCAAATTCTGCACTGATAAGTTAGTACATTGTATTGTCACTTCTTGCAGTTCAAGAGTTTCTTTTGCTTGTTCTATAGTGTATGCACATAATGATAATGCTAGCAGATGCATTCTATGAAAAGATTTGGAGAGAATTGGTGGCTCTTTAGTAGGCCCTTGGGTGATGATGGGAGATTTCAATAATGTGCTCACATATGAGGAAAGAGTTGGGGCTGAAGTTACTAGAAGGGAAATTGAGGCTTTTCAAAAGTGCCTCAACTCTTGTAATTTGACTGATGTCAAATTTCTTGGTAGGTTCTATACGTGGAATAATAAGCAAGATGATGAAGATAGGGTGCTAGCTAAGCTTGATAGGGTTGTTGCTAATGTAAACTGGTTAACTCTTTTCAAATCAGCTGAAGTGATTTTCCTTCCTGAGGGATATGTGATCATTCCCCTGCTTTGATCAAATGTTTTCCCACACCTCAAGGTAAAATCCCCTTCAGATACTTTCAGATGTGGAGTAAATGTGATAGTTTCGTAGCTGTTGTTAAAGAAGCCTGGCAGCAGCAAGTTGTTGGTTTTCAGATGTTCAGAGTATAGCATAAACTGAAATCCTTAAAGCAAGATCTGAAAAAGCTCAACAAAGAGAGGTTTGGGGATGTTGTAGCTACTCAACTACAAGCTGCTGCTGATCTTAAATTTTGCCAGGACCAGCTGCATCTTGATCCCAGCAATGTAAGCTCTGTTCATGCTGAATTTGTAGCTCACCAAAATTTTAAAGAAGTTCAGGCTAATTACATCTATTTCTTAAATCAGAAAGCAAAAAGGGGCTGGATACTTGATGGTGATAGCAATACTATAAAGTTTCATAATAGTGTGAAAATATTGGCTCAGAAAAATAATATTAATGCTATTATGTGTAAAGAGGATGTATGGATTTATGAGCATGAAGAAGTGAAAATTATATTTTTGAATCACTTTAGAACTTTTGTTGCTAATACAAGAAGTAAAGTCCTTCCTATCAAGAGCAGGTTTATTCAACAAGGACCTATTCTGGTGGAAGCTCTACACTCTCTTCTTAACCTCAATTTCACAGGAGAGGAGATTAGGTTAGCACTCTGGTCTATCCCTAATGACAAATCTCCTGGGATTGATGGTTATGGGAGCAGCTTCTTCAAGGATGCTTGGGATGTGGTGGGACAAAGCATCATTTCTGCAGTGCAAGAAGTCTTCAGTTCAGGCAGACTGCTTAAAGCTATAAACACTGCAGCAATCACCTTAGTTCCTAAGGTTGCTTGCCCCTCTCATGTTGGAGACTACAGACCTATAGCTTGTTGCACAGTGCTATATAAAATCATCTCTAAACTCTTATGTTCAAGATTGAAAAGAGTTCTGCCTGGTTTGATTAGCCAGAGTCAGAGTGCATTTGTAGCTGGTAGAAGCATCATTGATAATATACTTTTGTGTCAGGATCTTGTCAAACATTATACTAGGAAACAAGCTGCCAGAAGCTGCTTGATGAAAGTTGATCTGCAAAAGGCTTATGATACTATTGAGTGGGGGTTTGTGCATGGTTTGCTCCAGGCTCTCAACTTTCCTAAGGACTTCATTAATATTCTGATGGAATGTATATCCACTACTAGATATACTCTCCTCTTTAATGGATCCTGTACAGATTTGTTTGAGGCTAAGAGAGGTTTAAGACAAGGAGACCCTATATACCCCCTGATTTTTGTACTCTGCATGGAATATTTGACTAGAATCCTGAATTATCAGGGGGCAAAGCAAGACTTTCATTTCCATCCTAGATGTCAAGGTCTGAAACTGAATAGCCTGTGCTTTGCTGATGAATTAATGATTTTCAGTAGAGGAGACTATAGAAGTGTCTACTTGATGCTCCAAGGTTTGAGAATTTTTGAAAAATCTTCAGGATTAGCTGCTAATCAGCAGAAGTCTGAAGTTTTTCAGGTTAACATGAAAGCTGCAGAGCTCTATAGGATTAAGAAGCTGTCTGGGTTTGGTTCTGGTGCCTGGCCTCTTAAGTATCTTGGTGCTCCCATAAGCACCAAGAAATTAAGAATTGCAAACTGGTAGAGAAAATGCTTTTTAGAATCAAATCATGGCAACATAGAACTCTGTCTTTTGCTGGCAGACTCCAATTAGTCAACTCAGTGCTGATGAGTGTGTGCAATTACTGGATGCAGATCTTCATTTTACCTGAGGCTGTTCTGGCAAGAATAAATCAAGTCTGCAGAGTCTATTTATGGCAAGGTAATGATAGATACCTAAAGCCAGGCTGTGTCAACTGGGATAAGGTCTGCAGTAAGAAGAGCTATGGAGGTCTTGGAGTCAGAGATATAAAGCTCTGGAACCTCCTAGCAGTTAGCAAGCAAGTTTGGGCTATTGCTGAAAAGAAAGACACCCTGTGGGTGAGATGGGTAAATTCTGTGTACATCCAAGGAGGGGATTGGTGGCATCACCACCCTAAGACCACTGCTAGCTGGATATGGAGGAACTTCTGTCAAGTTAGAGATGAGATCAGACAAGCAGTCTGGCTTCCCCAGACTGGCCAAGTTTTCTCCATTGGTAAATGTTACAAACAAGCACAGGAGATGGGAGATAAAGTCAGTTGGGATAGAGTTGTGTGGAATAGGCTCAATACACCTAAACACAGCTTCTTGATATGGTTAGCAGCCCAGCAAAGGCTTATGACAAAGGACAGACTCAAAAGATATGGGGTCTGCTCTGAGGACACCTGCATTATTTGTGGCTCTCATACTGATCAGCTTCTCTTCCAATGTTACTTCAGCAGAATGGTTTGGGAGGGTTGTCTGGATTGGATCAAGATTAAGAAGAGATGGACTGGCATGTCAGACTGCCTCAACTGGATCAGCAAAAGGGGAGATCTGCCTCAAGCTAAAAGGAAAGTAGCCTTTGCTGTAATTGCTGTTGTCATTTATAATATTTGGCTTGCTAGAAATCAGGCTTATTGGAGTAGTTATGTTCCTAGTGTTGATAGTTGTATTGCTTCTATCAAGTTTGTAATTAGAACTAGGATGAAGTTAGTCTATAATTCTAAGGCCTTTACTAAGTTTCAACTCTGGCTAGATGAGCTCAATTGTAATAGTTGCTCTTAGGTGTTTGGGGAGCCTCCCTAGAAGGGTTGTCATCACCTTTGAGTAGATTGTAAGTTGTGGTTTGTGCTTAATATATCTTTTCACTTATCAAAAAAAAAAAAAAAAGGGTTTCAAAACAAAGTTTTCAGGTTTAGACAAAATTTTGGTGGTAGGTTTCAATGACCAAAAAAATAGGGAATACCAAATTTGGGGCTAAAAGGACGTTGTATGAGTTGGTTTTGAGTAACATAGGCTCCTTATTGACAGTCAGTACACGTTGAAGGAAAAAAGCGTTTCAAAACAAAGTTTTCAGATTGAGACGAAATTATGGTGGTAGGTTTCAATGACCAGAAAAATAGGGAATACCAAATTGGGACAAAAAGGACGCTATATGAGTTTGTTTTTCGTAACATAGGCTCCTTATTGGAACTCAGTTCACGTTGATGGAAAAAAGGGATTCAAAACAAAGTTTTCAGATTGAGACGAAATTTTGGTAATAGGTTTCAATGACCAAAAAAATAGGGAATACCAAATTTGGGGCAAAAAGTACGTCGTATGAGTTGGTTTTTAGTAACATAGGCTCCTTATTGGCACTCAGTTCACGTTCATGGAAAAAAGGTTTTCAGATTGAGACGAAATTTTGGTGTTAGGTTTCATTGAAAAAAATAATATGGAATACCAAATTAAAGACAAAAAGGACCCCGTATGAGGTTGTTTTTAGTCACATAATTGCCTTATTAGCACTCAGTTCACGTTGATGGGAAAAAAAGGTTTCAAAAGATACTTTTCAGCTTTAGACGAAATTTTGTTGGTAGGTTTCAATGACCAAAAAAATTGGGAATACCAAATTTGGGGCAAAAAGGACGTTGTATGAGTTGGTTTTTAGTAACATAGGCTCCTTATTGGCACTCAGTTCACCTTGATGGAAAAAAGGGTTTCAAAACAAAGTTTTCAGTTTGAGACGAAATTTTGGTGGTAGGTTTCAATGACCAAAAAAATAGGGAATACCAAATTAAGGGCAAAAAGGACGCGGTATAAGGTGGTTTTTAGTCACATAAGTGCCTTATTAGCACTCAGTTCACGTTGATGGAAAAAAGGGTTTCAAAACAAAGTTTTCAGATTGAGACGAAATTTTGATGGTAGGTTTCAATGACCATAGAAATAGGAAATACCAAATTTGGGGCAAAAAGGACGCCGTATGAGTTGGTTTTTAGTAACATAGGCTCCTTATTGGCACTCAATTCACGTTGATAAATAAAAAGGGTTTTAAAATAAAGTTTTCATATTGAGCCGAAATTTTGGTTGTAGGTTTCAATGAAAAAAAATAGGGAATATCAAATTTGGGGCAAAAAGGACACCGTATGAGGTGGTTTTTAGTCACATAGGCACCTTATTGGCACTAGTTCACGTTGATGGAAAAAAAGGGTTTCAAAACAAAGTTTTCAGATTGAGACGAAATTTTAGTGGTAGGTTTCAATGACCAAAAAAATAGGGAATACCAAATTTGTGGCAAAAAAGACGCCTATGAGGTGGTTATTAGTCATATAAGTTCCTTATTAGCACTCATTTCACGTTGTTGGAAAAATCGTTGTTTCAAAACAAATATTTCAGATTGAGCCGAAATTTTGGTGGTAGGTTTCAATGACCAAAAAGATAGGGAATACAAAATTTTGGGCAAAACGGAAGCCGTATGAGCTGGTTTTTAGTCATATAGGCTCCTTATTGGCACTTAGTTCACGTTGATGAAAAAAAGGGTTTCTTATCAAAGTTTTCAGATTGACACGAAATTTTGGTGGTAGGTTTCAATGACCATAAAATAGGTATACCATATTTGTGGCAAAAAGGACGCCCTATGAGGTGGTTATTAGTCACATAAGTTCCTTATAAGCACTCAGTTCACGTTGATGGAAAAAAGGGGTTTCAAAACAAAGTTTTCAGATTGATCCTAAATTTTGGTTGTAGGTTTCAATGACCAATAAGATAGGGAATACCAAATTTAGGGAAAAAGGGATGCCGTATGAGATGGTTTTTAGTCACATAGGCTACTTATTTGCACGCAGTTCACGTTGATGGAAAAAAGGATTTCAAAAGAAACTTTTCAGCTTTAGATAAAATTTTGGTGGTAGGGTTCAATGACCAAAAAAATAGGGAATACCGAATTTGGGTCAAAAAGGACGATGTATGAGTTAGTTTTTAGTAACATAGGCTCCTTATTGGCACTCAGTTCACGTTGATGGAAAGAAGGGTTTCAAAACAAAGTTTTCAGATTGAGACGAAATTTTGTTACTAGGTTTCAATGACCAAAAAAATAGGGAATACCAAATTTGGGGCAAAAAGGACGTCGTATCTGTTGGTTTTTAGTAACATAGTCTCCTTATTGGCACTCAGTTCACGTTGATGGAAAAAAGGGTTTCGAAACAAAGTTTTCTGATTGAGACGAAATTTTGGTGGTAGGTTTCATTTACAAAAAAAAAAGGGAATACAAAATTTATGGCAAAAAGGACGTCGTATGAGTTTGTTTTTAGTAACATAGGCTCCTTATTAGCAATCAGTTCACATTAATGGAAAAAAAGGTTTGAAAACAAAGTTTTCAGATTGAGACGAAATTTTGGTGGTAGGTTTCAATGACCAAAAAAATAGGGAATACCAAATTTGGGGCAAAAAGGACGCTGTATGAGTTGGTTTTGAGTAACGTAGGCTCCTTATTGGCACCCAGTTCACGTTGAAGGAAAAGAGGGTTTCAAAACAAAGTTTTCAGATGAAGACGAAATTTTGGTGGTAGGTTTCAATGACCATAAAAATAGGGAATACCCAATTTGGGGCAAAAACGACGCCGTATGAGTTGATTTTTTTAACATAGGCTTCGTATTGGCACTCAATTCACGTTGATGGAAAAAAGGCTTTCAAAATAAAGTTTTTAGATTGAGACGACATTTTGGTTGAGGTTTCAATGAACAAAAAAATAGGGATTACCAAATTTGGGGCAAAAATGACACCGTATGAGGTGGTTTTTAGTCACACAGGCACCTTATTGGAACTTAGTTCACGTTGATGGAAAAAAAGGGTTTCAAAACAAAGTTTTCAGATTGAGACGAAAGTTTGGTGGTAGCTTTGAATGACAAAAAAATAGGGAATACCAAATTTGCGCCAAAATGGAAGTCGTATGACGTGGTTATTAGTCACATAAGATCCTTATTAGAACTCAGTTCATTTTGTTGGAATAAAATGGTTTCAAAACCAAGTTTTCAGATTTAGACGAAATTTTGGTGGTGCCTTTGAATAACCAAAAAATAGGGACTACCAAATTTGGGGCTAAAAGGACACTGCATGATTTGGATTTTAGTCACATAAGTTCCTTATTAGCACTTAGTTCACGTTGATGGAAAAAAGGTTTCTAAACAAAGTTTTCAGATTCAGCCGAAATTTTGGTGGTAGGTTTCAATGACCAAAAAGATAGGGAATACCAAATTTTGTGCAAAAGGGACGCCGTATGAGGTGGTTTTAGTCACATTGGAACATTATTGCCACTTAGTTCACGTTGATGGAAAAAAAAAGGTTTCTAAACAAAGTTTTCAGATTGAGACGAAATTTTACTGGTAGGTTTCAATGAACAAAAATATAGGGAATCCCAAATTTGGGGCAAATAGGACGCCGTACGAGGTGGTTTTTAGACACATTGGAACCTTATTGGCACTTAGTTCACTTGATGGAAAAAAAAGGGTTGCTAAACAAAGTTTTCAGATTGACACGAAATTTTGGTGGTAGGTTTCAATTACCAAAAAATAGGCATACCATATTTGTGGCAAAAAGGACGCCCTATGAGGTGGTTATTAGTCACATAAGTTCCTTATTGGCACTCAGTTCACGTTGATGGAAAAAAGGGGTTTCAAAACAAAGTTTTCAGATTGATCCTAAATTTTGGTTGTAGGTTTCAATGACCAATAAGATAGGGAATACCAAATTTAGGGCAAAAGGGATGCCGTATGAGGTGGTTTTTAGTCACATAGGCTCCTTATTTGCACTCAGTTCACGTTGATGGAAAAAAGGATTTCAAAACAAACTTTTCAGCTTTAGAAATTTTTTTGTGGTAGGGTTCAATGACCAAAAAAATAGGGAATACCAAATTTGGGGCAAAAAGGACGATGTATGAGTTGGTTTTGAGTAACATAGGCTCCTTATTGACACTCAGTTCACATTGATGGAAAAAAGGGTTTCAAAATAAAGTTTTTTGATTGAGACGAAATTTTGGTGGTGGATTTCAATGACCATAAAAATAGGGAATACCAAATTTTGGGCAAAAAGGACGCTATATGAGTTGGTTTTGAGTAACATAGGATCCTTATTGGCACCCAGTTCACGTTGATGGAAAAAAGGGTTTCAAAAAAAAGTTTTCAGATTGAGACGAAATTATGGTGGTAGGTTTCAATGACCAAAAAAGTAGGGAATACCAAATTGGGGCAAAAAGGACGCTGTATGAGTTGGTTTTTAGTAACATATGCTCCTTATTAGCACTCAATTCACGTTGATGGAAAAAAGGGTTTCAAAACAAAATTTTCAAATTGAGACGAAATTTTGGTGGTAGGTTTTAATGACCATAAAAATAGGGAATACCAAATTTGGGGCAAAAAGGACGCTGTATGAGTTGGTTTTTAGTAACATAGGGACCGTATTGGCACTCAATTCACGTTGATGGAAAAAACGGGTTTCAAAACAAAGTTTTTACATTGAGGCGAAATTTTGGTGGTATGTTTCAATGACCAAAAAAATAGGAAAAATTTACGGCAAAAAGGACGCCGTATGAGGTGGTTATTAGTCACATAAGGTCCTTATCAGCACTTGGTTAAAGTTGATGGAAAAAAGGGTTTCAAAACAAAGTTTTCAGATTGAGCCTAAATTTTGGTGTAGCTTTAAATGACCAAAAAGATAGGGAATACCAAATTTAGGGCAAAAGGGATGCCGTATGAGGTGGTTTTTCGTCACATAGGCTCCTTATTTGCACTCAGTTCACGTTGATGGAAAAAAGGATTTCAAAACAAACTTTTCAGCTTTAGACAAAATTTTGGTGGCAGGGTTCAATGACCAAAAAATAGGGAATACCAAATTTGGGGCAAAAAGGATGATGTATGAGTTGGTTTTGAGTAACATAGGCTCCTTATTGGCACTCAGTTCAAGTTGATGGAAAAAAGGGTTTCAAAACAAAGTTATGAGATTGACACGAAAATTTGGTACTAGGTTTCAATGACCAAAAAAATAGGGAATACCAAATTTGGGGCAAAAAGGACGCTGTATGAGTTGGTTTTGAGTAACATAGGATCCTTATTGGCACCCAGTTCACGTTGATGGAAAAATGGGTTTCAAAACAAAGTTTTCAGATTGAGTCGAAATTATGGTGGTAGGTTTCAATAACCAAAAAAATAGGGAATACCAAATTGGGGCAAAAAGGACGCTGTATGAGTTGGTTTTTAGTAACATAGGCTCCTTATTGGCACTCAGTTCACGTTGATGGAAAAAAGGGTTTCAAAATAAAGTTTTTAGATTGAGACGAAATTTTGGTGGTAGGTTTCAATGAACAAAAAAATAGGGAATACCAAATTTGGGGCAAAAAGGACGCCGTATAAGGTGGTTTTTAGTCACATAGGCTTCTTATTGGCACTGAGTTCACGTTGATGGAAAAGAAGGTTTAAAAACAAAGTTTTCAGATTAAGACGAAATTTTGGTGGTAGGTTTCAATGACCATAAAAATAGGGAATACCAAATTTGGGGCAAAAAGGACGCCGTATGAGTTGATTTTTGGTAACATAGGCTTCGTATTGGCACTCAATTCACGTTGATGGAAAAAAAGGGTTTCAAAATAAAGTTTTTAGATTGAGACGAAATTTTGGTTGAGGTTTCAATGAACAAAAAAATAGGGAATACCAAATTTGGGGCATAAATGACGCCGTATGAGGTGTTTTTAGTCACACGGGCACCTTATTGGAACTTAGGTCACATTGATGGAAAAAAGGGATTCAAAACAAAGTTTTCAGATTGAGACAAAAGTTTGGTGGTAGCTTTAAATGACCAAAAAATAGGGAATACCAAATTTGCGCCAAAAAGGACTTTGTAGGAGGTCGTTATTAGTCACATAAGATCCTTATTAGCACTCAGTTCATTTTGTTGGAATAAAATGGTTTCAAAACCAAGTTTTCAGATTTAGACGAAATTTTGGTGGTGCATTTGAATAACCAAAAAATAGGGACTACCAAATTTGGGGCTAAAAGGACGCCGTATGATTTGGTTTTTAGTCACATAAGTTCCTTATTAGCACTTAGTTCACGTTAATGGAAAAAAGGTTTCTAAAGAAAGTTTTCAGATTGAGCCAAAATTTTGGTGGTAGGTTTGAATGACCAAAAAGATGGGGACTACCAAATTTTGTGCAAAAGGAACGCCGTATGAGGTAGTTTTAGTCACATAGGCTCCTTATTGACACTCAATTCACGTTGATGGAAAAAAGTGTTTCAAAACAATGTCTTCAGATTCACACGAAATTTTGTTGGTAGGTTTCAATGAACAAAAAAATAGGGAATACTAAATTTGGGGCAAATAGGACGCCGTATGAGGTGGTTATTAGTCACATAAGTTCCTTATTAGCACTCAGTTCACGTTGATAGAAAAAAAGGGTTTTAAAACAAAGTGTTTAGATTGACCTGAAATTTTGGTGGTAGGTTTTAATGACCAAAAAGATAGGGAATACCAAATTTTGGGCAAAAGGGACGCCGTATGAGGTGGTTTTTAGTCACATAGACTCCTTATTGGCACTTAGTTCACGTTAATGGAAAAAAAGGGTTTCAAAACAATGTTTTCAGATTGAGACAAAATTTTGGGGGTAGATTTCAATGACCAAAAAATTAGGGAAAACCAAAATTGGGGCTAAAAGGACGCCGTATGAGTTGGTTTTTAGTAACATAGGGTCCGTATTTTCACTCAATTCACGTTGATGGAAAAAAAGGTTTCAAAATTGAGTTTTCAGATTGAGCCGAAATTTTGGTGGTAGGTTTCAATGAACAAAAAAATAGGAAAACTAAATTTGGGGCAAAATGGATGCCGTATGAGGTGGTTTTTAGTCACTTAGGCACCTTATTGACACTTAGTTTATGTTGATGGAAAAAAAGGGTTTCAGAACAAAGTTTTCAGATTTTGACAAAATTTTGGTGATATGTTTCAATGACCAAAAAAATAGGGAATACAAAATTTGCGGCAAAAAGGACGCCCTATGAGGTGGTTATTAGTCACATTAGTTCCTTAATAGCACTCGGTTCACGTTGATGGAAAAAAGGGTTTCAAAACAAAGTTTTCAGATTGAACCAAAATTTTGGTGGTAGGTTTCAATGACCAAAAGGATAGGGAATACCAAATTTTGGGCAAAAGGGACGCCGTACGAGGTGGTTTTTAGTCACATAGGCTCTTTATTTGCACTAAGTTCACGTTGATGGAAAAAGGGTTTCAAAACAAAGTCTTCAGATTCAGACGAAATTTTGAAGGTAGGTTTCAATGACCATAAAAATAGGGAATACCAAATTTGGGGCGAAAAGGACGCCGTATGAGTTGGTTTTTAGTAACAAAGGCTCCGTATTGGCACTCAATTCACGTTGATGGAAAAAAGGTTTCAAAATAAAGTTTTCAGATTGAGGCGAAAATTTGGTGGTAGGTTTCAATGAACAAAAAATAAGGGAATACCAAATTTGGGGCAAAAGGACGCTGTATGAGGTGGTTTTTAGTCACATAGGTACCTTACTGGCTTAGTTCACGTTGATGGAAAAAAAAGGTTTCAAAATAAAGTGTTAAGATTATTGAGACGAAATTTTGGTGGTAGGTTCAATGACCAAAAAAATTGCTAATACCAAATTTGTGGCAAAAAGGACCCCGTATGAGGTCGTTATTACTCACATAAGGTCCTTATTAGCACTCAGTTCACGTTGATGGAAAAAAGGGGTTTCAATAAAAAGTTTTCAGATTGAGCAAAAAAATTTGGTGGTAGGTTTCAATGACCAAAAAGATAGGGAATACCAACTTTTGGGCAAAAGGGACGCCGTATGAGATGGTTTTTAGTCACATAGTCTCCTTATTTGCACTCAGTTCACGTTGATGGAAAAAACGGTTTCAAAACAGTCTTCAGATTCAGACGAACTTTTGGTGGTAGGTTTCACTGAACAAAAAAAAGGGAATACCAAATTTTGGGCAAATCGGACGCCGTATGAGGTGGTTATTAGTCACATAAGTTCCTTATTAGCACTCAGTTCACGTTGATAAAAAAAAAGGGTTTCAAAACAAAGTGTTCAGATTGACCTGAAATTTTGGTGGTAGGTTTTAATGACCAAAAAGATAGGGAATACCAAATTTTGGGCAAAAGGGACGCCGTATGAGGTGGTTTTTAGTCACATAGACTCCTTATTGGCACTTAGTTCACGTTAATGGAAAAAAAGGGTTTCAAAACAATGTTTTCAGATTGAGACAAAATTTTGGGGGTAGATTTCAATGACCAAAAAATTAGGGAAAACCAAAATTGGGGCTAAAAGGACGCCGTATGAGTTGGTTTTTAGTAACATAGGGTCCGTATTTTCACTCAATTCACGTTGATGGAAAAAAAGGTTTCAAAATTGAGTTTTCAGATTGAGCCGAAATTTTGGTGGTAGGTTTCAATGAACAAAAAAATAGGAAAACTAAATTTGGGGCAAAATGGATGCCGTATGAGGTGGTTTTTAGTCACTTAGGCACCTTATTGACACTTAGTTTATGTTGATGGAAAAAAAGGGTTTCAGAACAAAGTTTTCAGATTTTGACAAAATTTTGGTGATATGTTTCAATGACCAAAAAAATAGGGAATACAAAATTTGCGGCAAAAAGGACGCCCTATGAGGTGGTTATTAGTCACATTAGTTCCTTAATAGCACTCGGTTCACGTTGATGGAAAAAAAGGGTTTCAAAACAAAGTTTTCAGATTGAACCAAAATTTTGGTGGTAGGTTTCAATGACCAAAAGGATAGGGAATACCAAATTTTGGGCAAAAGGGACGCCGTACGAGGTGGTTTTTAGTCACATAGGCTCTTTATTTGCACTAAGTTCACGTTGATGGAAAAAGGGTTTCAAAACAAAGTCTTCAGATTCAGACGAAATTTTGATGGTAGGTTTCAATGACCATAAAAATAGGGAATACCAAATTTGGGGCAAAAAGGACGCCGTATGAGTTGGTTTTTAGTAACAAAGGCTCCGTATTGGCACTCAATTCACGTTGATGGAAAAAAAGGTTTCAAAATAAAGTTTTCAGATTGAGGCGAAAATTTGGTGGTAGGTTTCAATGAACAAAAAATAAGGGAATACCAAATTTGGGGCAAAAGGACGCTGTATGAGGTGGTTTTTAGTCACATAGGTACCTTACTGGCTTAGTTCACGTTGATGGAAAAAAAAGGTTTCAAAATAAAGTGTTAAGATTATTGAGACGAAATTTTGGTGGTAGGTTCAATGACCAAAAAAATTGCTAATACCAAATTTGTGGCAAAAAGGACCCCGTATGAGGTCGTTATTACTCACATAAGGTCCTTATTAGCACTCAGTTCACGTTGATGGAAAAAAGGGGTTTCAATAAAAAGTTTTCAGATTGAGCAAAAAAATTTGGTGGTAGGTTTCAATGACCAAAAAGATAGGGAATACCAACTTTTGGGCAAAAGGGACGCCGTATGAGATGGTTTTTAGTCACATAGTCTCCTTATTTGCACTCAGTTCACGTTGATGGAAAAAACGGTTTCAAAACAGTCTTCAGATTCAGACGAACTTTTGGTGGTAGGTTTCACTGAACAAAAAAAAGGGAATACCAAATTTTGGGCAAATCGGACGCCGTATGAGGTGGTTATTAGTCACATAAGTTCCTTATTAGCACTCAGTTCACGTTGATAAAAAAAAAGGGTTTCAAAACAAAGTGTTCAGATTGAGCTAAAATTTGGGTGGTAGGTTTTAATGACCAAAAACATAGGGAATATCATATTTTGGGCAAAAGGGACGCCGTATGAGGTTGTTTTTAGTCACATAGACTCCTTATTAGCACTTAGTTCACGTTAATGGAAAAAAAAAGGTTTCAAAATCAAGTTTTCAGCTTTAGACGAAATTGTGGTGGTTGGTTTCAATGACCAAAAAAAGAGGGAATACCACATTTGGGGCAAAAATGACGTTGTATGAGGTTGTTTTGAGTAACATAGACTCCTTATTGGCACTCATTTCACGTCAATAGAAAAAAGGCTTTCAAAACAAAGTTTTCAGATTGAGACGAAATTTTGGTGGTAAGTTTGAATTAACAAAAAAATAGGGAATACCAAATTTGGGGCAAAAAGGACGCCGTATAAGTGGTTTTTAGTCACATAGGCTCCTTATTGGCACTCAGTTCACGTTGATGGAGAAAAACGGTTTTAAAACAAAGCTTTCAGATTGAGACGAAATTTTGGTGGTAGGTTTCAATGACCAAAAAATAGGGAATACCAAATTTGCGCCAAAAAGGACGCCGTATGAGGTGGTTAGTAGGCAAATAAGATCCTTATTAGCACTCGGTTCACGTTGATGGAAAAAAAAGGGTTTCAAAACAAAGTTTTCTGATTGAGCCGAAATTTTGGTGGTAGGCTTCAATGACCAAAAAGATAGGGAATACGAAATTTTGGGCAAAAGGGACGCCGTATGAAGTGGTTTTTAGTCACATAGGCCCCTTATTTGCACTCAGTTCACGTTGATGGAAAAAAGAGTTTCAAAACAAAAACTTCAGATTGAGAAGAAATTTTGGTGGTAGGTTTCAATGACCATAAAAATAGGGAATAACACATTTGGGGCAAAAATGACGTTGTATGAGTTGGTTTTGAGTAACAAAGACTCCTTATTGGCACTCAGTTCACGTTAATAGAAAAAAGGCTTTCAAAACAAAGTTTTCAGATTGAGACGAAATTTAGGTGGTACGTTTCAATGAACAAAAAAGATAGGGAATACCAAATTTGGGGCAAAAAGGACGCAGTATAAGGTGGTTTTTAGTCACATAGGCTCCTTATTGGCACTCAGTTCACGTTGATGGAAAAAAGGGTTTCAAAACAAAGCTTTCAGATTAAGACGAAATTTTGGTGGTAGGTTTCAATGACCATAAAAATAGGTAATACCAAATTTGGGGCAAAAAGGACGTCGTATGAGTTGGTTTTTAGTAACATAGGCTCCGTATTGGCACTCAATTCACGTTGATGGAAAAAAAGGGTTTCAAAATAAAGTTTTTAGATTTAGCCGAAATTTTGGTTGTAGGTTTCAATGAACCAAAAAATAGGGAATACCAAATTTGGTGCAAAAATGACGCAGTATGAAGTGGTTTTTAGTCACATAGGTACCTTATTGGAACTCAGTTCACGTTGATGGAAAAAAAAAGGTTTCAAAACAAAGTATTCTGATTGAGACAAAATTTTGGTGGTAGGCTTCAATGACCAAAAAAATAGGGAATACCAAATTTGCGCCAAAAAGGACGCCGTATGAGGTGGTTATTAGTCACATAAGATCCTTATTAGCACTCAGTTCACGTTGATAGAAAAAAGGGTTTCAAAACAAAGTTTTCAGATTGAGCCGAAATTTTGGTGGTAGGTTTCAATGACGAAAAAGATAGGGAATACCAAATTTTGGGCAAAAGGGACGCCGTATGAGGTAATTTTTAGTCACGTAGACTCCTTATTGGCAATTAGTTCACGTTAATGGAAAAAAGGTTTTAAAAAAAAGTTTTCAGATTGAGACAAAATTTTGGGGGTAGATTTCAATGACCAAAAAGATAGGGAATACCAAATTTGGTGCAAAAAGGACGCAATAAGTTGGATTTTAGTAACATAGGCTCCTTATTTGCACAGAGTGCACGTTGATGGAAAAAAGGGTTTCAAAACAAAGTTTTCAGATTGAGACAAAATTTTTGGTGGTAGGTTTCAATGACCAAAAAATAGGGAATACCAAATTTGCGGCAAAAAGGACGCCGTGTGAGGTGGTTATTAGTCACATAAGTTCCTTATTAGCACTCGGTTCACGTTGATGGAAAAAAAAGGGTTTCAAAACAAAGTTTTCTGATTGAGCCGAAATTTTGGTGGTAGGTTTCAATGACCAAAAAGATAGGGAATACGAAATTTTTGGCAAAAGGGCTGCCGTATGAAGTGGTTTTTAGTCACATAGGCCCCCTATTTACACTCAGTTCACGTTGATGTAAAAAAGGGTTTCAAAACAAAGTTTTCAGATTGAGACGAAATTTTGGTGGTAGGTTTCAATGAACAAAAAAATAGGGAATAACAAATTTGGGGCAAATAGGACGCCATATGAGGTGGTTATTACTCACATAGGCACCTTATTGCCACTTAGTTCAAGTTGATGGAAAAAAGGGGTTTCAAAATAAAGTTTTTAGATTCAGCTGAAACTTTTGTGCTAGGTTTCAATAAACAAAAAAAAGGGAATATCAAATTTATGGCAAAAAGGACGCTTTATGAGGTGGTTTTTAGTCACATAGGCACCTTATTGAAACTTAGTTCACGTTGATGGAAAAAAAAATGTTTCAAAAGAAAGTTTTCAGATTGAGACTAAATTTTGGTGGTATATTTCAATGACCAAAAAAATAGGCAATACCTAATTTGCGGAAAAAAGGACCCCGTATGAGATGGTTATTAGTCACATAAGTTACTTATTAGCACTCAATTTACGTTGATGGAAAAAAAAGGGGTTTCAGATTGAGCCAAAATTTTGGTGGTAGGTTTCAATGACCAAAAAGATAGGGAATACCAACTTTTGGGGAAAAGGGACGTTGTATGAGTAGTTTTTAGTCACATAGGCTCCTTATTTGCACTCAGTTCACATTGATGGAAAAAAGGGTTTCAAAACAAAAACTTCAGATTGAGACGAAATTTTGGTGGTAGGTTTCAATGACCATAAAAATAGGGAATACCTAATTTGTGGAAAAAAGGACGCCGTATGAGTTGGTTTTTAGTAACATAGGCTCCGTATTGGCAGTTAATACACGTTGATGGAAAAAAAGGTTTTAAAATAAAGTTATTCGATTGAGCCGAAATTTTGGTTGTAGGTTTCAATGAACCAAAAAATAGGGAATATCAAATTTGGTGCAAAAATGACGCAGTATGAAGTGGTTTTTCGTCACATAGGCACCTTATTGGAACTTAGTTCACGTTGATGGAAAAAAAAAGGTTTCAAAACAAAGTTTTCTGATTGAGACAAAATTTTGGTGGTAGGTTTCAATGACCAAAAAAATAGGAAATACCAAATTTGCGCCAAAAAGGACGCCGTATGAGGTGGTTATTAGTCACATAAGATCCTTATTAGCACTCAGTTCACGTTGATAGAAAAAAGGGTTTCAAAACAAAGTTTTCAGATTGAGCCGAAATTTTGGTGGTAGGTTTCAATGACGAAAAAGATAGGGAATACCAAATTTTAGGCAAAAGGGACGCCGTATGAGGTAATTTTTAGTCACGTAGACTCCTTATTGGCAATTAGTTCACGTTAATGGAAAAAAGGTTTTAAAAAAAAGTTTTCAGATTGAGACAAAATTTTGGGGGTAGATTTCAATGACCAAAAAGATAGGGAATACCAAATTTGGTGCAAAAAGGACGCAATAAGTTGGATTTTAGTAATATAGGCTCCTTATTTGCACAGAGTGCACGTTGATGGAAAAAAGGGTTTCAAAACAAAGTTTTCAGATTGAGACAAAATTTTTGGTGGTAGGTTTCAATGACCAAAAAATAGGGAATACCAAATTTGCGGCAAAAAGGACGCCGTGTGAGGTGGTTATTAGTCACATAAGTTCCTTATTAGCACTCGGTTCACGTTGATGGAAAAAAAGGGTTTCAAAACAAAGTTTTCTGATTGAGCCGAAATTTTGGTGGTAGGTTTCAATGACCAAAAAGATAGGGAATACGAAATTTTTGGCAAAAGGGCTGCCGTATGAAGTGGTTTTTAGTCACATAGGCCCCCTATTTGCACTCAGTTCACGTTGAGGGAAAAAAGGGTTTCAAAACAAAGTTTTCAGATTGAGACGAAATTTTGGTGGTAGGTTTCAATGAACAAAAAAATAGGGAATAACAAATTTGGGGCAAATAGGACGCCATATGAGGTGGTTATTACTCACATAGGCACCTTATTGCCACTTAGTTCACGTTGATGGAAAAAAGGGGTTTCAAAATAAAGTTTTTAGATTGAGCTGAAACTTTTGTGCTAGGTTTCAATAAACAAAAAAAAGGGAATATCAAATTTATGGCAAAAAGGACGCTTTATGAGGTGGTTTTTAGTCACATAGGCACCTTATTGAAACTTAGTTCACGTTGATGGAAAAAAAATGTTTCAAAAGAAAGTTTTCAGATTGAGACTAAATTTTGGTGGTATATTTCAATGACCAAAAAAATAGGCAATACCTAATTTGCGGCAAAAAGGACCCCGTATGAGGTGGTTATTAGTCACATAAGTTACTTATTAGCACTCAATTTACGTTGATGGAAAAAAAAGGGGTTTCAGATTGAGCCAAAATTTTGGTGGTAGGTTTCAATGACCAAAAAGATAGGGAATACCAACTTTTGGGGAAAAGGGACGTTGTATGAGTAGTTTTTAGTCACATAGGCTCCTTATTTGCACTCAGTTCACATTGATGGAAAAAAGGGTTTCAAAACAAAAGCTTCAGATTGAGACGAAATTTTGGTGGTAGGTTTCAATGACCATAAAAATAGGAAATACCTAATTTGTGGAAAAAAGGACGTCGTATGAGGTGGTTATTAGTCAAATAAGATCCTTATTAGCACTCAGTTCACGTTGATAGAAAAAAGGGTTTCAAAACAAAGTTTTCAGATTGAGCCGAAATTTTGGTGGTAGGTTTCAATGACGAAAAAGATAGGGAATACCATATTTTGGGCAAAAGGGACGCCGTATGAGGTGATTTTTAGTCACATAGACTCCTTATTGGAAATTAGTTCACGTTATGGAAAAAGGTTTTAAAAAAAAGTTTGCAGACTGAGACAAAATTTTGGGGGTAGATTTCAATGACCAAATATATAGGGAATACCAAATTTGGGGCAAAAAGGACGCCATATAAGTTGGATTTTAGTAACATAGGCTCCTTATTTGCACTGAGTGCACGTTGATGGAAAAAAGGGTTTCAAAACAAAGTTTTCAGATTGAGACGAAATTTTTGGTGGTAGGTTTCAATGACCAAAAAATAGGGAATACCAAATTTGCGGCAAAAAGGACGCCGTGTGAGGTGGTTATTGGTCACATAAGTTCCTTATTAGCAGTCGGTTCACGTTGATGGAAAAAAAAGGTTTCAAAACAAAGTTTTCTGATTGAGCCGAAATTTTTGTGGTAGGTTTCAATGACCAAAAAGATAGGGAATACGAAATTTTGGGCAAAAAGGAAGCCGTATGAAGTGGTTTTTAGTCACATAGGCTCCTTTTTTGCACTCAGTTCACGTTGATGGAAAAAAGGGTTTCAAAGCAAGTTTACGTTGATGGAAAAAGAGATTTCCAAAAATAGAAAGTTCTCTCTCTTCTGAGGCGATTTCTCCTTCCCACCTCCACCATCTGTGGAAGCCATGGCAGGGGGCAAGAGAGGCAGACCCCCAAAGAGAAAGAATGCAAGAAGCAAAGTAGACTCTGATTCCATAGCTAAAACCTCCATTGATCTGAAGCAGAAAGGCAAACTGACTGAGGAAGAGGAAGACATTTCTGATCTTGACATTACAAGTGATGAGGAGTTCAATCTAGATACGCCTATTGTACATTCTGATGGGGATGAAGTTAACCCTCAAGCTCTGAGAAGGTTCTCAGAATGGGTTTCAGCTCTGAAATCTAACACTGGTGATCATGCCTCAGGTTCCAGAGGTAAGTTCAAGCATAGCAATCCTAGTAAGAACATTTTATTTGGCTCTGCTGTTAGTGTAGAGATGAACACTGGGAAGAAGAGCTTCAGTAAGCTAAATGTTATAGATGAGCAGCCTCCTCAAATGGAGCAGTTACCTAAAATAGAACTAGATGATGTTGCTGAGGAGGTAGACTATTGGCAAACAACCATTTTCTGTTTTATGGTAGGAGCTAATCCACCTTTTTCTGTAATGGAAGGGTTTCTGAAGAGGATTTGGGGAAAAATGGGTATTGATAAGATTGCTCAAGTTGGCAAGGGGACTATTATGGTGAGGTTTAGTGACATGGGTGGAAAAAATTTGGCTCTTACTGGCCATTTCAGCTTTGATTCTAAGCCTTTGATTGTCAAATCATGGGACATTGATGCTGATATTGTGACCAAGTGGTGAAAAAGGTCCCTATTTGGGTTAAACTCCCAAAGCTAAATGTGAAATATTGGGGAGGTCGAAGCCTTACCAAAATAGTACAGGCTTTAGGTGACTTTGTAAAGGTTGATCAAGCTACAGAGAAGAGAGATAGGTTGATGTATGCAAGAGTGCTGGTGGAAGTGTTGGTGGATCAGGTATATCCTGACTCTGTTTCTTTCTTAAATGAACATGGTGTACCTCTCAATCAGATTATTGAATATGAGTGGAAACCTGAAATTTGCAAGCATTGCAAGAAGATAGGCCATACAGGTGATGATTGTAGGATTGTTAGAAAGAAGCAGGAATGGAGACCCAAAGTGAACCCTTAATTGAACCAGGAGCTGTTGGTTGATGAGGAAGGTTTCAGACCAGTCTCCAGTAAATTTAAAAAACAGCAAACTCCTACTGTCAATGCTGCTGTCAGTACAAGCCAGACAAGTCCCAATAGATTTGAGGTGCTGCAACAGGTACCTACTGAAGTTGCTACTGCAGATACCCTCCCTGATGACAGAGATAATGATGAGCTAATTGATAAGGGGTTGACTACCCCTATTGTGAATGGATAATATCATTTGCTGGAATGTAAGGGGTATAAACAAGTTAGCTAAGCAGAAAGAGGTGAAGACCCTTATTTCTTTACATAAAGCTAAGCTTGTTTGTCTCCTTGAAACCAAGATTAGGGCACACAAATTGGGGGCCTTGTATCTGAACTTATTTCCAGGTGGGAATATCACTACAAACTTACCATGGCATGGAAGGGGTAGAATTATCATTGCTTGGGACCCTAGAGTTTTTGAGGTGGACATCAGATTCTGCACTGATCAGTTAGTGCACTGTGTTGCTACTTCTTGCAGCTCTAAGGTTTCATTTGCTTGTTCTATAATTTATGCTCATAATGATGCTGCTGATAGATGTGTATTATGGAAGGACTTTGAAAAGATAGGTAGCTCTCTAGTTGGTCCTTGGATGATGATGGGTGACTTCAATAATGTGCTCAAGTATGAAGAAAGAGTTGGGGCTGCAGTAACTAGTAGAGAGATTGCAGCTTTTCAGAGTTGCCTCAATTACTGTAATGTGACTGATGTCAAATTTATTGGTAGGTTTTACACATGGAATAATAAGCAAGATAATGAAGATAGAGTGCTTGCAAAACTGGATAGGGTTGTTGCTAATGATGATTCGCTAAATCTCTTCAAATCAGTTGAAGTGATCTTCCTTCCTGAGGGATATTTTGATCACTCCCCAGCTTTGATTAAGTGTTTTCCCACTCCCCAAGGCAAGATTCCCTTCAGGTATTTTCAGATGTGGAGTAAATGTGAGAGCTTTCTAAATGTGGTTAAAGTAGCTTGGCAACAGCAAATTCATGGCTATAGGATGTTCCAAGTGTGGCAGAAACTGAAAATTTTGAAGCAAGGCCTCAAGAAGCTCAACAAGGATAGATTTGGAGATGTTGAAGCTGCTCATCTAAAATGCTGTTGTTGCTCTTAAAGCTTGCCAAAATCAGTTGCATTTGGATCCCAGGAATGTCAGTCTTGTGCATGCTGAATATATAGCACATCAAAAGCTCAAAGATGCTCAGGGCAATTACCTTTCTTTTTTGAGTCAGAAAGCAAAGGGGGAGTGGATTCTTGATGGTGATAGTAATACCAAAAAATTTCATAATAGTGTTAAATTATTGGCTCAGAGAAATAACATTAATGCTATTATGAGTAGTGATGAAGTCTGGGTGTATGAGCATGAAGAGGTGAAGAATATCTTCTTGAAACACTTTAGCAATTTTGTTGCTAACACAAAAAGTGATGTTCTACCTATCAATAGCAGTTTCATTCTTCAAGGGCCTGTCTTGGTGGATGCTCAACATGATCTCCTGAACCTCCATTTCACAGGAGAAGAAATTAAATTAGCACTATGGTCTATCCCTAGCAACAAGTCTCCTGGGGTAGATGGATATGGAAGCAGTTTTTTCAAGGATGCTTGGGATGTGGTGGGACAAGATGTCATCTCTGCTGTGCAAGAAGTATTTAGCTCAGGCAGAATGCTTCAGGCTATAAATACTACAGTAATAACCTTAGTTCCGAAGGTTGATTGCCCTTCACAGGTTGGAGACTACAGACCCATAGCGTGCTGTACAGTGATATACAAAATCATCTCCAAACACTTATGTTCAAGATTGAAAAGAGTCCTGCCTGGTCTGGTTAGCCAAAGTCAGAGTGCATTTGTGGCTGGTAGAAGTATCATTGATAATATACTGCTATGTCAAGATCTTGTCAAGCATTATACTAGAAAACAAGCTGCCAGAAGCTGTTTGATGAAAATTGACCTGAAAAAAGCCTATGATACTATTGAATGGCACTTTGTGCATGATTTACTTCAGGCCCTTAACTTCCCTAAGGATTTCATTGATATCCTGATGGTATGTATAACTACTACCAAATATACTATTCTCTTTAATGGGGCATGTACTGAACTGTTTGAGGCTAAGAGAGGATTAAGACAAGGGGATCCTATTTCCCCCCTTGTATTTGTCTTATGTATGGAGTATCTCACTAGAATACTAAATTATCAAGGGGAAAAAAGTGATTTTCATTTCCACCCCAGATGTCAAGATTTGAAATTGAATAGCCTTTGTTTTGCTGATGATCTTATGGTGTTCAGTAGAGGAGACTACAGAAGTGTCTACTTGATGCTTCAAGGCTTGAAAATCTTTGAGAAATCTTCTGGACTAGCTGCAAATAAACTGAAATCTGAAATTTTTCAGGTTAATATGAAAGCTACAGATCTTCATAGGATAACAAGAATGTCTGGGTTTAGTTCTGGTGCCTGGCCCCTCAAATATCTTGGTGCTCCCATCTCCACCAAAAAGTTGAGAATTGCAGATTGTGAGAAGTTAGTTGAGAAGATGCTGTTTAGGATCAAATCTTGGCAGCATAGAACACTGTCATTTGCTGGTAGACTTCAGCTTGTAAACTCTGTGCTAATGAGTGTTTGCAACTATTGGATGCAGATTTTCATTTTCCCTGAGGCTGTTCTTTCAAGAATCAATCAAATTTGCAGAGTATACTTATGGCAAGGTAATGCTAACTACTTTAAACCTGGTTATGTTAATTGGGAAAAAGTCTGCAGCAGGAAGAGCCATGGAGGCTTGGGTGTTAGAGATATTAAGCTTTGGAACCTCCTAGCAGTTAGTAAGCAAATATGGGCCATTGCTGAGAAGAAAGACACCCTTTGGGTGAGGTGGGTTAATTCTGTTTACATTCAGGAAGATGACTGGTGGCATCACCACCCTAAAACCACTACTAGCTGGATATGGAGATACTTCTGCCAAGTCAGAGATGAAATTAAACAAGCACCCTGGCTTCCTCAACCTGGCCAAGTCTTCTCCATTGGTAAGTGTTATAAACAAGCACAGAAGAGGGGTACCAAAGTGGTATGGGACAGGATTGTATGGAATAGGTTAAACACACCTAAACATAGTTTTATGATATGGTTAGCAGCACATCAAAGGATTATGACAAGAGAAAAACTCAAGAAAATTGGTGTCTGTAATGAGGACACCTGTACCATCTGTGGATCTAACACTGAGAGCCTTTATAAATTACTGTTTTTTGTTCAGCAAGCAGATATGGGAGGAATGCCTGGTATGGATCAAGATTAAGAAGAGGTGGACTAGCATGGATGACTGCCTTAACTGGATCAGTAAAAGGGGTAACATGTCTCAAGCTAAAAGGAAAGTAGTTTTTGCTGTTGTGGCTGCTGTTGTGTACCATATTTGGCTTGCTAGAAATCAAGCTTATTGGTGTAGTTATGTTCCTAGTGTTGATAGTTGTTCTGCTTCTATCAAATTTGTAATTAGAACTAGGATGAAACTAGTTTATAACTCTAAGGCCTTCTCTAAGATCAAATGTTGGCTAGATGAGCTCCAACTGTAATAGTTACTCTTAGGTGTTTGGGGAGCCTTCCTAGAAGGGTTGCCATCACTTTGGAGTAGATTGTAATGGTGTTTGGTACTTAATATATTTTTTCACTTATCTAAAAAAAAGGGTTTCAAAACAAAGTTTTCAGATTGAGACGAAATTTTGGTGGTAGGTTTCAATGAACAAAAAAATAGGGAATAACAAATTTGGGGCAAATAGGACGCCGTACGAGGTGGTTATTACTCACATAGGCACCTTATTGCCACTTAGTTCACGTTGATGGAAAAAAGGGGTTTCAAAATAAAGTTTTTAGATTGAGCTGAAACTTTTGTGGTAGGTTTCAATAAACAAAAAAAAATAGAGAATATCAAATTTGGGGCAAAAAGGACGCTTTATGAGGTGGTTTTTAGTCACATAGGCACCTTATTGAAACTTAGTTCACGTTGATGGAAAAAAAATGTTTCAAAACAAAGTTTTCAGATTGAGACTAAATTTTGGTGGTATATTTCAATGACCAAAAAAATAGGGAATACCTAATTTACGGCAAAAAGGACGCCGTATGAGGTGTTATTAGTCACATAAGTAACTTATTAGCACTCAATTTACGTTGATGGAAAAAAAGGGGTTTAAGATTGAGCCAAAATTTTGGTGGTAGGTTTCAATGACCAAAAAGATAGGGAATACAAACTATTGGGGAAAAGGGACGTTGTATGAGTGGTTTTTAGTCACATAGGCTCCTTATTTGCACTCAGTTCACGTTGATGGAAAAAAGGGTTTCAAAACAAAACTTCAGATTTAGACGAAATTTTGGTGGTAGGTTTCAATGACCATAAAAATAGGGAATACCTAATTTGTTGAAAAAAGGACGCCGTATGAGTTGGTTTTTAGTAACATAGGCTCCGTATTGGCACTTAATACACGTTGATGGAAAAAAAGGGTTTCAAAATAAAGTTTTCAGATTGAGCTGAAATTTTGGTGGAAGGCTTCAATAAACAAAAAAAATAGGGAATAACAAATTTGGGGCAAAAACGAAGCTTTATGAGGTGGTTTTTAGTCACATAGGCACCTTTTTGAAACTTAGTTCACGTTGATGGAAAAAAAAGGGTTTCAAAACAAAGTTTTCAAATTGAGACGAAATTTTGGTGTTATGTTTCAATGACCAAAAATATAAGGAATACAAAATTTTGGGCAAAAAGGATGCCGTATGAGGTGGTTTTTAGTCGCATAGGCTCCTTCTTTGCACTCAGTTCACGTTGATGGCAAAAAGGGTTTTAAAACAAAGTCTTCATATTGAGACGAAATTTTGGTGGTAGGTTTCAATGAACAAAAAAATAGTGAATACAAAATTTGGGGCAAAAAGTACGCCGTATGAGGTGGTTATTAGTCACATAAGTTCCTTATTAGCACTCAGTTCACGTTGATGGAAAAAAAGGGGTTTCAAAATAAAGTTTTCAGATTGAGCCGAAATTTTGGTGGTAGGTTTCAATGACCAAAAAGATTGGGAATACCAACTTTTGGGAAAAAGGGACGTCGTATGAGGTGGTTTTTAGTCATATAGGCTCCTTATTTGCACTCAGTTCACGTTGATGAAAAAAGGGTTTCAAAACAAAGTCTTAAGATTGAGACGAAATTTTGGTGGTAGGTTTCAATGACCATAAAAATAGGGAATACCAAATTTGTGGCAAAAAGGACGCCGTATGAGTTGGTTTTTAGTGACATAGACTCCGTATTGACACTCAATTCACGTTGATGGAAAAAAAAGTGTTTCAAAATAAAGTTTTCAGATTGAGCCGAAATTTTGGTGGTAGGTTTCAATTACAAAAAAAGATAGGGAACACCAACTTTTGGGGAAAAGGGACGCCGTATGAGGTGGTTTTTAGTCACATAGGCTCCTTATTTGGACTCAGTTCACGTTGATGGAAAAAAGTGTTTTATCAAAGATTTCAAAGTTTCCAAAAATAGAAAGTTTTTCTCTCTTCTCAAGGGCGATTCTCCCTTACTCCTCCACAACCTGTGGAAGCCATGGCAGGGGGTAAAAGAGGAAGGCGCCCATAGAGGAAGAATGGCAAATGCAAGACTGTCTCTGATTGAAAAGCTAGTAGATCAAATACTAATCTGAAAATGAAAGGAAAACTTTATGAGGATGATGAGGATATTACTGATCTTGAAATCACTAGTGATGAGGAGTTTAATCCAGACACCCCTGTTGTGCATTCTGTTGGTGATGAAGTGAATCCTAAAGCTCCGAGAATATTCTCAGAGTGGGTTTCACCTCTCAAATCCAACAATGGTGACCACACTTCGACCTCTAGAGGTAAGTTCAGACATAGTAATCCAAGTAAACACATTATTTTTGGCTCTGCTGTTAGTGTTGATATGAGGACTGGGAATAAGGACTTGAATCTGTTGAATGTGATAGAAGAGCAACCTCACAATTTGAATGATCAGCTTCCTAAAATAGATATTGAGGATGTTGCTGAGGAAGTTGATTTTTGGCAGACTGCTGTATTTTGCTTTGTTGTGGGTGCTAATCCTCCATTCCCAGTAATGGAAGGATTCCTGAAGAGGATTTGGGGGAAAATGGGTATTGATAAGATTGCTCAAGTAGGGAAAGGAAGTATCATGGTGAGGTTCAGTGATATGGGAGGGAAAGATATGGCTCTGAATGCACATTTTTGCTTTGATTCCAAGCCTGTGGTAGTTAAACCATGGGATATTGATGCTGATATCTGTGATCAGGTGGTTAAGAAGGTCCCTATTTGGGTTAAACTTCCTAAGCTTAATATTAAGTATTGGGGAGGCAGAAGTTTAACCAAAATAGTGCAATCTTTAGGTGAATTTATTAAAGTGGAGCAAGCTACTGAAAAGAGGGATAGGTTGATGTATGCTAGAGTTATGATTGAAGTCATGGTAGATTAGGCCTACCCTGACACTGTTTCTTTTTTGAATGAGCATGGCTTGTAACTCAGGATGTTGAATATGAATGGAAGCATGAGATCTGTGTCCACAGTAAAAAGATAGGCCATAGAGGGGAGGATTGCTGGGCAGTCAAGAGGAAGCAAGAGTGGAGGCCTAAAGTGGCTCCTAAGCTGAATAAAGAGTAGATGGTTGATGAAGATGGTTTTAGGCAGGTTTCTAGCAAATTTAAAAAGAAGCACCAAGATATACCTATTGTTGTTGATGATGTAGGACAGGAAAGTCCAAACAGATTTCAGATCCTACAACAACATGTTATGCCTGGAATTGAAGCTGTGGAACTACAAGCAGTTGATAGAGGTACAGAGGAGCTGATTGACAAGGGGTTGATTACCCCTATTATGAATGGATAACATACTCTGTTGGAATGTCAGGGGATTGAACAAGCTAGCTAAACAACAAGAGGTTAAGAAATTAATCTCTTCTCATCAAGCAAAACTTGTTTGTCTCCTGGAAACCAAGATCAGGGCTCATAAGCTGGGAGCACTGTATCTTAATCTTGTCCAGGTTGGAATATAACCACAAATTTGCCTTGGCATGGGAGAGGTAGAATAATCATTGCTTGAGACCCTAGAGCTTTTGAGGTGGATATTAGACTATGTACTGATCAGTTAGTGCATTGTGTGGTAAACTCTTGCAGCTCAAAGGTTTCTTTTGCATGTACAGTAGTCTATGCACATAATGACAATACTAACAGGTGCATCCTATGGGAAAATTTGGAAAAAATTGGTAGATCTCTAGTTGGCCCTTGGGTGATGATGGGGGATTTCAATAATGTGCTTACTTATGAGGAAAGAATTGGGGCTGCAGTTACTAAAAGAGAAATTGAGGCTTTCCAAAAATGTCTTAATTGATGTAATTTGGCTGATGTCAAATTTCTTTGTAGGTATTATACCTGGAGTAATAAGAAGGATAATGAAGATATGGTACTAGCTAAGCTTGATAGAGTTATTGCAAATGAAAGCTGGTTAGCCCTTTTCCAGTCAGCTGAAGTAATCTTCCTCCCTGAGGGTTACTTTGATCATTCTCCTGCTTTGATCAAATGTTTCTCCATCCCTCAAGGAAAGATCCCCATCAGATATTTCCCAATGTGGAGCAAATGTGAGAGTTTTTAGATATAGTTAAAGAAGCTTGGCAGGAGCAGATTGCTGGCTATGTTATGTATCAAATCTGGCACACGCTAAAAAACTTGAAGAAAGGCTTGAAGCAGCTTAATAAAGAGAGATTTGGGGATGTTGAAGCTACTCACTTAAAAGCTTTTGTTGATCTCAGGAAATGCTAGGAACAGTTGCACTTGGATCCCAGAAAACTTAGCCTAATTCATGTGGAATTTGTAGCACACCAGAAGTTCAAAGAAACTCAGGTTAATTATCTCTTCTTCTTACAACAGGAAGCTAAGGGGGATTGGATTCTTGATGGTGATGGTAATACTAAAAGGTTTCATAAGAGTGTTAAAATTAAAGCTCAAAAGAATAGAATCAATGATATTATGAGTACAGGGGAGGTATGGATTTATGAACATGAAGCTGTTAAAAACATCTTCATTAGTCACTTTAGTGCTTTTGTAGCTAACATCAGAAGTCAAGTGCTACTTGTCAAGAGAAGAATTATTCAACAAGGCCTATCTTGTTGAATAGTCAGCATAATCTTCTTAATCTCAATTTCTCAGAAGAGAGGATTAGACTAGCCCTCTGGTCTATTCCTGGCATCAAATCACCTGGGATTGATGCCTATGGAAGTAGCTTTTTTAAAGATGCTTGGGATGTGGTGGGGAAGGATATAGTTGCTGCAGTACAAGAGTTCTTCAGCTCAGGCAGATTGCTAAAAGCAGTTAATACTACAACAATCACTTTAGCTCCTAAGGTGGCTTGCCCATCTCTTGTTGGAGATTACAGGCCTATAGCTTGTTGCACAGTCATCTACAAGATCATCTCCAAACTGTTATGCTCAAGACTGAAGAGGGTTCTTCCTGTTTTGGTTAGCCAGAGAGTGCTTTTGTGGCAGGTAGAAGCATCATAGATAATATTCTGGTTTGCCAAGATCTCATCAAACACTATACAAGAAAACAAGCTGCTAGAAGCTGTTTGATGAAAGTGGATCTTCAAAAAGCATATGATACTATTGATTGGGGGTTTGTACATGATTTACTTCAGGCCCTGACAGGATTTCATTAAAGTTCTCATGGAGTGTATCTCAGCTACTAGATATACTATACTCTTTAATGGATCCTGTACAGATTTGTTTGAGGCAAAGAGAGGTTTGAGACAAGGTGATCCTGTCTCCCCCCTAGTCTTTGTACTTTGCATGGAGTACATGATAAGGATTCTAAATTATCAGGATACTAAGCAAGAGTTTCATTACCACCCTAGATGCCAAGCTCTAAAACTGAATAGCCTATGCTTTGCAGATGATTTGATGATATTCAAGCAGAGGACCCTATAGAAGTGTGTATTTGATGCTGCAAGGTTTGAGAATGTTTGAGAGTTCCTCAGGTTTGGCTGCCAATAAACAGAAGTCTGAAATTTTTCAAGTCAATATGAAGGAAGTGGATGTGCACAGAATTCACACCTTGTCTGGGTTTGGAGTTGGTGCCTGGCCTCTTAAATATCTTGGTGCTCCCATTAGCACCAAGAAATTAAGAACTAGGGACTGTGAGAAATTGGCAGATAAAATATTAAGCAGGATTAAATCTTGGCAGCGCAGGACTCTTTCTTTTGCTGGAAGACTCCAACTAGTTAACTCTGTGTTGATGAGTGTATGTAATTACTGGATGCAGATCTTCATTCTACCTGAAGCAGTCCTTACAAGAATCAACCAAGTATGTAGAGTGTATCTCTGGCAAGGGAATGATAGATACTTGAAGCCAGGCTATGTTAACTGGGATAAAGTATGCAGCAAGAAGAGCAATGGTGGGCTGGGAGTGAGGGACATCAAGCTATGGAACCTCCTAGTAGTTAGTAAACAAGTGTGGGCTATTGCTTAAAAGAAAGACACCCTTTGGGTGAGATGGGTTAACTTAATGTATATTAGGATGGTAATTGGTGGCACTACCACCCTAGATCTACTGCTAGCTGGGTTTTGAGATACTTCTGTACAGTCAAAGAGCAGATTTGTCAAGCAGTTTGGCTACCTCAGAATGGTCAAACTTTTTCTATTGGAAAGTGTTGTAAAAAAGGCATAGGAGATGGAGACTAGAGTTCCATGGGATAGGGTGGTTTGGAACAGGCTCAACACCCCCAAACATAGCTTCATGTTATGGTTAGCAGTCCAGAAAAGACTCATGACAAGGGAAAGGCTAAAGAGATATGGTGTCTGCTCTGAGGACACTTGTGCTATTTGTGGCTCTCACACTGAGAGCCTAGCCCACATGCTATTCCATTGTGACTTTAGTAGGTTGGTATGGGAAGGATGCCTTGATTGGCTGATGATCAGGAAGAGATGGAGTAGCATGGCTGATTGTATAACTTGGATCAGCAAAAGGGGAGATCTGGCTCAAGCAAAAAGGAAAGTATTGTTTGCTGTGGTTGCTGCAGTCATTTACAATATTTGGATAGCTAGGAATAGTGCTTTTTTGGTGAAGTTATGTTACTAGTGTTGCTAGTTGTATTGCCTCAATCAAATTTGTAATCAGAACTAGGATAAACTAAGGTCCAATATTGGCTAGATGAGCTTAAATTGTAATGTTTTTTGCTCTTAGGTGCTTGGGGAGCCTTCCTAGAAGGGTTGTCATCACCTTTGAGAAAGTGTAAATGTGTTTTGTGAGCTATATATATTTTTACTTACCAAAAAAAAAGGGTTTCAAAACAAAGTCTTCAGATTGAGACGAAATTTTGGTGGTAGGTTTCAATGAACAAAAAAATAGGGAATACCAAATTTGGGGCAAAAAGGACGCCGTTTGAGGTGGTTTTTAGTCACATAGGCTCCTTATTGGCACTCATGTCACGTTGATGAAAAAAGGGTTTCAAAACAAAGTTTTAAGATTGGGACGAAATTTTGGTGGAGGTTTCAATGACCATAAAAATAGGGAATACCAAATTTGGGCCAAAAAAGACGTCGTATGAGTTGGTTTTTAGTAACATAGGCTCCGTATAGGCACTCAATTCACGTTGATGGAAAAAAAGGGTTTCAAAATAAAGTTTTCAGATTGAACCGAAATTTTGGTGGTAGGTTTCAATGAACAAAAAAATAGGGAATACCAAATTTGGGGCAAAAAGGACACCGTATGAGGTGGTTTTTAGTCACATAGGCACCTTATTGAAACTTAGTTCACGTTGATGGAAAAAAAGGGTTTCAAAACAAAGTTTTCAGATTGAGACGAAATTTTGGTGGTATGTTTCCATGACCAAAAAAATAGGGAATACTTAATTTGCGGCAAAAAGGACGCCGTATGACGTGGTTTTTAGTCACATAAGTTCCTTATTAGAACTCGGTTCACGTTGATAGAAAAAAGGGGTTCAAAACAAGGTTTCCAGATTTAGCCGAAATTTTGGTGGTAGGTTTGAATGACCAAAAAGACAAGGAATACAAAATTTTGGGCAAAAAGGACGCCGTATGAGGTGGTTTTTAGTCACATAGGCTCCTTATTTGCACTCAGTTCACGTTGATGGAAAAAAGAGTTTCAAAACAAAGTCTTCAGATTGAGACGAAATTTTGGTGGTAGGTTTCAATGAACAAAAAAAATAGTGAATACCAAATTTGGGGCAAAAACGACGCCGTATGTGGTGGTTTTTAGTCACATAGGTACCTTATTGGCACTTAGTTCACATTGATGAAAAAAAGGGTTTCAAAACAATGTTTTCAGATTGAGACGAAATTTTGGTGGTAGATTTCAATGAAAAAAAAATAGGGAATATTTAATTTTGGGCAAAAGGGGCGTCGTATGAGGTAGTTTTTAGTAACATAGGCTCCTTATTTGCACTCAGTTCACGTTGATGGAAAAAAGGGTTTTAAAACAAAGTTTTTCAGATTGAGACGAAATTTTGATGGTAGGTTTCAATGACCAAAAAAATAGGGAATACCAAATTTGTGGCAAAAAGGACACCGTATGAGGTGGTTAATAGTCACATAAGTTCCTTATTAGCACTTAGTTCATGTTGATGGAAAAAAAGGGGTTTCAAAACAAAGTTTTCAGATTGAGCAAAAAATATTGGTGGTAGGTTTCAATGACTAAAAAGATAGGGAATAGAAACTTTTGGGCAAAAGGGACACCGTATGAGGTGGTTTTTAGTCACATAAGCTCCTTATTTGCACTTCGTTCCTGTTGATGGAAAAAACGGTTTCAAAACAAAGTCTTCGGATTGAGCCGAAATTTTGGTGGTAGGTTTCAATGAACAAAAAAACTAGGGGAATACAAATTTTGGGGCAAATAGGACGCCATATGAGGTGGTTATTAGTCACATAGGCACCTTATTGGCACTTAGTTCACGTTGATGGAAAAAAAGGGTTTCAAAATAAAGTTTTCAGCTTTAGAAGAAATTTTGGTGGTAGGTTTTCAATGACCAAAAAAATTGGGAATACCAAATTTGGGGGAAAAAGGACGCTATATGAGTTCGTTTTGAGTAACATAGGCTCCTTATTGGTACTCAGTTCACGTAGATGGAAAAAAGAGTTTCAAAACAAAGTTTTCAGATTGAGACAAAATTATGGGTATAGGTTTCAATGAACAAAAAAATAGGGAATACCAAATTTGGGGCAAAAAGGACGCCGTATAAGGTGGTTTTTAGTCACAGAGGCTCCTAATTGGCACTTAGTTCACGTTGATGGAAAAAAGGGTTTCAAAATAAAGTTTTCAGATTCAGACGAAATTTTCGTGGTAGGTTTCAATGACCAAAAAAATAAGGAATACCAAATTTGCGGCAAAAAGGACGTCATATAAGGTGGTTATTAGTCACATAAGTTCCTTATTAGCACTCACTTCAGTTGATAGAAAAAAAGGGTTTCAAAAGAAAGTTTTCAGATTGGCCAAAATTTTGGTGGTATGTTTCAATGACCAAAAAGAAAGGGAATACCAAATTTTGGGCAAAAGGGACGTCGTATGAGGTGGTTTTTAGTCACATAGACTCGTTATTGGCACTTAGTTCAAGTTAATGGAAAAAAAGGTTTTCAAAAAAAAGTTTTCAGATTGAGACAAAATTTTGGGGGTAGATTTCAATGACCAAAAAGATAGGGAATACCAAATTTGGGGCAAAAAGGACGCCGTATAAGTTGTTTTTTAGTAACATAGGCTCCTTATTTGCACCCAGTTCACGTTGATGGAAAAAAGGGTTTCAAAACAAAGTTTTCAGATTGAGACGATATTTTGGTTGAGGTTTCAGTGACCAAAAAAATAGGGAATACCAAATTTGCGGCAAAAAGGACGCCTTATGAGGTGGTTATAGTCACATAAGTTCCTTATTAGCACTCGTTTCACGTTGATGGAAAAAACGGGTTTCAAAACAAAGTTTTCTGATTGAGCCGAACTTTTGGTGGTAGGTTTCAATGACGAAAAAGATAGGGAATACGAAATTTTGGGCAAAAAGGACGCCGTATGAAGTGGTTTTTAGTCACATAGGCTCCTTATTTGCACTCAGTTCACGTTGATGGAAAAAAGGGTTTCAAACCAAAGTCTTCAGAGTGAGACGAAATTTTGGTGGTAAGTTTCAATGACCATAAAAATAGGGAATTCCAAATTTGAGGGAAAAAGGACGCCGCATGAGTTGGTTTTTAGTAACATAGGCTCCTTATTGGCACTCAATTCACTTTGATGGAAAAAACGGGTTTTGAAAACAAAGTTTTCTGATTGAGCCGAAATTTTGGTGGTAGGTTTCAATGAACAAAAAAATAGGGAATACCAAATTTGGGGCAAAAAGGACGCCATATAAGGTGGTTTTTAGTCACACAGTCTCCTTATTGGCACTTAGTTCACGTTGATGGAAAAAAGGGTTTCAAAACAAAGTTTTCAGATTGAGAAGAAATTTTGGTATTAGGTTTAAATGGCCATAAAAAAGGGAATACCAAATTTGGGGAAAAAAGGACGTCGTATGAGTTGGTTTTTAGTAACATAGGCTCCGTATTGGCACTCAATTCACTTTAATGGAAAAAAAGGGTTTCAAAATAAAGTTTTCAGATTGAGCCAAAATTTTGGTGGTAGGTTTCAATAAACAAAAAAATAGGGAATATCAATTTGGGGCAAAAAGGACGTTGTATGAGGTGGTTTTTAGTCACATAGGCACCTTATTGGCACTTAGTTCACGTTGTTGGAAAAAAAGGGTTTTAAAACAAATTTTTCAGATTGAGAAGAAATTTTGGTGGTAGGTTTCAATGACCAAAAAAAATAGGGAATACCAAATTAGTGGAAAAAAGGACGCCGTATGAGGTGGTTATTGGTCAAAAAAAGTTCCTTATTAGCCCTCAGTTCACGTTGATGGAAAAAAAGGGGTTTCAAAACTGTTTTCAGATTGAGCCGAAATTTTGGTGGTAGGTTTCAATGACCAAAAAGATAGGGAATACCAACTTTTGGGGAAAAGGAACGTCGTATGAGGTGGTTTTTAGTCACATAGGCTCCTTATTTGCACTTAGTTCACGTTGATGGAAAAAAGGGTTTCACAACAAAGTCTTCAGATTGAGACAAAATTTTGGTGGTAGGTTTGAATGAACAAAAAAAATAGTTAATACAAAATTTGGGGCAAAAAGGACGCCCTATGAGGTGGTTTTTAGTCACATTGGCCCCTTATTGGCACTTAGTTCACATTGATGAAAAAAAGGGTTTCAAAACAATGTTTTCAGATTGAGACGAAATTTTGGTGGTAGATTTCAATGACAAAAAAATAGGGAATATTTAATTTTGGGCAAAAGGGGCGCCGTATGAGGTGGTTTTTAGTACCATAGGCTCCTTATTTGCACTCAGTGCACTTGATGGAAAAAGGGTTTCAAAACAAAGTTTTTCAGATTGAGACGAAATTTTGATGGTAGGTTTCAATGACCAAAAAAATAGGGAATACCGAATTTGTGGCAAAAAGGACACCGTATGAGGTGGTTAATAGTCCCATAAGTTCCATATTAGCACTCAGTTCATGTTGATGGAAAAAAAGGGGTTTCAAAACAAAGTTTTCAGATTGAGCAAAAAATTTTGGTGGTAGGTTTCAATGACTAAAAAGATAGGGAATAGCAACTTTTGGGCAAAAGGGACACCGTATTAGGTGGTTTTTAGTCACATAAGCTCCTTATTTGCACTTCGTCCCTGTTGATGGAAAAAACGGTTTCAAAACAAAGTCTTCGGATTGAGCCGAAATTTTGGTGGTAGGTTTCAATGAACAAAAAAACTGGGGGAATACCAATTTTGGGGCAAATAGGACGCCATATGAGGTGGTTATTAGTCACATAGGGACCTTATTGGCACTTAGTTCACGTTGATGGAAAAAAAGGTTTTCAAAAAAAAGTTTTCAGATTGAGACAAAATTTTGGGGGTAGATTTCAATGACCAAAAAGATAGGGAATACCAAATTTGGGGCAAAAAGGACGCCGTATAAGTTGTTTTTTAGTAACATAGGCTCCTTATTTGCACCCAGTTCACGTTGATGGAAAAAAGGGTTTCAAAACAAAGTTTTCAGATTGAGACGATATTTTGGTTGAGGTTTCAGTGACCAAAAAAATAGGGAATACCAAATTTGCGGCAAAAAGGACGCCTTATGAGGTGGTTATAGTCACATAAGTTCCTTATTAACACTCGTTTCACGTTGATGGAAAAAACGGGTTTCAAAACAAAGTTTTCTGATTGAGCCGAACTTTTGGTGGTAGGTTTCAATGACGAAAAAGATAGGGAATACGAAATTTTGGGCAAAAAGGACGCCGTATGAAGTGGTTTTTAGTCACATAGGCTCCTTATTTGCACTCAGTTCACGTTGATGGAAAAAAGGGTTTCAAACCAAAGTCTTCAGATTGAGACGAAATTTTGGTGGTAAGTTTCAATGACCATAAAAATAGGGAATTCCAAATTTGAGGGAAAAAGGACGCCGCATGAGTTGGTTTTTAGTAACATAGGCTCCTTATTGGCACTCAATTCACTTTGATGGAAAAAACGGGTATTGAAAACAAAGTTTTCTGATTGAGCCGAAATTTTGGTGGTAGGTTTCAATTACAAAATGATAGGGAATACGAAATTTTGGGCAAAAGGGACGCCGTATGAAGTGGTTTTTAGTCACATAGGCTCATATTTGCACTCAATTCACGTTGATGGAAAAAAGGGTTTCAAAACAAAGGCTTCAGATTGAGAAGAAATTTTGGTGGTAGGTTTCAATGACCATAAAAATAGGGAATACCAGATTTGTGGCAAAAAGGACGCAGTATGAGTTGGTTTTTAGTAACATAGGCTCCGTATTGGCACTCAATTCACTTTAATGGAAAAAAAGGGTTTCAAAATAAAGTTTTCAGATTGAGCCAAAATTTTGGCGGTAGGTTTCAATAAAAAAAAAAATAGGGAATATCAATTTGGGGCAAAAAGGACGCTGTATGAGGTGGTTTTTAGTCAAATAGGCACCTTATTGGCACTTAGTTCACGTTGTTGGAAAAAAAGGGTTTTAAAACAAATTTTTCAGATTGAGAAGAAATTTTGGTGGTAGGTTTCAATGACCAAAAAAAATAGGGAATACCAAATTAGTGGAAAAAAGGACGCCATATGAGGTGGTTATTGGTCAAAAAAAGTTCCTTATTAGCCCTCAGTTCACGTTGATGGAAAAAAGGGGTTTCAAAACTGTTTTCAGATTGAGCTGAAATTTTGGTGGTAGGTTTCAATGACCAAAAAGATAGGGAATACCAACTTTTGGGGAAAAGGAACGTCGTATGAGGTGGTATTTAGTCACATAGGCTCCTTATTTGCACTTAGTTCACGTTGATGGAAAAAAGGGTTTCACAACAAAGTCTTCAGATTGAGACAAAATTTTGGTGGTAGGTTTGAATGAACAAAAAAAATAGTTAATACAAAATTTGGGGCAAAAAGGACTCCCTATGAGGTGGTTTTTAGTCACATTGGCCCCTTATTGGCACTTAGTTCACATTGATGAAAAAAAAGGGTTTCAAAACAATGTTTTCAGATTGAGACGAAATTTTGGTGGTAGATTTCAATGACAAAAAAATAGGGAATATTTAATTTTGGGCAAAAGGGGCGCCGTATGAGGTGGTTTTTAGTAACATAGGCTCCTTATTTGCACTCAGTGCACGTTGATGGAAAAAGGGTTTCAAAACAAAGTTTTTCAGATTGAGACGAAATTTTGATGGTAGGTTTCAATGACCAAAAAAATAGGGAATACCGAATTTGTGGCAAAAAGGACACCGTATGAGGTGGTTAATAGTCCCATAAGTTCCATATTAGCACTCAGTTCATGTTGATGGAAAAAAAGGGGTTTCAAAACAAAGTTTTCAGATTGAGCAAAAAATTTTGGTGGTAGGTTTCAATGACTAAAAAGATAGGGAATAGCAACTTTTGGGCAAAAGGGACACCGTATTAGGTGGTTTTTAGTCACATAAGCTCCTTATTTGCACTTCGTCCCTGTTGATGGAAAAAACGGTTTCAAAACAAAGTCTTTGGATTGAGCCGAAATTTTGGTGGTAGGTTTCAATGAACAAAAAAACTGGGGGAATACCAATTTTGGGGCAAATAGGACGCCATATGAGGTGGTTATTAGTCACATAGGGACCTTATTGGCACTTAGTTCACGTTGATGGAAAAAAAGGGTTTCAAAACAAAGTTTTCAGCTTTAGACGACATTTTGGTGGTAGGTTTCAATGACCAAAAAAATAGGGAATACCAAATTTGGGGGAAAAAGGACGCTATATGAGTTCGTTTTGAGTAACATAGGCTCCTTATTCGTACTCAGTTCACGTTGATGGAAAAAAGTGTTTCAAAACAAAGTTTTCAGATTGAGACGAAATTATGGGTGTAGGATTCAATGAACAAAAAAATAGGGAATACCAAATTTGGGGCAAAAAGGACGTCGTATAAGGTGGTTTTTAGTCACACAGGCTCCTTATTGGCACTTAGTTCACGTTGATGGAAAAAAGGGTTTCAAAACAAAGTTTTCAGATTCAGAAGAAATTTTGGTATTAGGTTTAAATGGCCATAAAAAAGGGAATACCAAATTTGGGGAAAAAAGGACGTCGTATGAGTTGGTTTTTAGTAACATAGGCTCCGTATTGGCAGTCAATTCACGTTGATGGAAAAAAGGGTTTCAAAATAAAGTTTTTAGATTGAGCCGAAATTTTGGTTGTAGGTTTCAATGAACAAACAAATAGGGAATACCAAATTTGGGGCAAAAATGACGTCGTATGAGGTGGTTCTTAGTCACTTAGGCATCTTGTTGGAACTTAATTCACGTTGATGGAAAAAAGGGTTTCAAAACAAAGTTTTCAGATTGAGACGATATTTTTGTGGTAGGTTTCAATGACCAAAAAAATAGGGAATACCAATTTTGCGGCAAAAAGGACGTCATATAAGGTGGTTATTAGTCACATAAGTTCCTTATTAGCACTCACTTCACGTTGATAGAAAAAAAGGGTTTCAAAAGAAAGTTGTTAGATTGGCCAAAATTTTGGTGGTAGGTTTAAATGACCAAAAAGAAAGGGAATACCAAAATTTGGGCAAAAGGGACGTCGTATGAGGTGGTTTATAGTCACATAGACTCGTTATTGGCACTTAGTTCAAGTTAATGGAAAAAAAGGTTTTCAAAAAAAAGTTTTCAGATTGAGACAAAATTTTGGGGGTAGATTTCAATGACCAAAAAAATAGGGAATACCAAATTTGGGGCAAAAAGGACGCCGTATAAGTTGTTTTTTAGTAACATAGGTTCCTTATTTGCACCCAGTTCACGTTGATGGAAAAAAAAGGTTTCAAAACAAAGTTTTCAGATTGAGACGATATTTTGGTTGAGGTTTCAATGACCAAAAAAATAGGGAATACCAAATTTGCGGCAAAAAGGACGCCTTATGAGGTGTTTATAGTCACATAAGTTCCTTATTAGCTCTCGTTTCACGTTGATGGAAAAAACGGTTTTCAAAACAAAGTTTTCTGATTGAGCCGAACTTTTGGTGGTAGGTTTCACTGACGAAAAAGATAGGGAATACGAAATTTTGGGCAAAAAGGACGCCGTATGAAGTGGTTTTTAGTCACATAGGCTCCTTATTTGAACTCATTTCACGTTGATGGAAAAAAGGGTTTCAAACCAAAGTCTTCAGATTGAGACGAAATTTTGGTGGTAAGTTTCAATGACCATAAAAATAGGGAATTCTAAATTTGAGGGAAAAAGGACGCCGCATGAGTTGGTTTTTAGTAACATAGGCTCCATATTGGCACTCAATTCACTTTGATGGAAAAAACGGGTTTTGAAAACAAAGTTTTCAGATTGAGCCGAAATTTTGGTGGTAGGTTTCAATGACCAAAAAGATAAGGAATACCAACTTTTGGGGAAAAGGAACGTCGTATGAGGTGGTTTTTAGTCACATAGGCTCCTTATTTGCACTTAGTTCACGTTGATGGAAAAAAGGGTTTCAAAACAAAGTCTTCAGATTGAGACGAAATTTTGGTTGTAGGTTTGAATGAACAAAAAAAATAATGAATACCTAATTTGGGGAAAAAAGTACGCCGTATGAGGTGGTTTTAAGTCACATAGGCACCTTATTGGCACTTAGTTCACATTGATGAAAAAAAAGGGTTTCAAAACAATGTTTTCAGATTGAGATGAAATTTTGGTGGTAGATTTCAATAACAAAAAAATAGGGAATTTTAATTTTGGGCAAAAGGGGCGTCGTATGAGGTGGTTTTTAGTAACATAGGCTCCTTATTTGCACTCAGTTCACGTTGATGGAAAAAAGGGTTTTAAAACAAAGTTTTTCAGATTGAGACGAAATTTTGATGGTAGGTTTCAATGACCAAAAAAATAGGGAATACCAAATTTGTGGCAAAAAGGACACCGTATGAGGTGGTTAATAGTCACATAAGTTCCTTATTAGCACTTAGTTCATGTTGATGGAAAAAAAGGGGTTTCAAAACAAAGTTTTCAGATTGAGCAAAAAATATTGGTGGTAGGTTTCAATGACTAAAAAGATAGGGAATAGAAACTTTTGGGCGAAAGGGACACCGTATGAGGTGGTTTTTAGTCACATAAGCTCCTTATTTGCACTTCGTTCATGTTGATGGAAAAAACGGTTTCAAAACAAAGTCTTCGGATTGAGCCGAAATTTTGGTGGTAGGCTTCAATGAACAAAAAAACTAGGGGAATACAAATTTTGGGGCAAATAGGACGCCATATGAGGTGGTTATTAGTCACATAGGCACCTTATTGGCACTTAGTTCACGTTGATGGAAAAAAAGGGTTTCAAAATAAAGTTTTCAGCTTTAGAAGAAATTTTGGTGGTAGGTTTTCAATGACCAAAAAAATAGAGAATTTTAATTTTGGGCAAAAGGGGCGCCGTATGAGGTTGTTTTTAGTAACATAGGCTCCTTATTTGCACTCAGTTCACGTTGATGGAAAAAAGGGTTTCAAAACAAAGTTTTTCAGATTGGGACGAAATTTTGATGGCAGGTTTCAATGACCAAAAAAATAGGGAATACCAAATTTGTGGCAAAAAGGACACCGTATGAGGTGGTTAATTGTCACATAAGTTCCTTATTAGCATTCAGTTCATGTTGATGGAAAAAAAGGGGTTTCAAAACGAAGTTTTTAGATTGAGCAAAAAATTTTGGTGGTAGGTTTCAATGACCAAAAAGATAGGGAATAACAACTTTTTTGCAAAAGGGAAACCGTATGAGGTGGTTTTTAGTCACATAAGTTCTTTATTTGCACTCAGTTCCTGTTGATGGAAAAAACGGTTTCAAAACAAAGTCTTCGGATTGAGCCGAAATTTTGGTGGTAGGTTTCAATGAACAAAAAAACTGGGGGAATACCAATTTTGGGGCAAATAGGACGTCATATGAGGTGGTTATTAGTCACATAGGCACCTTATTGGCACTTAGTTCACGTTGATGGAAAAAAAGGGTTTCAAAACAAAGTTTTCAGCTTTAGACGAAATTTTGGAGGTAGGTTTCAATGACCAAATAAATAGGGAATACCAAATTTGGGGGAAAAAGGACGTCGTATAAGTTGTTTTGAGTAACATAGGCTCCTTATTGGTATTCAGTTCACGTTGATGGAAAAAAGTGTTTCAAAATAAAGTTTTCAGATTGAGACGAAATTATGGGTGTACGTTTCAATGAACAAAAAAATAGGGAATACCAAATTTGGGCCAAAAAGGACGCCGTATAAGGTGGTTTTTAGTCACACAGGCTCCTTATTGGCACTTAGTTCACGTTGATGGAAAAAAGGGTTTCAAAACAAAGTTTTCAGATTCAGACGAAATTTTGGTATTAGGTTTAAATGGCCATAAAAAATGAATACCAAATTTGGGGAAAAAAGGACGTCGTACGAGTTGGTTTTTAGTAATATAGGCTCCGTATTGGCAGTCAATTCACGTTGATGGAAAAAAGGGTTTCAAAATAAAGTTTTTAGATTGAGCCGAAATTTTGGTTGTAGGTTTCAATGAACAAACAAATTGGGAATACCAAATTTTGGGCAAAAATGATGTCGTATGAGGTGGTTCTTAGTCACTTAGGCATCTTGTTGGAACTTAGTTCACGTTGATGGAAAAAAGGGTTTCAAAACAAATTTTTCAGATTGAGACGATATTTTGGTAGTAGGTTTCAATGACCAAAAAAATAGGGAATACCAAATTTGCGGCAAAAAGGACGTCATATAAGGTGGTTAATAGTCAGATAAGTTCCTTATTAGCACTCACTTCACGTTGATAGAAAAAAAGGGTTTCAAAAGAAAGTTGTCAGATTGGCAAAAATTTTGGTGTTGGTTTCAATGACCAAAAAGAAAGGGAATACCAAATTTTGGGCAAAAGGGACGTCGTATGAGGTGGTTTTTAGTCACATAGACTCGTTATAGGCACTTAGTTCATGTTAATGGAAAAAAAGGTTTTCAAATAAAAGTTTTCAGATTGAGACAAAATTTTGGGGGTAAATTTCAATGACCAAAAAGATAGGGAATACCAAATTTGGGGCAAAAAGGACGTCGTATAAGTTGTTTTTTAGTAACATAGGCTCCTTATTTGCACCCAGTTCACGTTGATGGAAAAAAGGGTTTCAAAACAAAGTTTTCAGATTTAGACGATATTTTGGTTGAGGTTTCAATGACCAAAAAAATAGGGAATACCAAATTTGCGGCAAAAAGGACGCCTTATGAGGTGGTTATAGTCACATCAGTTCCTTATTAACACTCGTTTCACGTTGATGGAAAAAACGGGTTTCAAAATTAAGTTTTCTAATTCAGCCGAACTTTTGGTGGTAGGTTTCAATGACGAAAAAGATAAGGAATACGAAATTTTGGGCAAAAGGGACGCCGTATGAAGTGGTTTTTAGTCACATAGGCTCCTTATTTGCACTCAGTTCACGTTGATGGAAAAAAGGGTTTCAAACCAAAGTCTTCAAATTGAGACGAAATTTTGGTGGTAAGTTTCAATGACCATAAAAATAGGGAATTCCAAATTTGAGGGAAAAAGGACGTCGCATGAGTTGGTTTTTAGTAACATAGGCTCCGTATTGGCACTCAATTCACTTTGATGGAAAAAACGGGTTTTGAAAACAAAGTTTTCTGATTGAGCCGAAATTTTGATGGTAGGTTTCAATGACAAAATGATAGGGAATACGAAATTTTGGGCAAAAGAGACGCCGTATGAAGTGGTTTTTAGTCACCTAGGCTCATATTTGCACTCAGTTCACGTTGATGGAAAAAAGGATTTCAAAACAAAGTCTTCAGATTGAGACGAAATTTTGGTGGTAGGTTTCAATGACCATAAAAATAGGGAATACCAGATTTGTGGCAAAAAGGACGCAGTATGAGTTGGTTTTTAGTAACATAGGCTTCGTATTTGCACTCAATTCACTTTAATGGAAAAAAAGGGTTTCAAAATAAAGTTTTTAGATTGAGCCAAAATTTTGGTGGTAGGTTTCACTAAACAAAAAAATAGGGAATATCAAATTTGGGGCCAAAAGGACGCCGTATGAGGTGGTTTTTAGTCACATAGGCACCTTATTGGCACTTAGTTCACGTTGATGGAAAAAAAGGGTTTTAAAACAAAGTTTTCAGATTGAGAAGAAATTTTGGTGGTAGGTTTCAATGACCAAAAAAAATAGGGAATACGAAATTAGTGGCAAAAAGGACGCCGTATGAGGTGGTTATTAGTCACAAAAGTTCCTTATTAGCCCTCAGTTCACGTTGATGGAAAAAAAGGGGTTTCAAAACAAAGTTTTCAGATTGAGCCGAAATTTTTGTTGTAGGTTTCAATGACCAAAAAGATAGGGAATACCAACTTTTGGGGAAAAGGAACGTCGTATGAGGTGGTTTTTAGTCACATAGGCTCCTTATTTGCACTCAGTTCACGTTGATGGAAAAAAGGTCTTCAAAACAAAGTCTACAGATTGAGACGAAATTTTGGTGGTAGGTTTCAATGAACAAAAAAATAGGGAATACCAAATTGGGGGCAAATAGTACGTTGTATAGGTGGTTATAAGTCACATAGGCACCTTATTGGCACTTATTTCACGTTGATGGAAAAAACTTGTTTTAAAACAAAGTTTTCAGATTGAGACGAAATTTTGGTGGTAGATTTCAATGACAAAAAAAAAAAGGGAATTCCATACTTTTTTGGTCATTAAAATCTACCACCAAAATTTATTCGCAATCAGAATTTTTTTTTTTGAAACCCTTTTTTCCTTCAACGTGGACTAAGTTCCGTTAAGGAGCATATATGACTCATAACCACTTCATACGATTGCCGTTTTGCCCCTTATTGAAGCCTACCACCAAAATTCGTCTCAATCTGAAAACTCCTTTTTTAAATCATTTATTCAATCAATCAATCAACGTGGACCGAGTGCTGTTAAGGAGCATATATGACTTAAAGCCACTTCATACGACCGCCGTTTTGCCCCATATTTGGTATTCCAGATGTTTTGTTCATTGAAACCTACCACCCAAATTTCGTCTTAATTTGAAAACTTCTTTTTGAAACCTTTTTTTCCATCAACGTGCCGTTAAGGAGCATATGTGACTCAAAACCACCTCATACGACCGCCATTTTGCCCCATATTTGGTATTCCATATTTTTTTCGTCATTAAAACCTACCACCCAAATTTCTTCTCAATCTGAAAACATTTTTTTAAACCTTTTTTTCCATCAACGTGGAAGGAGTGCCTTTAAGAAGCATATGTGACTCAAAATCACCTCCTACGACTGCCGTTTTGCCCCATAATTTGTATTCCATATTTTTTTGGTAATTAAAACCTACCACCTCATACGACCGCCTTTTTGCCCCATATTTGGTATTCCATATTTTTTGGTCATTAAAACCTTGCACCAAAATTTCGTCTCAATCTGAAAACATTTTTCTGAAACCTTTTATTTTCCGTAAATAAAGAAGTGACATATCTTTAAAACGTTTTTACACCCTATCACCATTTTGGATGGGACAAGCCCCTACTCAAGGTTTCATGTACAAGTAAGAAACTAGTTACAAAGTCCTTGTAACCACTCCCTATCCTTTGCTTTCAATTTACAAGTATAAAGCATATAAGTTCTTTTACTAACAAAAAACTTAATTCTCTAAACAGTGAATGATATTAATGGAGTCTTGATTAACCAGAAAGACAGGTTTGTAGCCCTCTATATGCTATACAAGAGCCCAGCTCTAGAGGCCTTGAGAACTTGTTGATGCACAAGGGAAAGTTGCCTACCCCTTCTTATCCAATTGATCAACTGTCCCATAGTGTCAAAGTCTTTGTGGATGCCTAGCCATGAGCAAACCTCCAAACCTTCTTTGCATACTGGCACGCAAAGAACAACTGCTGATGAGTCTCCTGTTGAAGCTCACAAATGCAACATAATTGTGAATCACAAATATGAAATCTAGCTAGTCTTTCTCTAACTGGAAGTCTTTGGTGTATAACCAACCACCACAAGAAGCTATGCTTAGACATTGTGAGCCTATTCCAGATAGTACCATGCAAGGGCACTTTTGCCCCCATATGCTCAATACCCTGATATATCTTGGCTATTGAATAGCCACCAGATGGCCACCAAGGTTGCAACATCCAACTTTGCATTTCATCTTTCACCTTACATATCTGATTCCAAACCCAACTACCATTGGTGGTAGGCTTGTACCCCCACCAGTCATGTCCTCTTAAGTAAACATTATGGACCCATTTGAACCATAGAGTATCCTTTTTCTCAGCCAGCTGCCAAGTAATTTTGCCCACAGCAATTCTGTTCCAGAGGGCCATGTTTCTAACCCCTAAACCTCCAAGCTTCTTAAGCTTGCATACTATCTCCCATTTTACATACCCAATCTGGATCCCTTCTATTTTGCCCTCCCAAAGGAACCTTCTACAGAGTTGATTGATCCTTTGGATAGCAGCTTCAGGGAAGATGATGATCTGCATACAATAGGTACAGATACTCATGAGTACAAAGTTTACCAATTGAAGCCTGCCAGCAATAGAAGGATGTCTAGTTTGCCATCTTGTGATTTTGTACAAGTGTTTTTGGACGAGTTTTTCACAATCTCTAGTACTCAGCTTTCTGTTGCAAATTGGGACCCCCAGATATCTGAAAGGCCAAGCTGCCTTCTTGAACCCTGATTTCGGTACCAAAGCTTCCACATCTCCAGCAACCATATTGACCTGGTACAACTCAGACTTCCATTTGTTGGCAACCAACCCTAAAACTAGTTCAAAGTGCTTGAGGACTTGAAGGATCAACCTGGCATTATTGAGCTCCTCTTTGCAGAAGACTAGCAGATCATCAGCAAAGTATATTGTGTTCAGCTTCAAATCATTGCACCTAGGATGGAACTTGAAATCCTTCCTGCTACCCAGATACTTCAGAGTTTTAGTAAAATACTCCATACAAAGTGTAAACAACAAAGGAGAAACAGGATCCCCTTGCCTTAATCCCCTCTTGGAGTTGAAGAAACCCTGGCTTGTACCATTGATGAGCAGTGTGAAGCTTGCAGTAGTAATACATGCCATAATCACCTTAATGAAATGGCTTGGGAAATTCAAAGCCACCATGAGATCTTGAATGAAAGCCCATTCAACTGTATCATAGGCTTTTTGCAGATTTATCTTCATCAAGCAGCTAGGAGTTGTATGCTTCATAGCATAGTGCCTTACAATATCCTTGCATACTAGGATGTTGTTAATGATGCTTCTACCACTAATAAAAGCCCCTTGATTTTGAGAAACAATATGAGCGAGGACATGCTTGAGCCTGGAACAAATCATCTTTGAAATGCATTTATAAACCACAGAGCAGCATGCAATAGGCCTATATTCAGACACTTGTGTAGCGCAGTTCACTTTTGGCACTAGTGAGATAGAAGTTGTATTTTATTACCTTCAACATTTCACAAGTGTGAAAGAACTCCTGAACAGCTGCAACCAGGTCAGAACCTACTGTTTCCCAGCTTGCCTTGAAGAAGAAGCTTCCATAACCATCTATATCAGGTGCCTTGGAATCAGGGATGGACCACAAGGCGTTTTTGATTTCCTCTTATGTGAAGGACATCCCCAGCATGTCTTGCATCTCCTCAGAGAGTATATCACCTTGTTGAATGATTTTAGGCTTGATCTTAGACACATAATGGCTATCACTCTTGAAACTAGAGAAGTGCTGAATGAATTGATCACAGACTTTTTGGGGGTACAGGATCCATTCACCATCAGTATTCTGCACAATGTTGATTCTGGCTTTGATAGCTTGATGAAATATAGTTGTGTTATCATCCGCCATATTAATCCATTCCTCTCTGGCTTTTTGCCTCAAGAAACTAAGATAGTCAAGGTGAGCTTTCTTGAATTGTTGCAGCCAAGTACTCCCTCTGCACCATCTCAGAGGAAATATTGTTGTGCATATCCTCCTGAGATTTCTCATACAGTCTAGATGCTTGCTTCATATTACCAGCAACTTGCTCATTATTGAATCTCCTCAAAACAGGCTTGAGGTGTTTGAGCTCATCTGATACTTGAAACATTGCATAAGCTTGAACGGGTTTGGCCCAATAATCCTTGATCATGTCATGATACCCCTCCTGATAACACCAAAGGTTGAAGAACCTAAAAGGCTTGTAATCCTGGATATCTATGAAACTTCTCACTAAGGCTGGACTGTGGTCAAAATCCCCCTCAGGGAGGAAGGTGACCTCTGAGTTTGTGTAAGTAGCCAGCCAAGAAGGGTTTGTAGTTATCCTATCTATCTTTGACAGTACCCTCTTGTGCTCATCTTGCTTGTTGTTCCAAGTAAACCACCTGCCACTGAACTTTATGTCCTCCATGCCACAAAACTCCACACATTTCTTGAAGTCACTCATCTCTCTTTTTGTATGAATATCACCTGTTTTCTCATCTTCATTAAGGATGACATTGAAGTCACCTCCCCATATCCAAGGTCCCATCATATTACCAGCCAGTTTACAGAGATCCTTCCATAGAGGCTTCCTCTCTTCACCTCTGTTAAAAGCATAAACAAACGTGCAAAACAAAGCTGGTGAATGAACTGGCTGCACTTTACAGTGCACCATTTGAGCTGAGCATTCTTTGATGTCAACTTGGAAGACACTAGGGTCCCAAGCCACTACCACTCTACCTTTGCCATGCCAAGGCAGATTTGTTGTAATGCACCACCCTGGACATATATTAAGGTACAAGGAACCAATATGGTTGGCCTTGACCTTGGTTTCCAGGAGGCAAACTAGCTTAGCATGGTGCTTATTGAGGAAATCCCTCACATAACATTGCTTGCTAAAGCTAATTAGCCCCATGGTATTCCAAAACATGATACTATCCATTAGGGGTAGGGGTTGCCAGCCCTGCACCCTATCCTTGCTTCTGCCCCTAGCATGCTCACATACCTCAATATGTGCTTCTTTGTCTCCCAAGGCCTCAAAAGTGTTGCTGGTTGAAGATGAAGAGCTAGCAGTTAGTGCAGCTGAGGTCTTGGTGGGTGAGATATGTTGTGTATTAGAAGAGGTACCCCCCTTCTTTGATCTGATGGAGATGAAGCCATCCTCATCCACCACTCTCTATGCCACAGGAATTCTAGCTGCTGCTTGTTGTTTTGGCCTCCAAACCTTGGTAGGCTTTTCCTTGTACCAACAATCCTCCTTAGAATGGCCATACATCTTGCAAACCATACACTTGGTAGGTTTCCATTCATAGTAATCTCCTGTACTATTTCCACCCATTTCTCATTGATGAAAGAAATTTGTTCTGGGAAGTCCTGTTCAAGCTGAACATCCACCATGATTCAAGCAAATTTGGTTCTCTGTTTCAGCTCAGTATAGGTATCAACCTTCCTAAGAGTACCCATGCCTCCCGCAATCTTACTGAGGCATCTCTTCCCCCAGAAATTCAAGCTCAGGTTGTGTAGTTGAATCCAAATAGGCACTGTTGGAGTAGCACATTCCTCCATACTAGCATCAGGATCCCATTGCTTCACTACCATTGGCTTGTTGTCAAAGAAGTAAGCCCCACTTATAGTAGTTTCAACAGCCTTCAAATCCTTAAACCTCACCAAGAAATCTCCATTTTCAATAGGTGCAATAACACCAATTCCCAGATTTCCCCAGATTCTCTTGAGAAAACCCTCAAACACCTGGACGGGGGGTTTAGCTCCTATCACAAAACAAACTACTGTTGTGCTACAAAACTCTATTTCCTCCTTAACATCGTCCCAATCAATTACAGTTTTGTCCTGCTTCACTGCAAGAGGCTCATGTAATATAGCAAGAGGATCATCCATTACAACAGAAATATGATCAGGGTTAAGAACAGTAAAACGTTGACTTTTTCGATTTGTGAAGTTAGGATCATCAGCATTATCATCAGATTCAACATCATTAGGTGTTTTAGTTGTCATACTAGAGTTCAAGTTCAAATCAATCAGATTAGAGCCAATATTGATCAAGTTGATTTCAGATTGCTTACCTCCATTGTTGATCAAAGAAGCTCTAGTAAGAGGAACTGCAGTGATGAGTTGACTCCTTTGATAAATCAAAGGGATTCTTGGACTTGCATAATCACCATCAAAGTCCATCTCACCGCTAGATGAAGAACAATCAATGTCTGATTACCAATTTTGCATTTCAGTTTTACCCGCCTTTTTCGATGATGATAAAGGATGATCATCAAACTGTTTTTTGGCTTGATTTTTAGGAGCATTTGGTGGTTTTTTCACGGATTTTGATCCCTTATTGCCATTTCCACCTTCTGATTTCCCCCCATTCCCCTTCTAACTCCGAGTATTGGCCATCAACACACTCAGTGGAGCTCAAAGAGAGAGAAAAAGAGAAAGGAGTTGAAACCTTTTTTTTCCATCAACGTGGACTGAGTGCCGTTAAGGAGCATATGTGACTCAAAACCACCACATACGACCGTCGTTTTTCCCCATATTTGGTATTCCATATTTTTTTAGCTATTGAAATCTACCACCAAAATTTCTTCGCAATCAGAAAACTTTTTTTTGAAACCCTGTTTTTCCATCAACGTGGACTAAGTTCCGTTAAGGAGCATATGTGACTCAGAAACACCTCATACGGTGGCCGTTAAGGAGCATGTGAGTCAAAACCACCTCATACGACAGCCGTTATGCCCCATATTTGGTATTTCATATTTTTTTGGTCATTGAAAACTAACACCAAAATTTAGTCTCAATCTGAAAACATTTTTTCAAACCTTATTTTCCATCAACGTGGACGGAGTGCCGTTAAGAAGCATATGTGATTCAAAACCATCTCATACGACCGCCGTTTTGCCCGATATTTGGTATTCCATATTTTTTGGTCTTTAAAACCTACCAACAAAGTTTCGTCTCAATCTGAAAAGCTTTTTTGAAACCTTTTTTTCCATCAACGTGGACCGAGTGCCGTTAAGGAGCATATATGACTCAAAACCACCTCATACGACCGCCGTTTTGCCCCATATTTTTTGGTCATTACAAACCTAGCACCAAAATTTCGTCTCAATCTGAAAACATTTTTCTGAAACCTTTTTTTTCCATCAACGTGGACTGAGCCGTTAAGGAGCATATGTGACTCAAAACCACCTCATACGACCGTCGTTTTGCCCCATTTTTGGTATTCCATATCTTTTTGGTCATTAAAATCTACAACCAAAATTTCTTCGCAATCAGAAAAACTTTTTTTTGAAACCCTTTTTTACCATCAACGTAGACTAAGTTCCGTGAAAGAGCATATTTGACTCAAAACCACCTCATACGGTGGCCGTTTTGCCCCATATTTGGTATTCTATATATTTTTGGTCATTGAAACCTACCACCAAAATTACGTCTCAATCTAAAAATATTTTTATGAAACCTTTTTTTTCCATCAACGTGGACTAAGTGTCGTTAAGGAGCATATGTGACTCAAAACCACCTCATACTACCGTCGTTTTGCCCCATATTTGGTATTCCATATTTTTTTGGTCATTAAAATCTACAACCAAGATTTCTTCGCAATCAGAAAACTTTTTTTTGAAATACTTTTTTTCCATCAACGTGGACTAAGTTCCGTGAAGGAGCATATGTGACTCAAAACCACCTCATACGGTGGCCGTTTTGCCCCATATTTGGTATTCCATATTTTTTTGGTCATTGAAAACTACCACCAAAATTTCCTCCCAATCTGAAAACTTTTTTTTCAAACCTTTTTTTCCATCAACGTGGACGGAGTGCCACCGCTAAGAAGCATATGTGACACAAAACCACCTCATACGACCGCCATATTTGGTATTCCATATTTTTTTGGTGTTTAAAACCTACCAACAAAGTTTCGTCTCAATCTTAAAAGCTTTTTTTTAAAACCTTTTTTTCCATCAACGTGGACCGAGTGTCGTTAAGGAGCATATGTGACTCAAAACCACCTCATACGACCGTCGTTTTGCCCCATATTTGGTATTCCATATTTTTTCGTCATTAAAACCTACCACAAAAATTTCGTCTCAATCTGAAAACATTTTTCTGAAACCATTTTTTTCCATCAACGTGGACTGACTACCGTTAAGGAGCATATGTGACTGAAAACCACCTCATACGACCGTCGTTTTGCCCCATATTTGGTATTCCATATTTTTTTGGTCATTAAAATCTACAACCAAGATTTCTTCGCAATCAGAAAACTTTTTTTTGAAACACTTTTTTTCCATCAACGTGGACTAAGTTCCGTGAAGGAGCATATGTGACTCAAAACCACCTAATATGGTGGCCGTTTTGCCCCATATTTGGTATTCCATATTTTTTTGGTCATTGAAAACTATCACCAAAATTTCATCCCAATCTAAAAACTTTTTTTTCAAACCTTTTTTCCATCAACGTGGACGGAGTGCCGCTAAGAAGCATATGTGACACAAAACCACCTCATACGACCGCCATATTTGGTATTCCATATTTTTTTGGTGTTTAAAACCTACCAACAAAGTTTCGTCTCAATCTTAAAAGCTTTTTTTTAAAACCTTTTTTTCCATCAACGTGGAGCGAGTGTCGTTAAGGAGCATATGTGACTCAAAACCACCTCATACGACCGTCGTTTTGCCCCATATTTGGTATTCCATATTTTTTCGTCATTAAAACTTTCCACAAAAATTTCGTCTCAATCTGAAAACATTTTTCTGAAACCATTTTTTTCCATCAACGTGGACTGACTACCGTTAAGGAGCATATGTGACTGAAAACCACCTCATACGACCGTCGTTTTGCCCCATATTTGGTATTCCATATTTTTTTGGTCATTAAAAATCTACCACCAAAATTTCTTCGCAATCAGAAAACTTTTTTTTTGAAACCGTTTTTTTCCATCAACGTGGACTAAGTTCCGTTAAGGAGCATATGTGACTCAAAATACCTCATACGGTGGCCATTTTGCCCCATATTTGGTATTCCATATATTTTTGGTCGTTGAAACCTACCACCGTAATTAAGTCTCAATCTGAAAATATTTTTCTGAAACCTTTTTTTTCCATCAACGTGGACTGAGTGGCGTTAAGGAGCATATGTGACTCAAAACCACCTCATACGACAGTCGTTTTGCCCCATATTTGGTATTCCATATTTTTTTGGTCATTAAAATCTACCACCAAAATTTCTTCGCAATCAGAAAACTTTTTTTGGAAACCGTTTTTTTCCATCAACGTGGACTAAGTTCCGTTAAGGAGCATATGTGACTCAAAAATACCTCATACGGTGGCCGTTTTGCCCCATATTTGGTATTCCATATATTTTTGGTCATTGAAACCTACCACCAAAATTATGTCTCAATCTGAAAATATTTTTCTGAAACCTTTTTTTCCATCAACGTGGACTAAGTGTCGTTAAGGAGCATATGTGACTCAAAACCACCTCATACGACCGTCGTTTTACCCAATATTTGGTATTCAATATTTTTTTGGTCAATAAAATCTACAACCAAAATTTCTTCGCAATCAAAAATTTTTTTTTGAAACCCTTTTTTCCATCAACGTGGACTAAGTTCCGTGAAGGAGCATATGTGATTCAAAACCACCTCATATGGTTGGCGTTTTGCCCCATATTTGGTATTCCATATTTTTTTGGTCATTGAAAACTACCACCAAAATTTCGTCTCAATCTTAAAATATTTTTTTCAAACCTTTTTTTCCATCAACGTGGACGGAGTGGCGTTAAGGAGCATATGTGACTCAAAACCACCTCATACGACCGTCGTTTTGCCCCATATTTGGTATTCCATATTTTTTTGGTCATTAAAATCTACCACCAAAATTTCTTCGCAATCAGAAAACTTTTTTTTGAAACCGTTTTTTCCATTAACGTGGATTAAGTTCCGTTAAGGAGCATATGTGACTCAAAAATACCTCATACGGTGGCCGTTTTGCCCCACATTTGGTATTCCATATATTTTTGGTCATTGAAACCTACCACCAAAATTACGTCTCAATCTGAAAATATTTTTCTGAAACCTTTTTTTTCCATCAACGTGGACTGAGTGTCGTTAAGGAGAATATGTGACTCAAAACCACCTCATACGACCGTCGTTTTGCCCCATATTTGGTATTCTATATTTCTTTGGTCATTAAAATTTACCATTAAAATTTATTCGCAATCAGAAAACGTTTTTTTGAAACCCTTTTTTTCCATCAACGTGGACTAAGTTCCGTGAAGGAGCATATGTGACTGAAAACCACCTCATATGGTGGGCGTTTTGCCCATATTTGGTAATCCACATTTTTTTGGTCATTCAAAACTACCACCAAAATTTCGTCTCAATCTGAAAACATTTTATTCAAACCTTTTTTTCCATCAACGTGGAGGGAGTGCCGCTAAGAAGCATATGTGACACAAAACCACCACATACGACCTCCGTTATGCCCCATATTTGGTATTCCATATTTTTTTCGTCTTTAAAACCTACCAACAAATTTTCGTCTCAATCTGAAAAGCTATTTTTTGAAACCTTTTTTTCCATCAACGTGGACTAAGCGACGTTAAGGAGCATATGTGACTCAAAACCACCTCATACGACCGCCGTTTTGCCCCATATTTGGTATTCCATATTTTTTGGTCCTTAAAACCTAGCACCAAAATTTCGTCTCAATCTGAAAACATTTTTCTGAAACCTTTTTTTCCATCAACGTGGACTGAGCCGTTAAGGAGCATATGTGACTCAAAACCACCTCATACGACCGTCGTTTTGCCCCATTTTTGGTATTCCATATCTTTTTGGTCATTAAAATCTACAACCAAAATTTCTTTGCAATCAGAAAACTTTTTTTTGAAACCCTTTTTTACCATCAACGTAGACTAAGTTCCGTGAAAGAGCATATTTGACTCAAAACCACCTCATACGGTGACCGTTTTGCCCCATATTTGGTATTCCATATTTTTTTTTGTCATTGAAAACTACCACCAAAATTTTGTCTCAGTCTGAAAACATTTTTTCAAACCTTTTTTTCCATCAACGTGGACGGAGTGCCGCTAAGAAGCATATGTGACTCAAAACCACCTCATATGACCGCCGTTTTTCCCCATATTTGGTATTTTTTTGTCATTAAATCCTAGGACCAAAATTTCGTCTCAATCTGAAACATTTTTCTGAAACCTTTTTTTTCCATCGACATGGACTGAATGCCGTTAAGGAGCATATGTGACTTAAAACCACCTCATACGACCGTCGTTTTGCTCCATTTTTGGTATTCCATATTTTTTTGGTCATTAAAATCTACCACCAAAATTTCTTCGCAATCAGAATTCATTTTTTTTGAAACCGTTTTTTTCCATCAACGTGGACTAAGTTCAGTTAAGGACCATATGTGACTCAAAAATACCTCATATGGTGGCCATTTTGCCCCATATTTGGTATTCCATATATTTTTGGTCATTGAAACCTACCACCAAAATTACGTCTCAATCTGAAAATATTTTTCTGAAACCTTTTTTTCCATCAACGTGGACTGTGGCGTTAAGGAGCATATGTGACTCAAAACCACCTCATACGACCTTCGTTTTGCCCCATATTTGGTATTCCATATTTTTTTGGTCATTAAAATGTACCACCAAATTTTCTTCGCAATGAGAAAACTTTTTTTTTTAAACCGTTTTTTTCCATTAACGTGGACTAAGTTCCGTTAAGGAGCATATGTGACTCAAAAATACCACATACAACCGCCGTTTTGCCCCATATTTGGTATTCCATACATTTTTGGTCATTGAAACCTACCACCAAAATTACGTCTCAATCTGAAAATATTTTTCTGAAACCTTTTTTTTCCATCAACGTGGATCGAGTGTCGTTAAGGAGCATATGTGACTCAAAACCACCTCATACGACCGTCGTTTTGCCCCATATTTTTTTGGTCATTAAAATCTACCATTAAAATTTATTCGCAATAAAAAAACATTTTTTTGAAACCCTTTTTTTCAATCAACGTGGACTAAGTTCCGTGAAGGAGCATTTGCGACTCAAAACCACCTCATATTGTCGGCGTTTTGCCCCATATTTGGTATTCTATATTTTTTTGGTCATTGAAAACTACCACCAAAATTTCGTCTCAATCTGAAACATTTTTTTCAAACCTTTTTTTCCATCAACGTGGACGGAGTGCTGCTAAGAGGCATATGTGACACAAAACCACCACATACGACCGTCGTTTTGCCCCATATTTGGTATTCCATATTTTTTTGGTCTTTAAAACCTTCCAACAAAGTTTCGTCTCAATCTGAAAAGCTATTTTTTGAAACCTTTTTTTCCATCAACGTGGACCGAGTGCCGTTAAGGAGCATATGTGACTCAAAACCACCTCATACGACCGCCGTTTTGCCCCATATTTGGTATTCCATATTTTTTGGTCCTTAAAACCTAGCACCAAAATTTCGACTCAATCGAAAAACATTTTTCTGAAATCTTTTTTTCCAACAACGTGGACTGAGTGCCGTTAAGGAGCATATGTGACTTAAAACCACCTCATACGACCGTCGTTTTGCCCCATTTTTGGTATTCCATATTTTTTTGGTCATTAAAATCTACCACCAAATTTCTTCGCAATCAGAAAACTATTTTTTTGAAACCGTTTTTTTCCATTAACGTGGTCTAAGTTCCGTTAAGGAGCATATGTCACTCAAAAATACCTAATACGGTGGCCATTTTGCCCCTTATTTGGTATTCCATATATTTTTGGTCATTGAAACCTACCACCAAAATTACGTCTCAATCTGAAAATATTTTTCTGAAACCCTTTTTCCCATCAACGTGGGCTGAGTGGCGTTAAGGAGCATATGTGACTCAAAACCACCTCATACGACCGTCGTTTTGCCCTATATTTGGTATTCCATATTTTTTTGCTCCTCAAGACCTATCACCAAAATTTCGTCTCAATCTGAAAACATTTTTCTGAAACCTTTTTTTTCCATCAACGTGGACTAAGTGCCGTTAAGAAGCATATGTGACTCAAAAAATACCTCATACGGTGGCCATTTTGCCCCATATTTGGTATTCCATATATTTTTGGTCTTTAAAACCTACCACCCAAATTACGTCTCAATCTGAAAATATTTTTCTGAAACCTTTTTTTCCATTAACGTGGACTGAGTGTCGTTAAGGAGCAGATGTGACTCAAAACCACCTCATTCGACCGTCGTTTTGCCCCATATTTGGTATTCCTTATTATTTTGGTCATTAAAATCTACCACAAAAATTTCTTCGCAATCAGAAAACTTTTTTTTGAAACCCTTTTTTTCCATCAACGTGGACTAAGTTTTGTTAAGGAGCATATGTGACTCAAAACCACCTCATACGGTGGCGGTTCTGTCCCATATGTTTTTGATCATTTAAACCTACCACCAAATTTTCGTCTCAATCTGAAACCTTTTTTTTCCATCAACGTGGACTGAGTGCCGTTAAGGAGCATATGTGACACAAAACCACCTCATACGACCGTCATTTTGCTCCATATTTGGCATTCCATATTTTTTTTGCTCATTAAAATATACCACAAAAATATTATTCGTAATCAGAAAACTTTTTTTTTAAACCGTTTTTTTCCATCAATGTGGACTAAATTCCGTTAAGGAGCATATGTGACTCTGTAACATCCCGTATTTTACCAACTAAGATTTAACTTAAATAAATGTAACAACGATCAAATCAGTGGTAGCGGAAATACCACCGAGACGAGAATGTCACTCTTTGGGGTAAAATTAAAACTAAAATAAACAACGAGTCCCATAATAGTAATCGAAACTCTAAATCATATATATATAAAGAGGAATGGGGTCTCATACCCTCATCTCTAACTAAACAAGCCAAATCCATAACCATAACTATCCATAATCTCGAAACTTAACCAAATTCGAAATATAAAACCAAAATCCAAAAGATCAACTCTAAAGCTAACATTCAAACTAACAAAGGTAAACTACTTGAGACCAAATAGAAAACTAGTCCTAATCTCAGACTCATAATGCTCGTCCACTATGACTAGCACAACCTTCTGGCTTACGCGGGTAAACGCACAACCCCGATCCATATTGTAACAACTCTAAACAGCATCGTCATCTGCAATATATATTAACAAAAATTCCACAATCAGTGGGGAGTAACTAGCAGTTCTCCCAGCCCAATTTAGGAAACAAATAGTAAACTTAAATGAAGTTAGAACAAACGTCAAAGACAAGACAACACAAATAGCAACAAAAGAAGGCAAAGTACACATTGCAACAAACGTCAAACTTTAACATAAAGTACTAAGAAGGATGATTTAGATGTTTAAAATAAAGAATTTCGAAAGACCAACATCAAAGGGATCACAAAAACACCAACAATTTTAAAATAAACAATTTAACATAGAGAGAGCGAACGCAAGTGACCCGCAGCCCACCTCCTCAAGAAATGTCAGGTCGCAACCTCCAAAACGGCCTATGGATTACGTTCCCTACCGTCCGTGTCTAAGAATGGCCAAACTCCCGATGCGGGACAATACACGCAGTATCTCCCGACCTCTCGGACGACAACAAGTCCTAGGTATCTCCAATGCAGGGTAACACCCAACGTGATGTCCCCTGACCCCTCGGAGTGCATGTTCGTTACCTTTGGGACACCGTCCCTTAGGCTACTCAACTCAATTAAAAACCAAACTTCAAATTCAAAGACAAAATAATATATACTTCAAATCATCAAATTCATCAAATTCGTGAAATTCATCAAATTCGTCAAAACGATTAGATCCATCAAATTCATTAAAATCATCAAAGTTATCAAAAATCATTAAAACCATTAAAACCGTCAAAATCATTAAAATCATTAAAATCATCAAATCCTCAAAATCATCGAAGTTCACAAATCCCAAATTGATACGGTAAACTAATCAAAGTATACTACAAATACAACTAAAGGCATACAAAACATCAAAACGTTATCTGAGTTTGGGTACGAAGTAAATTATGATCAAGTCACAATACTCTCCGTACATAACTCTTGGCGAAGTGATGCTAAGGGCAGTGTTATTCTCCCCCAAACATTACGACGTCGACAACTCAAACTTGGCATAAGAATTAATAAATGGTATCAAATACTAAAATTATACTTCCAAACATGTCTTATGATACTCCACAATACTACCAAAGTCATTTACGAAACACGAAATCATGCTGTAAGCTAACTATGCACAGAATGCACACAACAACAACTTTAAACAGACCGAACACTCAGCACAGATAATATTTTTAGGAAATTCCAATGGGACATTAAAATTTAGCTCGTTAGCTTTCCAACGACTGGTCACAAGCTCAATTCCGATAACAAACGAGTGAGATATGACCATTTGAAAACAGGCTGGCCAATCTGTTCGCGAACAGCGAACTGGGTCACGGGCCGCGACCACACAGCCTCACGGGTTTGTTTGACAAAACCTCAAGGCATTGAACATCATACAAAATCATCACAAGTCAAAACCAACCAATCACCATACAAAATGAATTGCTTAGCATCAAAAATCATAAGTTTCTCAAATTCCCAAATCATTCACATAAATCAAAATTTAAAGTTTCCATTCATTTACAATCAAGTCATTTCAACAACACAATAACAACGGCAGGATAAGGGAACATTAGATATATGAATTCAAGTAAAAACTTAGCCTAACATGATTTTAACAAGAGTAGTACAAATACAATCTTCTAAGTTCATCCTAACATGATACTAAATTCTCTAACGCTAATTCTAACAACCTAAGGTTACTTCTCATTTCCTAACGTGATAGAAAAACACTAGTTACCTCGATCTTCGAGAGGAGTGCAGAAAAACATAATATAATAGCCTAGAAAACGTGCGGATCATCAAAACCTTCTTCTCCCTTGAAGACTTCTCCTCCATTCAACAAAGTATTCCCCTTTTAAACGATTTTAGGGTCCTCTAAAACAGTCAGTGGTATTCCGACCACGATTTCCAGTGATATAAAGCTCGGATTACAAATTCCTCCAGTCAAAGTGAAGGTATAGATGTTAAAAACATTCTGTCCAAATTTGAAGAAGATCCAACGGTTATATCTCCGGCGATGTTCATTTTCGTGAGGGTGTGCAAGGTAAAAACGGGGAGACTTTCTCTCTTTCTTTTCCTTGGTGAAGGGCGTGTGAATGGGATGGGGAGGGGGTTTATTTTCTGATTTTTAAACTCAGCATAAGGGGAAGTAATAAGGGTGATTAAAGGTGGATTTAAATTGACAGATAATGGCCATGATGATGGTGATTTACGAGGGTGAATGAAGGGGTATGACTTTTGATTACCATAAGCGTTTCAAAGGAATACAAAGCTGGCCAAGACTTTACATTATCCCCCTAATGCCCATAATGTTCAGACCCCCATGTGTTAAGCATGGTGTATGCGCAACTTGCTAGTACGTAATACAATCAAAGAATTATCAACGCTCATAAATGAAACATATGGTAATAATTTTATAATTAAAAATTATTAAGAATAACGTAATATAAATATGCACTTACTAATCATACACATTTTATATACTATACTCATACAAGAGTCACATTGTTCATTTAAACAATACCGACTGAAGTACAACAACCAAAATAAGTAAAGGAGTAAATATATTATTCACGATTTGAAATATATATATAGATATATATAGATATATATATATAATGAAATGTAAAAGACATTATAAGTTTAAAAATATAAGAGTAGATAAAATTATCGTCGAACATATATAATTAACGCTTGAAAATTAAATCACACAACACTAAAATTTATAGTATAAATAACTAACTATATTACCAAATTAATACGCACGACATATTATCTACCGAAATGTTTTCCGGCTTCAAATATGACCACTTATTTAATAGGATATAATTTTTATAAACGAATTTACATTTAGAGTTATAAATAACAATGTAAACCATATAAATTAACGCGCGAAATTTCTAGTGAAATTACGGGGTGTTACAGACTCAATACCACCTCATGCGGTGGCCGTTAAGGAGCTCATACGACCGCCGTTATGCCCCATATTTTGTATTCCATATTTTTTTAGTTATTGAAATCTACCACCAAAATTTCACTTCAATCTGAAATCATTTTTTTGAAACCTTTTTTCAATCAACGTGGTCGGAGTGCCATTAAGAAGCATATGTGACTCAAAACCACCTCTTACGACTCTCGTTTTGCCCCATATTTGGTATTCCATATTTTTTTGGTCATTAAAACCTACCACCAAAGTTTCGTCGTTATCTGAAAAGATTTTTTCTGAAACCTTTTTTTTCATCAACGTGGACTGAGTGCCGTTAAGGACCATATGTGACTCAAAATCACATCATACGGTGGCCGTTTAGCCCCATATTTGGTATTCTAAATTTTTTTGGTCTTTGAAACCTACCACCAAAATTTCGTCTCAATCTGAAAACATTTTTCTGAAACCTTTTTTTTTCCATCAACGTGGTCTGAGTGCCGTTAAGGAGCATATGTGACTCAAAACCACCTCATACGAAAGCCATTATGCCCTATATTTGGTATTCCAATTTTTTTGGTCATTGAAACCTACCACCAAAATTTGTCTTAATCTGAAAACAGTTTTTTGAAACCTTTTTTCCATCAACGTGGACGGAGTGCCGTTAAGAAGCATATGTGACTCAAAACCACCTCTTACGACCGGCGTTTTGCCCCATATTTGGTATTCCATAATTTTTTGGTCATTAAAACCTACCACCAAAGTTTAGTCTCAATCTGAAACCTTTTTTTCCATCAACGTGGACCGAGTATCGTTAAGGAGCATAAGTGACTCAAAACCACGTCATACGACCGCCTTTTTGCCCCATATTTGGTATTTCATATTTTTTGGTCATTAAAAACCTAGAACTAGAATTTCGTCTCAATCTGAAATCATTTTTCTGAAACTTTTCATTTCCATCAACGTGGACTGAGTGCCGTTAACACTAGTGGAAAAATTCGCAATAGCTACGCCCTATTAGCTGCGAGCTGCCTGTGGAGCCCACGATAATATACTAATAACATCGGGCTGCATAAACATCCCGTAGCAACAACGCCCTTGATACGGGCTTAAAGAGTCAGCCCGTAGCTATCCTAGTAACATGTAGCCAACCTTTTCATTTTCCCTCTCCTCAAAACCAACCAAAGAAAAGGAAAATCACTTAACCCTAAATTCTACAGAACTGGATGACGCCATCTCTCTCTGGAATCTTCCCTTGCCTTCTCTCTCTTGAGTCTCAGGTAAGACAATTTTGATTTCTCTTTTGTTCCTCTCTGTTCATTTACCTCCCTGCGTCAAATTTCTTACTTACGACTTCAAATCCTTTTCGCTTTTCTGCGTATTCTCTCATTAATCCTTTTTGCTTAGTTTTATATCGGCTTCATTCTTATGCAAATGTTTAATTTGTTAATTAAATTTAAAATTTTATGTTTTCACAACTCTTACTCTGATTTTGAGCCAAAGATTTGCTCGTTTAGTGCAGAATAAAGAGAAAAGGAAGATTATAAATCGGATGAATTTCGTTATTACCTCCCATTTTGCTGGCTGTCTGGATCTTGAGATGGGGATTCTTATAAAATCAGTTTAGAAAGAGGTTAGGGTTTGCGTTTTTTATTAGGTTTTGCTCTTCCAATCACTATTTCTTTTTCTTTTGTTTGATCTGGTCTTTATTCGTATTGTAATCTGGTCTTGATTTTGTCGATGGTTGTGTTGCTTGGTCCATTATTCGTGGTTGTTGCCTTGCTGGGTCAATTTAGGGTGAGTTTCAGCTGCTGATTAGAGTGCTTCGTGTGTTATTTTGGGGGTTGGGGTAAGCATCTTAAGGTTAATTTAGCTTCTAATTAATGAATTAAGCACTTTCGCATTTGTAAATTTATGATGAAATGGGTGAATGTTCTTAGTGTTCTATGTGGTTAATGGAATGAAATGAATTGAAGCCACTAACTGTATATTTTATTTTCTAGTTGTAAATTTCTCAGTTTGATTCATTATTTGCTTGTATTATTGAATGAGTTCAACCATCTTTTGTCACTCTTTCTCTCGGTAGCTAGAGCTCGTCCAAGGTATTACCCTAATTTCGCAATTTTCCCCCTAATTTCTCAATTTTAACCCTAATTTCTCTACCTTATTTCTAATTTCGCAACTTGTGTGTTTCTTGATTCGAGTTTTGGTGACTGTTTGGCACTAATTTTCAGTAGTTAAGGACAGAGTTTTGGTGATTCGAGCTTAAGGATGTGGTTAAGTTCAAGGTCCGCTACTCAAAGTATCTTTACACTCTCTGCGTCTTCGACTCCGAGAAGTCTGATAAGTTGAAGCAGTCCCTTCCTCCAGGTATCAGTTTTTTCCATCCTAGAATTTACTTCTTTAGCATTATTGTTGGTTATTTGGTTGCTATCTAATTCACTTTTTGAATTCTCTAGCCGCCTAAATTGGCCAAAAATAGCCCGATGCTGACCATAATTCGCTTGTATGAATTTGCGTGCAGATTAACGACTTAGGTAACACTGGTTCATATCAGTTACGAACATGTATGTGTTCTTCACATTACTATATTGTATGTTAGGCAAAAAGTTGGGTACACATTCGTAATTGATAATTAATATGTAATCACAATATTCTTATATATGAAATCAAGGTACCACCATCGCATAATTAGCTTTATAAGGTGGACTGTGGTCGTGTTAGTAAAGTGTAAAACATATGTAGATGAAAGTCCCTTTTGAATGAGTAAAGAAACAACCAAAATTTGAACCCACCACACATTGCCATCCTCCTCCATATCCCTTGTCAAAGTCCTATCACATTGTTACAAAACAAATCAGAAGAAAAGAGGTCTTATATACTTTGCACAACAAAAATCAAATTATTACTCGGACTCTTTGTTTCACTCCGAGTAGCTAGTATTAGATCGTAACATATGTTACATTTCCTTTTAAACTAATCATGGAATTATTACGTAAAATAGATGAGTCGGACACTTAAACATGTGCTGGTGGGTACGAGTATGACACGAATAGCGAAAAAGGAAGGGGTGGGATTTAATACCGTTTTAATGTGAGCAGCAATGGACTTGAAGTCAAGGACATCAAAGAGATCAAGAGCATGAGAAGCAAAAGCCATAGCTTGGTTCTGCATCTTCATTGGCATATCAGTATCTTCAATCAAAGCTTTTCCTTCCAACATTTTCTATGTTTCTTTCTCTCTTACCTAAAAAACCCAGATGATATATGCTATGTTTGATTCTTATCTTGAAAACCCAGAAAGGATAAGCTCTATTTTACTAAAATAAAACAGGTTAGAAAGTTTCAAAAGGAAAATGAAATGAGGCTAAATAAAGTATTGCAACCTAGCAGAAGCACAGGGTTTTATATAGAACAAAATGGCAGGACTGAGGAGGGAAGCCTGTTGCCCAAGTGCCCATCTTATTACGTCCAAATGTAACCGAGCCATTTGCTGGCGTAAGCATACATAATTGAAGTCTGGCACATCTTATAATTAGCTTTATACATAACCCTAATTTTCAGTATTCGATCTTTTGACACCATATCTCCAAGTTTCTTGTTGATTTATAATGTATAATGGAGTGTTTTCGATTTGCAGCTTACTAATAGTATTCTATCACGGTCAGATTTCAGGTATGAACTCATGACCTTTGGAAACTTCCCATGTTTATAATTCAACATTTCCTGTTGATACTGGGTTGGTTCTTAGTTCTGTGACCCTTTTGGCAGGGTTAGGTGGGTGGGTAATTAACTTCCGCATTTGTAGTTTATATCTTGATCATCTATTTACTATGTGTTTGCATCCATTTCTCATTATTTAGTGAATCATCGCAAGTTATGGAGTATGATCTTTTGGCAGGGGATATTGTAGATTTTCTATGCGAAAGGCATCGCTCTACGACAACAGATAAGGAACAATTGTTTTTGAAAGCAATTCGGAGGAGTGTCCGTGGGAGAATCTAGCTAAACGGGTGCAATCTACTCTCTTTTCCAAAGAAGAATGGCGTAGGAGGTTTCTATGAGCTCTATGTACTCCTGATCACATGGTGTTAAGTATGCTAGTTTAGTGGAGTATTGTCAATGCCTTTTATTATTTTATATGTTGAAGTTCTATATTGAAGTTGTTAGGACTTAAACATGGTATATAAGTTATGTAATGTATTGGAATATTTCTTGGATGATGAATGTTGAGAGGTATCTTAATTGACTTTATTTTACATATTGAGGGGTAGCAGGGGAGTGGACAGGGAGCATGCTACAGCTGTACAGCATGCTGTTCTGTGAGAGGTGGGAGGGGTAGTAGGACTGCAGACTGCACTGTGAAAAGCCAGCTGCACATTTTTTTTAAAAATTAAAACAAGGCATAGCTGCGGGCCTTAAGCTCATGCCCGCAGCAACAACATATTTTTTTATGATAAAAAACACACAATTGTTGCGGCCCTGAGATTAAGCCCGCAGCTAAAAGTGTCTATTGTTGCGGACTTAAGCTTGTGGCCCGCAACTAATCTTCACCATTTGATGCGTCTTTGTACGGAGCCATTGTTTTTTCACAATAGCTGCGCCTTCAATAGCTGCGACCCCTATACGCAGCTACAAACCCCTTTGAATCCCGCAGTAACAACCATTTTTTCCACTAGTGTAAGGAGCATATGTGACTCAAAACCACCTCATACGACCGTCGTTTTGCCCCATATTTGGTATTCCATATTTTTTTGGTCATTAAAATCTACCACCAAATTTCTTCGCAATCAGAAAACTTTTTTTGAAACCCTTTTTTTCCATCAACGTGGACTAAGTTCCGTTAAGGAGTATATGTGACTCAAAACCACCTCATACGGTGGCCGTTTTGCACCATATTTGGTATTCCATATTTTTTCGGTCATTAAAATCTACCACCAAAATTTCATCACAACCTGAAAACATTTTTCTGAAACCTTTTTTTCATCAACGTGGGCGGAGTGCCGTTAAGAAGCATATGTGACTCAAAACCACCTCTTACGACCCCCTTTTTGCCCAATACTTGGTATTCCATATTTTTTTGGTCATTAAAACCAACCACCAAAGTTTCGTCGTAGTGGTGGCATCTGGGTGGGCCGGGCTGGGCTGGGCTAGGCAAATCTGACCCGGTGCGGGTTGGGTGGGTTAACGGGCTGGGCTAGAGAGACAACCCTTGGCGGTTTTAGGCGGGCTGAAACGGGTTTGAGGGTGGGTTGGGCTGGTTAATGGGCTGGGCGGGCTGGGTGGTTTGGGTTGGGCTGGTTAATGGGTTGGGTGGGCTGGTTAATGGGCTGGGGGGTTTGGGTGGGCTGGTTTAATGGGTTGGGTGGGTTTAGTGGGTGGGTTGGGTTGGTTGAGTGGGTTGGGTTGGACTGGATGGGCTTAGTAGGTGGATTTGTTGTGTTGAAATAGTTGGTAAGTTAAGTTTGATATAATATGAAATTATGAAATATGTCTTTATGAATTTGCATTTGTAATTTTGTATAATTTAATTAGATATAACTGTGAAATACGTTGGTTGCAAATATAAAATATTTGGTTTTATAAATTGCATTTTGTTAATAATATGAATAATGACTAATTTTTATAATTTCGTAATGACGTAATTATTTAATATCTTCTCTTTTCTAGTAATGCCGTTTATTTATAATCTTAATATAGCAATTAAAATAAGATTATAATGAGTATTGAATATTGACCAATGTATTCTTAAATAATTTTGAGTAATGATTAATTTTATATTATCGTAATTATTTATGATTATCTATTTTTCATTATTGTCGTTTTTAAACTTTTGCATGTTAACGAAAGCAATCATAATTAGGGAAGACATAATTAAGATCTATGAAAGCAATAATCAAAATAATGAAATGTAATGGAAGAAGAATTACCAGATTTATGCGAAATGAATCAACTATAATACTTTATTGAAAACAGACGATGTTCGAACCAAATAAGCTTGAGAAAAACTAGGAGTCTAAAACTAAGCTAATTCGAAATTAACCTTCTAGTATTAATAGATGATGTTCAAAAGACAATAAAAACCGAAAATAAGGCCTCCCAAGAAACCACTCGGCCGGTCAGGCGATGGCGCCCGGGCGGGCGGTCTTTAAAACTTCTTCACATAAAACTCGTAATCAGCGCCCGGAAGGGCGGAGATGACTTACCTAGTTCTTCAATACAGCTCGAAATATGCTTGCGTGCCCGAGCGGCGGGCCACACATGACCGGACGGGCAAGCGCTCTTTAGCTCCAATCTTATTTGTTATCATCTCGAGAGCTCTATAATTGCTCTCAGGGTACTCCAAATGCCTATGTAATCTGGGTAATGCTCCCAAATGCCAGATAAAGGCCTCAGACACCTAATCTGCACAATCAAAGCTCACAAACACGAAACATACCCAAACATATCAAATCTCACAATAAAGAGCTCTAAAGAGGTCCAAAAGAGTATAAGACAAGAGGGGAAACGATCCTCGAAGCCTATATAAAATGAACACATCAAAAACTGCCCCAAGCTAAACTCTTGCTTGTCCTCAAGCAACAAAATCATGCGAACTAACATATGACTGTCTCACCCCAATCAAATAGAAAGAATTTAGCTCAACAATATTCAATTAGATCCAAGACTAGTCCGGTAGGCAAGTATCATCATCAATCCATCATATCAGACCAACAATCAATCAGTACGCATAGCAATCAAACAAGGACATTTGCGCATCCCGCAAATACTAAGAGGGTACTCATATGGGAGACACTCAACTCTCGATTTTTGTGGCAAACAAAAGATGTGTCCGGTCGCTCACCTGGCCCAACCCATAATGACCCGTCCCAACTCACGACACTCGTGTGTTTACAGGGTAGCATGTAATACTCAACCTAGTTCAGTCGACTCAAATATAGCAAATACTCTACGGGATTGGGACAAAACTCCACATCAATCTAACTAAAGCAATGCAAAAAGGATCATGAGGTCTTTGCAAGGTTGCAACGAGGCTTAGGTGAAGGGTGTGGAAAACTTTGGGAGATGTGGTGGTAAAGCCATCCTAGAGGAGCATAAACATATACATAACATGAGGTGAATGTGACCTCTGAACTCCGCAAATCATCACAAGATAACCAACTCGACAATACTCTAAGTTTCTAACAAACCACAATTTCTTTTTCTTTTCTTTTCAACTCATTCTCTTTTTGATTGTTCATGGTTTTCAATGAATTCTTTAAGCGCACTTTTCATTCTTTTTTCAATGACAAAATTTCCAAAAATTTTTAACTATGAGCTTTTATATCAAGCAATCTCCACAAATAAAGCACAACCGATAACCCATAAATCACCAAAACACGTCTAAAACAAGGCCAAGTCATTACTAATGCTCCCCAAGCTAGGCCTAGGACAATATCATGTAAGGCTATGGATTTCAATAGAGGTAATAAACACAAACGGTCATGAAAGGCTCAGAAGTGCTAAGGCGGTATAGTGTTTTATTAGTGAGTCTGTGGCTCAGACAATCAAAAAGAACGCCTCAATCATTTCAATATGCATGCATGCTAGACATCAACGAGTAATGAACCAATACTAAGATCAATGCCATAATGAGGAACTATCACACATAGAAGGAAAGACTGGATGAAGATATGCATCCAAAGACTCAAAACTCACAGTCTAACCAACTTAGTTCCACTTTCAGCGCAAATGTCACAAGCATCATGCAAGCAAGGGTCATAAAATATCGGAAATCAAATCAAATCCGATGAATCCTCATGCCAAACCATAATAAATCATGAATCCAAAACATTTCAAAAACATCAATGGGGCACAGGGAGACAATCATATAGCTCAACAAGTATAGATCAAATCTATATTTTTTTGATTTTTTTTTATTTTCACTAATATAGAGTGTGGGGGCTTGAGCTTGTAATTTAAAAACTTTATTTAATTTGACATTAAACTAAAACTTTCAAAATTAAGTTACCTACGTATCCCAAAGGAATCAAAGCCCACGTAGTTCTTTGCGTACCTTGATTTGTAGATGATTCATAGATTGGAAATGTTTTTTTTGGGCTTTGTCCTATCTTTTTAAATAATTTTCTTCTTCGTCTTCTTCCTCTTCTTCCATTGGAAGTTTTCCACTCCTACTTGGGCCCATCCCACTGGCAACTTCCCCCGCACCCGATCCAGATTCTGATGTCGTTTTCATCCATGGATCATCTTCATCATCATCATCTTGTTGCAGACCTTGTGTTCTCTTTTCAGCTTGATCCCAATCCTTCTTCCAAACACAAATTTCAATGCTTTCGGGGGAGAGCCGTGATCTTTTTTCATCTGGAACTCTTCTACCGGCGCTAAATGCTGATTCAGAAGCAATTGTTGAGGCAGGGACTGCAAGTACATCCCGGGAAATCCTTGACAGTATTGGAAACTGCTGCTCATGTTGCTTCCACCATTGCAAAATTTCAATGTTCTCATCCGTCTCGAATTGATAAGAATTACTCGTTCAATTACGAATATGACAATGATGAGGATGATGTAGTAGTCTCATTTTTGGATTTTTTCAAAATCTTGGAAATGATAGAATCAAACCTGCCTTTTGATGACTTGCCGGTATCACCACCATAGCATCCCTTGGGATTTAGTATGGAAGCATAGAAATCAAACAATTTTACATCATATTTTACACCCAAACAACCGTAATAAAAGTCCAACAATCTCTTTAACCCTTCCGGCTTAACAGATGGGTCAAGTAGTGCAGCCAACCCATAAATCAAAGGAAATTCATAAAAATATTTAAACCACTTGGCCTTCATACTGCACAAAACAACGTTAATAGCAGGAACATTGATAGCAACGTCAATGGCATGAACAATCTTAATGCACTCGGTAATGACTAAATGAACATTGGGATGATAAACCAAAGAAAAGACGTTAGTAGCATGATCAAAACTTTTCAACACATCGCGAATAAGAATAGCAACGCTCCATTGGTCATTGGTAATCAAACATTTAGGGTCCGTCTGCGCCTCATTGTAAAGAATAGTGAGAACCTCACGGTAAACAATTGCTTGGTTTAACAACTTGTAGGTTGAATTCCATCGGGTTGGAGTGTCAATACTCCATTGACGCTTCTTCAGTCCTCTCTCTTTGCATAGGGCCATATACCGTCTCTTAACACTCCTCGTTACTCTGATCCATCTAGTAACAGTTCTAATAGGGTCAAGTAATGGTTGTAACTCAGTCATACCCTCTTGGACAGAAAGGTTTAGGATATGAGCACAACAACGAACATGAAGTAATTCACCACCTAAAAGTAGTGGCAACTCGGGGTCCTGTTTCAAAAAGTCTATGGTTTTTGTGTTAGAGGTTGCATTATCAAGAGACAAAGCAAAAGTTTTTCGAGTTAAATGGAATGTTTTCAGACAGTTTAAAATACGAGTTTTTATATTGTAACCGTTATGCATCTCAAGCATAGCCTCGAAACAAATGATGCGCTTTTGTAAAAACCAGTCGTCATCAACCCAATGTGCAGTTATGCAGATAAAAGGCTCCTGACAAGAAGAAGTCCACGTGTCACATGTTAGGCTCACTCTAGGAAGTTGGATACGAAACATTTCAATAAGAGAAGCACGCGAAGCATAATAAAGCTGTTTCGTCCGATTTTTAAGCGTATTTCGTGGAATACGCCTAAAAGCTGGATGTAGATAAGTTCTGTTGAACTCTTCATAATTTATATTATCGCCATGGCTAAAGGGTAATTCTTCAGCGATAATAAAATTTGCAAAACCATCTATCATTTTGTCTCTATTGTAAAAGAAAGGCGTACCTCCACCAGCTTGGCTAGAAAAATACCCAGATAACTGACCTTGAACGCCTTTTCCACTATCTTGTCCTTGTGTGTTTTCAGGCGTCATTTGGTGTACTGTTATGAGATGACAACCCAACGTTCTCGTACCATCCCCCTGTTTCCATTTGTACTTTGTCGGCTTAGGGGCGTTCGAGTTTTTGCATGGCAGACAAAGACAAATGTATCTTATTGGTCCCCCGGCTTCTATGGTTTGGCCGGCGACAACCACTCTTTCATAAAATGGCCAGACCCAAGAAGTCTCTCCTTGACCACTTTTCTTGGAAGTTTCTTCTTCTACACTCAAAAGTAAGTAGATTAGTTTATTACAAAAGGTTAAGTAACTACGAGATTACGAGTAAAAAGAACCTAAATTAACAAATGAAAACTTAAGAGACATTTTGTTAATCATAATCACATTATATTATGTAAATAATATTTAACTTTAGTTACTATTTGTGTATTAGTTACTCTTAATCGCATCCTATTATTTAAATCATATATAATTTTAGTAACTATTTGAGTATTAGGGTCTCTTAATCACATAATATTATTTGAATAATCTTTAATTTTAGTTAATATTTGAGTATTTGTTACTCTTAATCATATGATATTATTTAATCAATATTTAATCATATTATATTATTTAAACAATATTTAATCACATCATACCATTCAAACTTATAATTAGCTGTTGTATTTAGTTACAAACTAATATTCGAGTATTAGTTACTCTTAAATCTTAATCACGTCATCATATTATGTAGTTTATTACATATTAATGATGTTATATGATGTAGCAAAAATGGTTATGATGTAGCAATGATGGTTAATGATGTATAATTATAGTTAGTTATATATTTAATTACTAACTCTTTTTAAACTTTAAGCTACTATTCGAGTATTAATTTAGTTATCGTCAAAGTTACTAACATTAATTAAAATAGGAAAAATTGGCGCCAACAGCACCAACTATTTGTTTGGTGCACAAAACAGCACAAACTAAAGAAGGTGCAGTGTACACCACAAGTTTTATGTGATTGGTGCACAAAACAACACAAGGAGATTTCGGCCTGAGATTCTACATAGAATTCATGTTGTTTTGTGCACTCATCACATAGAGTTTGTGTCGTCCACCTATCTCAATATTCGTTTGTGTTGTTTTGCGCTCCCATCACATAAAGTTTGTGTTGTGCACTACACCTTCTTTAGTTTGTGTTGTTTTGTGCACCAAATCAATAGTTGGTGCTGTTGGAGCCAATTTCCCATTAAAATATCAATAAGTACAAACAAATTGTATATTTTAAACTTAATCATATGATGTTAGCTAATGAAATTCAACACTAAGTACTGAAAATTAATGAAAAATACATACTGAGATTATTAATTACATTGATAAATAAGTTAAAAAGTATTAATATTTTGAGAAACGTATTTCAAAAAAATATTGAATAATGCTTTAGTATAATGAATATATGAATACTTAATAAATACTAATGGCTTTTCGGATGTTGAGATAAATAACATAACACTAATTAAATTTAGAGACAAATATATCCATTTCGTATTACCATCATTGGACGTCGGAACACTCTGTTGTGGATGAGATGGTGGTCGGGGTGGCATCATTGTTGAGTTTGATGATTGATGAGAGTTTCTTAATGGTGGGGACATATTATATCCCAGATTTCCAAGATTTTGAACATGTGCATCCCCAAATATTGAAGCACCAATATTTTGGGCAAATGCATCGAGATTTTCGGTATTAATGTCAAATGAACCAGCTTCAACATTTCTTCTCGGATCCAATTTTTTTGGCTAAATGTTTTTTTTTTTTGAATTTCAATGTAAATAAAAGAAATAACCAATTTAATGTAACAAACTGGGAAATGAAATTATCAAAATTAAAAAAAAAAATTTAATAAGCAAAAAATACTTAAGTTTAAAAATTTAGACTTAGCAAACTTAACACTTCAAAGTTGACAGAAAGAGTAAGAACAAGAGAAAGAGCAAGAGCAAGAGAAAGAGTTAGAAGAAAGACTGAAAGATGGAAAATTGAGAGAAGATGAAAATTATGTGAGTTGAAAGCATGAGTTTAGAGTGCTATTTATAGAAGAAAATTAGGGGGGGAAATCAGAAGAGAAACACAAGCAAATTCACAAAGCACCGTTGTTGCTACTATGATTGTTTACTTTCACTGTTCAAGGTATGGAGCGTGCAAATTGCAAAGCAAAGATAAGAAAATAATGGTGAATCAGTGAATCTGCTTGCATCTAATTTCAGTGAGTGAAGGTTTTTTAATTTTTTTGGCAATGCAAATTGATCGCACTGTAGCCATTCCTATTTGTTGAATGATGGATTCAGATTTTCAATCATAAATTTTGTAATTAAATGGAGGTGGCAATTGGAGAAATGGCATCATGCGTTGATTGAATTCTGTAAAAGCTTAAAAGTAAAGTTTATAACTTGCCTTGTATGAATTGTATCTCTGCATCTCAAATTCTCATTAAACTCATTTAATAACATTACTAAAACACACAAAGTCACAAAACTCACAATATATAATATCTCTCATCCCTATATCAGCTTCTCATTCTCAAATCTCAGATTTCTTTGGTTGGAGCTAGAGCTTGTTAATTTGATTTTTTTTTGTTGGAGCTTGTTATGGCATCAATGGTGGAGCGATTTCTGTGGGCGGCGTCAATAGCGTCCCTACTCCCTGTTGGCTGTTGATTTGGTTGCGTTGGAGCGATTTCTGTGGGCGGTGGGGCAGTAGAGAATTACGTGGTGACATGGTGGTGGGGGCTGGGTAGTGGGCGGGCTGGTTATGCGGGCTGAATGGGCGTGGGTAGCGGGTCTGGGTGTGCTGGGTGGGGATTCGGTTTGGGCTGGGTGGGCTTTCGGTCTGGGTTTGGGTAGCGGGTCTGGGTGTGCTGGGTTGTGGTCTTGGTGGGCAAACGGTTTGGGCTGGGTGGGCTCGGTGGTGCGGGCTGGGTGGCCTTTCGATCTGAGCTAGGTTGGTTCTTGGACGGTTAGGGGTTGGCTGGATGGGTGGTTTGCGGCGAGCTGGGTTGTGGGTAAGGAGGCCGGTGCGGGTTTTCAACTTTGGCAGGTTGATCCGGGCTTGATGCGGGTTTGAGCGGGCCTGACCCGCGAAGCCCCCGAGAAGAAGCATATGTGACTCAAAACCACCTCATACGGTGGCCGTTAAAGAGCATGTGAGTCAAAACCACCTCATACGACAGTCGTTATGCCCCATATTTGGTATTCCATATTTTTTTGGTCGTTGAAATATATCACCAAAATTTTGTCTTAATATGAAAACATTTTTTTGAAACCTTTTTTTCCATCAACGTGGACGGAGTGCCGTTAAGAAGCATATGTGACTCAAAACCACCTCATACGACCGCCGTTTTGCCCCATATTTGGTATTCCATATTTTTTTGGCCATTAAAACCTATCACCAACGTTTCGTCTCAATCTGAAAAACATTTTTCTGAAACGTTTTTTTTTCCATCTACGTGGACTGAGTGCCGTTAAGGAGCATATGTGACTCAAAACGACCTCATACGACCGTCGTTTTGCCTTATATTTGGTATTCCATTTTTTTTTTCCACGTTAAAATCTACCACCAAAATTTCTTCGCAATCAGAAAACTATTTTTTGAAACCCTTTTTTTTCCATCAACGTGGGCAAAGTTCCTTAAGGAGCATATGTGACTCAAACCCACCTCATACGGTGGCCGTTAAGGAGCATGTGAGTCAAAACCACCTCATACGACAGCCCTTATGTCCCATATTTGGTATTCCATATTTTTTGGTCATGGAAATCTACAACCAAAGTTTCGTCTCAATCTGAAAACATTTTTTTGAAAACTTTTTTTCCATCAACGTGGACGGAGTGTCGTTAAGAAGCATATGTGACTCAAAACCACCTCATACGGCCACCGATTTGCCCCATATTTGGTATTCCATATTTTTTTGGTCATTAAAACCTAGCACCAAAATTTCATCTCAATTTGAAAACATTTTTCTGAAACCTTTTTTTTTCCATTATTATGGACTCAATGCCGTTAAGGAACATATGTTACTCAAAACCACCTCATACGACCGTCAATTTGCCCCATAATAGGTATTCCATATTTTTTTGGTCATTAAAATCTATCACCAAAATTTCTTCGCAATCAGAAAACTTTTTTTGAAACCCTTTGTTACCATCAACGTGGACTTAGTTACATTAAGGAGCATATGTGACTCAAAACCACCTCATACGGTGGCCGTTTTGCCCCATATTTGGTATTCCATATTTTTTTGGTCATTAAAATCTACCACCAAAAATTTTTCGCAATCAGAAAACTTTTTTTTAAAACTTTTTTTTCCAGCAACGTGGACTAAGTTCGGTTAAGGAGCATATGTGACTCAAAACCACCTCATACGGTGGTCTTTTTACCCCATATTTGGTATTCCATATTTTTTGGGTCGTTGAAACCTACCACCAAAATTTCGTCTCAATCTGAAAACTTCTTTTTGAAAACTTTTTTTCCAGCAACGTGGACCGAGTGCCTTTAAGGAGCATATGTGACTCAAAACCACCTCATACGACCGCCGTTTTACCCCATATTTGGTATTCCATATTTTTTTGGTCATTAAAACCTACCACCAAAATTTCGTCTCAATCTAAAAACTTTTTTTGAAACCTTTTTTTCCATCAACATGGACTCACGGGCATTAAGGAGCATATGTGACTCAAAACCACCTCATACGACCGCCGTTTTGCCCCATATTTCGTTTTCCTTATTTATTTGGTCATTGAAACCTACCACCAAAATTTCGTCTCTATTTGAAAACTTATTTTGGAACCATTTTTTTCCATCAATGTGGATTGAGTGCCGTTAAGGAGAATATGTGACTTAAAACTACCTCATACGACCGGTGTTTCGCCCCATATTTGGTATTCCAAATTTTTTTTGCTAATTAAAATATACCGCCAAACTTACTTCGCAATCAGAAAACTTATTTTTAACCCTTTTGTCTATTAACGTGGACTAAGTTCCGTGAAGGAGCATATGTGACTCAAAACCACCTCATACGGTGGCCGTTAAAGAGCATGTGAGTCAAAACCACCTCATACGACAGTCGTTATGCCCCATATTTGGTATTCCATATTTTTTTGGTCGTTCAAATATATCACCAAAATTTTTTCTTAATCTGAAAACATTTTTTTGAAACATTTTTTTCCATCAACGTGGACGGAGTGCCGTTAATAAGCATATGTGACTCAAAAGCACCTCATACGACCGCCGTTTTGCCCCATATTTGGTATTCCATATTTTTTTGGCCATTAAAACCTATCACCAAAGTTTTGTCTCAATCTGAAAAACATTTTTCTGAAACTTTTTTTTCCATCAACGTGGACTGAGCGCCGTTAAGCAGCATATGTGACTCAAAACCACCTCATACGACCGTCGTTTTGCCTTATATTTGGTATTCCTTATTTTTTTCCTCATTAAAATCTACCACCAAAATTTCATCGTAATCAGAAAACTTTTTTTGAAACCCTTTTTTTCCATCAACGTGGACAAAGTTCCTTAAGGAGCATATGTGACTCAAAACCACCTCATACGGTGGCCGTTAAGGAGCATGTGAGTCAAAACCACCTCATACGACCGCCGTTATGTCCCATATTTTGTATTCCATATTTTTTGGTCATGGAAATCTACAACCCAAATTTCGTCTCTATCTGAAAACATTTTTTTGAAAACTTTTTTTCCATCAACGTGGTCGGAGTGCCGTTAAGAAGCATATGTGACTCAAAACCACCTCATACGGCCACCGTTTTGCCCCATATTTGGTATTCCATATTTTGTAGGTCATTAAAACCTACCACCAAAGTTTCGTCTCAATCTGAAAACTTTTTTCAGAAACATTAATTTTCGTCAACGTGGACCGAGTACTGTTAAGGAGCACATGTGACTCAAAACCACCTCATACCACCGCCATTTTGCCCCATATTTGGTATTCCATATTTTTTTGGTCATTAAAACCTAGCACAAAAATTTCATCTCAATCCGAAAACATTTTTTTGAAACGTTTTTTTTCCATTATTGTGGACTCAATGCCGTTAAGGAGCATATGTGACTCAAAACCACCTCATACGACCGTCGTTTTGCCCCATAATAGGTATTCCATATTTTTCTGGTCATCAAAATCTATCACCAAAATTTCTTCGCAATCAGAAAACTTTTTTTTGAAACCCTTTGTTACCATCAACGTGGACTTAGTTACGTTAAGGAGCATATGTGACTCAAAACCACCTCATACGGTGGCCGTTTTGCCCCATATTTGGTATTCCATATATTTTTGGTCATTAAAATCTACAACCAAAATTTTTTCGCAATCAGAAAACTTTTTTTTAAAACCTTTTTTTCCAGCAACGTGGACTAAGTTCGGTTAAGACGCATATGTGACTCAAAACCACCTCATACGGTGGCTTTTTTGCCCCATATTTGGTATTCCATATTTTTTGGGTCGTTTAAACCTACCACCAAAATTTCGTCTCTATTTGAAAACTTTTTTAGGAACCATTTTTTTCCATCAACGTGGATTGATTGCCGTGAAGGAGCATATGTGACTCAAAACCACCTCAGACGACTGCCGTTTTGCCCCATATTTGGTATTCCTTATTTTTTTGTCATTGAAACCTACCACCAAAATTTCGTCTCTATTTGAAAACTTTTTTGGAACCATTTTTTTCCATCAACGTGGACCAAGTGTCGTTACGGAGCATATGTGACTTAAAACTACCTCATACGACCGGTGTTTCGCCCCATATTTGGTATTCCATAATTTTTGGTCATTAAAATCTAGCACCAAAATTTCGTCGCAATCAGAAAACTTTTTTTTGTAACCCTTTTTGTCTATCAACGTGGACTAAGTGCCGTTAAGTAGCATATGTGACTCAAAACCACCTCATACGGCGGCCGTTTTGCCCCCTATTTGGTATTCCATATTTTTTTGGTCATTGAAACCTACCACCAAAATTTCGTTTCATTCTGAAAACTTTTTATCCATCAACGTGGAATGAGTGTCGTTAAGGAGCATATGTCACTCAAAACCACCTCATACGACTGCCGTTTTGCCCCATATTTGGTATTCCTTATTTTTTTGGTCATTGAAACCTACCAACAAAATTTCGTCTGCACCTGAAAACTTTTTTGAAACCTTTTTCCCATCAACGTGAACTGAGCTCCGTTAAGGAGCATATGTGCTCAAAATCACCTCATACGACCCCCGTTTTGCCCCATATTTAGTATTCCATATTTTTTTGATCATTAAAATCTACCACCAAAATGTCGTCGCAATCAGAAAACTTTTTTTTTGAAACCCTATTTTTTCCATCGTGGACTAAATGCCGTTAAAGAGCATATGTGACTTAAAACCACCTCATAAGCTGACCCATTTCCCCCATATTTGGTATTCCATATTTTTTTGGTCATTGAAATCTACCACCAAAATTTCGTCTCAATCTGAAAACATTTTATTGAAAACATTTTTTCAATCAACGTGGACGGAGTGCCGTTAAGAAGCATATGTGAATCAAAACCACCTCATACGGCCACCGTTTTGCCCCATATTTGGTATTCCATATTTTGTAAGTCATTAAAACCTACCACCAAAGTTTCGTCTCAATCTGAAAACTTTTTTCTGAAACCTTTTTTCCATCAACGTGGACCGAGTGCTGTTAAGGAGCACATGTGACTCAAAACCACCTCATACGACCGCCATTTTTCCCCATATTTGGTATTCCATATTTTTTTGGTCATTAAAACCTAGAAACAAAATTTCGTCTCAATCTGAAAACATTTTTCTGAAACCTTTTTTTTCCATTAACGTGGACTGAATGCCGTTAAGGAGCATATGTGACTCAAAACCACCTGATACGACCATCGTTTTGCCCCATAATAGGTATTCCATATTTTTTTGGTCATTAAAATCTATCACCAAAATTTCTTCGTATTTAGAAAACTTTTTTTTTGAAACCCTTTGTTTCCGTCAACGTGGACTTAGTTATGTTAAGGAGCATATGTGACTCAAAACCACCTCATACGGTGGCCGTTTTGCCCCATATTTGGTATTCTATATTTTTTGGTCATTAAAATCTACCACCAAAATTTCTTCGCAATCAGAAAAAAAATTTAAAAACCTTTTTTTCAGCAACGTGGACTAAGTTCCGTTAAGGAGCATATGTGACTCAAAACCACCTCATACGGTGGCCTTTTTGCCCCATATTTTGTATTCCATATTATTTTGGTCATTGAAACCTACCACCAAAATTTCGTCTTAATCTGAAAACTTTTTTTTGAAACCTTTTGTTTCCATCAACATGGACTTAGGGGCATTAAGGAGCATAACTCAAAACCACCTAATACGACCGCCATTTTGCCCCATATTTGGTATTCCGTATTTTTTTGGTCAGTGAAACCTACAACCAAAAATTCCTCTCTATCCGAAAACATTTTTCTGAAACCTTTTTTTCCATCAACGTGGACTGAGTGCCGTTAAGGAGTATATGTGACTCAAAACCACCTCATACGACCGCCGTTTTGCCCCATATTTGGTATTCCATATTTTTTGGTCATTGAAACCTACCACAAAAATTTCGTCTCAATTTGAAAACTTTTATTTGAAACCATTTTTTCAATCAACGTGGACTTAGTGCCTTTAAGGAGCATGTGACTTATAACCACCTCATACGACAGCCGTTATGCCCCATATTTGGTATTCCATATTTTTATTGGTCGTCGGAATCTACCACCAAAATTTCGTCTCAATCTGAAAACATTTTTTTGAAACCTTTTTTTCCATCAACGTGGATTGAGTGCCGTTACGAAGCATATGTGACTCAAAACCACCTTATACGACCATTTTTCTTGCCCCATATTAGGTATTCCATATTTTTTTGGTCATTATAACCTAGCACCAAATTTTGTCTTAATATGAAAACATTTTTTTGAAACCTTTTTTTCCATCAACGTGGACGGAGTGCCGTTAAGAAGCATATGTGACTCAAAACCACCTCATACGACCGCCGTTTTGCCCCATATTTGGTATTCCATATTTTTTTGGCCATTAAAACCTATCACCAACGTTTCGTCTCAATCTGAAAAACATTTTTCTGAAACGTTTTTTTTTCCATCTACGTGGACTGAGTGCCGTTAAGGAGCATATGTGACTCAAAACGACCTCATACGACCGTCGTTTTGCCTTATATTTGGTATTCCATTTTTTTTTTCCACGTTAAAATCTACCACCAAAATTTCTTCGCAATCAGAAAACTATTTTTTGAAACCCTTTTTTTTCCATCAACGTGGGCAAAGTTCCTTAAGGAGCATATGTGACTCAAACCCACCTCATACGGTGGCCGTTAAGGAGCATGTGAGTCAAAACCACCTCATACGACAGCCCTTATGTCCCATATTTGGTATTCCATATTTTTTGGTCATGGAAATCTACAACCAAAGTTTCGTCTCAATCTGAAAACATTTTTTTGAAAACTTTTTTTCCATCAACGTGGACGGAGTGTCGTTAAGAAGCATATGTGACTCAAAACCACCTCATACGGCCACCGATTTGCCCCATATTTGGTATTCCATATTTTTTTGGTCATTAAAACCTAGCACCAAAATTTCATCTCAATTTGAAAACATTTTTCTGAAACCTTTTTTTTTCCATTATTATGGACTCAATGCCGTTAAGGAACATATGTTACTCAAAACCACCTCATACGACCGTCAATTTGCCCCATAATAGGTATTCCATATTTTTTTGGTCATTAAAATCTATCACCAAAATTTCTTCGCAATCAGAAAACTTTTTTTTTGAAACCCTTTGTTACCATCAACGTGGACTTAGTTACATTAAGGAGCATATGTGACTCAAAACCACCTCATACGGTGGCCGTTTTGCCCCATATTTGGTATTCCATATTTTTTTGGTCATTAAAATCTACCACCAAAAATTTTTCGCAATCAGAAAACTTTTTTTAAAACTTTTTTTCCAGCAACGTGGACTAAGTTCGGTTAAGGAGCATATGTGACTCAAAACCACCTCATACGGTGGTCTTTTTACCCCATATTTGGTATTCCATATTTTTTGGGTCGTTGAAACCTACCACCAAAATTTCGTCTCAATCTGAAAACTTCTTTTTGAAAACTTTTTTTCCAGCAACGTGGACCGAGTGCCTTTAAGGAGCATATGTGACTCAAAACCACCTCATACGACCGCCGTTTTACCCCATATTTGGTATTCCATATTTTTTTGGTCATTAAAACCTACCACCAAAATTTCGTCTCAATCTAAAAACTTTTTTTGAAACCTTTTTTTCCATCAACATGGACTCACGGGCATTAAGGAGCATATGTGACTCAAAACCACCTCATACGACCGCCGTTTTGCCCCATATTTCGTTTTCCTTATTTATTTGGTCATTGAAACCTACCACCAAAATTTCGTCTCTATTTGAAAACTTATTTTGGAACCATTTTTTTCCATCAATGTGGATTGAGTGCCGTTAAGGAGAATATGTGACTTAAAACTACCTCATACGACCGGTGTTTCGCCCCATATTTGGTATTCCAAATTTTTTTTGCTAATTAAAATATACCGCCAAACTTACTTCGCAATCAGAAAACTTTTTTTTAACCCTTTTGTCTATTAACGTGGACTAAGTTCCGTGAAGGAGCATATGTGACTCAAAACCACCTCATACGGTGGCCGTTAAAGAGCATGTGAGTCAAAACCACCTCATACGACAGTCGTTATGCCCCATATTTGGTATTCCATATTTTTTTGGTCGTTCAAATATATCACCAAAATTTTTTCTTAATCTGAAAACATTTTTTTGAAACATTTTTTTCCATCAACGTGGACGGAGTGCCGTTAATAAGCATATGTGACTCAAAAGCACCTCATACGACCGCCGTTTTGCCCCATATTTGGTATTCCATATTTTTTTGGCCATTAAAACCTATCACCAAAGTTTTGTCTCAATCTGAAAAACATTTTTCTGAAACTTTTTTTCCATCAACGTGGACTGAGCGCCGTTAAGCAGCATATGTGACTCAAAACCACCTCATACGACCGTCGTTTTGCCTTATATTTGGTATTCCTTATTTTTTTCCTCATTAAAATCTACCACCAAAATTTCATCGTAATCAGAAAACTTTTTTTTGAAACCCTTTTTTTTCCATCAACGTGGACAAAGTTCCTTAAGGAGCATATGTGACTCAAAACCACCTCATACGGTGGCCGTTAAGGAGCATGTGAGTCAAAACCACCTCATACGACCGCCGTTATGTCCCATATTTTGTATTCCATATTTTTTGGTCATGGAAATCTACAACCCAAATTTCGTCTCTATCTGAAAACATTTTTTTGAAAACTTTTTTTCCATCAACGTGGTCGGAGTGCCGTTAAGAAGCATATGTGACTCAAAACCACCTCATACGGCCACCGTTTTGCCCCATATTTGGTATTCCATATTTTGTAGGTCATTAAAACCTACCACCAAAGTTTCGTCTCAATCTGAAAACTTTTTTCAGAAACATTAATTTTCGTCAACGTGGACCGAGTACTGTTAAGGAGCACATGTGACTCAAAACCACCTCATACCACCGCCATTTTGCCCCATATTTGGTATTCCATATTTTTTTGGTCATTAAAACCTAGCACAAAAATTTCATCTCAATCCGAAAACATTTTTTTGAAACGTTTTTTTTCCATTATTGTGGACTCAATGCCGTTAAGGAGCATATGTGACTCAAAACCACCTCATACGACCGTCGTTTTGCCCCATAATAGGTATTCCATATTTTTCTGGTCATCAAAATCTATCACCAAAATTTCTTCGCAATCAGAAAACTTTTTTTTTGAAACCCTTTGTTACCATCAACGTGGACTTAGTTACGTTAAGGAGCATATGTGACTCAAAACCACCTCATACGGTGGCCGTTTTGCCCCATATTTGGTATTCCATATATTTTTGGTCATTAAAATCTACAACCAAAATTTTTTCGCAATCAGAAAACTTTTTTTTAAAACCTTTTTTTCCAGCAACGTGGACTAAGTTCGGTTAAGACGCATATGTGACTCAAAACCACCTCATACGGTGGCTTTTTTGCCCCATATTTGGTATTCCATATTTTTTGGGTCGTTTAAACCTACCACCAAAATTTCGTCTCTATTTGAAAACTTTTTAGGAACCATTTTTTTCCATCAACGTGGATTGATTGCCGTGAAGGAGCATATGTGACTCAAAACCACCTCAGACGACTGCCGTTTTGCCCCATATTTGGTATTCCTTATTTTTTTTGTCATTGAAACCTACCACCAAAATTTCGTCTCTATTTGAAAACTTTTTTTGGAACCATTTTTTTCCATCAACGTGGACCAAGTGTCGTTACGGAGCATATGTGACTTAAAACTACCTCATACGACCGGTGTTTCGCCCCATATTTGGTATTCCATAATTTTTGGTCATTAAAATCTAGCACCAAAATTTCGTCGCAATCAGAAAACTTTTTTTTGTAACCCTTTTTGTCTATCAACGTGGACTAAGTGCCGTTAAGTAGCATATGTGACTCAAAACCACCTCATACGGCGGCCGTTTTGCCCCCTATTTGGTATTCCATATTTTTTTGGTCATTGAAACCTACCACCAAAATTTCGTTTCATTCTGAAAACTTTTTATCCATCAACGTGGAATGAGTGTCGTTAAGGAGCATATGTCACTCAAAACCACCTCATACGACTGCCGTTTTGCCCCATATTTGGTATTCCTTATTTTTTTGGTCATTGAAACCTACCAACAAAATTTCGTTTGCACCCGAAAACTTTTTTGAAACCTTTTTCCCATCAACGTGAACTGAGCTCCGTTAAGGAGCATATGTGCTCAAAATCACCTCATACGACCCCCGTTTTGCCCCATATTTAGTATTCCATATTTTTTTGATCATTAAAATCTACCACCAAAATGTCGTCGCAATCAGAAAACTTTTTTTTTGAAACCCTATTTTTTCCATCGTGGACTAAATGCCGTTAAAGAGCATATGTGACTTAAAACCACCTCATAAGCTGACCCATTTCCCCCATATTTGGTATTCCATATTTTTTTGGTCATTGAAATCTACCACCAAAATTTCGTCTCAATCTGAAAACATTTTATTGAAAACATTTTTTCAATCAACGTGGACGGAGTGCCGTTAAGAAGCATATGTGAATCAAAACCACCTCATACGGCCACCGTTTTGCCCCATATTTGGTATTCCATATTTTGTAAGTCATTAAAACCTACCACCAAAGTTTCGTCTCAATCTGAAAACTTTTTTCTGAAACCTTTTTTTCCATCAACGTGGACCGAGTGCTGTTAAGGAGCACATGTGACTCAAAACCACCTCATACGACCGCCATTTTTCCCCATATTTGGTATTCCATATTTTTTTGGTCATTAAAACCTAGAAACAAAATTTCGTCTCAATCTGAAAACATTTTTCTGAAACCTTTTTTTCCATTAACGTGGACTGAATGCCGTTAAGGAGCATATGTGACTCAAAACCACCTGATACGACCATCGTTTTGCCCCATAATAGGTATTCCATATTTTTTTGGTCATTAAAATCTATCACCAAAATTTCTTCGTATTTAGAAAACTTTTTTTTGAAACCCTTTGTTTCCGTCAACGTGGACTTAGTTATGTTAAGGAGCATATGTGACTCAAAACCACCTCATACGGTGGCCGTTTTGCCCCATATTTGGTATTCTATATTTTTTGGTCATTAAAATCTACCACCAAAATTTCTTCGCAATCAGAAAAAAAATTTAAAAACCTTTTTTTCAGCAACGTGGACTAAGTTCCGTTAAGGAGCATATGTGACTCAAAACCACCTCATACGGTGGCCTTTTTGCCCCATATTTTGTATTCCATATTATTTTGGTCATTGAAACCTACCACCAAAATTTCGTCTTAATCTGAAAACTTTTTTTGAAACCTTTTGTTTCCATCAACATGGACTTAGGGGCATTAAGGAGCATAACTCAAAACCACCTAATACGACCGCCATTTTGCCCCATATTTGGTATTCCGTATTTTTTTGGTCAGTGAAACCTACAACCAAAAATTCCTCTCTATCCGAAAACATTTTTCTGAAACCTTTTTTTCCATCAACGTGGACTGAGTGCCGTTAAGGAGTATATGTGACTCAAAACCACCTCATACGACCGCCGTTTTGCCCCATATTTGGTATTCCATATTTTTTGGTCATTGAAACCTACCACAAAAATTTCGTCTCAATTTGAAAACTTTTATTTGAAACCATTTTTTCAATCAACGTGGACTTAGTGCCTTTAAGGAGCATGTGACTTATAACCACCTCATACGACAGCCGTTATGCCCCATATTTGGTATTCCATATTTTTATTGGTCGTCGGAATCTACCACCAAAATTTCGTCTCAATCTGAAAACATTTTTTTGAAACCTTTTTTTCCATCAACGTGGATTGAGTGCCGTTACGAAGCATATGTGACTCAAAACCACCTTATACGACCATTTTTCTTGCCCCATATTAGGTATTCCATATTTTTTTGGTCATTATAACCTAGCACCAAATTTCGTCTTAATCTGAAAACATTTTATTTGAAACCTTTTTTTTCGGTAAATGAAAATATATATAGATCACCAAAACACAAATTACACTTACTCAAAAGTGATGACAACCCTTCTAGGAAGGGTCCCCAAACACCTAAGAGTAAAACTATTACATTTTGAGCTCATCTAGCCAAGATTGTATCTGAGTGAAGGCCTTAGAAGTATAGGCTAAATTGATCCTAGTTCTAATTACAAATTTGATGGAGGAAATAAAACTAGCAACACTAGGAACATAACTACACCATAAAGCTCTATTTCTAGCTATCCACATATTGTAGATAACTGCAGAAACCACAGCAAACACCACTCTTCTTCTTGCTTCAGCCAAACCACCCCTTTTGCTTACCCAAGCCAAATAGTCAGCCATGCCACTCCACCTCTTCCTGATCATAAGCCAGTCTAGGCAGCCTTCCCACACCAACCTGCTAATATCACATTGGAGTAACAGGTGGTCCAGACTCTTAAGAGCCACAAATAGCACAGGTGTCATCTGAGCACACACCATATCTCCTTAGCCTAGCCCTTGTCATGAGTCTGTGATAGGCTGCTAACTACAACCTGAAACTGTGTTTTGGGTTATTAAGCCTATTCCATACCACCCTATCCCAGGTGACTCTAGTCTCCACATCCTGTGCTTGTTTATAGCATTTCCCAATTGAAAAAGCTTGGCCATTCTGAGGCATCCAAGCTGCTTGAATGATATGCTCTTTAACTTGACAAAAATACTTCCAAACCCAGCTAGCAGTAGATCTAGGGTGGCATTGCCACCAGTTACCATCATGAATATACACTGAGTTAACCCATCTAACCCAAAGGGTATCTTTCTTTTCAGCAATAGCCCACACTTGTTTGCTAACTGCTAAAAGATTCCAAAGCTTGATGTCCCTCACTCCCAAGCCTCCATAAATCTTCTTGTTGCAGACCTTTTCCCAGGTGACATAGCCTGGCTTCAAATATCTATCATTGCCTTGCCAACGATAAACTCTGCACACTTGATTAATCGTTTTGATAACTGCCTCTGGCAGTATAAAGATCTGCATCCAATAGTTACAAACACTCATCAACACAGAGTTTACTAGTTGAAGTCTTCCAGCAAAAGATAGGTTCATGTGTTGCCATGATTTGATCCTGTAGAGCATTTTATCCACCAATTTCTTACAGTCTCTAGTTCTCAGTTTCTTGGTGCTGATGGGAGCACCAAGATATTTAAGAGGCCAAGTACCAACTCCAAACCCAGACAAGGTGTGAATTCTGAGCACTTCTACATCCTTCATATTTACCTGAAATCTTTCAGACTTCTTTTTGTTCTTAGCCAGACCAGATTATCTCTCAAACATCCTCATACCTTGAAGGAACAAGTACACACTTCTATAATCTCCTCTGCTGAAGATCATCAGATCATCTGCAAAGCATAGGCTATTGAGTTTTAGAGCTTGACATCTAGGGTGAAAATGAAAATCCTATTTTGCACCCTGATAATTCAAAATTCTGGTCAAATACTCCATGCAAAGTACAAAGACAAGGGGGAAATAGGATCTCCTTGCCTTAACCCTCTCTTTGCTTCAAATAAATCTGTACATGAACCATTGAAAAGAATAGTGTATATAGTAGTTGAGATACACTCCAGAAGAACTTTAATGAATTCCAGGGGAAAATTAAGAGCCTGTAGTAAGTCATGTACAAAACCCCACTCAATAGTGTCATAGGCCTTTTGCAGGTCTACTTTCATCAAACAGCTCCTAGCAGCCTGTTTCCTTGTATAATGCTTGATAAGATCCTAACACACTAGGATGTTGTCTATAATGCTTCTACCTGCCACAAAAGCACTTTGACTCTGGCTGACCAACCCTGGAGCACTCTTTTCAGTCTTGAGCATAACAGTTTGGAAATGATCTTGTATATGACAGTACAGCAGCCTATAGGCCTGTAATCTCCAACATGAGAGGGACAAGCCACCTTAGGTACCAAAGTGATTGTTGTAGTGTTGATGGCTTTCACCATTCTGCCTGAGCTGAAAAATTCTTGCACTGCAGCAGTTACATCCTTCCCCACCACATTCTAAGCATCTTTAAAAAAACTACTCCCATAGCCATCAATCTCAGGTGATTTGATGTTAGGAATAGACCAGAGAGCTTGTTTGACCTCCTCTTATGAGAAATCAAGGTTGAGAAGAGTATTCTGACTATTCAACAAGATAGGACCTTGTTGAATAATTCTACTCTTTATAGGTTAGACCTCACTTCTTGTATTAGCTACAAAAGCTCTAAAATGATTAATAAAAATGTTCTTAGCAGCATCATGCTCATATATCCAAACATCATCTGTGCTCATAATAGCATTAATTCTATTTTTTTGAGCTTTGAGTTTAACACTATTATGAAACATTTTAGTATTACAATCTCCATTAATAAGTCAATCTCCCTTAGCCTTTTGTTGTAAGAATGATTGATAGTTTACTTGAGCCTCTTTGAGCTTATGATGTGCTACAAACTCATCATGGATTAGACTAATATTTCTGGGACCCAAATGCAGCTGTTCTTGGCAATTCCTGAGAGCAGCAACAACTTGTAAGTGGCTAGCTTCAACATCCCCAAATCTTTCTTTGTTAAGCTTCTTCAAGCCTTGTTTCAAGTACTTCACTTTGTGCCAGACTTGATACATGTTATAGCCAGGAAGCTGCACCTGCCAAGACTCTTTCACTACATCTAAGAAACTCTCACATTTGCTCCACATTGGAAAGTATCTGAAAGGGATCTTCCCTTGAGGTATGGAGAAACATTTGATCAAAGAAGGTGAGTGATCAAAGTACCCTTCAGGTAGAAAAATCACTTCAGCTGTCTGGAAGAGAGCTAACCAGCTAGCATTAGCAAATACTCTATCAAGTTTGGCTAGTACCCTATCTTCATTATCCTGCTTATTTTTCCAAGTGTAAAACCTACCAATAAATTGACATCAGCCAAATTACAATAGTTAAGAAACTTCTGGAAAGCCTCTATTTCCCTTCTGGTAACTGCATCCCCAATTCTTTCCTCATAAGTCAGCACACTATTAAAATCCCCCATCATCACCCAAGGGCCAACTAGAGAACTACCAATCTTCTCCAAATCCTCCGATAAGATACATCTGCTAGCATTGTCATTATGTGCATATACTACTGAACAGGCAAAAGATACCTTAGAGCTGCAAGAGCTGACAACACAATGCACTAACTGATCAGCACATAGTCCAATGTCAACCTCAAAGGTTCTAGGGTCCCAAGCAATGATTATTCTACCTCTACCATGCCAAGGCAAATTTGTGGTTAAATTCCAACGTGGACATAAATTAAGATACAAGGCACAAAGCTTATGAGCCCTGATTTTTGTTTCCAAGAGACAAACAAGTTTAGCTTGATGGGAAGAGATTAAAGATTTAACCTCTTGTTATTTAGCTTTCTTGTTTAGCCCCCTGACATTCTAGCAGAGAATGTTATCCATTCACAGTAGGGGTGATCAGCCCCTTTTCTATTATCTCCTCTACACCTCTGTCACCATCTTTAAGAGAACTAACATCTGCATCTTCAGGAGAAACAACATTTTGTTGCAATACATACTGTTCTTCCCAGTATCATCAGCTACAGTAGTCATTTCTTGATGCTTTTGCTTAAACTTACTAGTAACTTGTCTAAAACCATCATCATCCACCAGCAAATCTTTATTCAGCTTAGGTACAACTTTAGGCCTCCACTCTTGCTTCCTCTTGACTGCCCAACAATCCTCGCCTCTATGGCCTATCTTCTTGTAGTGCACACATATCTCAGGCTTCCATTCATATTCAACAGCCTGAGTTACAATCACATCTTGCTCATTCAGGAAGGATACAGTGTCAGGGTATGCCTGATCCACCAGCACTTCAACCATAACTCTAGCATACATCAAGCTGTCCCTCTTTTCAGTAGCTTGGTCCACTTTGATAAATTCACCCAAAGATTGCACTATTTTGGTTAAACTTCTGCCTCCCCAATATTTAAGATTAAGCTTAGGGAGTTTAACCCAAATAGGGACCTTCTTGACCACCTGATCACAGATATTGGCATCAATATCCCAAGATTTAACCACAACAAGCTTGGAATCAAAACTGAAGTGACCATTGAGAGCCATATCTTTCCCTCCCATATCACTGAACCTCACCATAATACTACCTGTCCCTACTTGAGAAATTTTATCTATGCCCATTTTCCCCCAAATCCTCTTAAGAAACCCCTCCATTACTCGAAATGGTGGATTAGCACCAACAACAAAAGAGAAAACAACAGTCTCCAATAATCAACCTCCTCAGCAACATCCTCAATGTCTATTTTAGGAAGTTGATCATTTAAGGGATTATGAGGAAGTTCCACAATCACATTCAAAACATTCAGATCCTTCTTTCCAGTCCTCATTTCAACACTTACAACAAAGTCAAAAATTATGTGTTTGCTTGGGTTACTATATGAATACTTACCTCTGAAGTGTCGTTAAGGAGCATATGTGACTCAAAACCACCCCATACGGCGGCAGTTTTGCCCCATATTTAGTATTCCATAATTTTTGGTCATTGAAACCTACCACAAAAATTTCGTTTCATTCAGAAAACTTTTTTTCCATTAACGTGGAATGAGTGTCGTAAAGGAGCATATGTGAGTCAAAACCACCTCATACGACCGCCATTTTGCCCCATATTTGGTATTCCAAATTTTTTCGGTTATTAAAATCTACCACCACAATTTCATCGCAATAAGAATTTTTTTTTGGAAACCCATTTTTTTTCCATCGTGGACTAAGTGTCGTTAAGGAGTATCTGTGACTCAAAACCAACTCATACGGTGGCGGTTATTCCCCATATTTTGCATTCCATATTATTTTGGTCATTGAAACCTACCACCAAAAATTCGTCTCATTGTGAAAACTTCTATTTGAAAACTTTTTTTCCATCAACGTGGACTGAGTGCCATTAAGGAGCATATGTGACTCTAAACCACCTCATACGACCGCCGTTTTGCCCTATATTTGGTATTCCATATTATTTTGGTCATTGAAACCTACAACCAAAATTTCCTCTCAATCTGAAAACTTATTTCTGAAAACATTTTTTCCATCAACGTGGACTCAGTGCCATTAAGGAGCATGCAACTCAAATCCACCGTAAAGGACGACCGTTTTGCCCCATATTTGGTATTTCATATTCTTTTTAGTCATTTAAACCTACCACCAAAATTTTGACTCAATATGAAACCTTTTTTTCCATCAACGTGAACTGAGTGCCGTTGAGGAGTATATGTGACTCAAAACCACCTCATACGACCACCGTTTTGCCCCATATTTGGTATTCCATATTTTTTTGGTCATTGAAACCTACCACAAAAATTTCGTCTCAATCTGAAACCTTTTTTTGAAACCTTTTTTAAATCAACATGGACTTAGTGCAGTTAAGGAGCATGTAAGTCAAAACCACCTCATACGATAGCCGTTATGTGCCATATTTGGTATTCCATACTTTTTTGGTCATTGAAATCTACCATCAAAATTTCTTCTCAATCTGAAAACTTTTTTTAAACCTTTTTTCCATCAACGTGGACTAAGTGCCGTTAAGGAGCATATGTGACTCAAAACCACTTCATACGACCGCCGTTTTGCCCCATATTTGGTATTCCATATTTTTTGGTCATTAAAATCTACCACCAAAATTTGACGCAATTAGAAATCTTTTTTTTGAAACCCTTTTTTTCCATCGTGGACTAAGTGTCGTTAAGGAGCATATGTGACTCCAAAACCACCTCATAAGGTGGGAGTTTTCCCCATAGTTGGTATTCCATATTTTTTTGGTCATTAATACCTACCACTAAAATTTTGTCTCATTCTGAATACTTCTTTTTGAAAACTTTTTTTCCATCAACGTGGACTGAGTGCCGTTAATGCGCATATGTGACTCAAAACCACTTCATACGATCGCCATTTTGCCCCATATTTGGTATTCCATATTTTTTTGGTCACCAATATCTACCACCAAAATTTCGTCGCAATCATAAAACTTTTATTTGAAACCCTTCTTTTTTCCATCGTGGATTAAGTGCCGTTAAGGAGCATATGTGACTCTAAACCACCTCATATGGTGGCCGTTTTCTCCCATATTTGGTATTCCATATTTTTTAGGTCATTGAAACCTACCACTAAAATTTCGTCTTATTCTGAAAACTTCTTTTTGAAACTTTTTTTTCCATCAACGTGGACTGAGTGCCGTTAAGGAGCATATGTGACTCAAAACCACCTCATACGACCGCCGTTTTGCCCCAAATTTGGTATTCCTTATCTTTTAGGTCATTGAAATGTACCACCAAAATTTCGTCTATATTTGAAAAAAAAATTTGAAACTTTTTTTCCATCAACGTGGACTGAGTTTCGTTAAGGAGCATATGTGACTCAAAACACCCTCATACGACCGTTCTTTTGCCCTATATTTGGTATTCCATATTTTTTAGGTCATTAAAACCTACAACCAAAATTTCCTCTCAATTTGAATACATTTTTCTGAAACCTTTTTTTCCATCAACGTGGACTCAAAACCACCTCATACGTCGTTTTGCCCCATATTTGGTATTCCATATTATTTTGGTCATTAAAATCTACCACCAAAATTTCGTCGCAATCAGAAAAGTTTTTTTTGAAACCCTTTTTTTTCATCGTGGACTAAGTGTCGTTGAGGAGCATATGTGACTCAAAACCACCTCATACGGTGGCCGTTTTCCCCCATATTTGGTATTCCATATTTTTTTGGTCATTGAAACCTACCACAAAAATTTCTTCTCAATCTGAAAACTTTTTTTTTGAAACCTTTTTTTCAATCAACGTGGACTTAGTGTCGTTAAGGAGCATGTGAGTCAAAACCACCTCATACGACAGCCGTTATTCCCCATATTTGGTATTCCATATTCTTTTGGTCATTGAAGTCTACCATCAAAATTTCGTCTTAATCTGAAAACTTTTTTAAACCTTTTTTCCATCATCGTGGTCTAAGTGTGGTTAAGGAGTATATGTGACTCAAAACCACTCCATACGACCGCCGTTTTGCCCCATATTTGGTAATCCATATTTTTTGGGTCATTGAAACCTACCACAAAAGATTCTTCTCAATCTGAAAACTTCTTTTTGAAACCTTTTTTTCAATCAACGTGGACTTAGTGTCGTGAAGGAGCATGTGAGTCAAAACCACCTCATACGACAGCCGTTATGCTCCATATTTGGTATTCCATATTTTTTTGATCATTCAAATCTACCAAAAAAATTTCGTCTTAATCTGAAAACTTTTTTGAACCTTTTTTCCATCAACGTGGTCTAAGTGCCGTTAAGTAGCATAAGTGACTCAAAACCACTCCATACGACCGCCGTTTTGCCCCATATTTGGTATTCCAAAATTTTTTGGTCATTAAAAAATACCACCAAAATTTCGTCGTAATCAGATAACTTTTTTTTGAAACCCTTTTTTTCCATCGTGGACTAAGTGTAGTTAAGGAGCATATGTGACTCAACATCAACTCATACGGTGGCCGTTTTCCCCCATATTTGGCGTTCCATATTTGTTTGGTCATTGAAACCTACCACATCAACGTGCTCTGAGTGCCGTTAAGGAGCATATGTGACTCAAAACCACCTCATAGGACCGCCGTTTTGCCCCATATTTGGTATTCCTTATTTCTTTGGTCATTCAAACCTACCACCAAAAATTTCGTCTGTATCTATTTATTTTTTTGAAACCTTTTTTCCATTAACGTGGATTGAGTTTCGTTAATGAGCATATGTGACTCAAAACCACCTCATACGACCGTCGTTTTGCCCTATATTTGGTATTCCGTATTTTTTTGGTCATTCAAACATACAACCAATATTTCCTCTCAATTTAAATACTTTTTTCTGAAACCTTTTTTTCCATCAACGTGGACTCAGTGCCGTTACGGAGCATTCGAATAAAAACCACCGCATACGACGGCCGTTTTGCCTCATATTTGGTATTCCAGATTTTTTTGGTCATTGAAATCTACCATCAAAATTTCGTCTCAATCTGAACAAATAAATTAAACCTTTTTTCCATTAACGTGGATTAAGTGCTGTTAAGGAGCATATGTGACTCAAAACCACTTCATAAGACCGCCGTTTTGCCCAATATTTGGTATTCCATATTTTTTTGGTCATTAAATCTACCACCAAAATTTTGTCGCAATCAGAAAACTTTTTTTTGAAACCGTTTTTTTCCATCGTGGACTAAGTGTAGTTTTGGAGCATATGTGACTCAACACCAACTTATACGGTGGCCGTTTTCCCCCATATTTGGTATTCCATATTTTTTTGGTCATTGAAACCTACCACAAAAATTTCGTATCATTCTGATAAATTCTTTTTTAAAACTATTTTTCCGTCAACGTGGACTGAGTGCCGTTAAGGAGCATATGTTACTCAAAACCATTTTAAACGACCGTCGTTTTGCCCCATATTTTGTATTCCATATTTTTTTGGTCATTACAATCTACCACGAAAATTTTGTCGCAATCAGAAAACTATTTTTTGAAACCCTTTTTTTCCATCGTGTACTAAGTGCCGTTTAGGAGCATATATGACTGAAACCGCCTCATACGGTGGCCGTTTTCTCCCCTATTTTGTAATCCATATTTTTTTGGTCATTGAAACCTACCACTAAAATTTCGTCTCATTCTGAAAACTTCTTTTTGAAAGCTTTATTTCCAATCAACGTGCACTGAGTGCCGTTAAGGAGCATATGTGACTCAAAACCACCTCATACGACCGCCGTTTTGCCCCATATTTGGTATTCCTTATTTCTTTGGTCATCGAAACCTACCACAAAAATTTCGTCTATATCGGAAAACTTCTTTTTGAATTTTTTTTTCCATCAACGTGCACTGAGTGCCGTTAAGGAGCATATGTGACTACAAACCACCTCATACGACCGCCGTTTTGCCCCATATTTGGTATTCCTTATTTCTTTGGTAATTGAAACGTACCACCAAAAATTTCGTCTATATCTGATTTTTTTTTTTTTGAAACCTTTTTTTTTCCATTAACGTGGATTGAGTTTCGTTAAGGAGCATATGTGACTTAAAACCACCGCATACGACGGCTGTTTTGCCCCATATTTGGTCAACCAGATTTTTTTGGTCATTGAAATCTACCATCAAAATTTCGTCTAATTCTCAAAAAAAAAATCAAACCTTTTTTCCATCAACGTGGACTAAGTGCCGTTAAGGAGCATATGTGACTCAAAACCACTTCATAAGACCGACGTTTTGCCCCATATTTGGTATTCCATATTTTTTTGGTCATTAAATCTAACACCAAAATTTCGTTGCAATCAGAATTTTTTTTGAAACCCTTTTTTCCCATCGTGGACTAAGCGTAGTTAAGGAGCATATGTGACTCAACACCAACTCATACGGTGGCCGTTTTCCCCCATATTTGGTATTCCATATTTTTTTGGTCATTGAAACCTACCACTAAAATTGATCTGATTCTGATAACTTCTTTTTGAAAACTTTTTTTCTTTCAACGTGGACTGAGTGCCGTTAAGGAGCATAGGTTACTCAAAACCATTTCAAACGACTCTCGTTTTGCCCCATATTTGGTATTCCATATTTTTTTGGTCATTAAAATCTACCACGAAAATTTCGTCGCAATCAGAAAACTATTTTTTGAAACCCTTTTTTTCCATCGTGGACTAAGTGCCGTTAAGGAGCATATATGACTGAAACCACCTCATACGGTGGCCGTTTTCAACCATATTTTGTAATCCATATTTTTTTGGTCATTCAAACCTACCACTAAAATTTCGTCTCATTCTGAAAACTTCTTTTTGAAAACTTTTTTTCCATCAACGTGCACTGAGTGCCGTTAAGGAGCATATGTGACTCAAAACCACCTCATACGACAACCATTTTGCCCCATATTTGGTATTCCTTATTTCTTTGGTCATTGAAACCTACCACAAAAATTTCGTCTACATCTGAAAACTTTTTTTTCAAACCTTTTTTTCTATCAACGTGGATTGAGTTTCGTTAAGGACCATATGTGACTCAAAACCACCTCATACGACCGTTGTTTTGCCCTATATTTGGTATTCCATATTTTTTTGGTCATTCAAACCTACAACCAATATTTCCTCTCAATTTGAATATTTTTTTCTGAAACCTTTTTTTCCATCAACGTGGACTCAGTGCTGTTACGGAGCATGCGACTCAAAACCACCGCATACGACGGCCGTTTTGCCCCATATTTGGTATTCCATATTCTTTTGGTCATTGAAATCTACCATCAAAATTTTGTCTCAATCTGAAAACATTTTTTGAAACCATTTTTCCATCAACGTGGACTAAGTGACGTTAAGGAGCATATGGGACTCAAAAACACTTCATAAGACCGCCGTTTTGCCCCATATTTGGTATTCCATATTTTTTGAAACCCTTTTTTTCCATCAATGTGGACTAAGTGCCGTTAAGGAGCATGTGAGTCAAAACCACCTCATACGACAGCCGTTATGCCCCTTATTTGGTATTGCATATTTTTTCGTCATTGAAATCTACCACCAAGATTTTGTCTCAATCGGAAAACTTTTTTTTGAAACCTTTTTTTCCTTTAACGTGGACTAAGTGCCGTTAAGGAGCATATGTGATTCAAAACTACCTCATACGACCGCCGTTTTGCCACATATTTGGTATTCCATATTTTTTTGGTCATAGCAACCTACAACCAAAATTTCGTGTCAATCTGAAAACTTCTTTTTGAATTTTTTTTTATCAACGTGGACCGAGTGTCGTTAAGCATCATATGTGACTCAAAACCACCTCATATGACCGCCGTTTGCCCAATATTTGATATTCCATAGTTTTTTGGTCATTAAAACCTACCACCGAAATTTCGTCTCAATCAGAAAACTTCTTTTTGAAACCTTTTTTTCCATCAACGTGGACCGAGTGTCATTAAGGAGCATAAGTGACTCAAAACCACCTCATACGACAGCCGTTTTGCCCCATATTTGGTATTCCCAATTTTTTTGGTTATTAAAACCTACCACCAAAGTTTCGTCTCAATCTGAAAACTTTTTTCTGAAACCTTTTTTTCATCAATGTGGACCGAGTCCCGTTAAGATTCATATGTGACTCAAAACCACCTCATACGTCCTCCGTTTTACCCCGTATTTGGTATTCCAATATTTTTTGGTCATTAAAACCTACCACCAAAATTTCGTCTCAATCTGAAAACGTTTTTCTGAAACCATTTTTTCCATCAACATGGACCGAGTCCTGTTAAGGAGCATATTGGACTCAAAACCACCTCATAAGACCGCCGTTTTGCCCCATATTTTTTACTCCATATTTTTTTGGTCATTAAAACCTACCACCAAAATTTCGTCTCACTTTGAAAACTTTTTTTGAAACCTTTTTATTCTATCAACGTGGATCTAGTGTCGTTAAGGATCATATGTGACTCAAAACCACCTCATACAACCGTCGTTTTGCCCCATATTTCGTATTTTTTGGTCATTAAAACCTACCACCAAAATTTCGTCTCAATGTGAAAACTTTTTTCTGAAACCTTTTTTTTCCATCAACCTGGACGGAGTGCCGTTAACGAGCATATGTTACTCAAAACCACCTCATACGACCGCCGTTTTGCCCGATATTTGGAATTTCATATTTTTTTGGACATTAAAACCTACCACCAAAATTTTGTCTCAATCTGAAAACATTATTTTAAAACCTTTTTTTACATCATCGTGGACTGAGTGCTGTTAAGGTGCATATGTGTCTCAAAACCACATTATACGACCGCCGTTTTGCCCCAGATTTGGTATTCATATTTTTTTGGTCATTAAAACCCACCACAAAATTTCGTCTCAATCTGAAAACTTCTTTTTGAAACCTTTTTTTCTATTAACGTGGACCAAGTGTCGTTAAGGATCATATGTGACTCAAAACCACCTCATACGATCGCTGTTTTGCCCCATATTTGGTATTCCATATTTTTTTGGTCATTAAAACCTACCACCAAAATTTCGTCTGAATCTGAAAACTTTTATTTGAAACCTTCTATTCCATCAACGTGGACTGAATGTCGGTAAGGAGCATATGTGACTCAACACCACCTCATACGACCGCCATTTCGCCCCATATTTGGTATTCCATATTTCTTTGGTCATTAAAAACTACCACCAAAATTTCATCTGTATCTGAAAACTTTTTTTTAAACCTTTTTTTAATCAACGTGGACTTAGTGCCGTAAAGGAGCATGTTAGTCATAACCACCTCATACGACAGCCGTTATGCCCCATATTTGGTATTCCACATTTTTTTGGTCATTGAAATCTACCACCAATATTTCGTCTCAATCTGAAAACTTTTTTTTTAAACCATTTTTTCCAACAACGTGGACTAAATGCCGTTAAGGAGCATATGTGACTCAAAACCACCTCATACGACCGCCATTTTGCCCCATTTTTGGTATTCCATATTTTTTTGGTCTGTGAAACCTACAACCAAAATTTCGCGTCAATCTGAAAACTTCTTTTTGAAACCTTTTTTTTCCATCAACGTCGACCGAGTGTCGTTAAGGATCATATGTGACTCAAAACCACCTCATACGACCGCCGTTTTGCCTCATATTTGGTATTCCATATTTTTTTGGTCATTGAAACCTACCACAAAAATTTCGTCTGAATCTGAAATCTTTTTTTTGAAACCTTTTTTTTCCATCAATGTGGACTAAGTGTCGTTAAGGAGCATGTGAGTCAAAACCACCTCATACGACAGCCGTTATGCCCCTTATTTGGTATTGCATATTTTTTTCGTCATTGAAATCTACCACCAAGATTTCGTCTCAATCTGAAAACTTTTTTTTGAAACCTTTTTTCCATCAACGTGGACTATGTGCCGTTAAGGAGCATATGTGACTCAAAACCACCTCATATGACCGACGTTTTGCCACATATTTGGTATTCCATATTTTTTTGGTCATAGCAACCTACAACCAAAATTTCGTGTCAATGTGAAAACTTCTTTTTGAAACCTTTTTTTTATCAACGTGGACCGAGTGTCGTTAAGAATCATATGTGACTCAAAACCACCTAATATGACCGCCGTTTGCCCCATATTTGGTATTCCATAGTTTTTTGGTCATTAAAACCTACCACCGAAATTTCGTCTCAATCAGAAAACTTCTTTTTGAAACATTTTTTTCCATCAACGTGGACCGAGTGTCATTAAGGAGCATAAGTGACTCAAAACCACCTCATACGACCGCCGTTTTGCCCCATATTTCGTATTTTTTTGTCATTAAAACCTACCACCAAAATTTTGTCGCAATCTGAAAACATTTTTCTGAAACCTTTTTTTCCATCATCGTGGACTGAGTGCCGTTGAGGTGCATATGTGTCTCAAAACCACATTATACGACAGCCTTTTTGCCCCATATTTAGTATTCCATATTTCTTTGGTCATTAAAACCCACCACCAAAATTTCGTCTCAATCTGAAAACTTCTTTTTGAAACCTTTTTTTCTATCAACGTGGACCAAGTGTCGTTAAGGAGCATAAGTGACTCAAAACCACCTCATACGACCGCCGTTTTGCCCCATATTTGGTATTCAATATTTTTTTGGTTATTAAAACCTACCACCAAAGTTTCGTCTCAATCTGAAAACTTTTTCTGAAACCTTTTTTTCCATCAACGTGGACCGAGTCCTGTTAAGGAGTATATTGGACTCAAAACCACCTCATAAGACCGCCGTTTTGCCCCATATTTTGTATTCCATATTTTTTTGGTCATTGAAACCTATTACCAAAATTTCGTCTCAATCTGAAAACTTTTTTTTAAACCATTTTTTCCAACAACGTGGACTAAATGCCAGTTAAGGAGCATATGTGACTCAAAAAAACCTCATACGACTACCGTTTTGCCCCATTTTTTGTATTCCATATATTTTTGGTCATTGAAACCTACAACCAAAATTTCGCCTCAATCTGAAAACTTCTTTTTGAAACCTTTTTTTTCCATCAACGTCGACCGAGTGTCGTTAAGGATCATATGTGACTCAAAACCACCTCATACGACCGCCGTTTTGCCTCATTTTTGGTATTCCATATTTTTTTGGTCATTGAAACCTACCACTTAAATTTCGTCTGAATCTGAAAACTTTATTTTGAAACCTTTTTTTTCCATCAATGTGGACGAAGTGTCGTTAAGGAGCATGTGAGTCAAAACCACCTCATACGACAGCCGTTATGCCCCTTATTTGGTATTGCATATTTTTTTCGTCAGTGAAATCTACCACCAAGTTTTCGTCTCAATCTGAAAACTTTTTTTTGAAACCTTTTTTCCATCAACGTGGACTAAGTGCCGTTAAGGAGCATATGTGACTCAAAACCACCTCATACGACCGACGTTTTGCCACATATTTGGTATTCCATATTTTTTTGGTCATAGCAACCTACAACCAAAATTTCGTGTCAATGTGAAAACTTCTTTTTGAAACCTTTTTTTTATCAACGTGGACCGAGTGTCGTTAAGAATCATATGTGACTCAAAACCACCTAATATGACCGCCGTTTGCCCCATATTTGGTATTCCATAGTTTTTTGGTCATTAAAACCTACCACCGAAATTTCGTCTCAATCAGAAAACTTCTTTTTGAAACATTTTTTTCCATCAACGTGGACCGAGTGTCATTAAGGAGCATAAGTGACTCAAAACCACCTCATACGACAGTCGTTATGCCCATGTGGACCGAGTGTCGTTAAGTATCATATGTGACTGAAAACCACCTCATACGACCGCCGTTTTGCCTCATATCTGGTATTCCATATTTTTTTGGTCATTGAAACCTACCACAAAAATTTCGTCTCAATCTGAAAACTGTTTTTTGAGACCCTTTTTTTCCATCAATGTGGACTAAGTGCCGTTAAGGAGCATGTGAGTCAAAACCACCTCATACGACAGTCGTTATGCCCCTTATTTGGTATTGCATATTTTTTTCGTCATTGAAATCTACCACCAAGATTTCGTCTCAATCTGAAAACTTTTTTTTGAAACCTTTTTGTTATTAACGTGGACCGAGTGTCATTAAGGATCATATGTGACTCAAAACCACCTCATACGACCGCCGTTTGCCCCATATTTGGTATTCCATAGTTTTTTGGTCATTAAAACCTACCACCGAAATTTCGTCTCAATCAGAAAACTTCTATTTGAAACCTTTTTTTCCATCAACGTGGACCAAGTGTCATTAAGGTGCATAAGTGACTCAAAACCAACTCATACGACCGCCGTTTTGCCCCATATTTGGTATTCCATATTTTTTAGGTTATTAAAACCTACCACCAAAGTTTCGTCTCAATCTGAAAACTTTTTTCTGAAACCTTTTTTTCATCAATGTGGACCGAGTCCCGTTAAGATGCATATGTGACTCAAAACCACCTCATACGTCCTCCGTTTTACCCCATATTTGGTATTCCATTATTTTTTGGTTATTAAAACCTACCACCAAAATTTCGTCTCAATCTGAAAACGTTTTTCTGAAACCTTTTTTTCCATCAACGTGGACCGCGTCCTGTTAAGGAGCATAGTGGACTCAAAACCACCTCATAAGACCGCCGTTTTGCCCAATATTTTGTATTCCATATTTTTTTGGTCATTGAAACCTACTACCAAATTTCGCCTCAATCTAAAAACTTCTTTTTGAAACCTTTTTTCTATCATCGTGGATCGAGTGTCGTTAAGGATCATATGTGACTCAAAACCACCTTATACGACCGCCGTTTTGCCCCATATTTGGTATTCAATATTTTTTTGGTTATTAAAACCTACCACCAAAGTTTCGTCTCAATCTGAAAACTTTTTTGAAACCTTTTTTCTATCAACGTGGACCAAGTGTCGTTAAGGAGCATATGTGACTCAAAACCACCTCATACGACCGCCGTTTTGCCCCATTTTTGGTATTCCATATATTTTTTGTCTTTGAAACCTACAACCAAAATTTCGCCTCAATCTGAAAACTTCTTTTTGAAACCTTTTTTTTTCCATCAACGTCGACCGAGTGTCGTTAAGGATCATATGTGACTCAAAACCACCTCATACGACCGCCGTTTTGCCTCATATGTGGTATTCCATATTTTTTTGGTCATTGAAACCTACCACAAAAATTTCGTCTGAATCTGAAAACTTTTTTTTGAAACCTTTTTTTTCCATCAATGTGGACTAAGTGTCGTTAAGGAGCATGTGAGTCAAAACCACCTCATACGACAGCCGTTATGCCCCTTATTTGGTATTGCATATTTTTTTCGTCATTGAAATCTACCACCAAGATTTCGTCTCAATCTGAAAACTTTTTTTTGAAACCTTTTTTTTTTTTTTTAGATAAGTGAAAAATATATTAAGTACCAAACACCATTACAATCTACTCCAGAGTGATGGCAACCCTTCTAGGAAGGCTCCCCAAGCACCTAAGAGTAACTATTACAATTGGAGCTCATCTAGCCAACATTTTATCTTAGAGAAGGCCTTAGAGTTATAAACTAGTTTCATCCTAGTTCTAATTACAAATTTGATAGAAGCAGAACAACTATCAACACTAGGAACATAACTACACCAATAGGCTTGATTTCTAGCAAGCCAAATATGATATACAACAGCAGCCACCACAGAAAAAACTACTTTCCTTTTAGCTTGAGACATGTTACCCCTTTTACTGATCCAGTTAAGGCAGTCATCTATGCTAGTCCACCTCTTCTTAATCTTGATCCATACCAGGCATTCCTCCCATATCTGCTTGCTGAACAAACAGTGAAACAGTAACTTATCAAGGCTCTCAGTGTGAGATCCACAGATGGTACAGGTGTCCTCATTACAGACACCAATTTTCTTGAGCTTTTCTCTTGTCATAATTCTTTGATGTGCTGCTAACCATATCATAAAACTATGTTTAGGTGTGTTTAACCTATTCCATACAATCCTGTCCCATACCACTTTGGTACCCCTCTTCTGTGCTTGTTTATAACACTTACCAATGGAGAAGACTTGACCAGGTTGAGGAAGCCAGGGTGCTTGTTTAACTTCATCTTTGACTTGGCAGAAGTATCTCCATATCCAGCTAGCAGTGGTTTTAGGGTGGTGATGCCACCAGTCATCTCCCTGAATGTAAACAGAATTAACCCACCTCACCCAAAGGGTGTCTTTCTTCTCAGCAATGGCCCATATTTGCTTACTAACTGCTAGGAGGTTCCAAAGCTTAATATCTCTAACACCTAAGCCTCCATGGCTCTTCCTGCTGCAGACTTTTTCCCAATTAACATAACCAGGTTTAAGGTAGTTAGCATTACCTTGCCATAAGTATACTCTGCAAATTTGATTGATTCTTGAAAGAACAGCCTCAGGGAAGATGAAAATCTGCATCCAGTAGTTGCATACACTCATTAGCACAGAGTTTACAAGCTGAAGTCTACCAGCAAATGATAGTGTTCTATGCTGCCAAGATTTGATCCTAAACAACATCTTTTCAACTAATTTCTCACAATCTGCAATTCTCAATTTTTTGGTGGAGATGGGAGCACCAAGGTATTTGAGGGGCCAGGCACCAGAACTAAACCCAGACATTCTTGTTATCCTATGAAGATCTGTATCTTTCATATTAACCTGAAAAATTTCAGATTTCAGTTTATTTGCAGCTAGTCCAGAAGATTTCTCAAAGATTTTCATGCCTTGAAGCATCCAGTAGACACTTCTGTAGTCTCCTCTACTGAACACCATAAGATCATCAGCAAAACAAAGGCTATTCAGTTTCATTTCTTGACATCTGGGGTGGAAGTGAAAATCACTTTTTTCCCCTTGATATTTTAGTATTCTAGTGAGATACTCCATACATAAGACAAAAACAAGGGGGGAAATAGGATCCCCTTGTCTTAATCCTCTCTTAGCCTCAAACAGTTCTGTACATGCCCCATTAAAGAGAATAGTATATTTGGTAGTAGTAATACAAACCATCAAGATATCAATGAAATCCTTAGGGAAGTTAAGGGCCTGAAGTAAATCATGCACAAAGTGCCATTCAATAGTATCATAGGCTTTTTGCAGGTCAATTTTCATCAAACAGCTTCTGGCAGCTTGTTTTCTAGTATAATGCTTGACAAGATCTTGACATAGCAGTATATTGTCAATGATACTTCTACCAGCCACAAATGCACTTTGACTTTGGCTAACCAGGCCAGGCAGGACTCTTTTCAATCTGGAACATAAGAGTTTGGAGATGATTTTGTATATCACTGTACAGCAGGCTATGGGTCTGTAGTCTCCAGCATGTGAAGGGCAATCAACCTTAGGAACTAAGGTTATTGCTGTAGTATTTATAGCTTGAAGCATTCTGCCTGAGCTAAATACTTCTTGCACAGCAGAGATGACATCTTGTCCCACCACATCCCAAGCATCCTTGAAAAACTGCTTCCATATCCATCTACCCCAGGAGATTTGTTGCTAGGGATAGACCATAGTGCTAATTTAATTTCTTCTCCTGTGAAATGTAGGTTCAGGAGATCATGTTGAGCATCCACCAAGACAGGCCCTTGAAGAATGAAACTGCTATTGATAGGTAGAACATCACTTTTTGTGTTAGCAACAAAATTGCTAAAGTGCTTCAAAAAGATATTCTTCACCTCTTCATGCTCATACACCCAGACTTCATCACTACTCATAATAGCATTAATGTTATTTCTCTGAGCCAATAATTTAACACTATTTTGGAATTTTTTGGTATTACTATCACCATCAAGAATCCACTCCCCCTTTGCTTTCTGACTCAAAAAAGAAAGGTAATTGCCCTGAGCATCTTTGAGCTTTTGATGTGCTATATATTCAGCATGCAAAAGACTGACATTTCTGGGATCCAAATGCAACTGATTCTGGCAAGCTTTAAGAGCAACAACAGCATTTAGATGAGCAGCTTCAACATCTCCAAATCTATCCCTGTTGATCTTCTTGAGGCCTTGCTTCAAAATTTTCAGCTTCTGCCATACTTGGAACATCTTATAGCCATGAATTTGCTGTTGCCAAGCTACTTTAACAACATTTAGAAAGTTCTCACATTTACTCCACATCTGAAAATACCTGAAGGGAATCTTGCCTTGGGGAGTGGGAAAACACTTAATCAAAGCTGGGGAGTGATCAAAATAACCCTCAGGAAGGAAGATCACTTCAACTGATTTGAAGAGATTTAGCCAATCAACATTAGCAACAACCCTATCCAGTTTTGCAAGCACTCTATCTTCATTATCTTGTTTATTATTCCATGTGTAAAACCTACCAATAAATTTGACATCAGTCAAATTACAGCAATTGAGGCACCTCTGAAAAGCTGCAATCTCTCTACTAGTTACTGCAGCCCCAACTCTTTCTTCATACTTGAGCACATTATTGAAGTCACCCATCATCATCCAAGGACCAACTAGAGAGCTACCTATCTTTTCCAAGTCCTTCCATAATACACACCTATCAGCAGCATCATTATGAGCATAAATTATAGAACAAGCAAATGAAACCTTAGAGCTGCAAGAAGTAGCAACACAGTGCACTAACTGATCAGTGCAGAATCTGATGTCCACCTCAAAAACTCTAGGGTCCAAGCAATGATAATTCTACCCCTTCCATGCCATGGTAAGTTTGTAGTGATATTCCAACCTGGAAATAAGTTTAGATACAAGGCCCCCAATTTATGTGCCCTGATCTTGGTTTCAAGGAGACAAACAAGCTTAGCTTTATGTAAAGAAATAAGGTTCTTCACCTCTTTCTGCTTAGCTAACTTGTTTATACCCTTTACATTCCAGCAAATGATATTATCCATTCACAATAGGGGAATTCAACCCCTTATCAATTAACTCATCATTACCTCTGTCATCAGGGAGGGTATCTGCGGTAGCAACTTCAGTAGGTACCTGTTGTAGCACCTCAAATCTATTGGGACTTGTCTGGCTTGTACTGACAGTAGCTTTGGCATTAGGAGTTTGCTGTTTTTTAAATTTACTGGAGACTGGTCTGAAACCTTCCTCATCAACCAACAGCTCTTGGTTCAATTTAGGGTTCACTTTGGGTCTCCATTCCTGCTTCTTTCTAACAATCCTACAATCATCACCTGTATGGCCTATCTTCTTGCAATGCTTGCAAATTTCAGGTTTCCACTCATATTCAATAATCTGATTAAGAGGTACACCATGTTCATTCAAGAAGGATACAGAGTCAGGATATACCTGATCCACCAACACTTCCACCAGCACTCTTGCATACATCAACCTATCTCTCTTCTCTGTAGCTTGATCAACCTTTACAAAGTCACCTAAAGCCTGTACTATTTTGGTAAGGCTTTGACCTCCCCAATATTTCACATTTAGCTTTGGGAGTTTAACCCAAATAGGGACCTTTTTCACCACTTGGTCACCAATATCAGCATCAATGTCCCATGATTTGACAATCAAAGGCTTAGAATCAAAGCTGAAATGGCCAGTAAGAGCCAAATTTTTTCCACCCAAGTCACTAAATCTCACCATAATAGTCCCCTTGCCAACTTGAGCAATCTTATCAATGCCCATTTTTCCCCAAATCCTCTTAAGAAACCCTTCCATTACAGAAAAAGGTGGATTAGCTCCTACCACAAAACAGAAAATGGCTGTTTGCCAATAGTCTACCTCCTCAGCAACATCATCTAGTTCTATTTTAGGTAACTGCTCCATTTGAGGAGGCTGCTCATCTATAACATTTAGCTTACTGAAGCTCTTCTTCCCAGTGTTCATCTCTACACTAACAGCAGAGCCAAGTAAAATGTTCTTACTAGGATTGCTATGCTTGAACTTACCTCTAGAAACTGAGGCCTGATCACCATTGTTGGATTTCAGAGCTTAAACCCATTCTGAGAACCTTCTCAGAGCTTGAGGGTTAACTTCATCCCCATCAGAATGTACAATAGGCGTATCTGGATTGAACTCCTCATCACTTGTAATGTCAAGATCAGAAATGTCTTCCTCTTCCTCAGTCAGTTTGCCTTTCTGCTTCAGATCAATGGAGGTTTTAGCTATGGAATCAGAGTCTACTTTGCTTCGTGTATTCTTTCTCTTTGGGGGTCTGCCTCTCTTGCCCCCTGCCATGGCTTCCACAGATGGTGGAGGTGGGAAGGAGAAATCGCCTCAGAAGAGAGAGAACTTTCTATTTTTAGTTATTGAAACCTTTTTTTCCATCAACGTGGACTAAGTGCCGTTAAGGAGCATATGTGACTCAAAACCACCTCATATGACCGACGTTTTGCCACATATTTGGTATTCCATATTTTTTTGGTCATAGCAACCTACAACCAAAATTTCGTGTCAATGTGAAAACTTCTTTTTGAAACCTTTTTTTTATCAACGTGGACCGAGTGTCGTTAAGAATCATATGTGACTCAAAACCACCTAATATGACCGCCGTTTGTCCCATATTTGGTATTCCATAGTTTTTTGGTCATTAAAACCTACCACCGAAATTTCGTCTCAATCAGAAAACTTCTTTTTGAAACATTATTTTTTTTTTTTTTAGATAAGCGAAAAATATATTAAGTACCAAACACCATTACAATCTACTCCAGAGTGATGGCAACCCTTCTAGGAAGGCTCCCCAAGCACCTAAGAGTAACTATTACAATTGGAGCTCATCTAGCCAACATTTTATCTTAGAGAAGGCCTTAGAGTTATAAACTAGTTTCATCCTAGTTCTAATTACAAATTTGATAGAAGCAGAGCAACTATCAACACTAGGAACATAACTACACCAATAGGCTTGATTTCTAGCAAGCCAAATATGATATACAACAGCAGCCACCACAGAAAAAACTACTTTCCTTTTAGCTTGAGACATGTTACCCCTTTTACTGATCCAGTTAAGGCAGTCATCCATGCTAGTCCACCTCTTCTTAATCTTGATCCATACCAGGCATTCCTCCCATATCTGCTTGCTGAACAAACAGTGAAACAGTAACTTATCAAGGCTCTCAGTGTGAGATCCACAGATGGTACAGGTGTCCTCATTACAGACACCAATTTTCTTGAGCTTTTCTCTTGTCATAATTCTTTGATGTGCTGCTAACCATATCATAAAACTATGTTTAGGTGTGTTTAACCTATTCCATACAATCCTGTCCCATACCACTTTGGTACCCCTCTTCTGTGCTTGTTTATAACACTTACCAATGGAGAAGACTTGACCAGGTTGAGGAAGCCAGGGTGCTTGTTTAACTTCATCTTTGACTTGGCAGAAGTATCTCCATATCCAGCTAGCAGTGGTTTTAGGGTGGTGATGCCACCAGTCATCTCCCTGAATGTAAACAGAATTAACCCACCTCACCCAAAGGGTGTCTTTCTTCTCAGCAATGGCCCATATTTGCTTACTAACTGCTAGGAGGTTCCAAAGCTTAATATCTCTAACACCTAAGCCTCCATGGCTCTTCCTGCTGCAGACTTTTTCCCAATTAACATAACCAGGTTTAAGGTAGTTAGCATTACCTTGCCATAAGTATACTCTGCAAATTTGATTGATTCTTGAAAGAACAGCCTCAGGGAAGATGAAAATCTGCATCCAGTAGTTGCATACACTCATTAGCACAGAGTTTACTAGCTGAAGTCTACCAGCAAATGATAGTGTTCTATGCTGCCAAGATTTGATCCTAAACAACATCTTTTCAACTAATTTCTCACAATCTGCAATTCTCAATTTTTTGGTGGAGATGGGAGCACCAAGGTATTTGAGGGGCCAGGCACCAGAACTAAACCCAGACATTCTTGTTATCCTATGAAGATCTGTATCTTTCATATTAACCTGAAAAATTTCAGATTTCAGTTTATTTGCAGCTAGTCCAGAAGATTTCTCAAAGATTTTCATGCCTTGAAGCATCCAGTAGACACTTCTGTAGTCTCCTCTACTGAACACCATAAGATCATCAGCAAAACAAAGGCTATTCAGTTTCATTTCTTGACATCTGGGGTGGAAGTGAAAATCACTTTTTTCCCCTTGATATTTTAGTATTCTAGTGAGATACTCCATACATAAGACAAAAACAAGGGGGGAAATAGGATCCCCTTGTCTTAATCCTCTCTTAGCCTCAAACAGTTCTGTACATGCCCCATTAAAGAGAATAGTATATTTGGTAGTAGTAATACAAACCATCAAGATATCAATGAAATCCTTAGGGAAGTTAAGGGCCTGAAGCAAATCATGCACAAAGTGCCATTCAATAGTATCATAGGCTTTTTGCAGGTCAATTTTCATCAAACAGCTTCTGGCAGCTTGTTTTCTAGTATAATGCTTGACAAGATCTTGACATAGCAGTATATTGTCAATGATACTTCTACCAGCCACAAATGCACTTTGACTTTGGCTAACCAGGCCAGTCAGGACTCTTTTCAATCTGGAACATAAGAGTTTGGAGATGATTTTGTATATCACTGTACAGCAGGCTATGGGTCTGTAGTCTCCAACATGTGAAGGGCAATCAACCTTAGGAACTAAGGTTATTGCTGTAGTATTTATAGCTTGAAGCATTCTGCCTGAGCTAAATACTTCTTGCACAGCAGAGATGACATCTTGTCCCACCACATCCCAAGCATCCTTGAAAAAACTGCTTCCATATCCATCTACCCCAGGAGATTTGTTGCTAGGGATAGACCATAGTGCTAATTTAATTTCTTCTCCTGTGAAATGTAGGTTCAGGAGATCATGTTGAGCATCCACCAAGACAGGCCCTTGAAGAATGAAACTGCTATTGGTAGGTAGAACATCACTTTTTGTGTTAGCAACAAAATTGCTAAAGTGCTTCAAAAAGATATTCTTCACCTCTTCATGCTCATACACCCAGACTTCATCACTACTCATAATAGCATTAATGTTATTTCTCTGAGCCAATAATTTAACACTATTTTGGAATTTTTTGGTATTACTATCACCATCAAGAATCCACTCCCCCTTTGCTTTCTGACTCAAAAAAGAAAGGTAATTGCCCTGAGCATCTTTGAGCTTTTGATGTGCTATATATTCAGCATGCAAAAGACTGACATTTCTGGGATCCAAATGCAACTGATTCTGGCAAGCTTTAAGAGCAACAACAGCATTTAGATGAGCAGCTTCAACATCTCCAAATCTATCCCTGTTGATCTTCTTGAGGCCTTGCTTCAAAATTTTCAGCTTCTGCCATACTTGGAACATCTTATAGCCATGAATTTGCTGTTGCCAAGCTACTTTAACAACATTTAGAAAGTTCTCACATTTACTCCACATCTGAAAATACCTGAAGGGAATCTTGCCTTGGGGAGTGGGAAAACACTTAATCAAAGCTGGGGAGTGATCAAAATAACCCTCAGGAAGGAAGATCACTTCAACTGATTTGAAGAGATTTAGCCAATCAACATTAGCAACAACCCTATCCAGTTTTGCAAGCACTCTATCTTCATTATCTTGTTTATTATTCCATGTGTAAAACCTACCAATAAATTTGACATCAGTCAAATTACAGTAATTGAGGCACCTCTGAAAAGCTGCAATCTCTCTACTAGTTACTGCAGCCCCAACTCTTTCTTCATACTTGAGCACATTATTGAAGTCACCCATCATCATCCAAGGACCAACTAGAGAGCTACCTATCTTTTCCAAGTCCTTCCATAATACACACCTATCAGCAGCATCATTATGAGCATAAATTATAGAACAAGCAAATGAAACCTTAGAGCTGCAAGAAGTAGCAACACAGTGCACTAACTGATCAGTGCAGAATCTGATGTCCACCTCAAAAACTCTAGGGTCCCAAGCAATGATAATTCTACCCCTTCCATGCCATGGTAAGTTTGTAGTGATATTCCAACCTGGAAATAAGTTTAGATACAAGGCCCCCAATTTATGTGCCATGATCTTGGTTTCAAGGAGACAAACAAGCTTAGCTTTATGTAAAGAAATAAGGTTCTTCACCTCTTTCTGCTTAGCTAACTTGTTTATACCCCTTACATTCCAGCAAATGATATTATCCATTCACAATAGGGGAATTCAACCCCTTATCAATTAACTCATCATTACCTCTGTCATCAGGGAGGGTATCTGCAGTAGCAACTTCAGTAGGTACCTGTTGTAGCACCTCAAATCTATTGGGACTTGTCTGGCTTGTACTGACAGTAGCTTTGGCATTAGGAGTTTGCTGTTTTTTAAATTTACTGGAGACTGGTCTGAAACCTTCCTCATCAACCAACAGCTCTTGGTTCAATTTAGGGTTCACTTTGGGTCTCCATTCCTGCTTCTTTCTAACAATCCTACAATCATCACCTGTATGGCCTATCTTCTTGCAATGCTTGCAAATTTCAGGTTTCCACTCATATTCAATAATCTGATTAAGAGGTACACCATGTTCATTCAAGAAGGATACAGAGTCAGGATATACCTGATCCACCAACACTTCCACCAGCACTCTTGCATACATCAACCTATCTCTCTTCTCTGTAGCTTGATCAACCTTTACAAAGTCACCTAAAGCCTGTACTATTTTGGTAAGGCTTCGACCTCCCCAATATTTCACATTTAGCTTTGGGAGTTTAACCCAAATAGGGACCTTTTTCACCACTTGGTCACCAATATCAGCATCAATGTCCCATGATTTGACAATTAAAGGCTTAGAATCAAAGCTGAAATGGCCAGTAAGAGCCAAATTTTTTCCACCCAAGTCACTAAATCTCACCATAATAGTCCCCTTGCCAACTTGAGCAATCTTATCAATGCCCATTTTCCCCCAAATCCTCTTAAGAAACCCTTCCATTACAGAAAAAGGTGGATTAGCTCCTACCACAAAACAGAAAATGGCTGTTTGCCAATAGTCTACCTCCTCAGCAACATCATCTAGTTCTATTTTAGGTAACTGCTCCATTTGAGGAGGCTGCTCATCTATAACATTTAGCTTACTGAAGCTCTTCTTCCCAGTGTTCATCTCTACACTAACAGCAGAGCCAAATAAAATGTTCTTACTAGGATTGCTATGCTTGAACTTACCTCTAGAAACTGAGGCCTGATCACCATTGTTGGATTTCAGAGCTTAAACCCATTCTGAGAACCTTCTCAGAGCTTGAGGGTTAACTTCATCCCCATCAGAATGTACAATAGGCGTATCTGGATTGAACTCCTCATCACTTGTAATGTCAAGATCAGAAATGTCTTCCTCTTCCTCAGTCAGTTTGCCTTTCTGCTTCAGATCAATGGAGGTTTTAGCAATGGAATCAGAGTCTACTTTGCTTCGTGTATTCTTTCTCTTTGGGGGTCTGCCTCTCTTGCCCCCTGCCATGGCTTCCACAGATGGTGGAGGTGGGAAGGAGAAATCGCCTCAGAAGAGAGAGAACTTTCTATTTTTAGAAACTAAAAACCTACACACCTTTTTTGAAACATTTTTTTCCATCAACGTGGACTAAGTGCCGTTAAGGAGCATAAGTGACTCAAAACCACCTCATACGACCGCCGTTTTGCCCCATATTTCGTATTTTTTTGTCATTAAAACCTACCACCAAAATTTGGTCGCAATCTGAAACCTTTTTTTCCATCATCGTGGACTGAGTGCCGTTGAGGTGCATATGTGTCTCAAAACCACATTATACGACCGCCTTTTTGCCCCATATTTGGTATTCCATATTTCTTTGGTCATTAAAACCCACCACCAAAATTTCGTCTCAATCTGAAAACTTCTTTTTGAAACCTTTTTTTCTATCAACGTGACCAAGTGTCGTTAAGGATCATATTTGACTCAAAACCACCTCATACGATCGCTGTTTTGTCCCATATTTGGTATTCCATATTTTTTGGGTCATTAAAACATACCACCAACATTTCGTCTCAATCTGAAAACTTTTATTTGAAACCTTTTATTCCCTCAATGTGGACTGAATGTCGTTAAGGAGCATATGTGACTCAACACCACCTTATACGACCGCAGTTTCGCCCCATATTTGGTATTCCATATTTTTTTGGTCATTAAAAACTACCACCAAAATTTCATCTCTATCTGAAAACTTTTTTTTGAAACCTTTTTTCAATCAACGTGGACTTTGTGCTGTAAAGGAGCATGTGTGTAATCTACCACAAAAATTTCGTCTCAATCTGAAAACTTTTTTTTAAACCATTTTTTCCAACAACGTGGACTAAATGCCCATTAAGGAGCATATGTGACTCAAAACAACCTCATACAACTGCCGTTTTGCCCCATTTTTTGTATTCCATATATTTTTGGTCATTGAAACCTACAACCAAAATTTCGCCTCAATCTCAAAACTTCTTTTTGAAACCTTTTTTTTCCATCAACATGGACCGAGTGTCGTTAAGTATCATATGTGACTCAAAACCACCTCTACGACCGCCGTTTTGCCTCATATCTGGAATTCCATATTTTTTTGGTCATTGAAACCTACCACAAAAATTTCGTCTCAATCTGAAAACTGTTTTCTGAGACCCTTTTTTTCCATCAATGTGGACTAAGTGCCGTTAAGGAGCATGTGAGTCAAAACCACCTCATACGACAGTCGTTATGCCCCTTATTTGGTATTGCATATTTTTTTCGTCATTGAAATCTACCACCAAGATTTCGTCTCAATCTGAAAACTTTTTTTTGAAACCTTTTTTTTTATTAACGTGGACCGAGTGTCATTAAGGATCATATGTGACTCAAAACCACCTCATACGACCGCCGTTTGCCCCATATTTGGTATTCCATAGTTTTTTGGTCATTAAAACCTACCACCGAAATTTCGTCTCAATCAGAAAACTTCTTTTTGAAACCTTTTTTTCCATCAACGTGGACCGAGTGTCATTAAGGAGCATAAGTGACTCAAAACCAACTCATACGACCGCCGTTTTGCCCCATATTTGGTATTCCATATTTTTTTGTCATTGAAACCCACCACCAAAATTTCGTCTCAACCTGAAAACTTCTTTTTGAAAACTTATTTTCCATCAACGTTGACTGAGTGCCGTTAAGGAGCAAATGTGACTCAAAACCACGAAATACGACCGCCGTTTTTCCCTATATTTGGTATTCCATATTTTTTTGTTCATTAAAACCTACCACCAAAAATTCGTCTCAATCTGAAAACTTTTTTTGAAACCTTTTTTTCCATCAACTTGGACCAAGTGCCGTTAATAAGTATTAGAGACTCAAAACCACCTCATACGACCGCCGTTTTACCCCATATTTGGTATTCCATATTTTTTTATTCATTAAATCCTACCACCAAAATTTCGTCTCAATATGAAATCATTTTTTTTCATACCTGTTTTTCGATCAACTTCAACCGAGTCCCATTAAGGAGCATATGTGACTCAAAACCACCTCATACGACCGCCGTTTTGCCCCATATATTGTATTCCATATTTTTTTGGTCATTAAAACCTAGGACCAAAATTTCGTCTCAATCTGAAAACTTTTTTCTGAAACCTTTTCTCTGAAACTTTTTTTTCCATCAATGTGGACTAATTGCCGTTAAGGAGCATTGTGACTCAAAACCACCTCATACGTTCGCTTTTTTGCCCCATATTTGGTATTCCATAATTTTTTGGTCATTAAAACCTACCACCAAAATTTCATCTCTATCTGAAAACTTTTTTTTTGAAACCTTTTTTCAATCAACGTGGACTTAGTGACGTAAAGGAGCATGTGAGTCAAACCAACCTCATACGACAGCCGTTATGCCCCATATTTGGTATTCCACATTTTTTGGTTATTGAAATCTACCACCAAAATTTCGTCTCTATCTGAAAACTTTTTTTTAAACCATTTTTTCAACAACAGGGACTAAATGCCTTTAAGGAGCATATGTGACTCAAAACCACCTCATTTGACCGCCGTTTTGCCCCATTTTTGGTATTCCATATTTTTTTGGTCATTGAAACCTACCACCAAAATTTCTTCTTAATCTTAAAACTTCTTTTTGAAACCTTTTTTTTCCATCAACGTGGACCGAGTGTCGTTAAGGATCATATGTCAGTCAAAACCACGTCATACGACCGCCGTTTTTCCTCATATTTGGTATTCCATATTTTTTTGGTCATTAAAACCTAGGACCAAAATTTCGCCTCAATCTAAAAACTTTTTTGTAAACCTTTTTCGTGAAACCTTTTTTTTCCATCAACGTGGACTGAGTGCCGTTAAGGAACATATGTGACTCAAAACCACCTCATACGACCGCAGTTTTGCTAGATATTTGGTATTCCATATTTTTTTTGTCATTAAAATCTACAACCAAAATTTCGTCGCAATCAGCAAACGTTTTTTTGAAACCCTTGTTTTCCATCAAGGTGGACTCAAGGCCAATAACGAGCATATGTGACTCAAAACCACCTCATATGACCGCCGTTTTGCCCCATATTTTGTTTTCCTTATTTTTTTGGTCATGGAAACCTACCACCAACATTTCATCTCTATCTGAATACTTTTTTTTTAAAAAAAATTTCCATCAACGTGGACTGTGTGCCGTTAAGGAGCATATGTGACTCAAGACCATCTCATACGACTGCTGTTTTGCCGCATATTTGGTTTCCATATTTTTTTGGACATCAAAACCTACCACCAAAATTTAGTCTCAATCTGAAAACTTCTTTTTGGAACCTTTTTTTTCCATCAACGTGGACCGAGTGCCGTTAAGGAGCATAAGTGATTCAAAACCAGCTCATACGACTGCCGTTTTGCCCCATATTTGGTATTCCTTATTTTTTTGGTCATTAAAACCTACGACCAAAATTTGGTCTCAATCTGAAAACATGTTTTTGAAACCTTTTTTTCCATCAACATGGACCGAGTGACGTTAAGGAGCATATGTGATCAAAACCACCTCATACAACCAACGTTTTGCCCCATATTTGGTATTCCATATTATTTTGGTTATTAAAACCTACCACCAAAATTTCGTCTCAATCTGATAACATGTTTTTGAAACCTTTTTTTCCGTCAACATGGACCGCGTGCCGTTAAGGAGCATATGTGACTCAAAACCATCTCATACAACCGCCCTTTTGCCCCATATTTGGTATTCCATATTTTTTTGGTCATTAAAACCTACCACCAAAATTTCTTCTCAATTTGAAACTTTTTTTTGAAACCTTTTTATTCTATCAACGTGGATCGAGTGTCGTTAAGGATCATATCTGACTCAAAACCACCTCATACGACCGCTGTTTAGCCCCATATTTGGTATTTTTTGTTCATTAAAACCTACGACCAAAATTTCGTCTCAATGTGAAAACTTTTTTCTGAAACCTGTTTTTTCCATCAACGTGGACTGAGTGCCGTTAACGAGCATATGTGACTCAAAACCACCTCATACGACCGCCGTTTTGCCCCATATTTGGTATTCCATATTTTTTTTGGTCATTAAAACCTACCACCACAATTTCGTAACAATCTGAAAACATTTTTTTGAAACCTTTTTTTACATCACCGTGGACCGAGTGCCGTTAAGGTGCATATGTGACTCAAAACCACCTTATACGACCGCCGTTTTGCTTCATATTTTTTTCGTCATCAAAACCCACCACAAAAATTTCGTCTCAATCTGAAAAATTCTTTTTGAAACCTTTTTTTCTATCAACGTGGATCGAGTGTTATTAAGGATCATATGTGACTCAACACCACCTCATACGACCGCCGTTTTGCCCCATATTCATTAAAACCTACGACCAAAATTTCGTCTTAATGTGAATACTTTTTCTGAAAACTTTTTAAAAAAACCTTTTTTTCCATCAACGTGGACTGAGTGCCGTTAACGAGCATATGTGACTCAAAACCACCTCATACGACCGCCGTTTTTCCCCATATTTGGTATTCCATATTTTTTTTGTCATTAAAACCTACCACCAAAATTTCGTCTCAATATAAAACATTTTTTTCAAACCTGTTTTTCGATCAACGTGGACTAAGTTCTGTTAAGGAGCATATGTGACTCAAAACCACCTCATACGACCGCCGTTTTGCCCCATATATTGTATTCCATATTTTTTTGGTCATTAAAACCTAGGACCAAAATTTCGTCTGAATCTGAAAACTTTTTTCTGAAACCTTTTCTCTGAAACTTTTTTTTCCATCAATGTGGACTAATTACCGTTAAGGAGCATATGTGACTCAAAACCACATCATACGTTCGCTGTTTTGCCCCATATTTGGTATTCCATATTTTTTTGGTCATTAAAACCTACCACCAAAATTTCATCTCAATCTGAAAACTTTTTTTTGAAACCTTTTATTCCATCAATGTGGACTGACTGCCGTTAAGGAGCATATGTGACTCAACACCACCTCATACGACCGCCGTTTTGCCCCATATTTGGTATTCCTAATTTTTATGGTCATTAAAAACTACCACCTTTTTAAACCTTTTTTCAATCAACGTGGACTCAGTGTCGTAAAGGAGCAGTTCAGTCAAAACCACCTTATACGACAGCCGTTTTGCCCCATATTTGGTATTCCACATTTTTTTGGTAATTGAAATCTACCACCAAAATTTCGTCTCTATATGCAAACTTTTTTTTAAACCATTTTTTCCAACAACAGGGACTAAATGCCTTTAAGGAGCATATGTGACTCAAAACCACCTCATTTGACCGCTGTTTTTTCCCCAATTTTGGTATTCCATATTATTTTGGTCATTGAAACCAACCACCAAAATTCGTCTCAATCTAAAAACTTCTTTTTGAAACTTTTTTTTCCATCAACGTGGACCGAGTGTCATTAAGGATCATATGTCACTCAAAACCACATCATACGACCGCCGTTTTTCCTCATATTTGGTATTCCATATTTTTTTGGTCATTAAAACCTAGGACTAAAATTTTGCCTCAATCTAAAAACTTTTTCTAAACCTTTTTCGTGAAATCTTTTTTTTCCATCAACGTGGACTGAGTGCCGTTAAGGAGCATATGTGACTCAAAACCACCTCATACAATCGCCGTTTTGCCCGATATTTGGTATTCCATATTTTTTTGGTCATTAAAACCTAACACCACAATTTCGACTTTATATGAAAACTTTTTTTTGAAACCTATTTTTACATCACCGTGGACCGAGTGCCGTTAAGGTGCATATGTGACTCAAAACCACCTTATACGACCGCCGTTTTGCTCCATATTTTTTTGGTCATCAAAACCCACCACCAAAATTTCGTCTCAATCTGAAAACTTCTTTTTGAAACCTTTTTTTCCATCAACGTGGACCGAGTGTCGTTAAGGACCATATGTGACTCAAAACCACCTCATACGACCGCTGTTTTGCCTCATATTTGGTATTCCATATTTTTTTAGTCATTAAAACCTAGGACCAATATTTCGCCTCAATCTGAAAACTTTTTCTGAATCCTCTTTTTCTTCAACGTGGACTGAGTGCCGTTAAGGAGCATATGTGACTCAAAACCACCTCATACGACCGTCGTTTTGCCCGATATTTGGTTTTCCATATTTTATTTGTCATTATAATCTACCACCAAAATTTCGTCGCAATCAACAAACTTTTTTTTGAAACGCTTGTTTTCCATCAAGGTGGACTCAAGGCCATTAACGAGCATATGTGACTCAAAACCACCTCATACGACTGCCGTTTTGCCCCATATTTGGTATTCCTTATTTTTTTGGTCATCAAAACCTACCACCAAAATTTCGTCTCACTCTGAAAACTTCTTTTTGGAACCTTTTTTTTCAATCAACGTGGACCGAGTGCCGTTAAGGAGCATAAGTGACTCAAAACCAGCTCATACGACTGCCGTTTTACCCCATATTTGGTATTCCTTATTTTTTTGATCATTAAAACCTAACACTAAAATTTCGTCTCAATTTGAAAACATTTTTTTGAAACCTTTTTTTTTGTTTTTTGGTAATTTAAGAATTGTATAACAACAAGGAACCTTTTACAACCTATCATTTGGAAGGGACAGACCCCAACTCAAAAAATTAACAGAAGGCTAAGAATGAAGACTGTTAATCCATATCCTATCTTTTTCTTTCAATTTACAAGTATAAAGACTCTTTGCTCTTTGGAGAGCAAAAAATTGAATTCTGTTGATAGTGTAGCTAACTGAAGGTGTTTGGTCCAGCCAATAAGGCTGGTTCCTTGCCTTCCAAATATGATACAACAGACTAGCCACTGTAGCTTTGCATACTTGCTGTTGAACCATAGTGAAACCCCTCCCCCTTCTGAGCCAGAGCAGTAGTTGCTTCATACTGCCAAAAACCTGTGGGAAGCCTAACCATCTTCCAATCTCTTGCCAAATCCTCCTGGTGTAAAGGCATTCAAAGAAAAGGTGCTGGTGTGTTTCTAGATGAGCATCACAGATGCAGCATGATACTTTTTCACAAAAAAAGAACCTTGCCAATCTTTCTCTAACAGGTAACCTTTGGTGGACAGTCACCCACCACAGAAAACTATGCTTAGGCATAGCTAACTTATTCCAAATGGTTCCATGCCATTCCACTTTCTTGTCCATATTCTTAATGCCATGGTAGATTTTAGCTATAGAATATGAACCAGTCCACCAAGCTTGACTGATCCAAGCATGAACTTCAGTTTTAACTGTAAAGATTTGTTTCCAAATCAAGCTACCAGTGGTGGTAGGAGTGTACCCCCACCACTCTTGGCCTTTCAAGTAGACACTATGAACCCACTTAACCCACAGGTTATCTTTCTTTTCAGCTATTTACCAAGCTATCTTCCCTACAGCAACCCTATTCCAGAGGGCTAGGTCTCTCACTCCAAGGCCTCCATGCTTCTTAGATTTACAAATTGAGGTCCAGTTGACAAACCCAATTTTGCAGCCTTCTGTTTTCCCTTCCCAAAGAAATCTTCTGCATAGTTTATTAACTCTTGCAATAACTTTTTTTGGAAGAATTATAAGTTGCATCCAGTATGTGCATACACTCATCAACACTGAGTTCACAAGTTGCAATCTACCAGCAAATGAAAGGTGCTTTGCTTGCCATCCTGTAATTCTTTGCACTATCTTGCTGACTAGTTGATCACAGTCTTGGTTGGAAAGCTTTTTGTTACAAATTGGCATCCCTAGGTATCTGAAAGGGAGTTTCCCTTACTTAAACCCAGATTTCTCAATCAGTTTTGCCACCTCAGTTTCAGCCATGTTAGCATGAAATAGCTCAGATTTCCCCTTGTTGGCTACTAGCCCTGATACTGATTCAAAATGCTTGAGGCCTTGTAGGAGCAATCTAGCACTTTGTATTTCCCCCTTGCAGAACACTAGAAGATCATCAGCAAAGCACAGGTTTTTCAGCTTCAAACCAGCGCATCTAGGGTGGAAATTAAAATCCTTCTTCCCCCCTAAATATTTCAGTGTCCTTGTCAAATATTCCATACAAAGTGTGAACAAAAGAGGGGAAACAGGATCACCTTGTCTCAAACCTCTCTTGGAGTTGAAAAAACCTTGACTGGTTCCATTTATAAGCAGAGTGAAACTAGTGGTTGTGATACATGCCATAATTAGTTTAATAAACTGTGTTGGAAACTTCAGAGCTTCCATCAAATCAGCCAAAAAACTCCATTCAACAGTGTCATATGCCTTTTGGAGATCAATCTTCATCATACAACTAGGAGAAGCATTTTTCCTAGCATAGTGCCTCACAATATCTTCGCAAACCAAGATGTTGTTCAAGATGCTTCTACCACAGATAAAGGCTCCCTGATTTTGGGACACAATATGAGGCAGAACCATTTTGAGCCTAGTACAGATTAACTTGGAGATACATTTATAAAGAACATAACAACATGCTATTGTTCTATATTCATGGACTTTACTAGGGCAGTTGATTTTTGGAACTAAAGAGATGGAGGTAGTGTTAACTACTCTAAGCATCTCACCTGTTTGGAAGAACTCCTGAACAACAGCTACTAAATGAGCCCCCACCACTTCCCAACTTGTTTTAAAGAAATAGCTTCCATAGCCATCAATACCTGGAGCTTTGTCATCAGGAATAGACCATAAAGCTTCCTTAATTTCAGCTGCAGTGAAGGATATCTTCATTGTATCTTGCATTTCCTCTGATAAGACTGCCCCTTGTTGAATAATTTGGCTTTTAATCTTAGAAACTGTTTGGCTATCATTCATAAATCTAGCAAAATGATTAATGAATTGATCACAAACTTGTTGAGGGTCTGTAATCCAATTCCCTTCATTGTGTTGAATAGTGTTGATTCTATTCTTGTTCAATCTTGTTTTTACTGCTTGGTGGAATACAGCAGTGTTTTCATCCCCCATAGCTAACCATTCTTCTTTTGCCTTCTGTTTGAGAAAACCAAGTAACTCAAGGTTGGCTTTATTGAACATCTGTGCAGCCTTATATTCTTCTCTAATCAAATCAGTATCTTCAGGTTTCTTGTGCATTGCATTTTGAGCTTCCTCTAAATTTTTTGCAGCTTCTTTCACATTACTAGCCACATCTCCAACCTGCCCCTTATTAAACTTCTTCAACATAGGTTTAAGAAGTATAAGTTTTTGAGTAAATTGGAACATTCTGTAGCCTTGAATTTGATTAGACCAATGCTCCCTAATCATCTCCTGGTATCCCTCCTGTGCACACCAAAGATTAAAAAATATAAAAGGCTTATACCCTCGTACCTCCTCATAACTCCTCAATAGAGCAGGACTATGGTCAAAATCACCTTCAGGAAGGAAGGTGAGCTCTGAGTTAGTGTAGTGTGCTAACCAATCAGTGTTAGCCATCACTCTGTCAATCTTGGACATCACTCTGCTATGTTCATCTTGTTTATTGTTCCAAGTAAACCATCTACCACTAAACTTGATATCCTCCATACCACAACTAGCTACACACTGTTGGAACTCCTTCATTTCTCTCTTGGTATGTATCTCTCCAGTTTTCTCATCATGACTAAGGATGATGTTGAAGTCACCACCCCAGACCCAAGGTCCCTTAAGACCTCTTGCTAAGGAACAAAGATCCCTCCATAGAGGCTTTTTTTCCATCAACATGGACCGAGTGCCGTTAACGAGCATATGTGACTCAAAACCACCTCATACGACCGCCGTTTTTCCCTATATTTGGTATTCCATATTTATTTGGTCATTAAAACCTACCACCAAAATTTCGTCTCAATCTGAAAACATTTTTTTGAAACCTTATTTTACATCATCGTGGACCGAGTGCCGTTAAGGAGCATATGTGACTCAAAACCACCTCATACAACCGACGTTTTGCCCCATATTTGGTATTCCATATTTTTTTGGTAATTAAAACCTACAACCAAAATTTCATCTCAATCTGAAAACATTTTTTTGAAACCTTTTTTCCATCAACATGGACCGAGTGCCGTTAAGGAGCATATGTGACTCAAAACCATCTCATACAACCGCCGTTATGCCGCATATTTGGTATTCCATATTTTTTTTGGTCATTAAAACCTACCACAAAAATTTCGTCTCAATTTGAAACTTTTTTTTGAAACCTTTTTATTCTATCAACGTGGATCGAGCGTCGTTAAGGAACATATGTGACTCAAAACCACCTCATACGACCGCCGTTTTGCCCCATATTCATTAAAACCTACGACCAAAATTTCGTCTCAATGTGAAAACTTTTTTCTGAAAACCTTTTTCAAAAACCTTTTTTTCCATCAACGTGGACTGAGTGCCGTTAACGAGCATATGTGACTCAAAACCACCTCATATGACCGCCGTTTTTCCCCATATTTGGTATTCCATATTTTTTTGGTCATTAAAACATACCACCAAAATTCCGTCTCAATCTGAAAACATTTTTTGGAAACCTTTTTTTACATCATCGTGGACCGAGTGCCGTTACGGAGCATATGTGACTCAAAACCACCTCATACAACAGACGTTTTGCCCCATATTAGGTATTCCATATTTTTTTTGGTCAATAAAAGCTACCACCAAAATTTCGTCTCAATCTGAAAACATGTTTTTGAAACCTTTATTTCCATCAACATGGACCAAGTGCCGTTAAGGAGAATATGTGACTCAAAACCATCTCATACAACCGCCGTTATGCCCCATATTTGGTATTCCATATTTTTTTTGGTCATTAAAACCTACCACCAAAATTTCGTCTCAATTTGAAACTTTTTTTTGAAACCTTTTTATTCTATCAACGTGGATCGAGTGTCGTTAAGGATCATATGTGACTCAAAACCACCTCATACGACCGCCGTTTTGCCCCAAATTCATTAAAACCTACCACCAAAATTTCGTCTCATTCTTAAAACCTTTTTTATTAACCTTTTTTACATCATCGTGGACCGAGTGCCGTTATGGTGCATATGTGACTCAAAACCACCTTATACGACCGCCGTTTTGCTCCATATTTTTTTGGTCATTAAAACCCACCACCAAAATTTCGTCTCAATCTGAAAACTTCTTTTTGAAACCTTTTTTCTATCAACGTGGACCGAGTGTCGTTAAGGATCATATGTGACTCAAAACCACCTCATACGACCGCCGTTTTGCCCCATACTTGGTAATCCATATTTTTTTGGTCATTAAAACCTACCACAAAAATTCCTCTCAATCTGAAAACTTCTTTTTGAAACCTTTTTTCCATCAACGTGGACTGATTGCCGTTAACGAGTATATGTGACTCAAAACGACCTCATACGACCGCCGTTTTGCCCCATACTTGGTATTCCATATTTTTTTGGTCATTAAAACTTACCACCAAAATTTCGGCTCAATCTGAAAACTTCTTTTTGAAACCTTTTTTTCCATCAACGTGCACCGAGTGTCGTTAAGGAGCATAAGTGACTCAAAATCTGAAAACTTCTTTTTGTAACCTTTTTTTCAAACAACGTGGACTTAGTGCTGTAAAGGAGCATGTGAGTCAAAACCACCTCATACGAACGCCATTATGCCCCATATTTGGTATTCAATTTTTTTGGTCATTGAAATCTACCACCAAAATTTCGTCTCAATCTGAATACTTTTTTTTAAACCATTTTTTCCATCAACGTGGACTAAATGCCGTTAAGGAGCATATGTGACTCAAAACCACCTCATACGACCGCCGTTTTGCCCCATTTTTGGTATTCCATATTTTTTTGGTCATTGAAACCTGCCACCAAAATTTTGTATCAATATGAATACTTCTTTTTGAAACATTTTTTTTCCATCAACGTGGACGGAGTGTGGTTAAGGATCATATGTGACTCAAAAGAACCTCATACGACCGCCGTTTTTACTCATATTTGGTATTCCATATTTTTTTGGTCATTAAATCCTAGGACCCAAATTTCGCCAAAATCTGAAAACTTTTTTCTGAAACCTTTTTTTGCATTAACGTGGACTGAGTGCTGTTAAGGAGCATATGTGACTCAAAACCACCTCATACGACCGCCGTTTTGCCCGATATTTGGTATTCCATATTTTTTTCGTCATTAAAATCTACCACCCAAAATTTCTTCGCAATCAGCAAACTTTTTTTTGAAACCCTTGTTTTCAATCAAGGTGGACTCAAGGCCATTAACGAGCATATGTGACTCAAAACCACCTCATATGACCTCCGTTTTGCCCCATATTTGGTATTCCTTATTTTTTTGGTCATTGAAACCTACCTCCAAAATTTCTTCTCCATCTAAAAACTTTTTTAAATTTTTTTTTTCCATCAACGTGGACTGTGTGCCGCTAAGGAGCATATGTGACTCAAAACCACCTCATACGACTGCCGTTTTGCCCCATATTTGTTATTCCATATTTTTTGATCATGAAAACCTACTACGAAAAATTCGTCTCAATCTGAAAACTTCTTGTTGGAACCTTTTTTTTTCAATCAACGTGGACCGAGTGCCGCTAAGGAGCATAAGTGACTCAAAACCAGCTCATACGATTGCGGTTTTGCCCCATATTTGGTATTCCTTTTTTTTGGTCATTAAAACCTACCACTAAAATTTCGTTTTTGAAACTTTTTTTCATCAACGTGGACCCAGTCCCGTTAAGGAGCATATGTGACTCAAAACCACCTCATACGACCGCCGTTTTGCCCCATATTTGGTATTTTTTTGTCATTAAATCCTAGGACCAAAATTTCGTCTCAATGTGAAAACTTTTTTCTGAAACTTTTTTTATCCATCAACGTGGACTGAGTGCTGTTAACGAGCATATGTGACTCAAAACCACCTCATACGACCGCCGTTTTGCCCCATATTTGGTATTCCATATTTTTTTTGGTCATTAAAACCTACGACCAAAATTTTGTCTCAATATGAAAACAATTTTTTGAAACCGTTATTTACATAATCGTGGGCCGAGTGCCGTTAAGGTGCATATGTGACTCAAAACCACCTTATACGACCGCCGTTTTGCTCCATATTTTTTGGTAATTAAAACCCACCACCAAAATTTCGTCTCAATCTGAAAACTTCTTTTTGAAACCTTTTTTTCTATCAACGTGGACCGAGTGTCGTTAAGGATCATATATGACTCAAAACCACCTCATACGACCGCCGTTTTGCCCTATATTTGGATTACATAATCTTTTGGTCATTAAAACCTACCACAAACATTTCTTCTCAATCTGAAAACTTCTTTTTGAAACATTTTTTGCCATCAATGTGGACTTAATGCCGTTAAGGAGTATATGTGACTCAAAACCACCTCATACGACCGTCGTTTTGCCCCATATTTGGTATTCCCTATTTTTTTTCATTAAAATCTACCACCAAAATTTCGTCTCAATCTGAAAACAATTTTTTGAAACCTTTTATTCAATCAACGTGGACTTCGTGCCGTAAAGAAGCATGTGAGGCAAAACCACCTCATACAACAGCCGTTATGCCCATATTTGGTATTCCATTTTTTTTTTGTCATTGAAATCTATCACCAAAATTTCGTCTGAATCTCAAAACTTTTTTTTTAACCATTTTTTCCATCAACGTGGACTAAATGCCGTTAAGGAGCATATGTGACTCAAAACCACCTCATACGACCGCTGTTTTGCCCGATATTTGGTATTCCATATTTTTTTTGTCATTAAAATCTACCACAACAATTTCGTCGCAATCAGCAAACTTTTTTTTGAAACCCTTGTTTTTCATCAAGGTGGACTCAAGGCCATTAACGAGCATATGTGACTCAAAACTATCTCATACGACTGCCGTTTTGCCCCATATTTGGTATTCCTTATTTTTTTGTTTATCAAAACCTACCACCAAAATTTCGTCTCAATCTGAAAACTCGTCTTTGGAACCTTTTTTTTCCATCAACGTGGACCGAGTGCCGTAAGGAGCATAAGTGACTCAAAAACAGCTCATGCGACTGCCGTTTTGCCCCATATTTGGTATTCCATTTTATTTTGGTCATTAAAACCTACCACCAAAATTTCGTCTGAATCTGAAAACTTCTTTTTGGAACCTTTTTTTCCATCAACGTGGACCGAATGCCGTTAAGGAGCATAAGTGACTCAAAACCAGCTCATACGACTGCCGTTTTGCCCTATATTTGGCATTCCTTTTTTTTGGTCATTAAAACCTACCACCAAAATTTCGTTTGAATCTGAAAACATGTTTTTGAAACCTTTTTTTCCATCAACATGGACCGAGTGCTGTTAAGGAGCATATGTGACTCAAAACCATCTCATACAACCGCCGTTATGCCCCATATTTGGTATTCCATATTTTTTTGATCATTAAAACCACCACCAAAATTTCGTCTCAATCTGAAAACAATTTTTTGAAACCTTTTTTTCCATCAACGTGGACAGAGTCCCGTTAAGGAGCATATGTGACTCAAAACCACCTCATACGACCGCCGTTTTGCCCCATATTTGATATTTTTTTGTCATTAAATCCTAGGACCAAAATTTCATCTCAATGTGAAACTTTTTTCTGAAACCTTTTTTTTCCATCAACGTGGACTGCGTGCCGTTAACGAGCATATGTGGCTCAAAACCACCTCATACGACCGCCGTTTTGCTCCCTATTTGGTATTCCATATTTTTTTGGTCATTAAAACCTACCACCAAAATTTCGTCTCAATTTGAAAACATTTTTTTGAAACCTTTTTTTACATCATCGTGGACCGAGTGCCGTTAAAGTGCATATGTGACACAAAACCACCTTATACGACCGCCGTTTTGTCCATATTTTTTTGGTCATTAAAACCCACCACTAAAATTTCGTCTCAATCTGAAAACTTCTTTTTGAAACCTTTTTTTCTATCAAAGTGGACCGAGTGTCGTTAAGGATCATATGTGACTCAAAACCACCTCATACGAACGCCGCTTTGCCCCATATTTGGTATTCCATATTCTTTTGGTCATTAAAACCTACCACAAAAATTTCATCTCAATCTGAAAACTTCTTTTTGAAACCTTTTTTTCCATCAACGTGGACCTAGTGTCATTAAGGATCATTAGTGACTCAAAATCACCTCACATGACCGCCGTTTTGCCCTATTTTGGTATTCCATAATTTTTTGGTTGTTAAAACGTACCACTAAAGTTTCATCTCATTCTGAAAACATTTTTCTGAAACCTTTTTTCCATCAACGTGGACCGAGTCCCGTTAAGAAGCATATGTGACTCAAAACCACCTCATACGTCCTCTGTTTTACCCCATATTTGGTATTCCTTATTTTTTTGGTCATTAAAACCTACCGCCAAAGTTTCGTCTCAATCTGAAAACTTTTTTTCCATCATCGTGGACCGAGTCCATTTTTTTTTTGAAGTCCTGTTAATGAGCATATGTGACTCAAAACCACCTCATAAGACCGCCGTTTTGCCCCATATTTGGTATTGCATATTTTTTTGGTCATTGAAACCTACCACCAAAATTTCTTCTCAATCTGAAAGCTTCTTTTTGAAACCTTTTTTTTTTTTGGTAATTTAAGAGTTGTATATCATCAAAGGAACTTTTTACAACCTACCATTTGGAAGGGACAGACCCCAACTCAAATATCATTGCAAGTAAAGATTGTTAATCCATATCCTATCTTTTTCTTTCAATTTACAAGTATATAGTTTCTTTAATCTTTGAAGAACAAAAAATTGAACTCTTTGAACTGTGTAGCTAACTGATGGTGTCTTGTCTAGCCAATAAGTCTGGTTTCTTGCCTTCCATATATGATACAGAAGGCTAGCCACAGTAGCTCTGCACACCTGCTGCTGTACCACAGTAAAACCCCTCCCCTTCTGAGCCAAAGCAGTAGTTGCTTCATACTGCCAAATATCTGTGAGAAGCCTAGCCATCTACCAACCTCTTGCCAAATCCTCCTGGTGTAAGGGCATTCAAAAAAGAGGTGCTGATGTGTTTCTTGTTGATTATCACAGAGGCAGCATGACACCTTTTCACAATAGAAGAATCTTGCCAATATGTCCCTAACAGGGAGCCTTTGGTGGACAGTCACCCACCATAAAAAACTATGCTTTGGCATAGCTAGCTTGTTCCAAATGATCCCATTCCAGTCCACTTTCTTGTCCATATTCTTAATGCCATGGTAGATTTTGGCTATAGAATATGATCCACTCCACCAAGCTTGACTGGTCCAAGCATGAACTTCATTTTTAACTTTACATATTTGTCTCCATATCCAGCTGCCAGTGGTGGTAGGTGTGCACCCCCACCATGCTTGCTCTTTCAAGTAAACACAGTGAACCCACTTGACCCACAGGTTATCTTTCTTTTCAGCTATTTGCCAAGCTATCTTCCCTACAACAACCATATTCCAGAGGGCTAGGTCTCTCACCCCCAAACCTCCATGCTTCCTTGACTTGCATACTGCTGTCCAGTTGACAAACCCAGTTTTGCAACCTTCAGTTTTCCCTTCCCATAGAAACTTTCTACAGAGCTTATTAACTCTTGCAATCACAGACTTTGGAAGTATTATAATTTGCATCCAATATGTGCAAACACTCATCAGTACTGAATTCACAAGTTGCAATCTGCCAGTAAATGAGAGATGCTTTGTTTGCCAGCCTGTGATTCTTTGCACTATCTTGTTGACCAGTTGATCACAGTCCTGGTTGGTGAGCTTTTTGTTGCAAATTGGCATGCCTAGATATCTGAAGGGAATCTTCCCTAACTTGAAACCATATTTCTCAACCAGTTTGGCCACCTCATCTTCAGCCATGTTAACATGATACAGTTCAGATTTCCCCTTGTTGGCCACTAGCCCTGAGACTAATTCAAAATGTTTGAGGCCTTGGAGAAGCAACCTAGCACTCTGTATTTCCCCCTTGCAAAACACCAGGAGGTCATCAGCAAAGCATAGGTTGTTCAGCTTCAAATCAGCACATCTAGGGTGGAATTTAAAATCCTTCCTCCCCCCTAGGTATTTCAGTGTCCTTGTCAAATACTCCATACAAAGTGTGAACAAAAGAGGAGAAACAGGATCACCTTGTCTCAAGCCTCTTTTGGAGTTGAAAAAACCTTGACTGGTTCCATTTATAAGCAGAGTGAAGCTAGTAGTTGTAATACATGCCATAATCAGTTTTATAAACTGTGTTGGGAACTTCAATGCTTCCATCACATCAGCCAAGAAACTCCATTCAACAGTATCATATGCCTTTTGGAGATCAATCTTCATCATACAGCTAGGAGATGCATTTTTCCTAGCATAATGTCTCACAAGATCTTGGCAAACCAAGATGTTGTTCAGGATACTTCTACCACAGATAAAGGCTCCTTCATTTTGGGAAATAATATGAGGTAGAACAATTTTGAGCCTAGAACAGATTAGCTTAGAGATACATTTATAAAGTACAGAAGAACAAGCTATTGGTCTATATTCATGGACTTTACTAGGGTAGTTGATCTTTGGAACTAGTGAGATTGAGGTAGTGTTAACTACTCTAAGCATCTCACCTGTTTGGAAAAACTCCTGAACAGCAGCTACTAAATCAGCCCCCACAACTTCCCAACTTACTTTAAAGAAGTAGCTTCCATAGCCATCAATACCTGGTGCTTTTTCATCAGGAATGGACTATAAAGCTTCCTTAATTTCAGCTGCAGTGAAGGACATCTTCAGGGTATCTTGCATTTCCTCTGATAGGACTGCCCTTGCTGGATAATTTGGCCTTTAATCTTGGAAACTGACTGGCTATCATTCATAAATCTAGCATTTGATTAATGAATTGATCACAAACTTGTTGAGGTCTGTAATCCAAATTCCTTCATTGTCTTGAATAGTGTTGATTCTATTCATGTTCAATCTAGCTTTAACTGCTTGGTGGAACACAGAAGTGTTTTCATCCCCCATATCTATCCATTCTTCTTTTGCCTTCTGCTTGAGGAAACCAAGTAACTCAAGGTTAGCTTTATTGAAAATCTGTGCAGCCTCATACTCTTCTCTGATCAAACCAGTATCTGCAGGGTTCTTGTGCATTGCTTCCTGAGCTATCTCCAACCTTTTTGAAGCTTCTTTCACATTGCTAGCAACATCACCAACCTGCCCCTTATTAAACTTCTTCAAATTAGGCTTAAGAAGTTTAAGTTTTTGAGTAAATTGGAACATTGTGTAGCCTTGAATTTGAGTGGACTAATGCTCCATAATCATCTCCTGGTATCCCTCCTGTGTACACCAAAGATTAAAAAATCTAAAAGGCTTATACCCCTGCACCTCCTCATAGCTCCTTAACAGAGCAGGGCTATGGTCAAAATCCCCTTCAGGAAGGAAAGTGACCTTTGAGTTGGTGTAGTGTGCTAACCAATCTGTGTTAGCCATAACTCTATTAATCTTGGAAATCACTCTGCTATGTTCATCTTGTTTATGTTCCAAGTGAACCATCTACCACTAAACTTGATATCCTCCATGCCACAACTAGCTACACACTGTTGGAACTCCTCCATTTCTCTTTTGGTATGTATCTCTCCAGTTTTCTCATCATCATTAAGGATGATATTGAAGTAACCACCCCAGACCCAAGGTCCTTTCAAACCTCTTGCCAAAGTACAAAGATCCCTGCATAGAGGCTTTCTTTCTACACCTTTATTGTAAGCATATATAAAGGTGCAGAAAAAGGCTTCTGCCTGTTTTGGCTGCACTTTACAATGGACTAATTGATCTGTACACTCCCTGATGTCCACTTGGAAAACATGAGGATCCCAGGCAACCACAACAATACCCTTACCATGCCAAGGTAAGTTTGGAAACTTTTTTTTTCTATCGACGTGGATCGAGTGTCGTTAAGGATCATATGTGACTCAAAACCACCTCATACGACGGCCGTTTTGCCCCATATTTGGTATTCCATATCTTTTTGGTCATTAAAACCTAACACCAAAAATTCGTCTCAATCTGAAAACTTCTTTTTGAAACCTTCTTTTCCATCAACGTGGACCAAGTGCCGTTAATGAGCATTAGTGACTCAAAACCACCTCATGCGACTGCTGTTTTACCCTATATTTTGTATTCCATATTTTTTGTTCATTAAAACCTAGCACCAAAATTTCGTCTCAATCTGAAAACATTTTTTTGAAACCTTTTTTTCCATCAACGTGGACAGAGTCCCGTTAAAGAGCATATGTGACTCAAAACCAACTCATACGACCGCCGTTTTGCCCCATATTTGGTATTCCATATTTTTTTGGTCATTAAAACATAGGACCCAAATTTCGTCTCAATCTAAAAACATTTTTTTGAAACCTTTTTTTCCATCAACGTGGGCTGAGTGCCGTTAAGGAGCATATATGACCCAAAACCACCTCATACGACCGCCGTTTTGCCCCATATTTGGTATTCCATATTTTTTTGGTCATTTCAAACTACCACCAAAATTTCATCTCTCTCTGAAAACTTTTTTTGAAACCTTTTTTCAACAACGTGGACTGAGTGCCGTAAAGGAGCATGTGAGTCAAAACCACCTCATACGACAGCCGTTATGCCCCATATTTGGTATTCCATATTTTATTGGTCATTGAAATCTACCACTAAAATTTCGTCTTAATCTAAAAACTGTTTTTGAAACCATTTTTTCCATCAACGTGGACTAAATGCCGTTAAGGAGCATATGTGACTCAAAACCACCTCATACAACCGCCGTATTGGCCCATATTTGGTATTCCATATTTTTTTGGTCATTGAAACCTACCACCAAAATTTCGTCTCAATCTGAAAACTTCTTTTTGAAACCTTTTTTTTCCATCAACGTGGACCGAGTGTCGTTAAGGATCATATGTGACTCAAAACCACCTCATACGACCGCCATTTTGCCTCATATTTGGTATTCCATATTTTTTTGGTCATTGAAACCTACCACCCAAATTTCGTCTCAATATGAAAACATTTTTTTGAAACCTTTTTTTCCATCAAAGTGGGCTGAGTGCCGTTACAGAGCATATGTGACTCAAAACTACATCATACGACCGCCGTTTTGCCCCATATTTTGTATTCCATATTTTTTTGGTCATTAAAAACTACCACCAAAATTTCATCTCTATCCGAAAACTTTTTTTGAAACCTTTTTTAATCAACATGGACTTAGTGCCGTAAAGGAGCATGTGAGTCAAAACCAGCTCAGACGACAGCCGTTATGCCCCATATTTAGTATTCCATATTTTATTGGTCATTGAAATCTACCACAAAAATTTCGTCTTAATCTGAAAACTTTGTTTTGAAACCATTTTTTCCATCAACGTGGACTAAATGCCCGTTAAGGAGCATATGTGACTCAAAACCACCTCATACGACAGCCGTATTGCCCCATAATTGGTATTACATATTTTTTTGGTCATTGAAACCTACCACCAAAATTTCGTCTCAATCTGAAAACTTCTTTTTGAAACCTTTTTTTTCATCAACATGGACTGAGTGCCGTTAAGGAGCATATGTGACTCAAAACCATCTCATACAACCGCCGTTATGCCCCATATTTGGTATTCCATATTATTTTTGGTCATTAAAACCTACCACAAAAATTTCGTCTCAATTTGAAACATTTTTTTGAAACCTTTTTATTCTATCAACGTGGATCGAGTGTCGTTAAGGATCATATGTGACTCAAAAACACCTCATACGACCGCCGTTTTGCCCCATATTCATTAAAACCTACGACCAAAATTTCGTCTTAATGTGAATACTTTTTCTGAAAACTTTTTAAAAAAACCTTTTTTTTCCATCAACGTGGACTGAGTGCCGTTAACGAGCATATGTGACTCAAAACCACCTCATACGAACGCCGTTTTTCCCCATATTTGGTATTCCATATTTTTTTTGTCATTAAAACCTACCACCAAAATTTCGTCTCAATCTGAAAACATTTATTGGAAACCTTTTTTTACATCATCGTGGACCGAGTGCCGTTAAGGAGCATATGTGACTCAAAACCACCTCATACAACCGACGTTTTGCCCCATATTTTGTATTCCATATTTTTTTGGTCATTAAAACCTACCACCAAAATTTCGTCTCAATCTGAAAACATGTTTTTGAAACCTTTTTTTTCCATCAACATGGACCGAGTGCCGTTGAGGAGCATATGTGACTCAAAACCATCTCATACAACCGCCGTTATGCCCCATATTTGGTATTCCATATTTTTTTGGTCATTAAAACCTACCACCAAAATTTCGTCTAAATTTGAACTTTTTTTTGAAACCTTTTTATTCTATCAACATGGATCGAGTGTCGTTAAGGATCATATGTGACTCAAAACAACCTCATACGACCGCCGTTTTGCCCCATATTCATTAAAACCTATTACCAAAATTTCGTTTCAATCTGAAAACCTTTTTTTGAAACCTTTTTTTACATCATCGTGGACCGAGTGCCGTTAAGGTGCATATGTGACTCAAAACCACCTTATACGACCGCCGTTTTGCTCCATATTTTTAAACCCACCACCAAAATTTCGTCTCTATCTGAAAACTTCTTTTTGAAACCTTTTTTCTATCAACGTGGACCGAGTGTCGTTAAGGATCATATGTGACTCAAAACCACCTCATACGACCGTCGTTTTGCCCCATACTTGGTATTCCATATTTTTTTGGTCACTAAAACCTACCAAAAAAAATTCTTGTCAATCTGAAAACTTATTTTTGAAATCTATTTTTCCATCAACGTGGACTGATTGCCGTTAAGGAGTATATGTGACTCAATACGACCTCATACGACCGTCGTTTTGCCCCATACTTGGTATTCCATATTTTTTTGGTCACTAAAACTTCCCAGCAAAATTTCGTCACAATCTGAAAACTTCTTTTTGAAACCTTTTTTTCCATCAACGTGCACCGAGTGTCCTTAAGGAGCATAAGTGACTTAGAATCTGAAAACTTCTTTTTGAAACCTTTTTTTCAATCAACGTGGACTTAGTGCCGTAAAGGAGCATGTGAGTCAAAACCACCTCATACGAACGCCATTATGCCCCATATTTGGTATTCAAATTTTTTTGGTCATTGAAATCTACCACCAAAATTTTGTCTCAATCTGAAAACTTTTTTTTAAACCATTTTTCCATCAACGTGGACTAAATGCCGTTAAGGAGCATAAAATACTAAAAACCAACTCATACGACTGCCGTTTTGCCCCATTATTTGGTATTCCTTATTATTTTGGTCATTTAAACCTACCACCAAAATTTCGTCTCAATCTGAAAACTTCTTTTTGGAACCTTTTTTTCCATCAACGTGGACCGAGTACCGTTAAAGAGGATAAGTGACTCAAAACCACCTCATACGACTGCCGTTTTGCCCCATATTTGGTATTCCTTATTTTTTTGGTAATTAAAACCTACCACCAAAATTTCGTCTCAATCTGAAAACTTCTTTTTGAAACCTTTTTTTTCCATCAACGTGGACCGAGTGTCGTTAAAAAGCATATGTGACTCAACACCACCTCATACGATCGCCGTTTTGCCCCATGTTTGGTATTCCATATTTTTTTGGTCATTAAAAACTACCACAAAAATTTCATCTCTATCTGAAAACTTGTTTTTCAAACCTTTTTTCAATCAACGTGGACTTAGTGCCGTAGAGGAGCATGTGAGTCAAAACCACCTCATACGACAGCCGTTATGCCCCATATTTGGTATTCCATATTTTTTCCATCAACATGTACTAAATGTCGTTAAGGGCATATGTGACTCAAAACCACCTCATAAGACCGCCGTATTGCCTCATATTTGGTATTCTATATTTTTTTTGGTCATTGAAACCTACCACCAAAATTTTACTCAATCGGTGAACTTCTTTTTGAAACCTTTTTTTTCCATCAACGTGGACCGAGTGGAGTTAAGGATCATATGTGACTCAAAACCACCTCATACGACAGCCGTTTTGCCTCATATTTGGTATTCCATATTTTTTTGGTCATTAAAACATAGGAACCAAATTTCGCCTCAAACTGAAAACTTTTGTCTGAAACCTTTTTCCTGAAACGTTTTTTGCCATCAACGTGGATTGAGTGCCGTTAAGGAGCATATGTGACTCAAAACCACCTCATACGACCGCCGTTTTGCCTGCTATTTGGTATTCCATATTATTTTTCTCATAAAATCTACCACCAAATTTCTTCGCAATCTGCAAACTTTTTTTTGAAACCCTTGTTTTCCATCAAGGTGGACTCAAGGCCATTAACGAGCATATGTGACTCAAAACTATCTCATACGACTGCCGTTTTGCCCCTTATTTGGTATTCCATATTTTTTTGGTCATCAAAACCTACCACCAAAATTTCGTCTCAATCTGAAAACTCCTTTTTGGAACCTTTTTTTTCCATCAACGTGGACCGAGTGCCGTTAAGGAGCATAAGTGACTCAAAACCAGCTCATACGACTGCAGTTTTGCCCTATATTTGGTATTCCTTATTATTTAGGTCATTAAAACCTACCACCAAAATTTCGTCTAAATCTGAAAACTTCTTTTTGGAACCTTTTTTTCCATCAACGTGGACCGAGTGCCGTTAAGGAGCATAAGTGACTCAAAACCAGCTCATACGACTGCCGTTTTGCCCCATATTTGGTATTCCTCATTTTTTTGGTTATTAAAACCTACCACCAAAATTTCGTTGCAATATGAAATCATGTTTTTGGAACCTTTTTTTCCATCAACATGGACCGAGTGCCGTTAAGGAGCATATGTGACTCAAAACCACCTCATATAACCGCCGTTTTGCCCCATATTTGTTATTCCATATTATTTTGGTCATTAAAACCTTCCACCAAAATTTCGTCTCAATTTGAAAACTTTTTTTTGAAACCTTTTTTTCCTATCGACGTGGATCGAGTGTCGTTAAAGATCATATGTGACTCAAAACCACCTCATACGACAGCTGTTTGCCCCATATTTGATATTCCATATTTTTTTGGTCATTAAAACCTACCACCAAAATTCCGTCTCAAACTGAAAACAATTTTTTGAAACCTTTTTTTTCATCAACGTGGACAGAGTCCCGTTAAGGAGCATATGCGACTCAAAACCACCTCTTAAGAACGCCGTTTTGGCCCATATTTGGTATTTTTTTGTCATTAAATCCTAGGACCAAAATTCCGTCTCAATGTGAAAACTTTTTTCTGAAACCTTTTTTTTCCATCAGCGTGGACTGAGTGCCGTTAACGAGCATATGTGACTCAAAACCACCTCATACAACCGCCGTTTTGCCCCATATTTGGTATTCCATATTTTTTTTGTCATTAAAACCTACCACCAAAATTTCGTCTCAATCTGAAAACATTTTTTTGAAACCTTTTTTTACATCATTGTAGACCGAGTGCCGTTAAGGTGCATATGTGACTCAAAACCACCTTATACGACCGCCATTTTGCTCCATATTTTTTTGGTCATTAAAATCCACCACCCAAATTTCGTCACAATTTGAAAACTACTTTTTGAAACCTTTTTTTCTATCAACGTGGACCGAGTGTCGTTAAGGATCATATGTGACTCAAAACCACCTCATACGACCGCCGTTTTGCCCCATATTTGGTATTCCATATTCTTTTGGTCATGAAAACCTTATTACAAAAATTTTGTATCAATCTAAAAATTCTTTTTGAAACCTTTTTTTCCATCAACGTGGGCTGATTGCCGTTAAGGAGTATATGTGACTCAAAACCACCTCATACGACCGCCGTTTTGCCCCATACTTGGTATTCCATATTTTTTTGGTCATTAAAACTTACCACCAAAATTTGTCTCAATCTGAAAACTTTTTTTTGAAAACTTTTTTTGCATCAACATGGACCGAGTATCATTAAGGAGCATAAGTGACTCAAAATCACCTCACATGACCGCCGTTTTGCCCCATATTTGGTATTCCATAATTTTTTGGTTGTTAAAACCTACCACCAAAGTTTCGTCTCATTCTGAAAACTTTTTTCTGAAACCTTTTTTTCCATCAACGTGGACCGAGTCCCGTTAAGGAGCATATGTGACTCAAAACCACCTCATACGTCCTCCGTTTTACCCCATATTTGGTATTCCTTATTTTTTTGTTCATTAAAACCTACCACCAAAGTTTCGTCTCAATCTGAAAACTTATTTCTGAAACCTGTTTTGTCCATCAACTGTGGACCGAGTCCTGTTAAGGAGCATATGTGACTCAAAACCACCTCATACGACCGCCGTTTTGCCCCATATTTGGTATTCCATATTCTTTTGGTCATGAAAACCTTACTACAAAAATTTCATATCAATCTAAAAACTTCTTTTTGAAACCTTTTTTTCCATCAACGTGGGCTGATTGCCGTTAAGGAGTATATGTGCCTCAAAACCACCTCATACGACCGCCGTTTTGCCCCATACTTGGTATTCCATATTTTTTTGGTCATTAAAACTTACCACCAAAATTTGTCTCAATCTGAAAACTTATTTTTGAAAACTTTTTTTGCATCAACATGGACCGAGTATCATTAAGGAGCATAAGTGACTCAAAATCACCTCACATGACCGCCGTTTTGCCCCATATTTGGTATTCCATAATTTTTTGGTTGTTAAAACCTACCACCAAAGTTTCGTCTCATTCTGAAAACTTTTTTCTGAAACCTTTTTTCCATCAACGTGGACCGAGTCCCGTTAAGGAGCATATGTGACTCAAAACCACCTCATACGTCCTCCGTTTTACCCCATATTTGGTATTCCTTATTTTTTTGTTCATTAAAACCTACCACCAAAGTTTCGTCTCAATCTGAAAACTTATTTCTGAAACCAGTTTTGTCCATCAACTGTGGACCGAGTCCTGTTAAGGAGCATATGTGACTCAAAACCACCTCATACGACCGCCGTTTTGCCCCATATTTGGTATTCCATTTTTTTTGGTCATTGAAAGTACCACCAAAATTTCGTCTCAATCTGAAAACTTCTTTTTGAAACCTTTTTTTTCTATCAACGTGGATCGAGTGTCGTTAAGGATCATATGTGAATCAAAACCAACTCATACGACCGCCGTTTTGCCCCATATTTGGCATTCCATATTTTTCTCGTCATTAAAACCTATCACCAAAAATTCGTCTCAATCTGAATACTTCTTTTTAAAACCTTCTTTTCCATCAACGTGGACCAAGTGCCGTTAATGAGCATTAGTGACTCAAAACCACCTCATACGACTGCTATTCTACCCTATATTTGGTATTCCATATTTTTTTGTTTATTAAAACCTACCACCACAATTTCTTCTCAATCTGAATTTTTTTTTTTGAAACCATTTTTCCATCAACGTGGACTAAATGCCGTTAAGGAGCATATGTGACTCAAAACCACCTCATACGACCGCCGTAATTCCCCATATTTGGTATTCCATATTTTTTTGGCCATTGAAATCTACAACCAAAATTTCGTCTCAATCTGAAAACTTTTTGAAACCTTTTTTTTCCATCAACGTGGACCGAGTGTCGTTAAGGATCAGATGTGACTCAAAACCACCTCATACGACCGTCGTTTTGCCCCATATTTGGTATTCCATATTTTTTTGGTCATTAAAACCTAGGACCAAAATTTCGCCTCAATCTGAAACTTTTTTCTGAAATCTTTTTCTCAAAACCTTTTTTTTCCATCAACGTGGACTGAGCGACACCTCATACGACCGTCGTTTTGCCCGATATATTGTATTCCATTTTTGTTTGTCATTAAAATCTACCTCCAAAATTTCGTCGCAATCAACACACTTTTTTTTGAAACCCTTGTTTTCCATCAAGGTCGACTCAAGGCCATTAACGAGCTTATGTGACTCAAAACCACCTCATAGGACCGCTGTTTTGCCCCATATTTGGTATTCCTTATTTTTTTGGTAATTAAAACCTACCACCAAAATTTCGTCTCAATCGAAAAACATTTTTGTGAAACCTTTTTTTACATCATCGTAGAACGAGTGCCGTTAAGGTGCATATGTGACTCAAAACCACCTTATACGACCGCCATTTTGCTCCATATTTTTTTGGTCATTAAAATCCACCACCAAAATTTCGTCACAATTTGAAAACTTCTTTTTGAAACCTTTTTTTCTATCGACGTCGACCGAGTGTCGTTAACGATCATATGTGACTCCAAACCACCTCATACGACCGCCGTTTTGCCCCCATATTTGGTATTCCATATTCTTTTGGTCATTAAAACGTACTACAAAAATTTCGTATCAATATGAAAACTTCTTTTTGAAACCTTTTTTCCAATCAACGTGGACTGATTGCTGTTAAGGAGTATATGTGACTCAAAACCACCTCATACGACCGCCGTTTTGCCCCATACTTGGTATTCCATATTTTTTTGGTCATTAAAACTTACCACCAAAATTTCTTCTCAATCTGAAAACTTCTTTATGAAAACTGTTTTTTCCATCAACATGGACCGAGTATCATTAAGGAGCATAAGTGACTCAAAATCACCTCATATGAACGCCGTTTTGCCCCAAATTTGGTATTCCATAATTTTTTGGTTGTTAAAACCTACCACCAAAGTTTCGTCTCATTCTAAAAACTTTTTTCTGAAACCTTTTTTTCCATCAACGTGGACCGAGTCCCGTTAAGGAGCATATGTGACTCAAAACCACCTCATATGTCCTCTGTTTTACCCCATATTTGGTATTCCTTATTTTTTTGGTCATTAAAACATACCACCAAAGTTTCGTCTCAATCTGAAAACTTATTTCTGAAACCTGTTTTTCCATCAACGTGGACCGAGTCCTGTTAAGGAGCATATGTGACTCAAAACCACCTCATACGACCGCCGTTTTGCCCCATATTTGGTATTCCATATTTTTTGGTCATTGAAACTACCACCAAAATTTCGTCTCAATCTGAAAACTTCTTTTTGAAACCTTTTTTTTCTATCAACGTGGATCGAGTGTCGTTAAGGATCATATGTGACTCAAAACCACCTCATAGGACCGCCGTTTTGCCCCATATTTGGCATTCCATATTTTTCTGGTCATTAAAATCTACCACCAAAAAATCGTCTCAATCTGAAAACTTCTTTTTGAAACCTTCTTTTCCATCAGCGTGGACCAAGTGCCGTTAATGAGCATTAGTGACTCAAAACCACCTCATACGACTGCTATTTTACCCTATATTTGGTATTCTATATTTTTTTGTTTATTAAAACCTACCACCAAAATTTAGTCTCAATCTGAATTTTTTTTTTTGAAACCATTTTTCCATCAACGTGGACTAAATGCCGTTAAGGAGCATATGTGACTCAAAACCACCTCATACGACCGCTGTAATGCCCCATATTTGGTATTCCATATTTTTTTCGTCATTGAAACCTACCACCAAAATTTCGTATCAATCTGAAAACTTCTTTTTGAAACCTTTTTTTTCCATCAACGTGGACCGAGTGTCGTTAAGGATCACATGTGACTCAAAACCACCTCAGACGACCGTCGTTTTGCCCCATATTCGGTATTCCATATTTTTTTGGTCATTAAAACGTAGGACCAAAATTTCGCCTCAATATGAAAACTTTTTTCGAAACCTTTTTCCAGAAACCATTGTTTTCCATCAACGTTGAGTGAGTGACACCTCATACGACCGTCCTTTTGCCCGATATATTGTATTCCATTTTTTTTTGTCATTAAAATCTACCACCAAAATTTCGTCGCAATCATCAAACTTTTTTTTGAAACCCTTGTTTTCCGTCAAGGTGGACTCAAGGCCATTAACAAGCATATGTGACTCAAAACCACCTCATATGACCGCCGTTTTACCCCATATTTGGTATTCCTTATTTTTTTGGTCATTGAAACCTACCACCAAAATTTCATCTCTATTAGAAAACTTTTTTTTAAACCTTTTTTTCCATCAACGTGGACTGTGTGCCGTTAAGGAGCATATGTGACTCAAAACCACCTCAAACGACCGCCGTTTTGCTCCATATTTGTTATTTTTTGTCATTAAAACCTACCACCAAAAATTCGACTCAATCTAAATACTTCTTTTTGAAACCTTCTTTTCCATCAACGTGGACCAAGTGCCGTTAATGAGCATTAGTGACTCAAAAACACCTCATACGACTGCTGTTTTACCCCATATTTGGTATTCCATATTTTTTTGTTCATTAAAACATTTTTTTGAAACCTTTTTTTACATCATCGTGGACCGAGTGCCGTTAAGGTGCATATGTGACTCAAAACCACCTTATAGGACCGCCGTTTTGCCCCATATTTGGTATTCCATATTTTTTTGTCATTAAAACCCACCACCAAAATTTCTTCTCAATCTAAAAACTTCTTTTAGAAACCTTTTTTTCTATCAACGTGGACCAAGTGTCGTTAAGGATCATATGTGACTCATAACCACCTCATATGACCGCCGTTTTGCCCCATATTTGGTATTCCATATTCTTTTGGTCATTAAAACCTATCACAAAAATTTCATGTCAATCTGAAAACTTCTTTTTGGAACCTTTTTTTTTGGGTAAATTAAAATTGTCGTTGCATCAAAACTGTTTACAACCTATCATCCTTTGGAAGGGACATCTACCCAACTCAAGGTGTTTTTATACAAGTACGACTAAGTACAAATGTGATGCAACCAAGCCCTATCTTTTTCTTTCAATTTACAAGTATATAGTATTTTTGATCTTTGAAGAACAAAGTATTGAATTCTTCGCACTGTGGACTGAACTGAGGGTAACTGAGCTAACCAGAGAGCCTGGTTCCTAGCCCTCCACACCATGTACAGCAGGCTGGCTGCAGTGGCCTTAACCACTTGCAGCTGCACAGAGGACAGATTCCTGCCTCTTCTTATCCATGCTAGCAGATGCTCCATGCAAGAACATGGAAGATGAATTCCCAGCCAAAGAGTGATCTCCTGCCATACCTTCTTTGAATAAGGGCAGTCAAAGAAAGTATGTTGATGTGTCTCCTGCTCCAGCTCACAAATGCAACAACAAATAGATTCACAATCCATGAATCTAGCTAATCTAACTCTGAGTTTAGGCATGTTGAGGGTGTTCCAGATTGCTCCATGCCAGTGGATCTTTTTCCCCAAGCTTACAGCTCCATGATATATTTTAGCTACAGAGTAGCTACCAACAGGCCACCATGATTGCTGCATCCATACTTTCAATTCATTTTTCACTCCACTAATCTGTTTCCATATCCAACTCCCTGTGGTGGAAGGTGCATACCCCCACCAGTCCTGATTTTTCAAGTACACACTGTGCACCCATTTGACCCACAGTGTATCCTTTTTTTCTGCAATTTTCCAAGCAAGTTTACCGACAACAATGAGGTTCCAAAGAGCCAGATTCCTCACTCCCAAACCACCAAAATTCTTGGGTTTACAAACTGTCTCCCATTTGATATATCCAGCTTTGGTGCCATCTGTTGTGCCTTCCCATAAGAATCTTCTGCATAGCTGGTTGATTCTTTTTATGACAGCTTTGGGGAAAATGATGATTTGCATCCAATAGGTACATATGCTCATGAGGACAGAGTTAACCAGTTGCAATCTGCCAGCAAAAGAAAGGTGTCTAGATTGCCAAACTGTGATTCTGTGCATAACTCTTTGGATGAGCTGATCACAGTCCTTGAAAGCAAGCCTCCTGTTACAAATAGGGACCCCTAAGTATCTGAAAGGCAGTACCCCCAACTTGAAACCCGATTTGTGAAGCAGTTTTTCTACATCATCAGCAGCCATGTTCACCTGGTATAATTCAGATTTACCCTTGTTTGCCATCAACCCTGAAGCTTGTTCAAAGTGCTTAAGCCCTTGGAGCAGTAGCCTAGCACTCTGAATCTCTCCTTTACAGAAAACCATCAGGTCATCAGCAAAGCATAAATTATTGAGCTTCAAATCAGAGCACCTAGGGTAGAAGTGAAAATCCCTTCTCCCACCTAGGCATTTCAGTGTTCTTGTGAGATACTCCATGCAAAGAGTGAATAATATTGGAGAGATAGGATCTCCCTGCCTTAAGCCTCTTTTAGAAGTGAAGAAACCTTGACTTGTCCTATTAATAAGGATTGTGAAGCTGGCTGTTGAGACACATACCATAATCACTTTAATGAAATGGTTGGGGAATCCCAAAGCCTCCATAAGGTCTGTCAAGAAACTCCATTCTACAGTGTCATAGGCCTTTTGCAGATCAACCTTCATCATGCAGCTAGGATTACTTCCTGGCATAATGCCTCACTAGATCCTGACACACCAAGATGTTATTAAGGATGCTCCAGCCACCAATAAATGCACCCTGATTTTGGGACAAAATGTGTGGGAGAACATGTTTAAGTCTTGAGCACAGCAACTTGGAGATGCATTTATACACTACAGAACAGCATGCAATAGGTCTATATTCATGGACCTTTGTAGGGCAGCTCACTTTAGGCACTAATGATATAGAAGTAGTGTTAACCACTTTCAACATTTCACCAGTTGTAAAAAACTCTTGGACAGCTTCTACCATGTCTGCCCCCACAATATCCCAGCTAGTTTTGAAGAAGAAACTGCCAAAGCCATCAATACTAGGAGCCTTAAAGTCAGGGATGGACCATAAAGCCTCTTTAATCTCAGTAGGAGAGAAGCTAAGGTCCAGTAAAGACTTCAGCTCCTCAGTAAGGCAAGCCCCCTGTTGTATGATGTTGCTCTTGATCTTGGACACTTGTTGACTATAACCCATGAAGCTGTTGACTATCACCCATGAAGCTAGAAAAGTGAGTGATAAACTGATCACAAACAGCTTGAGGGTCCAGGATCCATTCACCCTCAGTGTTTTGAACAGTGTTAATCCTGTTCTTGTTGATCTTAGCTTTCAGAGCTTGATGGAAGGTTTTATTGTTGTTATCACCCCAACTAATCCAATCCTCCTTAGCTTTCTGCTTCAAAAAACCAAGGTAGTCTCCCTTGATTTGCTTGAGATTCTGTGCAGCAGCATACTCCCTTTTGATTGCCTCAGCATCATTGGGGTTGTAGTGCATATATTCCTGTGCTGTATCAAAAATTTTTAAAGCCAGCTTCATGCTACTAGCTATATCCCTAACCTGCTCTTGATTGATAGTTTTTAGAACAGGCTTGAGAAGTTTGAGCTTTTGAGCAACTCTGAACATAGCATAACCTTGGACTGGTGTAGCCCAATGGCCAGCTATCATCTGATGATACCCATCTTGTGCACACCACATATTAAAAACCCTAAATGGTTTAAACCCCTGCACATCTCTGTAGCATCTTATCAGAGCTGGGCTGTGATCAAAGTTTCCCTCAGGTAAAAAAGTAACCTCAGAATTAGTGTGAAGGGCCAACCAACTAGGATTAGCCATGACCCTGTCAATCTTGGTCATGACTCTATTGCAACCATCTTGCTTGTTGTTCCATGTGAACCATCTCCCACTAAACTTGACATCCTCCATGCCACACCTAGCCACACACTACTGAAAATCCTCCATTTCCCTTTGTGTATGAAGCTCCCCTGTCTTCTCATCTGTATTGAGGATGACATTAAAGTCACCCCCCAGAGCCAAGGTTCGTTCATGCTACTAGCAATATTAGAGAGGTCCCTCCAGAGAACCTTCCTTTCTGCACCATTATTAAATGCATAAATGAAGGTGCAAAAGAAAGCTTTAGAGTGGACTGGCTTCACCTTACAATGCACCATTTGAGCAGTACACAATCTGATATCTACTTGGAAAAAGTGAGGGTCCCAAGTTACCACCACTCTACCTTTGCTATGCCAAGGTAGATTGGAAGTTATACACCAGCCAGGACACAGGTTAAGGTACAAGGCCCCCACATGCTTGGCCTTGACCTTTGTTTCCAGGAGGCAAACAAACTTAGCATTATGTTTGTGAATGAAATCTCTCACATAACATTGTTTACTGTAGTTGTTCAACCCCCTGGTATTCCAAAAGAGCATACTATCCATCAGGGACAGGGGTGATCAACCCCTGCTCCCTTAGACTATTAGACCCTCCCCTGCACTACTGTCGCCACCTGCACATCTTCCTCTGTAAGCCCTTTCCCTTCCAATGCAGCAAAAGAATATTGTATATCAGTATTTACAGCAGTACCCCCAACTGGAGTGTTCCTCTGTATCACCTGTTGTACAGATCCACCTCTCCTAGAATTGATGGAAATGAATCCATCACCATCAGCTACTCTCTGTGCAACTGGGATTTTAGTTGGCTGTTGCTTTGGCCTCCATACCTTGGCAGGTTTAGCTTTAAACCAACAGTCCTCTTTAGCATGTCCATACTTCTTGCACACACTACACTTAGATGGTTTCCATTCATAAACCACCTCCTGAGTCATCTCTACACCTTTTTCATTGATGAAGCTTATCTGTTCTGGGAAGTCCTGTTCAAGCTGCACATCAACCATAATTCTGGCATATTCAGTTCTTTGCTTAAGCTCAGTGTATGTATCCAACTTCCTCAAGGTACCAATCCTCCCAACAAGCTTGCTAAGACACTATTTACCCCAGAATTTCAATCCCAGATTAGGTAGTTGAATCCAAATAGGGACTATGGGAGTGGAGCATTCCTCCATGCTTTCATCTGGATCCCATTTCTTGACTAGCATAGGTTTGCTATCAAAGAAATGATCCCCAGCAAGTATCTTATCAACTGTCTCCTTCTCCTTAAATCGAACCAAGAAACCACCATTCTCTATAGGAGCTATAACCCCTAATCCAAACGAGCCCCAAATTCTCTTAGCAAAACCCTCAAACACTTGGAGTGGGGGTTTTGCTCCTAGAACAAAGCACACAACAGCTGAACTCCAGAATGCAATCTCTTCCTCAACATCTTCCCAGCTTATTACAGGTTTCAGATCATCCACAGTTTAATTTTGAGGAACAGACAAATTCAAGTCACCCTCAGTTAAGTCAAAGTGATCACAAATTTGTTCTCTAACCCTTTTTTGTTCAGCAGATTGATTATCTGGGGTTAATAGTCCAGTTCTACCAGTAATAGACTCAGCATTAGCATTCAAACTAGGTCCCCCATTCAGAGCAATCACAGCAGAACCAATATTAATCACTTGAGCATAATCCATGATCTTACCTTCATGGTTGACTGAAGCTCGGGTGATTGGAATTGTGGTAATGTGGCTCTTCTGCATCATAGTAGTGATTCTTGGACTGGCATAGTCTCCATCTAAATCAGGTTCACTACTAGAAGAAGATCCATCAAAATCTGATTGCCAGTTTTCCATCGCGGCCTTACCCTCTTTTCTTGAAACTAGTTGAAGATGATCCTCAGATTGTGATTTGGGTTGCTTAGTTGAAGCATTTTGTGGTGTTTTCTTGGATTTGCTGCATTGATTAGCATTGCCACCAGCAGATTTCACCCCCTTCCCCTGCCTACTCCTTGTGTTTGCCATCACCAACGGGAGCTCAAAGAGAGAGAGAGAGAAAGGAGGTCATTGAAACCTTTTTTTTCCATGAAACCTTTTATTCCATCAACGTGGACCGAGTGCCGTTAAGGAGCATAAGTGACTCAAAACCACCTAATAGTATCGCCGTTTTGCCCCATATTTGGTATTCCATATTTTTTTGGTCATTAAAACCTACCACCAAAATTTTGTCTCAATCTGAAAACTTCTTTTTATAACCAATTTTTCCATCAATGTGGACCGAGTGCCGTTAAGCAGCATAAGTGACTCAAAACCACCTCATACAACCGCCGTTTTTCCCCATATTTGGTATTCCATATTTTTTTTGTCATTAAAACCTACCACCAAAATTTCGTCTCAATCTGAAAACTTCTTTTTATAACCATTTTTTCCATCAACGTGGACCGAGTGCCACTAAGGAGCATATATGACTCAAAACCACCTCATACAACCGCCGTTTTGCCCCATATTTGGTATTCCATTATTTTTTTGGTCATTAAAACCTACCACCAAAATTTCATCTAAATTTGAAAACTTTTTTTTGAAACCTTTTTTTTTATCAACGTGGATCGATTGTCGTTAAGGATCATATGTGACTCAAAACCACCTCATACGACCGCAGTTTTGCCCCATATTTGGTATTTCATATTTTTTTGGTCATCAAAACATACCACCAAAATTTTGTCTCAATCTGAAAACTTCTTTGTGAAACCTTTTTTTCCATCAACGTGGACCGAGTGCCGTTAAGGAGCATTAGTGACTCAAAACCACCTCATACGACAGCCGTTTTGCCCTATATTTGGTATTCCAAATTTTTTGGGTCATTAAAACCTACCACCAAAATTTCGTCTCAATCTGAAAACATTTTTTTGAAACCTTTTTTTCCATCAACGTGAACGGAGTCCCGTTAAGGAGCATATGTGACTCAAAACCACCTCATACGACCGCCGTTTTGCCCCATATTTGGTATTCCATTTTTTTTGGTCATTAAATCCTAGGACCAAAATTTCGTCTCAATGTGTAAACTTTTTTCTTAACCCTTTTTTTTGCATCACGTGGACTAAGTGCCGTTAACGAGTATATGTGACTCTAAACCACCTCATACGACCACCGTTTTGCCCCATATTTTGGTATGCCTTATTTTTTTGGTCATTAAAACCTATAACCAAAATTTCGTCTCAATGTGAAAACATTTTTTTGAAACCTTTTTTTACATCATCGTGGACCGAGTGCCGTTAAGGAACATATGTGACTCAAAACCACCTTATACGACCTCCGTTTTGCCCCATATTTGGTATTCCATATTTTTTAGTCATTAAAATCCACCACCGAAATTTCGTCTATCTGAAAACTTCTTTTTGAAACCTTTTTTTCTATCAACGTGGACCGAGTGTCGTTAAGGATAAAATGTGTCTCAAAACCACCTCATACGACCGGCGTTTTGCCCCAAATTTGGTATTTCTTAATTTTTTGGTCATTAAAACCTACCACAAAAATTTCGTCTCAATCTGAAAACTTCTTTTCGAAACCGTTTTTTCCATCAATGTGGACTGAGTGCCGTTAAGGAGTATATGTGACTCAAAACCACCTCATTCGACCGCCGTTTTGCCCCATATTTGGTATTCCATATTTTTTTGGTCATTACAACCTACCACCAAAATTTCGTCTCAATCTGAAAACTTCTTTGTGAAACCTTTTTTTCCATCAACGTGGACCGAGTGCCGTTAAGCAGCATTAGTGACTCAAAACCACCTCATACAACCGCCGTTTTGCCCCATATTTGATATTCCATATTTTTTTGGTCATTAAAACCTACCACCAATCTCAATCTGAAAACATTTTTTTGAAACCTTTTGTTCCATCAACGTGGACAGAGTCCCGTTAAGGAGCATATGTGACTCAAAACCACCTCATACGACCGCCGTTTTGCCCCTTATTTGGTATTCCATATTTTTTGGTCATTAAATCCTAGGACCAAAATTTCATCTCAATGTGAAAACTTTTTTCTGAAACCTTTTTTTTTTAAATAAGTGAAAAGATATATTGATCACCAAAAAAAACTACAATCTAGTCAAAGGTGATGACAACCCTTCTAGGAAGGCTCCCCAAACACCTAAGAGTAACTATTACAACTTGAGTTCATCTAGCCAATATTGAAACTTAGTGAAGGCCTTACAGTTATAAACTAACACCATATCTTCTAAGCCTTTCCTTTGTCGTAAGCCTTTGGTGGGCTGCTAACCATATCATGAAGTTGTGTTTGGGTGTATTGAGCCTATTCCACACAACCCTATCCCAAATAACTTTATCTCCCATCTCCTGTGCTTGTTTGTAACATTTACCAATGGAGAACACTTGGCCAGTCTGAGGAAGCCAGGCTGCTTGTTTGATCTCATCTTTGACTTGACAGAAGTATCTCCATATCCAGCTAGCAGTAGATCTAGGGTGGTGTTGCCACCAATCACCTCCCTGGATGTACACTGAATTAACCCATCTCACCCACAGGGTGTCTTTCTTTTCAGCAATGGCCCAAACTTGCTTGCTAACTGCTAGGAGGTTCCATAGCTTTATAGCCCTGACTCCCAAACCTCCATAGCCCTTCTTGCTGCAGACCTTATCCCAGTTGACATAACCTGGTTTTATGTACCCTATCATTTCCTTGCCATAAGTAAACCCTGCAGACTTGATTGATTCTTGCAAGAACAGCCTCAGGTAAGATGAAAATCTGCATCCAGTAGTTGCACACACTCATCAGCACAGAGTTGACTAACTGAAGTCTTCCAGCAACAGACAGTGTTCTATGCTGCAAGGATTTAATCCTATATAACATTTTTTCCACCAGCTTGTCACAATCTGCAGTTCTTAGTTTCTTGGTGCTAATGGGAGCACCAAGATACTTAAGAGGCCAGGCACCATATCCAAAACCAGACAACTTCTTAATTTTGTGTAGCTCTGTAGCTTTCATGTTAATCTAAAAAACTTCAGATTTCTGTTTATTAGCAGCTAGGCCTGAAGATTTCTGAAATAGTCTCAAGCCTTGAAGCATCAAGTAGACACTTCTATAGTCTCCTCTGCTGAATATCATTAAGTCATCTGCAAAGCATAGACTATTCAGTTTTAGGCCTTGACATCTAGGATGAAAATGAAAATCTTGCTTAGCCCCCTGATAATTCAGAATTCTAGTCAAATATTCCATGCAGAGTACAAAAACCAGGGGGGAGATAGGGTCTCCTTGCCTTAAGCCTCTCTTAGCCTCAAACAAATCTGTACAGGATCCATTAAAAAGGAGAGTATAGCTAGTAGTGGATATACATTCCATCAGTACTTTAATGAAATCCTTAGGAAAGTTGAGAGCCTGGAGTAAATCATGAACAAACCCCCACTCAATAGTATCATAAGCTTTTTGCAGATCAACTTTCATCAAGCAGCTTCTAGCAGCTTGTTTTCTTGTATAGTGTTTGACAAGATCCTGGCACACCAGTATATTATCAATGATGCTTCTACCTGCCACAAAGGCACTCTGACTTTGGCTAACCAGACCAGGCAGGACTTTTTTCAATCTTGAACATAGAAGTTTGGAGATGATCTTATATAGCACTGTGCAGCAGGCTATAGGTCTGTAGTCTCCAACATGAGAGGGGCAAGCAACCTTAGGAACTAAGGTGATTGCTGTAGTGTTTATGGCTTTAAGTAGTTTCCCTGAGCTGAAGAACTCTTGTACTGCAGAAATGATATCCTTTCCCACCACATCCCAAGCATCCTTGAAGAAGCTGCTCCCATAACCATCTATTCCAGGAGATTTGTTACTAGGAATGTACCAAAGTGCTAGCCTAATCTCCTCTCTTGTGAAGTTGAGGTTAAGAAGAGAGTGTTGATCTTCCAACAAGATAGGTCCTTGTTGAATAAACCTGCTCTTGATAGGAAAGACTTCACTCCTTGTGTTAGCAACAAAAGCCCTAAAATGATTCAAGAATGTATTTTTCAAAGCTTCATGCTCATAAATCCATACATCCTCTTTACTCATAATAGCATTAATATTATTTTTCTGAGCTAGTATTTTCACACTATTATGGAACTTTTTTGTATTGCTATCACCATCAAGGATCCATTCCCCTTTTGCTTTCTGTTTTAAGAAGGAGAGGTAATTTACCTGAGCTTCTTTGAGTTTCTGGTGAGCTACAAATTAATCATGAATAAAGCTAACATTTCTGGGATCCAAGTGCAGCTATTCTTGGCAAGTCCTGAGATCAGCAGCAACTTGTAGTTGAGTAGCTTCAACATCCTCAAACCTCTCTTTATTGAGCTTCTTCAAATCTTGCTTCAGAAATTTCAGTTTATGCCATACTTGGTACATCTGAAACCCAATAACTTGCTTCTGCCAGGCTTCTTTAACAACAGCTAAAAAGCTATCACACTTGTTCCACATCTGAAAGTATCTAAAGAGGATTTTGCCTTGAGGTGTGGGAAAGCATTTGATTAAAGCAGGGGAATGATCAAAATATCCCTCATGAAGGAAAATCACTTCAGCTGATTTGAAGAGAGTTAACCAGTTTTCATTAGCAACAACCCTATCAAGCTTAGCTAGCACCCTATCTTCATCATCTTGCTTATTATTCCATGCTAATTTAGGCACTTTTGAAAAGCCTCTATTTCCCTTCTAGTAACTGCAGCCCCAACTCTTTCCTCATATGTGAGCACATTATTGAAATCACCTATCATCATCCAAGGGCCAACTAAAGATCCACCAATTCTCTCCAAATCCTTCCACATAATGGACCTGCTAGCATTATCATTATGTGCATACACTATTGAACAAGCAATAGAGACTCTTGAACTGCAAGAAGTGACAATACAATGCACTATCTGATCAGTGCAGAATCTGATATCCACCTCAAAAGCTCTAGGGTCCCAAGTAATGATGATTCTACCTCTACCATGCCATGGTAAGTTTGTGGTTATATTCCAACCTGGACATAATTTAAGATACAAGGCCCCCAGTTTATGAGCCCTGATCTTAGTTTCAAGGAGGCAAACAAGATTAGCTTTGTGAGAAGAGATTATATTTTTGACCTCATTCTGTTTAGCTAGCTTGTTTAGCCCCCTTACATTCCAACAGATTATATTATCCATTCACAATAGGGGTAATCAACCCCTTATCTATCAGCTCATCATTACCTCTGTCATCTGTGTGAAGGCCAACATCATCAGCTTCAGTAGGAGTAGCCTCTTGCGGGATCTGAAATCTGTTTGGGCTTTCTTGGCTTACAGCAGCAGCTGCAGTAGGTTGATGCTGCTTCTTAAATTTACTGGACACTTGCCTAAAACCATCTTCATCCACCAATAACTCCTTATTCAGCTTAGGGGCCACTTTAGGCCTCCATTCCTACTTCTTTTTGACTGCTCTACAGTCCTCCCCTCTATGGCCTATCTTTTTGCAATGTATACAAATCTCAGGCTTCTATTCATACTCAATAACCTGATTTAGAAGTATTGCATGCTCATTCAAAAAAAAGACAGAGTCAAGATAAGTCTGATCAACCACCACTTCCACCAGCACTCTTACATACATTAGCCTATCCCACTTCTCTGTAGCTTGGTCTACTTTGACAAAATCACCTAGAGACTGCACTATTTTGGTTAGACTTCTGCCTACCCAATATTTCACATTGAGCTTTGGAAGTTTGACCCAAATAGGGACCTTTTTAACCACCTGGTCACTAATGTCAGCATCAATATCCCATGATTTAACTATCAAAGGCTTTGAGTCAAAGCTAAAATGCCCATTAAGAGCCATGTCTTTTCCTCCCATGTCACTGAATCTCACCATAATAGTTATTTTCCCTACTTGAGCAATTTTATCAATGCCCATCTTCCCCCAAATCCTCTTCAGAAACCCTTCCATAACTGAGAATGGTGGATTAGATCCAACCACAAAACAGAAAATGGCTGTTTGCCAATAGTCAACTTCCTCAGCAACATCATCAATCTCTATTTTAGGTAACTGCAACGTTGGATTAGGAGGCTGCTCCTCTATCACATTTAACAGGTTTAAACCCTTCTTTCCAGTCTCCATCTCTACACTAACAGCAGAGCCAAATATGATATGTTTACTGGGATTACTTTGTATAAACTTACCTCTAGAAGTCGAGGTATGATCACCATTGTTAGATTTAAAAAGCTGAAACCCACTCTGAGAATCTCCTCAGAGCTTTAGGATTCACTTCATCACCATCAGAGTGCACAATAGGAGTATCTGGGTTAAACTCCTCATCACTTGTGATTTCAAGATCAGTAATGTCCTCATCTTCCTCAGTCATTTTCCCTTTCAGTTTCAGATCCATGGTAGAGCTGCTAGCTTTTGAATCAGAGCCAACCTTGCTTCTTGCATTTTTCCTCTTTGGGCGTCTGCCTCTCTTACCCCCTGCCATGGCTTCCACAGGTTGTGGAGGAGGGAAGGAGAAATCGCCTCTAAGAGAGATAACTTTCTATTTTAGGAAAAAAAATTTGAAACCTTTATTTCCATCGAAACCTTTTTTTTCCATCAACGTGGACTGAGTGCCTTTAACGAGCATATGTGACTCAAAACCACCTCATACGACCGCCATGTTGCCCCATATTTGGTATTCCATATTTTTTTGGTCATTAAAACCGACCACCAAAATTTCTTCTATCTGAAAACTTCTTTTTGAAACCTTTTTTTCTATCAACGTGGACCGAGTGTCGTTAAGGATCATAAGTGACTCAAAACAACCTCATACGACCGCCGTTTTGCCCCATATTTGGTATTCCATATTTTTTTGGTCATTAAAACCTTCCACCAAAATTTGGTCTCAATCTGAAAACTTCTTTTTGAAACCTTTTTTCCATTAACGTGGACCGAGTGTCGTTAAGGAGCATAAGTGACTCAAAACCACCTCATACGACCGTTTTGCCCCATATTTGGTATTCCATATTTTTTTGGTTATTAAAACCTACTACAAAATTTTCGTCTCAATCTGAAATCTTTTTTCTGAAACATTTTTTCCATCAACGTAGACCGTTTACCGTTAAGGAGCATATGTGACTCCAAACCACCTCATACGTCCTCCGTTTTACCCCATATTTGGTATTCCATATTTTTTTGTCATTAAAACCTACCACCAAAGTTTCGTCTCAATCTGAAAACTTTTTTTTGAAACTTTTTTCTCCATCAACGTGGACCGAGTCCGATTAAGGAGCATATGTGACTCAAAACCACCTCATAAGACCGCCGTTTTGCCCCATATTTGGTATTCCATATTTTTTTGGTCATTGAAACCAACCACCAAAATTTCGTCTCAATCTGAAAACTTCTTTTTGAAACCTTTTTTTTCTATTACCGTGGATCGAGTATCGTTAAGGATCATATGTGACTCAAAACCACCTCATACGATCGTCGTTTTGCCCCATATTTGGTATTCCATAATTTTTTGGTCATTAAAACCTACCACCAAAAATGCATCTCAATCTGAAAACTTCTTTTTGAAACCTTTTCCATCAACGTGGACCAAGTGCCGTTAATGAGCATTAGTGACTCAAAACCACCTCATACGACCGCTGTTTTACCCCATCTTTGGTATTCCATATCTTTTTGTTCATTAAAACCTACCAACAAAATTTCGTCTCAATCTGAAAACATTTTTTTGAAACCTTTTTTTCATCAACGTTGACCGAGTCTCGTTAAGGAGCATATGTGACACAAAACCAACTCATACGACCGCCGTTTTGCCCCATATTTGGTATTCCATATTTTTTTGGTCATTAAAACTTAGGACCAAAATTTCGTCTCAATCTGAAAACTTTTTCTGAAACCTTTTTGCTGAAACTTTTTTTTCCATCAACGTGGACTAAGTGCCGTTAAGGAGCATATGTGACTCAAAACCAACTTATACTATCGCGATTTTGCCCCATCTTTGGTATTCCATATTTTTTTGGTCATTAAAACCTACCACCAAAATTTCGTCTCAATCTTTAAACATTTTTTTGAAACCTTTTTTTCCGTCACCGTGGACTGTGTGCCGTTAAGGAGCATATGTGACTCAAAACCACCTCATACGACTGCCGTATTACCCCATATTTGGTATTCCAAATTTTATTTGGTCAGCAAAACCTACCACCAAAATTTCGTCTCAATCTGAATACTTCTTTTTGGAAACTTTTTTTCCATCAACGTGGACAGAGTGCCGTTAAGGAGCATAAATGACTCAAAACCAGTTCATACGACTGCCATTTTGCCCCATATTTGGTATTCCTTATTTTTTGGTCAATTAAACCTACCACCAAAATTTCGTCTTAATCTGAAAACTTTTTTTGAAACCTTTTTTTTCTATCAACATGGATCAAGTGTCGTTAAGGATTATATGTGACTCAAAACCAACTCATACGACCGCCGTTTTGCCCCATATTTGGTATTTCATAATTTTTTGGTCATTGAAACCTACCACCAAAGTTTCGTCTCAATCTGAAAACTTTTTTTTGAAACCTTTTTTTTTTTTGGTAAATAAATAATTGATATATCACCAAACTGTGTTTACACCCTAACACCTTTTAGGAAGGGACATACCCCAACTCTCAGGCACAAAAGAACAATTAGTTACAAAGACCTTGTAACCATTTCCTATCTCTTTCTTTCAATTTACATGTATAAAGCAAGTATGATCTTTTATTAACAAAAAATTTAATTCTTTGTACTGTGTAAACCACTGAAGGGGTTTTTTGCAACCAAAAAGTTTGGTTCCTAGCACCCCATAAGCAGTATAGCAGCCCTGCTGCAGTAGCCTTGAAGATCTGCTGCTGCACATGAGAGCACTGCCTGCCTCTCCTAAGCCAACACAGCAGCTGCTGCATGCTGTCAAACCTCCTCTGTATGCCTAGCCAAGAGCAAACTTCCAGCCAAATCTTCCTAGCATACTGACAATCAAAGAACACATGCTGATGATTCTCCTGGTGGAGTTCACATATGCAGCACATCTCTGCATCACACATACCAAATCTAGCCAATCTTTCTCTCACAGGAAGTTTTTGTTGGATCACTAGCCACCATAAGAAGCTATGTTTAGGCATAGCCAATTTGTTCCAGACTGTACCTGCCCAAGGCACTTTGATCCCCATCTGGTCCATCCCCTGATAAATCTTGGCTATAGAATAGCCTCCAGTTGGCCACCAAGACTGTATCATCCAGTCTTGCATTTCCTCTTTTATCATGCAAACCTGTTTCCATACCCAGCTCCCATTGGTGGACGGTTTGTACCCCCACCAATCATTAGCTCTGAGGTATACACTATGAACCCATTTCACCCATAGTGTATCCTTTTTGTCAGCCAAGTGCCAAGCTATTTTTCCTACAGCAATTTTGTTCCAGAGGGCCAAATTTCTAACCCCTAGACCACCAAGCTTCTTGGGTTTGCAAACTGTATCCCACTTTACATAACCAGCTTTGACCCCTTCTGTTTTACCTTCCCAAAGAAATCTTCTACATAATTGATTAATTCTTTTTATGGCAGCCTTGGGAAAGATCATTATCTGCATCCAATAAGTGCAAATACTCATAAGTACAGAATTAACCAGTTGGAGTCTTCCTGCAAAGGAGAGATGCCTGGTTTTCCATCTTGTAATCCTGTGCATAACTCTTTTGATGAGTTGATCACAGTCACTGGAACTTAGCTTTTTATTGCAAATTGGAACCCCCAGATATTTGAAAGGCCAATTACCCCTCTTGAATCCTGATTTCAGAATCAGAGATTCCACATCACCAGCAGCCATGTTAGCACAATACAGTTCAGACTTGCCTTTGTTAGCAACCAAACCTGAGACAAGCTCAAAGTGTTTAAGGCCTTGTATAATTAATCTGGCACTCTTAATTTCCCCTTTGCAGAAAACTAACAGATCATCAGCAAACATAGTGTATTGAGCTTAAGATCATTTCATCTAGGATGAAACTTGAAATCCTTCCTGCTTCCCATATACTTCAAAGTTCTAGTCAAATACTCCATACAAAGAGTGAAAAGTAGTGGGGAAATAGGGTCCCCTTGCGTCAAACCCCTCTTAGAGTTGAAAAACCCCTGGCTTGTACCATTAATGAGCAAGGTGAAGCTAGCTGTAAAGATACAAGCCATGATCACTTTGATGAAGTGACTTGGGAAATTGAGAGCAATCATAAGATCTTGTAAGAACTCCCACTCAATTGTGTCATAAGCTTTCTGCAAATCTATCTTCATTAAGCAGCTAGAAGGCACATTCTTCCTAGCATAGTGTCTAACAAGATCCTGGCAAACTAGGATGTTGTTGATGATGCTTCTTCCACTAATAAAGGCTCCCTGATTCTGTGAGACAATGTAGGGGAGGACATTTTTTAGCCTGGAACAGAGCAATTTAGAGATACAATTGTACACCACAGTGCAACATGCAATAGGTCTATATTCATAGACCTTTGTAGGACAATTCACTTTTGGCACTAGTGAAATTGAGGTAGTATTCAACACCTTCAGCACAACACCTGTATGAAAGAATTCTTTGACAGCAGCTACTAAGTCAGAGCCTATTGTATCCCAACTAGTCTTAAAGAAAGAACTTCCATACCCATCCATGCCAGGTGCTTTGTTCTCAGGAATGGACCATAAGGCCTTTTTAATCTCCTCTGCTGTAAAATCCAAGCCTAGCATCTTCTGCATGTCCTCAGTAATGATCTCACCCTGCAGCATAACTCTAGGCTTGATCTTAGAGACATCATGTGTATCACTCATGAAGCTTGAAAAATGTTGAATGAACTGTTCACAAACAAGTTTAGGATCCAAGATCCAATCACCATCTGCATTATGTACAGTGTTAATTCTGTTTTTGTGAATACTAGCTTTGACAGCTTGATGAAACACTGCAGTATTATCATCTCCAAAGGTGATCCACTCCTCCCTAGCTTTTTGTTTCAAAAAACTAAGATACTCACTTTTAGCTTTCTTGTACTGTTGTGCGGCAATGTACTCCTTTTGCACACTCAGATGATCACCAGTATTGTTATGCATGTACTCCTGAGCCTCCTCATACACTCTGGCAGCTTGTCTCATATTGCCAACTACATCCCCTATATGATCATTGTTGAACCTCCTCAAAAGAGGTTTGAGCTGTTTGAGTTTCTCATAAATCTGAAACATAGCATACCCTGGACCTGCTTTTGCCCAAAATTTCTTAATCAAATCCTGATACCCATCCTGTTCACACCAAATATTGAGAAATCTGAAGGGTTTGTACCCCTGAACTTCTGTGTAGCTTCTCAGAAGTGCTGGGCTATGGTCAAAATCCCCCTCAGGAAGGAAAGTGACCTCTGAGTTAGTGTAGGATGACAGCCAAGATGGGTTTGCCATCACCCTATCTATCTTGGTCATTACCCTACTATGCTCATCTTGTTTATTGTTCCAAGTAAACCATCTGCCACTGAATTTGATGTCTTCCATGCTACAGAACTCAACACACTTCTTGAAATCAAGCATTTCCCTCTTAGTGTGCACATCTCCTGTCTTCTCATCTTCATGAAGGATGACATTAAAGTCACCACCCCATACCCATGGCCCCTTCACAGTGCTGGCCAATCTACATAGATCCCTCCATAAAGGCATCCTCTCTTCACCTTTGTTAAAAGCATATACAAAGGTACAGAAGAAGGCTGTTGAATGTACTGGTTTTATTCTACAATGCACCATTTGAGCTGTGCACTCTTTAATATCAACTTGAAAAACACTAGGGTCCCAAGCCACCAACACCCTTCCTTTACCATGCCAAGGCAGGTTAGAAGTGATACACCAACCTGGACATATATTGAGGTACAAGGAGCCAATGTGGTTAGCCTTGACCTTAGTTTCCAGGAGGCATATTAGTTTAGCATGTTGTTTATTGAGGAAATCCCTCACAAAGTCCTGTTTGCTAAAACTATTAAGCCCCCTGGTATTCCATATCAAGATACTATCCATTAGGGATAGGGGTTGCCAGCCCCTGCACCCTTTCCTTGTCTGTACTTTCCTCCTGTGCACCAACTGATTTCTGTCCAAGAACCTCAAAGAAGTTGTTGTGTTCAGTAGGTGGTCGAGCCACTGGTGTAGCTTTGTTCTTTGCTGGTGAAGGCTGAGTAGAAGCACCCCCTTCTTGGTGATAGAGATGAAGCCATCCTCATCCACCACTCTTTGAGCTACACTGATCTTGGTAGTTGGTTTAGGCCTCCACAGCTTGACAGGTTTCTCTTTATGCCAGCAATCCTCTCTAGCATGCCCATACTTCTTGCATACTAGGCATTTAGTAGGTTTTCACTCATAATAAACCTCCTGAACCAGTTCCACACCATTCTCATTGATGAATGAAATTTGATCTGGAAAATCTTGATCAAGCTGAACATCCACCATAACTCTGGCAAACTTAGTCCTCTGCTTCATCTCAGTATAGGTGTCAATCTTCCTGAGATTGCCAACCACACCCACAATCTTGCTAAGACTCCTTTTCCCCCAGAATTTCAGACTTAGATTGTGCAATTGGATCCAAATAGGAACTGTGGGAGTAGCACATTCCTCCATACTGTCATCTGGATCCCATTGCCTCACTATCAATGGTTTGTTGTCAAAAAAGTAGGCACCACTAGTGGTGGTTTCAACAGCCTTCAGATCTTCAAATCTCACCAAGTAACCTCCATTTGCAATAGGTGCAATAACACCAATTCCCAGATTTCCCCATATTCTCTTAAGAAATCCCTCAAACACCTGGATAGGGGGTTTTGCTCCAATGACAAAACATACAGCTGTTGTACTCCAAAACTCTACCTCCTCCTTAACATCCTCCCATTCAAGAACAGGTTTCAGTTGTGCAGCAGCATTAGAATCATTCATACAGTTCCTCGCAGAATCATTCAATGCAGCAGAGTTATGATTAGGGTTTGTAATGGTCAACAGTTGACTTTTGCGTATTGAGTTTTGTGGGTTAGTGGTATGATCATTATCAGTAACATTAATTGATGATCTAGTTGTTATACTAGCATTTAGGTTTAAATCAATCAAGTTAGAAGCAACATTGGTCAAATTGCTCTCCAACTGCTTACCTCCAGTATTGATCATAGCTCTAGTAATAGGTACAGATGTGGTAATCTGACTTCTTTGGAGTGCTAACTGGATTCTTGGACTTGCATAGTCTCCATCTGAATCAAAATCACTGCTGGATGATGAGCCATCAAAATCTGATTGCCAGTTTTCCTTAGTTGCCTTGCCCTCTTTTCTTGAAACTGATTGAATATGATCAGCAGATCGTGTGCCAGATTGTGTTTTGGGTTGTTTATTTGAAGAATTTTGTGGGTCTTTCTTGGATTTGTTGCTTTGATTAGCATTGCCACCAACAGATTTCACCCCCTTCCCCTGCCTACTCCTTGTGTTTGCCATCACCAACGGGAGCTCAAAGAGAGAGAAAAAGAGAGGAGGTCATGAAACCTTTTTTTTCCATCAACGTGGACCGAGTCCTGTTAAGGAGCATATGTGACTCAAAACCACCTCATAAGACCGCCGTTTTGCCCCATATTTGGTATTCCATATTTTTTTGGTCATTGAAACCTACCACCAAAATTTCGTCTCAATCTGAAAACTTCTATTTGAAACCTTTTTTTTTCTATCAACGTGGATCGAGTATCGTTAAGGATCATATGTGACTCAAAACCACCTCATACGATCGTTGTTTTGCCCCATATTTGGTATTCCATATTTTTTTGGTCATTAAAACCTACCACCAAAAATTCATCTCAATCTGAAAACTTCTTTTGGAAACCTTTTCCATCAACGTGGACCAAGTGCCGTTAATGAGCATTAGTGACTCAAAACCACCTCATACGACCGCTGTTTTACCCCATCTTTGGTATTCCACATCTTTTTGATCATTAAAACCTACCAACAAAATTTCGTCTCAATCTGAAAATATTTTTTTGAAACCTTTTTTCCATCAACGTTGACCGAGTCCCGTTAAAGAGCATATGTGACACAAAACCAACTCATACGACCGCCGTTTTGCCCCATATTTGGTATTCCATATTTTTTTGGTCATTAAAACTTAGGACCAAAATTTCGTCTCAATCTGAAAACTTTTTTCTGAAACCTTTTTGCTGAAACTTTTTTTTCCATCAACGTGGACTAAGTGCCGTTAAGGAGCATATGTGACTCAAAACCAACTCATACGATCGCGATTTTGCCCCATCTTTGGTATTCCATATTTTTTTGGTCATTAAAACCTACCACCAAAATTTCGTCTCAATCTTTAAACATTTTTTTGAAACCTTTTTTTCCATCACCGTGGACTGTGTGACGTTAAAGAGCATATGTGACTCAAAACCACCTTATACGACTGCCGTTTTACCCCATATTTGGTATTCCAAATTTTTTTTGGTCAGCAAAACCTACCACCAAAATTTCGTCTGAATCTGAATACTTCTTTTTGGAAACTTTTTTTCCATCAACGTGGACAGAGTGCCGTTAAGGAGCATAAATGACTCAAAATCAGCTCATACGACTGCCGTTTTGCCCCATATTTTGTATTCCTTATTTTTTTGGTCAAAAAGACCTACCACCAAAATTTCGTCTTAATCTGAAAACTTTTTTTGAAACCTTTTTTTTCAATCAATATGGATCGAGTGTCGTTAAGGATTATATGTGACTCAAAACAAACTCATACGACCGCCGTTTTGCCCCATATTTGGTATTTCATAATTTTTTGGTCATTAAAATCTACCACAAAAATTTCGTCTCAATCTGAAAACTTCTTTTTGAAACCTATTTTTCCATCAACGTGGACTAAGTGCCGTTAAGGAACATATGTGACTCAAAACCAACTCATACGATCGCGATTTTGCCCCATATTTGGTATTCCATATGTTTTTGGTCATTAAAACCTACCACCAAAATTTCGTCTCAATCTTCAAACATCTTTTTGAAACCTTTTTTTCCATCAACGTGGACTGTGTGCCGTTAAGGAGCATATGTGACTCAAAACCACCTCACACGACTGCCGTTTTACCCCATATTTGGTATTCCAAATTTTTTTTGGCCAGCAAAACCAACCACCAAAGTTTCGTCTCAATCTGAAAACTTTTTTATGAAACCTTTTTTTCCTTCAACGTGGACCGAGTCCCGTTAAGGAGCATATGTGACTCAAAACCACCTCATACGACCGCCGTTTTGCCCCATATTTGGTATTCCATATTTTTTTGTCATTATAATCTACCACCAAAGTTTCGTCTCAATGTGAAAACATTTTTTTGAAACCTTTTATTCCATCAATGTGGACTGAGTGCCGTTAAGGAGCATATGTGACTGAAAACCATGTTTTGCCCCATATTTGGAATTCCTTATTTTTTTGGTCAATGAAACCTACCACCAAAATTTCATATTTAGGTCAATGAAAACATTTTTTTGAAACCTTTTTTTACATCAACGTGGACCGAGTGCCGTTAAGGAGCATATGTGACTCAAAACCACTTCATACTACAGCCGTTATGCCCCATATTTGGTATTCCATATTTTTTTGGTCATTGAAACCTACCACCATAATTTATTCTCTATCTGAAAACATTTTTTGAAACATTTTTTTCCATCAACATGGACTGAGTACCGTTACAGAGCATTTGTGACTAAAACCACCTCATACGACCGCCGTTTTGTTCCATATTTGGTATTCCATATTTTTTTGGTCATTAAAACCTACCAACAAAATTTCTTCTCAATCGGAAAACATTTTTTTGAAACCTTTTTTCCATCAACGTGGACTGAGTGCCGTTCAGGAGCATATGTGACTCAAAACCACCTCATACGACTGTCGTTTTGCCCCATATTTGGTATTCCTTATTTTTTTAGTCATTTAAACCTACCACCAAAATTTCATCTCAATCTGAAAACTTTTTTCTGAAACCTTTTTTTCCATCAACGTGGACCGAGTCCCGTTAAATAGCATATGTGACTCAAAACCACCTCATACGACAGCCGTTATGCCCCATATTAGGTATTCCATATTTATTGGTCATTAACACCTATGTCCAAAATTTCGTCTCAATCTGAAAACTTTTTTCTGAAACATTTTTTTCCATCAACGTGGCCCGAGTCCCGTTAAGGACCATATGTGACTCAAAACCACCTTATACGACCATCGTTTTGCCCCATATTTTGTATTCTATATTTTTTTGGTCATTAAAACCTACCACCAAAATTTCATCTCAATATGAAAACTTAATTTTGAAACCTTTTTTTCCATCAACTTGGACGAAGTGCCGTTAAGAAGCATATGTGACTCAAAACCACCTCATACAATCGCCGTTTCTCCCCATATTTGGTATTCCATATTTTTTTGGCCATTAAAACAAACCACCAAAGTTTCGCCTTAATCTGAAAACTTTTTTATGAAACCTTTTTTTCCATTAACGTGCACTGAGTCCCGTTAAGGAGCATATGTAACTCGAAACCACCTCCGACGAGAGCCGTTTTGCCCCATATTTGGTATTCCATATTTTTTGGTCATTAAAACCTAGGTCTAAAATTTCGTCTCAATCTGAGAACTATTTTCTGAAACCTTTTTTCTGAATTTTATTCCATCAACGTGGACTGAGTGCCGTTAAGGAGCATATGTGACTCAAAACCACCTCATACGACCGCCGTTTTGCCCCATATTTGTTATTCCATATTTTTTGGTCATTAAAACCTACCCCCAAAGTTTCGTCACAATCTACAAACTTTTTTCTAAAACCTTTTTTTCCATCAACGTGGATAGAGTACCGTTACGGAGAATATATGATTCCAAACTACCTCATACGACCTCCATTTTGCCGCATATTTGGTATTCCATATTTTTTTTGTCATTGAAACCTACCACCAAAATTTCGTCTCATCTGAAAACTTCTTTTTGAAACCTCTTCTTTTCTATCATTGTGGATCGAGTGTCGTTAAGGATCATATGTGACTCAAAACCACCTCATACGACCGCTGTTTTGCCCGATATTTGGTATTCCATATTTTTTTGGTCATTAAAACCTACTACCAAAATTTCGTCTCAATCTGAAAACTTCTTTTTGAAACCTTTTTTTCCATCAACGTCGACGGAGTGCCGTTAAGAAGCATATGTGACTCAAAACCACCTTACACAACCGTCGTTTTGCCCCATATTTGGTATTCCATATTTTTTTGGCCATTAAATCAACCACCAAAGTTTCGTCTCAATCTGAAAACTTTTTTATGAAACCTTTTTTTCCATCAACGTGGACCGAGTCCCGTTAAGGAGCATATGTGACTGAAAACCACCTCATACAATCGACGTTTTGCCCCATATTTGGTATTCCATATTTTTTTTGGCCATTAAAACGAACCACCAAAGTTTTGTCTTAATCTGAAAACTCTTTTATGAAACCTTTTTTTTCCATTAACGTGGACTGAGTCCCGTTAAGAAGCATATGTAACTAAAAATCACCTCATACGACCGCCGTTTTGCTCCATATTTGGTATTCCATATTTTTTTGGTCATTAAAACCTACCACCAAAGTTTCGTCTCAATATGAAAACATTTTTCTGAAACCTTTTTTTCATCAACGTGGATCGAGTCCCGTTACGGAGCATATATGATTCAAAACCACCTCATACGGCCGCCGTTTTGCCCCATATTTGGTATTCCATATTTATTTGGTCATTGAAACCTACCACCAAAATTTCGTCTCATATGAAAACTTCTTTTTGAAACCTTTTTTTTCTATCAACGTGGATCGAGTGTCGTTAATGATCATATGTGACTCAAAACCACCTCATACGATCGCTATTTTTCCCCATATTTGGTATTCCATTTTTTTATGTAATTATAACCTACCACCAAAATTTCGTCTCCATCTGAAAATTTCTTTTTGAAACCTTTTTTTCCATCAACGTGAACGGAGTGCCGTTAAGAAGCATATGTGATCAAAACCACCTCATATAACCGCCGTTTTGCCCCATATTTGGTATTCCATATTTTTTTGGCCATTAAAACTAACCACCAAAGTTTCGTCTCAATCTGAAAACTTTTTTATGAAACCTTTTTTTTCCTTCAACGTGGACATAGTCCCGTTAAGGAGCATATGTGACTCAAAACCACCTCATACGACCGCCGTTTTGCCCCATATTTGGTATTCCATATTTTTTTTTCATTATAATCTTCCACCAAAGTTTCTTCTCAATGTGAAAACATTTTTTTAAAACCTTTTATTCCATCAATGTAGACTGAGTGCCGTTAAGGAGCATATGTGACTGAAAACCATGTTTTGCCCCATATTTGGAATTCCTTATTTTTTTGGTCAATGAAACCTACCACCAAAATTTCATATTTAGGTCAAAGAAAACATTTTTTTGAAACCTTTTTTTACATCAACGTGGACCGAGTGCCGTTAAGGAGCATATGTGACTCAAAACCACTTCATACGACAGCCGTTATGCCCCATATTTGGTATTCCATATTTTTTTGGTCATTGAAACCTACCACCATAATTTATTCTCTATCTGAAAACATTTTTTGAAACATTTTTTTCCATCAACATGGACTGAGTACCGTTACGGAGCATTTGTGACTCAAAACCACCTCATACGACCGCCGTTTTGTTCCATATTTGGTATTCCATATTTTTTTGGTCATTAAAACCTACCAACAAATTTTTTTCTCAATCGGAAAACATTTTTTTGAAACCTTTTTTCCATCAACGTGGACTGAGTGCCGTTCAGGAGCATATGTGACTCAAAACCACCTCATACGACTATCGTTTTGCCCCATATTTGATTTTCCTTATTTTTTTAGTCATTGAAACCTACCACCAAAATATCATCTCAATCTGAAAACTTTTTTCTGAAACCTCTTTTTCCATCAACGTGGACTGAGTCTCGTTAAGGAGCATATGTGACTCAAAACCACCTCATACGACAGCCGTTTTGCCCCATATTAGGTATTCCATATTTTTTGGTCATTAAAACCTATGCCCAAAATTTTGTCTCAATCTGAAAACTACTTTTTAAAACCTTTTTTTCCATCATCGTGGTCCGAGTGCCGTTAAGGAGCATAAGTGACTCAAAACCATCTCATACAACCGCTGTTTTGCCCCATATTTTGTATTCCTTATTTTTTTGGTCATTGAAACTTACCACCAAAATTTCGTCTCAATTTGAAAACTTCTTTTTGAAACCTTTTTTCCATCAACGTGGACGGAGTGCCGTTAAGAAACATATGTGACTCAAAACCACCTCATACAACCGCCATTTTTCCCCATATTTGGTATTCCATATTTTTTTGGTCATTAAAGACGACAACCAAAGTTTCGTCTCAAACTGAAAACTTTTTTCTGAAACCTTTTTTTCCATCAACGTGGACCGAGTCCCGTTAAATAGCATATGTGACTCAAAACCACCTCATACGACAGCCGTTATGCCCCATATTTGGTATTCCATATTTTTTGGTCATTAACACCTATGTCCAAAATTTCGTCTCAATCTGAAAACTTCTTTTTGAAACCTTTTTTTCATCAACGTGGTCACAGTGCCGTTAAGGAGCATAAGTGACTTAAAACAATCTCATACGACCGCTGTTTTGCCCCATATTTTGTATTCCTTATTTTTTTGGTCATTGAAACCTACCACTAAAATTTCGTCTCAATCTGAAAACTTCTTTTGAAACCTTTTTTCCATCAACGTGGACGGAGTGCCGTTGAGAATCATATGGGACTCAAAACCACCTCATACAACCGTCGTTTTGCCCCATATTTGGTATTGCATATTATTTTGGTCATTAAAACCTACCACCAAAGTTTCGTCTCAAACTGCAAACTTTTTTCTGAAACATTTTTTTCCATCAACGTGGACCGAGTCCCGTTAAGGAGCATATGTGACTCAAAACCACCTCATACGACCATCGTTTTGCCCCATATTTTGTATTCTATATTTTTTTGGTCATTAAAACCTACCACCAAAATTTCGTCTCAATATGAAAACTTCTTTTTGAAACCTTTTTTTCCATCAACGTGGATTGAGTGCCGTTAAGGAGCATATGTGACTCAAAACCACCTCATACGATCTCCGTTTTGCCCCATATTTGGTAGTCCATAACTTTTTGGTCATTAAAACCTACCACCAAAATTTCGTCTCAATCTGAAAACATTTTTTTGAAACCTTTTTTTCCATCAACTTGGACGAAGTGCCATTAAGAAGCATATGTGACTCAAAACCACCTCATACAATCGCCGTTTTTCCCCATATTTGGTATTCCATATTTTTTTGGCCATTAAAAAAAACCACCAAAGTTTCGTCTTAATCTGAAAACTTTTTTATGAAACCTTTTTTTCCATTAACATGGACTGAGTCCCGTTAAGGAGCATATGTAACTCAAAACCACCTCAGACGAGAGCCGTTTTGCCCCATATTTGGTATTCCATATTTTTTGGTCATTAAAACCTAGGTCTAAAATTTCGTCTCAATCTGAGAACTTTTTTCTGAATTTTTTTCCATCAATGTGGACTGAGTGCCGTTAAGGAGCATATGTGACTCAAAACCACCTCATACGACCGCCGTTTTGCCCCATATTTGTTATTCCATATTTTTTTGGTCATTAAAACCTACCACCAAAGTTTCGTCACAATCTCAAAAAAATTTCTAAAACCTTTTTTTCCATCAACGTGGACAGAGTCCCGTTACGGAGCATATATGATTCAAAACTACCTCATACGACCTCCATTTTGCCGCATATTTGGTATTCCATATTTTTTTGGTCATTGAAACCTACCACCAAAATTTCGCCTCATCTGAAAACTTCTTTTTGAAACCTCTTTTTTTCTATCATTGTGGATCGAGTGTCGTTAAGGATCATATGTGACTCAAAACCACCTCATACGACCGCTGTTTTGCCCCATATTTGGTATTCCATATTTTTTTGGTCATTAAAACCTACCACCAAAATTTTGTCTCAATCTAAAAACTTCTTTTTGAAACCTTTTTTTTCCATCAACGTGGACTGAGTGCCGTTAAGGACCATATGTGACTTAAAACCATCTCATACGACTGTCGTTTTGCCCCATATTTGGTATTCCATATTTTTTTGGTCATTAAAACCTACCACCAAAATTTTGTCTCAATCTGAAAACTTCTTTTTGAAAACTTTTTTTCCATCAACGTGGACCGAGTCCCATTAAGGAGCATATGTGACTCAAAACCACCTCATACGACCGCCGTTTTACCCCATATTTGGTATTCCATATTTTTTTGTCATTATAACCTTCCACTATAGTTTCGTCTCAATGTGAAACCATTTTGTTTAAAACTTTTATTCCATCAAAGTGGACTGAGTGCTGTTAAGGAGCATATGTGACTCAAAACCACCTCATACAATCGCCGTTTTGCCCCATATTTGGTATTCCATATTTTTTTTGGCCATTAAAACGAACCACCAAAGTTTTGTCTTAATCTGAAAACTCTTTTATGAAACCTTTTTTTTCCATTAAGGAGCATATGTAACTAAAAATCACCTCATACGACCGCCGTTTTGCACCATATTTGGTATTCCATATTTTTTTGGTCATTAAAACCTACCACCAAAGTTTCGTCTCAATCTGAAAACTTTTTTCTGAAACCTTTTTTTCATCAACGTGGACCGAGTCCCGTTACGGAGCATATATGATTCAAAACCACCTCATACGACCGCTGTTTTGCCCCATATTTGGTATTCCATATTTTTTTGGTCATTGACACCTACCACCAAAATTTCGTCTCATCTGAAAACTTCTTTTTGAAACCTTTTTTTTCTACTAACGTGGATCGAGTGTCGTTAATGATCATATGTGACTCAAAACCACCTCATACGATCGCTATTTTTCCCCATATTTGGTATTCCATTTTTTTATGTCATTATAACCTACCACCAAAATTTCGTCTCAATCTGAAAATTTCTTTTTGAAACCTTTTTTCCATCAACGTGGATGGAGTGCCGTTAAGAAGCATATGTGACTCAAAACCACCTCATATAACCGCCGGTTTGCCCCATATTTGGTATTCCATATTTTTTGTCATTATAATCTACCACCAAATTTCGTCTCAATGTGAAAACATTTTTTTGAAACCTTTTATTCCATCAATGTGGACTGAGTGCCGTTAAGGAGCATATGTGACTGAAAACCATGTTTTGCCCCATATTTGGAATTCCTTATTTTTTTGGTCAATGAAAACATTTTTTTGAAACCTTTTTTTACAGCAACGTGGACCGAGTGCCGTTAAGGAGCATATGTGACTCAAAACCACCTCATACGACAGCCGTTTTTCCCCATATTTGGTATTCCATATTTTTTTGGTCATTGAAATCTACCACCAAAATTTCGTCTCAACTTGAAAACTTTTTTTTTGAAAACTTTTTTAAATCAACGTGGACTTAGTGCCGTTAAGGAGCATGTGTGACTCAAATCCACCTCATACGACCGTCGTTTTGCCCCATATTTGGTATTCCTTATTTTTTGGTCATTGAAACGTATTACCAAAATTTCATCTCAATCTGAAGACATTTTTTGGAAACCTTTTTTTTCCATCAACGTGGACTAATCTCGTTAAGGAGCATATGTGACTCAAAACCACCTCATACGACAGCCGTTTTGCCCCATATTAGGTATTCCATAATTTTTGGTCATTAAAACCTATGTCCAAAATTTCGTCTCAATCTGAAAACTTCTTTTTGAAACCTTTTTTTCCATCGACGTGGTCCCAGTGCCGTTAAGGAGCATAAGTGACTCAAAACCATCTCATACGAACCCTGTTTTGCCCCATATTTTGGATTCCTTATTTTATTTGTCATTGAAAGCAACCACCAAAATTTCGTCTCAATCTGAAAACTTCTTTTTCAAACCTTTTTTCCATCAACGTGGACGGAGTGCCGTTAAGAAATATATGTGACTCAAAACCACCTCATACAACCGCCGTTTTCCCCCATACTTGGTATTCCATAATTTTTTAGTCATTAAAACCTACCACCAATGTTTCTTCTCAAACTGAAAACTTTTTTCGGAAACCTTTTTTTCCATGAACGTGGTCTGAGTCCCGTTAAGGAGCATATGTGACTCAAAACCATCTCATACGACCGCCGTTTTGGCCCATATTTGGTATTCCATATTTTTTTTGTCATTAAAACCTACCACCAAAGTTTCGTCTCAATGTGAAAACATTTTTTTGAAACCTTTTATTCCATCAACGTGGATTGAGTGCCGTTAAGGAGCATATGTGACTGAAAACCATGTTTTGCCCCATATTTGGTATTCCTTATTTTTTTTGGTCAATGAAACCTACCACCATAATTTCGTCACAATCTGAAAACGTTTTTTTGAAACCTTTTTTTCCATCAACGTGGTCCGAGTGCCATTAAGGAGCATATGTGACTCAAAACCACCTCATACGACCGCCGTTTTACCCCTTATTTGGTATTCCATATTTTTTTGGTCATTTAAACCTACGACCAAAATTTTGTCTCAATCTAAAAACTTTTTTTTGAAAGCTTTTTTAAATCAACGTGGACTTAGTGCCGTTAAGGAGCATGTGAGTGAAAACCACCTCTTACGATAGCCGTTATGCCCCATATTTGGTATTCCATATTTTTTTTGTCATTAAAACCTACCACCAAAATTTCTTCTCAATCTGAAAATCATTTTTTGAAACCTTTTTTTCCATCAACGTGGACGGAGTGCCGTTAAGAAGGATATGTGACTCAAAACCACCTCATACAACCGCCGTTTTGCCCCATATTTGGTATTCATTATTTTTTTTGCCATTAAAACTAACCATTAAAGTTTCGTCTCAATCTGAAAACTTTTTTATGAAACCTTTTTTTTCCATTATCGTGGACGGAGTCCCGTCAATGAGCATATGTGACTCAAAACCACCTCATACGACCGCCGTTTTGCCCCATATTTGGTATTCCATTATTTTTTTGATCATTATAACCTACCACAAAAGTTTCGTCTCAATTTGAAAACATTTTTTTGAAACCTTTTATTCCATCAACGTGGACTGAGTGCCGTTAAGGAGCATATGTGACTCAAAACAACCTTACACGATCTTCGTTTTGCCCCATATTTGGTATTCCATTATTTTTTTGGTCAATGAAACCTACCACCAAAATTTCCTCTCAATATGAAATCATTTTTTTGAAAGCTTTTTTAAATCAACGTGGACTTAGTGCCGTTAAGGAGCATGTGAGTCAAAATCACCTCTTACGATAGCCGTTATGCCCCATATTTGGTATTCCATATTTTTTTTGTCATTAAAACCTACCACCAAAATTTTGTCTCAATCTGAAAACCTTTTTTTGAAACCTTTTTTTCCTTCAATGTGGACCGAGTGCCGTTAAGGAGCATATATGACGCAAAACCACCTCATACGACCGACGTTTTGCCCGATATTTGGTATTCCATTTTTTTTGGTCATTAAAACGTACCACCAAAGTTTCGTCTCAATCTGAAAATTTATTTATGAAACCTTTTTTTCCATCAACGTGGACGGAGTCCCGTTAAGGAGCATATGTGACTCAAAACCACGACATACGACCGCCGTTTTGCCCCATATTTGGTATTCCATATTTTTTTGGTCATTATAACCTACCAACAAAGTTTCGTCTCAATGTGAAAACATTTTTTTGAAACCTTTTATTCCATCAACGTGGACTGAGTGCCGTTAAGGAGCATATGTGACTCAAAACCACCTCATACGACCGTCGTTTTGCCCCATATTTTGTATTCCTTAACTTTTTGGTCATTGAAACGTACCACCAAAATTTCATCTCAATCTGAAAATATTTTTTTGAAACCTTTTTTTCCATCAACGTGGACTGAGTGTCGTTAAGAAGCATATGTGACTCAAAACCACCTCATACGACCGCCGTTTTTCTCCATATTTGGTAATCCAATTTTTTTTGGTCATTAAAACCTACCACCCAAATTTCGTCTCAATCTAAAAACATTTTTTTTAACTTTTTTTCCATCAACGTGGACTGAGTGTCGTTAAGGAGCATATGTGACTCAAAACAACCAGATACGATCTCCGTTTTGCCCCATATTTAGTATTCCATTATTTTTTTGGTCAATGAAATCTACCACCAAAATTTCGTCTGAATCTGAAAACATTTTATTGAAACCTTTTTTTCCATCAACGTTGACTGAGTGCCGTTAAGGAGCATATGTGACTCAAAACCACCTCATACGACCGTCGTTTTGCCCCATAATTGGTATTCCTTATTTTTTTGGTCATTGAACGTACCACCAAAATTTCATCTCAATCTGAAAACATTTTTTTGAAACCTTTTTTCCATCAACATGGACTGAGTGTCGTTGAGAAGCATATGTGACTCAAAACCACCTCATACGACCGCCGTTTTGCTCCATATTTGCTAATCCATATTTTTTTTTGGTCATTAAAACCTTCCACCCAAATTTTGTCTCAATCTGAAAACATTTTTTTGAAACTTTTTTCCATCAACGTGGACTGAGTGCCGTTAAGGAGCATATGTGACTCAAACCACCTCATACGACCGTCGTTTTGCCCCATATTTTGTGTTCCTTATTTTTTTGGTCATTGAAACGTACCACCAAAATTTCATCTCAATCTGAAAACATTTTTTTGAAACCTTTTTTTCCATCAACGTGGACTGAGTGTCGCTAAGAAGCATATATGACTCAAAACCACCTCATACGACCGTTGTTTTGCTCCATATTTGATAATCCAAATATTTTTGGTCATTAAAACCTACCACCCAAATTTCGTCTCAATCCGAAAACATTTTTTTGAAACCTTTTTTTCCATCAACGTGGACTGAGTGCCGTTAAGGAGCATATGTGACTCAAAACAACCTCATACGATCTCCGTTTTGCCCCATATTTGGTATTCCATTATTTTTTTGGCCAATGAAACCTACCACCAAAATTTCGCCTCAATCTCGAAAAAAAATTTTGAAACCTTTTTTTCCATCAACGTGGACGGAGTGCCGTTAAGGAGCATATGTGACTAAAAACCACCTCATACGACCGCCGTTTTGCCCCATATATGGTATTCCATATTTTTTTTGTCATTGAAACCTACCACCAAAATTTTGTCTCAATCTGAAAACTTTTTTTGAAAGCTTTTTTAAATCAACGTGGACTTAGTGCCGTTAACGAGCATGTGAGTCAAAACCACCTCTTACGATAGCCGTTATGCCCCATATTTGGTATTCCATATTTTTTTAGTCATTAAAACCTACCACCAAAATTTCGTCTCAATCTGAAAACATTTTATTGAAACCTTTTTTTCCATCAACGTGGACTGTTTGCCGTTAAGGAGCATATGTGACTCAAAACAACCAGATACGATCTCCGTTTTGCCCCATATTTAGTATTCCATTATTTTTTTGGTCAATTAAATCTACCACCAAAATTTCGTCTCAATATGAAAACATTTTTTTGAAACCATTTTTTCCATCAACGTGGACGGAGTGCCGTTAAGGAGCATATGTGACTCAAAACTACCTCATACGACCGCCGTTTTGCCCCATATTTGGTATTCCATATTTGTTTGGTAATTGAAACCTACCACGAAAATTTTGTTGTAATCTGAAAACTTTTTTTTGAAAGTTTTTTAAATCAACGTGGACTTAGCGTCGTTAAGGAGCATGTGAGTCAAAACAACCTCTTACGACAGCCGTTATGCCCCATATTTGGTATTCCATATTTTTTTAGTCATTAAAACTTACCACCAAAATTTCGTCTCAATCTGAAAACATTTTATTGAAACCGTTTTTTCCATCAACGTTGACTGAGTGCCGTTAAGGAGCATATGTGACTCAAAACCACCTCATACGACCGTCGTTTTTCCCCATAATTGGTATTCCTTATTTTTTTGGTCATTGAACGTACCACCAAAATTTCATCTCAATCTGAAAACATTTTTTTGAAACCTTTTTTTCCATCAACATGGACTGAGTGTCGTTGAGAAGCATATGTGACTCAAAACCACCTCATACGACCGCCGTTTTGCTCCATATTTGGTAATCCATATTTTTTTTGGTCATTAAAACCTTCCACCCAAATTTTGTCTCAATCTGAAAACATTTTTTTGAAACTTTTTTTCCATCAACGTGGACTAAGTGCCGTTAAGGAGCATATGTGACTCAAACTACCTCATACGACCGTTGTTTTGCCCCATATTTTGTGTTCCTTATTTTTTTGGTCATTGAAACGTACCACCAAAATTTCATCTCAATCTGAAAACATTTTTTTGAAACCTTTTTTTCCATCAACGTGGACTGAGTGTCGCTAAGAAGCATATAAGACTCAAAACCACCTCATACGACCGTCGTTTTGCTCCATATTTGATAATCCAAATATTTTTGGTCATTAAAACCTACCACCCAAACATCGTCTCAATCCGAAAACATTTTTTGGAAACCTTTTTTTCCATCAACGTGGACTGAGTGCCGTTAAGGAGCATATGTGACTCAAAACAACCTCATACGATCTCCGTTTTGCCCCATATTTGGTATTCCATTATTTTTTTGGCCAATGAAACCTACCACCAAAATTTCGCCTCAATCCGGGAAAAAAATTTTGAAACCTTTTTTTCCATCAACGTGGACGGAGTGCCGTTAAGGAGCATATGTGACTTAAAACCACCTCATACGACCGCCGTTTTGGCCCATATATGGTATTCCATATTTTTTTTGTCATTGAAACCAACCACCAAAATTTTGTCTCAATCTGAAAACTTTTTTTTGAAAGCTTTTTTAAATCAACGTGGACTTAGTGCCGTTAACGAGCATGTGAGTCAAAACTACCTCTTACGATAGCCGTTATGCCCCATATTTGGTATTCCATATTTTTTTAGTCATTAAAACGTACCACCAAAATTTCGTCTCAATCTGAAAAAATTTTATTGAAACCTTTTTTTCCATCAACGTGGACTGAGTGCCGTTAAGGAGCATATGTGACTCAAAACCACCTCATACGACCGTCGTTTTGCCCCATATTTGGTATTCCTTATTTTTTTGGTCATTGAACGTACCACCAAAATTTCATCTCAATCTGAAAGCATTTTTTTGAAACCTTTTTTTCCATCAACGTGGACTGAGTGTCGTTGAGAAACTTATGTGACTCAAAACCACCTCATACGACCGCCGTTTTGCTCCATATTTGGTAATCCATATTTTTTTTTGGTCATTAAAACCTTCCACCCAAATTTTGTCTCAATCTGAAAACATTTTTTTGAAACTTTTTTCCATCAACGTGGACTGAGTGCCGTTAAGGAGCATATGTGACTCAAACCACCTCATACGACCGTCGTTTTGCCCCATATTTTGTGTTCCTTATTTTTTTGGTCATTGAAACGTACCACCAATATTTCATCTCAATCTGAAAACATTTTTTTGAAACCTTTTTTTCCATCAACGTGGACTGAGTGTCGCTAAGAAGCATATAAGACTCAAAACCACCTCATACGACCGTCGTTTTGCTCCATATTTGATAATCCAAATATTTTTGGTCATTAAAACCTACCACCCAAATTTCGTCTCGATCTGAAAACATTTTTTTCAAACCTTTTTTCCATCAACGTGGACCGAGTGCCGTTAAGGAGCATATGTAACTCAAAACAACCTCATACGATCTCCGTTTTGCCCCATATTTGGTATTCCATTATTTTTTTGGCCAATGAAACCTACCACCAAAATTTCGTCTCAATCTGAAAAAAAAATTTGAAACCTTTTTTTCCATCAACGTGGACGGAGTGCCGTTAAGGAGCATATGTGACTTAAAACCACCTCATACGACCGCCGTTTTGCCCCATATTTGGTATTCCATATTTTTTTTGTCATTGAAACCTACCACCAAAATTTTGTCTCAATCTGAAAAAAAAATTTGAAAGCTTTTTTAAATCAACGTGGACTTAGTGCCGTTAACGAGCATGTGAGTCAAAACCACCTCTTACGATAGCCGTTATGCCCCATATTTTGGTATTCCATATTTTTTTTGTCATTAAAACCTACCACCAAAATTTTGTCTCAATCCGAAAACATTTTTTGGAAACCTTTTTTTCCATCAACGTGGACTGAGTGCCGTTAAGGAGCATATGTGACTCAAAACAACCTCATACGATCTCCGTTTTGCCCCATATTTGGTATTCCATTATTTTTTTGGCCAATGAAACCTACCACCAAAATTTCGCCTCAATCCGGGAAAAAATTTTGAAACCTTTTTTCCATCAACGTGGACGGAGTGCCGTTAAGGAGCATATGTGACTTAAAACCACCTCATACGACCGCCGTTTTGGCCCATATATGGTATTCCATATTTTTTTTGTCATTGAAACCAACCACCAAAATTTTGTCTCAATCTGAAAACTTTTTTTTGAAAGCTTTTTTAAATCAACGTGGACTTAGTGCCGTTAACGAGCATGTGAGTCAAAACTACCTCTTACGATAGCCGTTATGCCCCATATTTGGTATTCCATATTTTTTTAGTCATTAAAACGTACCACCAAAATTTCGTCTCAATCTGAAAAAATTTTATTGAAACCTTTTTTCCATCAACGTGGACTGAGTGCCGTTAAGGAGCATATGTGACTCAAAACCACCTCATACGACCGTCGTTTTGCCCCATATTTGGTATTCCTTATTTTTTTGGTCATTGAACGTACCACCAAAATTTCATCTCAATCTGAAAGCATTTTTTTGAAACCTTTTTTCCATCAACGTGGACTGAGTGTCGTTGAGAAACTTATGTGACTCAAAACCACCTCATACGACCGCCGTTTTGCTCCATATTTGGTAATCCATATTTTTTTGGTCATTAAAACCTTCCACCCAAATTTTGTCTCAATCTGAAAACATTTTTTTGAAACTTTTTTCCATCAACGTGGACTGAGTGCCGTTAAGGAGCATATGTGACTCAAACCACCTCATACGACCGTCGTTTTGCCCCATATTTTGTGTTCCTTATTTTTTTGGTCATTGAAACGTACCACCAATATTTCATCTCAATCTGAAAACATTTTTTTGAAACCTTTTTTTCCATCAACGTGGACTGAGTGTCGCTAAGAAGCATATAAGACTCAAAACCACCTCATACGACCGTCGTTTTGCTCCATATTTGATAATCCAAATATTTTTGGTCATTAAAACCTACCACCCAAATTTCGTCTCGATCTGAAAACATTTTTTTCAAACCTTTTTTTCCATCAACGTGGACCGAGTGCCGTTAAGGAGCATATGTAACTCAAAACAACCTCATACGATCTCCGTTTTGCCCCATATTTGGTATTCCATTATTTTTTTGGCCAATGAAACCTACCACCAAAATTTCGTCTCAATCTGAAAAAAAAATTTGAAACCTTTTTTTCCATCAACGTGGACGGAGTGCCGTTAAGGAGCATATGTGACTTAAAACCACCTCATACGACCGCCGTTTTGCCCCATATTTGGTATTCCATATTTTTTTTGTCATTGAAACCTACCACCAAAATTTTGTCTCAATCTGAAAAAAAAATTTGAAAGCTTTTTTAAATCAACGTGGACTTAGTGCCGTTAACGAGCATGTGAGTCAAAACCACCTCTTACGATAGCCGTTATGCCCCATATTTTGGTATTCCATATTTTTTTGTCATTAAAACCTACCACCAAAATTTTGTCTCAATCTGAAAACAATTTTTTGAAACCTTTTTTCCATCAACGTGGACTGAGTGCCGTTAAGGAGCATATGTGACTCAAAACCACCTCATACGACCGTCGTTTTGCCCCATAATTGGTATTCCTTATTTTTTGGTCATTGAACGTACCACCAAAATTTCATCTCAATCTGAAAACATTTTTTTGAAACCTTTTTTCCATCAACATGGACTGAGTGTCGTTGAGAAGCATATGTGACTCAAAACCACCTCATACGACCGCCGTTTTGCTCCATATTTGGTAATCCATATTTTTTTTGGTCATTAAAACCTTCCACCCAAATTTTGTCTCAATCTGAAAACATTTTTTGAAACTTTTTTCCATCAACGTGGACTGAGTGCCGTTAAGGAGCATATGTGACTCAAACTACCTCATACGACCGTCGTTTTGCCCCATATTTTGTGTTCCTTATTTTTTTGGTCATTGAAACGTACCACCAAAATTTCATCTCAATCTGAAAACATTTTTTGAAACCTTTTTTTCCATCAACGTGGACTGAGTGTCGCTAAGAAGCATATAAGACTCAAAACCACCTCATACGACCGTTGTTTTGCTCCATATTTGATAATCCAAATATTTTTGGTCATTAAAACCTACCACCCAAATTTCGTCTCTATCCGAAAACATTTTTTTGAAACCTTTTTTTCCATCAACGTGGACTGAGTGCCGTTAAGGAGCATATGTGACTCAAAACAACCTCATACGATCTCCGTTTTGCCCCATATTTGGTATTCCATTATTTTTTTGGCCAATGAAACCTACCACCAAAATTTCGCCTCAATCTCGAAAAAAAATTTTGAAACCTTTTTTCCATCAACGTGGACGGAGTGCCGTTAAGGAGCATATGTGACTAAAAACCACCTCATACGACCGCCGTTTTGCCCCATATATGGTATTCCATATTTTTTTTGTCATTGAAACCTACCACCAAAATTTTGTCTCAATCTGAAAACTTTTTTTTGAAAGCTTTTTTAAATCAACGTGGACTTAGTGCCGTTAACGAGCATGTGAGTCAAAACCACCTCTTACGATAGCCGTTATGCCCCATATTTGGTATTCCATATTTTTTTAGTCATTAAAACCTACCACCAAAATTTCGTCTCAATCTGAAAACATTTTATTGAAACCTTTTTTTCCATCAACGTGGACTGTTTGCCGTTAAGGAGCATATGTGACTCAAAACAACCAGATACGATCTCCGTTTTGCCCCATATTTAGTATTCCATTATTTTTTTGGTCAATGAAATCTACCACCAAAATTTCGTCTCAATATGAAAACATTTTTTTGAAACCATTTTTTCCATCAACGTGGACGGAGTGCCGTTAAGGAGCATATGTGACTCAAAACTACCTCATACGACCGCCGTTTTGCCCCATATTTGGTATTCCATATTTGTTTGGTAATTGAAACCTACCACGAAAATTTTGTTGTAATCTGAAAACTTTTTTTTGAAAGTTTTTTAAATCAACGTGGACTTAGCGTCGTTAAGGAGCATGTGAGTCAAAACCACCTCTTACGACAGCCGTTATGCCCCATATTTGGTATTCCATATTTTTTTAGTCATTAAAACTTACCACCAAAATTTCGTCTCAATCTGAAAACATTTTATTGAAACCGTTTTTTCCATCAACGTTGACTGAGTGCCGTTAAGGAGCATATGTGACTCAAAACCACCTCATACGACCGTCGTTTTTCCCCATAATTGGTATTCCTTATTTTTTTGGTCATTGAACGTACCACCAAAATTTCATCTCAATCTGAAAACATTTTTTTGAAACCTTTTTTTCCATCAACATGGACTGAGTGTCGTTGAGAAGCATATGTGACTCAAAACCACCTCATACGACCGCCGTTTTGCTCCATATTTGGTAATCCATATTTTTTTTGGTCATTAAAACCTTCCACCCAAATTTTGTCTCAATCTGAAAACATTTTTTTGAAACTTTTTTTCCATCAACGTGGACTGAGTGCCGTTAAGGAGCATATGTGACTCAAACTACCTCATACGACCGTCGTTTTGCCCCATATTTTGTGTTCCTTATTTTTTTGGTCATTGAAACGTACCACCAAAATTTCATCTCAATCTGAAAACATTTTTTTGAAACCTTTTTTTCCATCAACGTGGACTGAGTGTCGCTAAGAAGCATATAAGACTCAAAACCACCTCATACGACCGTTGTTTTGCTCCATATTTGATAATCCAAATATTTTTGGTCATTAAAACCTACCACCCAAATTTCGTCTCTATCCGAAAACATTTTTTTGAAACCTTTTTTTCCATCAACGTGGACTGAGTGCCGTTAAGGAGCATATGTGACTCAAAACAACCTCATACGATCTCCGTTTTGCCCCATATTTGGTATTCCATTATTTTTTTGGCCAATGAAACCTACCACCAAAATTTCGCCTCAATCTCGAAAAAAAATTTGAAACCTTTTTTTCCATCAACGTGGACGGAGTGCCGTTAAGGAGCATATGTGACTAAAAACCACCTCATACGACCGCCGTTTTGCCCCATATATGGTATTCCATATTTTTTTTGTCATTGAAACCTACCACCAAAATTTTGTCTCAATCTGAAAACTTTTTTTTGAAAGCTTTTTTAAATCAACGTGGACTTAGTGCCGTTAACGAGCATGTGAGTCAAAACCACCTCTTACGATAGCCGTTATGCCCCATATTTGGTATTCCATATTTTTTTAGTCATTAAAACCTACCACCAAAATTTCGTCTCAATCTGAAAACATTTTATTGAAACCTTTTTTTCCATCAACGTGGACTGTTTGCCGTTAAGGAGCATATGTGACTCAAAACAACCAGATACGATCTCCGTTTTGCCCCATATTTAGTATTCCATTATTTTTTTGGTCAATTAAATCTACCACCAAAATTTCGTCTCAATATGAAAACATTTTTTTGAAACCATTTTTTCCATCAACGTGGACGGAGTGCCGTTAAGGAGCATATGTGACTCAAAACTACCTCATACGACCGCCGTTTTGCCCCATATTTGGTATTCCATATTTGTTTGGTAATTGAAACCTACCACGAAAATTTTGTTGTAATCTGAAAACTTTTTTTGAAAGTTTTTTAAATCAACGTGGACTTAGCGTCGTTAAGGAGCATGTGAGTCAAAACAACCTCTTACGACAGCCGTTATGCCCCATATTTGGTATTCCATATTTTTTTAGTCATTAAAACTTACCACCAAAATTTCGTCTCAATCTGAAAACATTTTATTGAAACCGTTTTTTCCATCAACGTTGACTGAGTGCCGTTAAGGAGCATATGTGACTCAAAACCACCTCATACGACCGTCGTTTTTCCCCATAATTGGTATTCCTTATTTTTTTGGTCATTGAACGTACCACCAAAATTTCATCTCAATCTGAAAACATTTTTTTGAAACCTTTTTTCCATCAACATGGACTGAGTGTCGTTGAGAAGCATATGTGACTCAAAACCACCTCATACGACCGCCGTTTTGCTCCATATTTGGTAATCCATATTTTTTTGGTCATTAAAACCTTCCACCCAAATTTTGTCTCAATCTGAAAACATTTTTTTGAAACTTTTTTCCATCAACGTGGACTGAGTGCCGTTAAGGAGCATATGTGACTCAAACTACCTCATACGACCGTTGTTTTGCCCCATATTTTGTGTTCCTTATTTTTTTGGTCATTGAAACGTACCACCAAAATTTCATCTCAATCTGAAAACATTTTTTGAAACCTTTTTTCCATCAACGTGGACTGAGTGTCGCTAAGAAGCATATAAGACTCAAAACCACCTCATACGACCGTCGTTTTGCTCCATATTTGATAATCCAAATATTTTTGGTCATTAAAACCTACCACCCAAACATCGTCTCAATCCGAAAACATTTTTTGGAAACCTTTTTTCCATCAACGTGGACTGAGTGCCGTTAAGGAGCATATGTGACTCAAAACAACCTCATACGATCTCCGTTTTGCCCCATATTTGGTATTCCATTATTTTTTTGGCCAATGAAACCTACCACCAAAATTTCGCCTCAATCCGGGAAAAAAATTTTGAAACCTTTTTTCCATCAACGTGGACGGAGTGCCGTTAAGGAGCATATGTGACTTAAAACCACCTCATACGACCGCCGTTTTGCCCCATATATGGTATTCCATATTTTTTTTGTCATTGAAACCAACCACCAAAAATTTGTCTCAATCTGAAAACTTTTTTTGAAAGCTTTTTTAAATCAACGTGGACTTAGTGCCGTTAACGAGCATGTGAGTCAAAACTACCTCTTACGATAGCCGTTATGCCCCATATTTGGTATTCCATATTTTTTTAGTCATTAAAACGTACCACCAAAATTTCGTCTCAATCTGAAAAAATTTTATTGAAACCTTTTTTTCCATCAACGTGGACTGAGTGCCGTTAAGGAGCATATGTGACTCAAAACCACCTCATACGACCGTCGTTTTGCCCCATATTTGGTATTCCTTATTTTTTTGGTCATTGAACGTACCACCAAAATTTCATCTCAATCTGAAAGCATTTTTTTGAAACCTTTTTTCCATCAACGTGGACTGAGTGTCGTTGAGAAGCTTATGTGACTCAAAACCACCTCATACGACCGCCGTTTTGCTCCATATTTGGTAATCCATATTTTTTTTTGGTCATTAAAACCTTCCACCCAAATTTTGTCTCAATCTGAAAACATTTTTTTGAAACTTTTTTCCATCAACGTGGACTGAGTGCCGTTAAGGAGCATATGTGACTCAAACCACCTCATACGACCGTCGTTTTGCCCCATATTTTGTGTTCCTTATTTTTTTGGTCATTGAAACGTACCACCAAAATTTCATCTCAATCTGAAAACATTTTTTTGAAACCTTTTTTTCCATCAACGTGGACTGAGTGTCGCTAAGAAGCATATAAGACTCAAAACCACCTCATACGACCGTCGTTTTGCTCCATATTTGATAATCCAAATATTTTTGGTCATTAAAACCTACCACCCAAATTTCGTCTCGATCTGAAAACATTTTTTTCAAACCTTTTTTTCCATCAACGTGGACTGAGTGCCGTTAAGGAGCATATGTAACTCAAAACAACCTCATACGATCTCCGTTTTGCCCCATATTTGGTATTCCATTATTTTTTTGGCCAATGAAACCTACCACCAAAATTTCGTCTCAATCTGAAAAAAAAAAATTTGAAACCTTTTTTTCCATCAACGTGGACGGAGTGCCGTTAAGGAGCATATGTGACTTAAAACCACCTCATACGACCGCCGTTTTGCCCCATATTTGGTATTCCATATTTTTTTTGTCATTGAAACCTACCACCAAAATTTTGTCTCAATCTGAAAAAAAAAATTTGAAAGCTTTTTTAAATCAACGTGGACTTAGTGCCGTTAACGAGCATGTGAGTCAAAACCACCTCTTACGATAGCCGTTATGCCCCATATTTTGGTATTCCATATTTTTTTTGTCATTAAAACCTACCACCAAAATTTTGTCTCAATCTGAAAACAATTTTTTGAAACCTTTTTTTCCATCAACGTGGACTGAGTGCCGTTAAGGAGCATATGTGACTCAAAACCACCTCATACGACCGTCGTTTTGCCCCATAATTGGTATTCCTTATTTTTTTGGTCATTGAACGTACCACCAAAATTTCATCTCAATCTGAAAACATTTTTTTGAAACCTTTTTTTCCATCAACATGGACTGAGTGTCGTTGAGAAGCATATGTGACTCAAAACCACCTCATACGACCGCCGTTTTGCTCCATATTTGGTAATCCATATTTTTTTTGGTCATTAAAACCTTCCACCCAAATTTTGTCTCAATCTGAAAACATTTTTTTGAAACTTTTTTTCCATCAACGTGGACTGAGTGCCGTTAAGGAGCATATGTGACTCAAACGACCTCATACGACCGTCGTTTTGCCCCATATTTTGTGTTCCTTATTTTTTTGGTCATTGAAACGTACCACCAAAATTTCATCTCAATCTGAAAACATTTTTTTGAAACCTTTTTTTCCATCAACGTGGACTGAGTGTCGCTAAGAAGCATATAAGACTCAAAACCACCTCATACGACCGTTGTTTTGCTCCATATTTGATAATCCAAATATTTTTGGTCATTAAAACCTACCACCCAAATTTCGTCTCTATCCGAAAACATTTTTTTGAAACCTTTTTTTCCATCAACGTGGACTGAGTGCCGTTAAGGAGCATATGTGACTCAAAACAACCTCATACGATCTCCGTTTTGCCCCATATTTGGTATTCCATTATTTTTTTGGCCAATGAAACCTACCACCAAAATTTCGCCTCAATCTCGAAAAAAAATTTTGAAACCTTTTTTTCCATCAACGTGGACGGAGTGCCGTTAAGGAGCATATGTGACTAAAAACCACCTCATACGACCGCCGTTTTGCCCCATATATGGTATTCCATATTTTTTTTGTCATTGAAACCTACCACCAAAATTTTGTCTCAATCTGAAAACTTTTTTTTGAAAGCTTTTTTAAATCAACGTGGACTTAGTGCCGTTAACGAGCATGTGAGTCAAAACCACCTCTTACGATAGCCGTTATGCCCCATATTTGGTATTCCATATTTTTTTAGTCATTAAAACCTACCACCAAAATTTCGTCTCAATCTGAAAACATTTTATTGAAACCTTTTTTTCCATCAACGTGGACTGTTTGCCGTTAAGGAGCATATGTGACTCAAAAAAACCAGATACGATCTCCGTTTTGCCCCATATTTAGTATTCCATTATTTTTTTGGTCAATGAAATCTACCACCAAAATTTCGTCTCAATCTGAAAACATTTTTTTGAAACCATTTTTTCCATCAACGTGGACGGAGTGCCGTTAAGGAGCATATGTGACTCAAAACTACCTCATACGACCGCCGTTTTGCCCCATATTTGGTATTCCATATTTGTTTGGTCATTGAAACCTACCACGAAAATTTTGTTGTAATCGGAAAACTTTTTTTTGAAAGTTTTTTAAATCAACGTGGACTTAGCGTCGTTAAGGAGCATGTGAGTCAAAACCACCTCTTACGACAGCCGTTATGCCCCATATTTGGTATTCCATATTTTTTTAGTCATTAAAACTTACCACCAAAATTTCGTCTCAATCTGAAAACATTTTATTGAAACCTTTTTTTCCATCAACGTTGACTGAGTGCCGTTAAGGAGCATATGTGACTCAAAACCACCTCATACGACCGTCGTTTTTCCCCATAATTGGTATTCCTTATTTTTTTGGTCATTGAACGTACCACCAAAATTTCATCTCAATCTGAAAACATTTTTTTGAAACCTTTTTTTCCATCAACATGGACTGAGTGTCGTTGAGAAGCATATGTGACTCAAAACCACCTCATACGACCGCCGTTTTGCTCCATATTTGGTAATCCATATTTTTTTTGGTCATTAAAACCTTCCACCGAAATTTTGTCTCAATCTGAAAACATTTTTTTGAAACTTTTTTTCCATCAACGTGGACTGAGTACCGTTAAGGAGCATATGTGACTCAAACTACCTCATACGACCGTTGTTTTGCCCCATATTTTGTGTTCCTTATTTTTTTGGTCATTGAAACGTACCACCAAAATTTCATCTCAATCTGAAAACATTTTTTTGAAACCTTTTTTTCCATCAACGTGGACTGAGTGTCGCTAAGAAGCATATAAGACTCAAAACCACCTCATACGACCGTTGTTTTGCTCCATATTTGATAATCCAAATATTTTTGGTCATTAAAACCTACCACCCAAATTTCGTCTCTATCCGAAAACATTTTTTTGAAACCTTTTTTTACATCAACGTGGACTGAGTGCCGTTAAGGAGCATATGTGACTCAAAACAAACTGATACGATCTCCGTTTTGCCCCATATTTAGTATTCCATTATTTATTTGGTCAAGAAACCTACCACCAAAATTTCGTCTCAATCTGAAACCATTTTTTTGAAACCTTTTTTTCCATCAACGTGGACGGAGTGCCGTTAAGGAGCATATGTGACTTAAAACCACCTCATATGACCGCCGTTTTGTCCCATATTTGGTATTCCATATTTGTTTGGTCATTGAAACCTACCACTAAAATTTTGTCTCAATTTGAAAACTTTTTTTTGAAAGTTTTTCAAATCAACGTGGACTTAGTGCCGTTAAGGAACATGTGAGTCAAAACCACCTCTTACGACAGCCGTTAAGCCCCATATTTGGTATTCCATAATTTTTTAGTCATTAAAACTTACCACCAAAATTTCGTCTCAATCTGAAAACATTTTTTTGAAACCTTTTTTTCCATCAACGTGGACTGAGTGCCGTTAAGGAGCATATGTGACTCAAAACCACCTCATACGACCGTCGTTTTGCCCCATATTTCGTATTCCTTATTTTTTTGGTCATTAAACGTACCACCAAAATATCATCTCAATCTGAAAACATTTTATTGAAACCTTTTTTCCATCAACGTGGACTAATGTCGTTGAGAAGCATATGTGACTCAAAACCACCTCATACGACCGCCGTTTTGCTCCATATTTGGTAATCCATATTTTATTTTGGTCATTAAAACCTTCCACCCAAATTTCGTCTCAATCTGAAATCATTTTTTTGAAACTTTTTTTCCATCAACGTGGAATGAGTGCCGTTAAGGAGCATATGTGACTCAAACCACCTCATACGACCGTCGTTTTGCCCCATATTTTGTATTCCTTATTTTTTTGGTCATTGAAACGTACCACCAAAATTTCGTCTTAATCGGAAAACATTTTTTTGAAACCTTTTTTCCATCAACGTGGACTGAGTGTCGTTAAGAAGCATATAAGACTCAAAACCACCTCATACGACCGTCGTTTTGCTCCATATTTTATAATCCAATTTTTTTGGTCATTAAAACCTACCACCCAAATTTCGTCTCAATCTGAAAACATTTTTTTGAAACCTTTTTTTCCATCAACGTGGACTGAGTGTCGTTAAGGAGCATATGTGACTCAAAACAACCTCATACGATCTCCGTTTTGCCCCATAATTGGTATTCCATTATTTTTTTGGCCAATGAAACCTACCACCAAAATTTCGTCTCAATCTGGAAAAAAAATTGTGAAACCGTTTTTTCCATCAACGTGGACGGAGTGCCGTTAAGGAGCATATGTGACTTAAAACCACCTCATACGACCGCCGTTTTGCTCCATATTTGGTATTCCATATTTTTTTTTGTCATTAAAACCTTCCACCCAAATTTCGTCTCAATCTGAAAACATTTTTTTGAAACTTTTTTTTCCATCAACGTGGACTGAGTGCCGTTAAGGAGCATATGTGACTCAAAACAACCTGATACGATCTCCGTTTTGCCCCATATTTATTATTCCGTTGTTTTTTTGGTCAATGAAACCTACCACCAAAATTTCGTGTCAATCTGAAAACATTTTTTTGAAACCTTTTTTCCCTCAACATGGACGGAGTGCCGTTAAGGAGCATATGTGACTTGAAACTACCTCATACGACCGCCGTTTAGTCCCATATTTGGTATCCCATATTTGGTATTCCATATTTTTGTAGTCATTAAAACTTACCACCAAAATTTCGTCTCAATCTGAAAACATTTTTTGAAACCTTTTTTTCCATCAACGTGTACTGAGTGCCGTTAAGGAGCATATGTGACTCAAAACCACCTCATACGACCGTCGTTTTGCCCCATATTTGGTATTCCTTATTTTTTTGGTCATTGAACGTACCACCAAAATTTCATCTCAATCTGAAAACATTTTTTTGAAACCTTTTTTTCCATCAACGTGGACTGAGTGTCGTTGAGAAGCATATGTGACTCAAAACCACCTCATACGACCACCGTTTTGCTCCATATTTGGTAATCCATATTTATTTTTGGTCATTAAAACCTTCCACCCAAATTTTGTCTCAATCTGAAAACATTTTTTTGAAACTTTTTTTCCATCAACGTGGACTGAGTGTCGTTAAGGAGCATATGTGACTCAAACCACCTCATACGACCGTCGTTTTGCCCCATATTTTGTATTCCTTATTTTTTTGGTCATTGAAACGTACCACCAAAATTTCATCTCAATCTGAAAACATTTTTTTGAAACCTTTTTTTCCATCAACGTGGAGTGAGTGTCGTTAAGAACCATATAAGACTTAAAACCACCTCATACGACCGTCGTTTTGCTCCATATTTGATAATCCAAATTTTTTTGGTCATTAAAACCTACCACCCAAATTTGTCTCAATCTGAAAACATTTTTTTGAAACCTTTTTTTCCATCAACATGGACTGAGTGCTGTTAAGGAGCATATGTGACTCAAAACAACCTTATACGATCTCCGTTTTACCCCATATTTGGTATTCCATTATTTTTTTTGCCAATGAAACCTACCACCAAAATTTCGTCTCAATCTGGAAAAAAAAATTTGAAACCTTTTTTTCCATCAACGTGGACGGAGTGCCGTTAAGGAGCATATGTGACTTAAAACCACCTCATACGACCGCCGTTTTGCCACATATTTGGTATTCCATATTTTTTTTGTCATTGAAACCTACAACCATAATTTTGTCTCAATCTGAAAACTTTTTTGTGAAAGCTTTTTTAAATCAACGTGGACTTAGTGCCGTTAACGAGCATGTGAGTCAAAACCACCTCTTACGATAGCCGTTATGCCCCATATTTGTTATTCCATATTTTTTTTGTCATTAAAACCTACCACCAAAATTTTGTCTCAATCTGAAAACATTTTTTTGAAACCTTTTTTTCCATCAATGTGGACTGAGTGCCGTTAAGGAGCATATGTGACTCAAAACCACCTCATACGACCGTCGTTTTGCCCCATATTTGGTATTCCTTATTTTTTTGGTCATTGAACGTACCACCAAAATTTCATCTCAATCTGAAAACATTTTTTTGAAACCTTTTTTTCCATCAACGTGGACTGATTGTCGTTGAGAAGCATATGTGACTCAAAACCACCTCATACGATCGCCTTTTTGCTCCATATTTGGTAATCCATATTTATTTTTGGTCATTAAAACCTTCCACCCAAATTTTGTCTCAATCTGAAAACATTTTTTTGAAACTTTTTTTCCATCAACGTGGACTGAGTGCCGTTAAGGAGCATATGTGACTCAAACCACCTCATACGACCGTCGTTTTGCCCCATATTTTGTATTCCTTATTTTTTTGGTCATTGAAACGTACCACCAAAATTTCATCTCAATCTGAAAACATTTTTTTGAAACCTTTTTTTTCCATCAACGTGGACTGAGTGTCGTTAAGAATATGTGACTCAAAACCACCTCATACGACCGTCATTTTGCTCCATATTTGATAAACCAATTATTTTTGGTCATTAAAACCTACCACCCAAATTTCGTCTCAATCTGAAAACATTTTTTTGAAACCTTTATTTCCATCAACGTGGACTGAGTGCCGTTAAGGAGCATATGTGACTCAAAACAACCTCATACGATCTCCGTTTTGCCCCATATTTGGTATTCCATTTTTTTTTGGCCAATGAAACCTACCACCAAAATTTCGTCTCAATCTGAAAAAAAAATTTGAAACCTTATTTTCCATCAACGTGGACGGAGTGCCGTTAAGGAGCATATGTGACTTAAAACCACCTCATACGACCGCCGTTTTGCCCCATATTTGGTATTCCATATTTTTTTGGTCATTGAAACCTACCACCAAAATTTTGTCTCAATCTGAAAACTTTTTTTTGAATGCTTTTTTAAATCAACGTGGACTTAGTGCCGTTAACGAGCATGTGAGTCAAAACCACCTTTTACGATAGCCGTTATGCCCAATATTTGGTATTCCATATTTTTTTTGTCATTAAAACCTACCACCAAAATTTCGTCTCAATCTGAAAACTTCTTTTTCAAACCTTTTTTTCCATCAACGTGGACTGAGTGCCGTTAAGGAGCATATGTGACTCAAAACCACCTCATACAACCGTCGTTTTGCCCCATATTTGGTATTCCTTATTTTTTTGGTCATTGAAACGTACCACCAAAATTTCATCTCAATCTGAAAACATTTTTTTGAAACCTTTTTTTTTTTTTTTGGTAATTTAAGAATTGTATAACAACAAGGAACCTTTTACAACCTATCATTTGGAAGGGACAGACCCAACTCTAAAAAATTAACAGAAGGCTAAGAATGAAGACTGTTAATCCATATCCTATCTTTTTCTGTCAATTTACAAGTGTAAAGACTCTTTGCTCTTTGGAGAGCAAAAAATTGAATTCTGTTGATAGTGTGGCTAACTGAAGGTGTTTGGTCCAGCCAATAAGACTGGTTCCTTGCCTTCCAAATATGATACAGCAGACTAGCCACTGTAGCTTTGCATACTTGCTGTTGAACCATAGTGAAACCCCTCCCCTTCTGAGCCAGAGCAGTAGTTGCTTCATACTGCCAAAAACCTGTGGGAAGCCTAACCATCTTCCAATCTCTTGCCAAATCCTCCTGGTGTAAAGGCATTCAAAGAAAAGGTGCTGGTGTGTTTCTAGATGAGCATCACAGATGCAGCATAATACTTTTTCACAAAAAAAGAACCTTGCCAATCTTTCTCTAATAGGTAACCTTTGGTGGACAGTCACCCACCACAGAAAACTATGCTTAGGCATAGCTAACTTATTCCAAATGGTTCCATGCCATTCCACTTTCTTGTCCATATTCTTAATGCCATGGTAGATTTTAGCTATATAATATGAACCAGTCCACCAAGCTTGACTAATCCAAGCATGAACTTCAGTTTTAACTGTACAGATTTGTTTCCAAATCCAGCTACCAGTGGTGGTAGGAGTGTACCCCCACCACTCTTGGCCTTTCAAGTAGACACTATGAACCCACTTAACCCACAGGTTATCTTTCTTTTCAGCTATTTGCCAAGCTATCTTCCCTACAGCAACCCTATTCCAGAGGGCTAGGTCTCTCACTCCAAGGCCTCCATGCTTCTTAGATTTACAAACTGAGGTCCAGTTGACAAACCCAGTTTTACAGCCTTTTGTTTTCCCTTCCCAAAGAAATCTTCTGCATAGTTTATTAACTCTTGCAATAACTTTTTTTGGAAGAATTATAAGTTGCATCCAGTATGTGCATACACTCATCAACACTGAGTTCACAAGTTGCAATCTACCAGCAAATGAAAGGTGCTTTGCTTGCCATCCTGTAATTCTTTGCATTATCTTGCTGACTAGTTGATCACAGTCTTGGTTGGAAAGCTTTTTGTTGCAAATTGGCATCCCTAGGTATCTGAAAGGGAGTTTCCCTAACTTAAACCCAGATTTCTCAATCAGTTTTGCCACCTCAGTTTCAGCCATGTTAACATGAAATAGCTCAGATTTCCCCTTGTTGGCTACTAGCCCTGATACTGATTCAAAATGCTTGAGGCCTTGTAGGAGCAATCTAGCACTTTGTATTTCCCCCTTGCAGAACACCAGAAGATCATCAGCAAAGCACATGTTGTTCAGTTTCAAACCAGCACATCTAGGGTGGAAATTAAAATCCTTCCTCCCCCCTAGATATTTCAGTGTCCTTGTCAAATATTCCATACAAAGTGTGAACAAAAGAGGGAAACAGGATCACCTTGTCTCAAACCTCTCTTGGAGTTGAAAAAACCTTGACTGGTTCCATTTATAAGCAGAGTGAAACTAGTGGTTGTGATACTGCCATAATTAGTTTAATAAACTGTGTTGGAAACTTCAGAGCTTCCATCAAATCAGCCAAAAAACTCCATTCAACAGTGTCATATGCCTTTTGGAGATCAATCTTCATCATACAACTAGGAGAAGCATTTTTCCTAGCATAGTGCCTCACAATATCTTGGCAAACCAAGATGTTGTTCAAGATGCTTCTACCACAGATAAAGGCTCCCTAATTTTGGGACACAATATGAGGCAGAACCATTTTGAGCCTAGTACAGATTAACTTGGAGATACATTTATAAAGAACAGAACAACATGCTATTGGTCTATATTCATGGACTTTACTAGGGCAGTTGATTTTTGGAACTAAAGAGATGGAGGTAGTGTTAACTACTCTAAGCATCTCACCTGTTTGGAAGAACTCCTGAACAGCAGCTACTAAATCAGCCCCCACCACTTCCCAACTTGCTTTAAAGAAATAGCTTCCATAGCCATCAATACCTGGAGCTTTGTCATCAGGAATGGACCATAAAGCTTCCTTAATATCAGCTGTAGTGAAGGACATCTTCATTGTATCTTGCATTTCCTCTGATAAGACTGCCCCTTGTTGAATAATTTGGCTTTTAATCTTAGAAACTGTTTGGCTATCATTCATAAATCTAGCAAAATGATTAATGAATTGATCACAAACTTGTTGAGGGTCTGTAATCCAATTCCCTTCATTGTCTTGAATAGTGTTGATTCTATTCTTATTCAATCTTGCTTTTACTGCTTAGTGGAATACAGCAGTGTTTTCATCCCCCATAGCTATCCATTCTTCTTTTGCCTTCTGTTTGAGAAAACCAAGTAGCTCAAGGTTGGCTTTATTGAACATCTGTGCAGCCTTATATTCTTCTCTGATCAAATCAGTATCTTCAGGTTTCTTGTGCATTGCATTTTGAGCTTCCTCTAAATTTTTTGCAGCTTCTTTCACATTACTAGCCACATCTCCAACCTGCCCCTTATTAAACTTCTTCAACATAGGTTTAAGAAGTTTAAGTTTTTGAGTAAATTGGAACATTCTGTAGCCTTGAATTTGATTAGACCAATGCTCCCTAATCATCTCCTGGTATCCCTCCTGTGCACACCAAAGATTAAAAAATCTAAAAGGCTTATACCCTTGCACCTCCTCATAACTCCTCAATAGAGCAGGACTATGGTCAAAATCACCTTCAGGAAGGAAGGTGACCTCTGAGTTAGTGTAGTGTGCTAACCAATCTGTGTTAGCCATCACTCTGTCAATCTTGGACATCACTCTGCTATGTTCATCTTGTTTATTGTTCCAAGTAAACCATCTACCACTAAACTTGATATCCTCCATACCACAACTAGCTACACACTGTTGGAACTCCTTCATTTCTCTCTTGGTATGTATCTCTCCAGTTTTCTCATCATCACTAAGGATGATGTTGAAGTCACCACCCCAGACCCAAGGTCCCTTCAGACCTCTTGCTAAGGAACAAAGATCCCTCCATAGAGGCTTTCTTTCTGCATCTTTATTATAAGCATAGATAAAGGTGCAGAAAAAGGCTTCTGTATGTTTTGGCTGCACTTTACAGTGGACTAGTTGATCTGTTCACTCCCTGATGTCCACTTGAAATGCATGAGGATCCCAAGCTACCACCACTCTACCCTTACCATGCCAAGGTAAGTTTGAAGTTATACACCACCCAGGGCAAATGTTTAGGTACAAGGCACCAGCATTCTTGGCCTTGACCTTAGTTTCCAAGAGGCAAACTAGCTTAGCATGATGGTGTTGGATAAAATCCCTCACTCTACTTTGCTTATTAAAGCTGTTTAGCCCCCTGGTGTTCCAAAAAAGGATATTATCCATTAGGGATAGGGGTGATCAACCCCTACTCCCTTAAACTGCTTTCATTCTCCTGAAGTTGACGCACTTCCTGAGTATCTTCCTCTTTACTTCCTGTCCCCTCCAAAGCAGCAAATGTATTCTGTGTTTCAGTATGAAGAACAGCACCCTCAGCTAGAGTGTTTCTCTGTGCCACAGAACCACCCTTCCTGGAGCTAATGGAAATAAAACCATCATCATCAACTAGCCTCTGAGCTACTGGGATTTTTGTGGTTTGTTGTTTTGGCCTCCACACCTTAGAAGTTTTAACAGGCTTATTTTTAAACCAGCACTCCTCTGTAGCATGTCCATACCTCTTGCATACATTGCACTTAGATGGTTTCCATTCATAAACCACCTCCTGAGTCACCTCTACCCCTTTTTCATTGATAAAGCTTATCTGTTCAGGGAAATGTTGTTCAAGTTGCACATCTACCATAACTCTGGCATACCTAATTCTTTGCTTGAGTTCAGTGTAAGTATCCAGTTTCCTTAGGGCCCCAATCCCCCCAACAATCTTGCTGAGACATTGTTTACCCCAAAATTTCAGTCCTAAGTTTGGTAGTTGAAGCCAAATAGGGACTGTAGGAGTGGAGCATTCCTCCATGCTTTCATCTGGATCCCACTTCTTGATTAGCAGAGGTTTGCTATCAAAGAAGTAGTCCCCAGCAATGATCTTGTCTACTGCTTCCTTCTCCTTGAATCTAATCAAGAATCCCCCATTCTCAATAGGAACTACAACCCCTAAGCCAAAGGATCCCCAGATTCTCTTAACAAAACCCTCAAACACCTGGTGTGGAGGTTTTGCACCTAGAACAAAACATATAATTGCTGAACTCCAAAATGCAATCTCCTCCTCAACATCTTCCCAACATATTACAGGTTTCAGATCATTCACAGCATCAGTTTGAGAAAAGTCAACCCGCAGTTAAGTCAAGCTGATCACAAACCCTCTTCTGATCAACAGATTGTTCCTTTGGGTTTAACAGCCCAGATTTACCAGTAATAACATCAGCATTATCATTCAAACTAGTTCCCCCATTCAAATCAATCACAGCAGATCCAATATTGAGCAGGTGAGCAGAATCAATGATCTTACCTCCATGGCTGTCTTTGGAAGCTCTTGTGACTGGAATTGTAGTAATATGGCTTTTCTGCATCATCTTGATGAGTCTTGGGCTTGCATACTCTCCATCTGAGTCAAACTCACTAGTAGATGAGGAATCATCAACATCTGATTGCCAGTTTGCCATTTCTGTCTTACCCATTGTTCCTGAATCTGATTGAAAATGATCATCAGATTGTGTACCAGATTGTGTTTTGGGCTGTTTATTAGAAGCATTTTGTGGGTTTTTCTTGGATTTGTTGCTTTGATTAGCATTGCCACCATCAGATTTCACCCCCTTCCCCTGCCTACTCGTTGTGTTTGCCATCACCAACGGGAGTTCAAAGAGAGAGAAAAAGGAGGGAGTTCATTGAAACCTTTTTTTCCATCAACGTGGACTGAGTGTCGTTGAGAAGCATATGTGAATCAAAACCACCTTATACGACCGCCGTTTTGCTCCATATTTGGTAATCCATATTTTTGTTTGGTCATTAAAACCTTCCACCCAAATTTGTCTCAATCTGAAAACATTTTTTTGAAACTTTTTTTCCATCAACGTGGACTGAGTGCCGTTAAGGAGCATATGTGACTCAAACCACCTCATACGACCGTCGTTTTGCCCCATATTTTGTATTCCTTATTTTTTTGGTCATTGAAACGTACCACCAAAATTTCATCCCAATCTGAAAACATTTTTTTGAAACCTTTTTTTCCATCAACGTGGACTGTGTCGTTAAGAAGCATATGTGACTCAAAACCACCTAATACGACTGTCGTTTTGCTCCATATTTAATAATCCAAATTTTTTTGTTGTCATTAAAACCTACCACCCAAATTTCGTCTCAATCTGAAATATTTTTTTGAAACCTTTTTTTCCATCAACGTGGACTGAGTGCCGTTAAGGAGCATATGTGACTCAAAACAACCTCATACGATCTCCGTTTTGCCCCATATTTGGTATTCCATTATTTTTTTGGCCAATGAAACCTACCACCAAAATTTCGTCTCAATCTGAAAACAATTTTTTGAAACCTTTTTTTCCATCAACGTGGACGGAGTGCCGTTAAGGAGCATACGTGACTTAAAACCACCTCATACGACCGCCGTTTAGCCCCATATTTGGTATTCCATATTTTTTTGGTCATTGAAACCTACCACCAAAATTTTGTCTCAATCTGAAAACTTTTTTTTTAAAGCTTTTTTAAATCAACGTGGACTTAGTGCCGTTAACGAGCATGTGAGTCAAAACCACCTCTTACGATAGCCGTTATGCCCCATATTTGGTATTCCATATTTTTTTTGTCATTAAAACCTACCACCAAAATTTCGTCTCAATCTGAAAACATTTTTTTGAAAACTTTTTTTCAATCAACGTGGACTGAGTGTCGTTAAGAGGCATATGTGACTCAAAACCACCTCATACGACCGATGTTTTGCTCTATATTTGGTAATCCATATTTTTTTGGTCATTAAAACCTACCACCCAAATTTCGGCTCAATCTGATAACATTTTTTTGAAACCTTTTTTTCCATCAACGTTAACGGAGTGCCGTTAAGGAGAATATGTGACTCAACAACCTCATACGACAGTCGTTTTGCCCCATATTTTGTATTCCTTATTTTTTTGGTCATTGAAACCTACCACCAAAATTTCGTCTCAATCTGAATACATATTTTTGAAACCTTTTTTTCCATACAACGTGGACTAAGTGCCGTTAAGGAGCATATGTGACTCAAAACAACCTCATACGATCTCCGTTTTGCCCCATATTTGGTATTCCATATTTTTTTTGGTCATTAAAACCTACCACCAAAATTTCGTCTCAATCTGAAAACTTCTTTTTGAAACCTTTTTTTTCCATCAACGTGGACAGAGTGCTGTTAAGGAGCATAAGTGACTCAAAAACACCTCATACGATCGCCGTTTTGGCCCATATTTGGTATTCCATATTTTTTTGGTTATTAAAAAATTCCACCCAAATTTCATCTCAATCTGAAAACATTTTTTTAAATTTTTTTTTTCCATCAACGTGGACTGAGTGCCGTTAAGGAGCATATGTGACTCAAACCACCTCATACGACCGTCGATTTGCCCCATATTTGGTATTCCTTTTTTTTTTGGTCATTGAAATGTACCACCAAAATTTCATCTCAATCTGAAAACATCATTTTGAAGCCTTTTTTCCATCAACGTGGACCGAGTGTCGTTAAGAAGCATATGTGACTCAAAACCACCTCATACGACCGATGTTTTGCTCTATATTTGGTAATCCATATTTTTTTGGTCCTTAAAACCTACCACCCAAATTCCGTCTCAATCTGAAAACATATTTTTGAAACCTCTTTTTCCATCAATGTGGACTAAGTGCCGTTAAGGAGCATATGTGACTCAAAACAACCTCATACGATCTCCGTTTTGCCCCATATTTGGTATTCCATATTTTTTTGGTCATTAAAACCTACCACCAATATTTCGTCTCAATCTGAAAACAATTTTTTGAAACCTTTTTTTCCATCAACGTGGACGTAGTGCTGTTAAGAAGCATATGTGACTCAAAACCACCTCATACAACCGCCGTTTTGCCCCATATTTGGTATTCCTAATTTTTTTGGATTTTAAACCAACCACCAAAGTTTCGTCTCAATTTGAAAACTTTTTTATGAAACCTTTTTTTTCATTAACGTGGACTGAGTCTCGTTAAGGACCATATGTGACTCAAAACCGCCTCATACGACCGCCGTTTTGCCCCATATTTGGTATTCCATATTTTTTTGGTCATTAAAACCTATCACCAAAGTTTCGTCTCAATTTGAAAACTTTTTTCTGAAACCTTTTTTCCATCAACTTGGACCGAGTCCCGTTAAGGAGCATATGTGACTCAAAACCACCTCATACGACCGCCGTTTTGCTCCATATTTGGTATTCCATATTTTTTGGTCATTAAAACCTACCACCCAAATTTCGTCTCAATTTGAAAACATTTTTTTGATACCTTTTTTTCCATCAACGTGGACTGAGTGCCGTTAAGGAGCATATGTGACTCAAAACCACCTCATACGATCTCCGGTTTGCCCCATATTTGGTATTCCATATTTTTTTGGTCATCAAAACCTATCACCAAAGTTTCGTCTCAATTTGAAAACTTTTTTCTGATACCTTTTCTCCATCAACTTGGACAAAGTCTCGTTAAGGAGCATATGTGACTAACAACCACCTCATACGACCGCCATTTTTCTCCATATTTGGTATTCCATATTTTTTTGGTCATAAAAACCTACCACCAAATTTCGTCTCAATCTGAAAACATTTTTTTGAAACCTTTTTTTCCATCAACGTGGGCTGAGTGCCGTTAAGGAGCATATGTAACTCAAAGCAACCTCATACGATCTCCGTTTTGCCCCATATTTGGTATTCCATTATTTTTTTGGCCAATGAAACCTACCACCAAAATTTCGTCTCAATCTGAAAACATTTTTTTGAAACCTTTTTTTCCATCAACGTGGACGGAGTGCCGTTAAGGAAGCATATGTGACTTAAAACCACCTCATACGACCGTCGTTTTGCCCCATATTTGGTATTCCATATTTTTTTGGTCATTGAAACCTACCACCAAAATTTTGTCTCAATCTGAAAACTTTTTTTTGAAAGCTTTTTTAAATCAACGTGGACTTAATGTCGTTAACGAGCATGTGAGTCAAAACCACCTCTTACGATAGTTGTTATGCCCCATATTTGGTATTCCATATTTTTTTTGTCATTAAAACCTACCACCAAAATTTCGTCTCAATCTGAAAACTTTTTTTCCATCAACTTGGACTGAGTGCGGTTAAGGAGCATATGTGACTCAAAACCACCTCATACAACCGTCGTTTTGCCCCATATTTGGTATTCCTTATTTTTTTGGTCATTGAAACGTACCACCAAAATTTCATCTTAATCTGAAAACATTTTTTTGAAACCTTTTTTTCCATCAACGGGGACTGAGTGTCGTTAAGAGGCATATGTGACTCAAAACCACCTCATACGACCGCCGTTTTGCCCCATATTTGGTATTCCAGATTTTTTTGGTCATTAAAACCAATCACCAAAATTTCATCTCAATTTGAAAACTTTTTCTGAAACCTTTTTTCCATCAACGTGGACCGAGTCCCGTTAACGAGCATATGTGACTAAAAACCACCTTATACGACCGTCGTTTTGCCCCATATATGGTATTCCTAATTTTTTAGTCATTGAAACGTACCACCAAAATTTCATCTCAATCTGAAAACATTTTTTTGAAACCTTTCTTTCCATCAACGTGGACTGACTGTCGTTAAGAAGCATATGTGACTCAAAACCACCTCATACGACCGATGTTTTGCTCCATATTTGGTAATCCATATCTTTTTGGTCATTAAACCTACCACCCAAATTTCCTCTCAATCTGAAAAGATATTTTTGAACCCTTTTTTTCCATCAACGTGGACTGAGTGTCGTTAAGAGGCATATGTGACTCAAAACCACCTCATACGACCGCCGTTTTGCCCCATATTTGGTATTCCAGATTTTTTTGGTCATTAAAACCAATCACCAAAGTTTCGTCTCAATTTGAAAACTTTTTTCTGAAACCTTTTTTCCATCAACGTGGACCGAGTCCCGTTAAGGAGCATATGTGACTAAAAACCACCTCATATGACCGTCGTTTTGCCCCATATTTGGTATTCCTAATTTTTTTTTGTCATTGAAACGTACCACCAAAATTTCATCTCAATCTGAAAATATTTTTTTGAAACCTTTTTTTCCATCAACGTGGACTGACTGTCGTTAAGAAGAATATGTGACTCAAAACAGCCTCATACGACCGATGTTTTGCTCCATATTTGGTAATCCATATTTTTTTGGTCATTAAAACCTACCACCCAAATTTCATCTCAATCTGAAAACATATTTTTGAAACCTTTTTTTCCATCAACGTGGACTAAGTGCCGTTAAGGAGCATATGTGACTCAAAACAACGTCATACGATCTCCGTTTTGCCGCATATTTGGTATTCCCTATTTTTTTTGGTCATTAAAACACACTACCAATATTTCGTCTCAATCTGAAAACAATTTTTTGAAACCTTTATTTCAATCAACGTGGACGTAGTGCCGTTAAGAAGCATATGTGACTAAAAACCACCTCATACAACCGCCGTTTTGCCCCATATTTGGTATTCCTAATTTTTTTGGATATTAAACCAACCACCAAAGTTTCGTCTCAATCTGAAATTTTTTTTATGAAACCTTTTTTTTCATTAACGTGGACTGAGTCTCGTTAAGGACCATATGTGACTCAAAACCACCTCATACGACCGCCGTTTTACCCCATATTTGGTATTCCATATTTTTTTGGTCATTAAAACCTATCACCAAAGTTTCGTCTCAATTTGAAAACTTTTTTCTGAAACCTTTTTTCCATCAACTTGGACCGAGTCCCGTTAAGGAGCATATGTGACTCAAAACCACCTCATACGACCGCCGTTTTGCTCTATATTTGGTATTCCATAGTTTTTTGGTCATTAAAACCTACCACCCAAATTTCGGCTCAATCTGATAACATTTTTTGAAACCTTTTTTTCCATCAACGTTGACGGAGTGCCGTTAAGGAGAATATGTGACTCAACAACCTCATACGACAGCCGTTTTGCCCCATATTTTGTATTCCTTATTTGTTTGGTCATTGAAACCTACCACCAAAATTTCGTCTCAATCTGAAAACATATTTTTGAAACCTTTTTTTCCATACAACGTGGACTAAGTGCCGTTAAGGAGCATATGTGACTCAAAACAACCTCATACGATCTCCGTTTTGCCCCATATTTGGTATTCCATATTTTTTTTGGTCATTAAAACCTACCACCAAAATCTCGCCTTAATCTGAAAACTTCTTTTTGAAACCTTTTTTTTCCGTCAACGTGGACAGAGTGCTGTTAAGGAGCATAAGTGACTCAAAAACACCTCATACGATCGCCGTTTTGGCCCATATTTGGTATTCCATATTTTTTTGGTTATTAAAAATTTCCACCCAAATTTCATCTCAATCTGAAAACATTTTTTTGAATTTTTTTTTTCCATCAACGTGGACTGAGTGCCGTTAAGGAGCATATGTGACTCAAACCACCTCATACGACCGTCGTTTTGCCCCATATTTGGTATTCCATATTTTTTTGGTCATTGAAACCTACCACCAAAATTTTGTCTCAATCTGAAAACTTTTTTTTGAAAGCTTTTTTAAATCAACGTGGACTTAATGTCGTTAACGAGCATGTGAGTCAAAAACCACCTCTTACGATAGTTGTTATGCCCCATATTTGGTATTCCATATTTTTTTTGTCATTAAAACCTACCACCAAAATTTCGTCTCAATCTGAAAACTTTTTTTCCATCAAGTTGGACTGAGTGCCGTTAAGGAGCATATGTGACTCAAAACCACCTCATACAACCGTCGTTTTGCCCCATATTTGGTATTCCTTATTTTTTTGGTCATTGAAACGTACCACCAAAATTTCATCTTAATCTGAAAACATTATTTTGAAACCTTTTTTTTCCATCAACGTGGACTGAGTGTCGTTAAGAGGCATATGTGACTCAAAACCACCTCATACGACCGCCGTTTTGCCCCATATTTGGTATTCCAGATTTTTTTGGTCATTAAAACCAATCACCAAAGTTTCATCTCAATTTGAAAACTTTTTTCTGAAACCTTTTTTCCATCAACGTGGACCGAGTCCCGTTAACGAGCATATGTGACTAAAAACCACCTTATACGACCGTCGTTTTGCCCCATATTTGGTATTCCTAATTTTTTTGTCATTGAAACGTACCACCAAAATTTCATCTCAATCTGAAAACATTTTTTTGAAACCTTTCTTTCCATCAACGTGGACTGACTGTCGTTAAGAAGCATATGTGACTCAAAACCACCTCATACGACCGATGTTTTGCTCCATATTTGGTAATCCATATTTTTTTGGTCATTAAACCTACCACCCAAATTTCCTCTCAATCTGAAAAGATATTTTTGAACCCTTTTTTTCCATCAACGTGGACTGAGTGTCGTTAAGAGGCATATGTGACTCAAAACCATCTCATACGACCGCCGTTTTGCCCCATATTTGGTATTCCAGAATTTTTTGGTCATTAAAACCAATCACCAAAGTTTCGTCTCAATTTGAAAACTTTTTTCTGAAACCTTTTTTCCATCAACGTGGACCGAGTCCCGTTAAGGAGCATATGTGACTAAAAACCACCTCATATGACCGTCGTTTTGCCCCATATTTGGTATTCCTAATTTTTTTTGTCATTGAAACGTACCACCAAAATTTCATCTCAATCTGAAAATATTTTTTTGAAACCTTTTTTTCCATCAACGTGGACTGACTGTCGTTAAGAAGCATATGTGACTCAAAACCACCTCATACGACCGATGTTTTGCTCCATATTTGGTAATCCATATTTTTTTGGTCATTAAAATCTACCACCCAAATTTCATCTCAATCTGAAAACATATTTTTGAAACCTTTTTTTCCATCAACGTGGACTAAGTGCCGTTAAGGAGCATATGTGACTCAAGACAACGTCATACGATCTCCGTTTTGCCGCATATTTGGTATTCCATATTTTTTTTGGTCATTAAAACACACTACCAATATTTCGTCTCAATCTGAAAACAATTTTTTGAAACCTTTTTTTCAATCAACGTGGACGTAGTGTCGTTAAGAAGCATGAGTGACTAAAAACCACCTCATACAACCGCCGTTTTGCCCCATATTTGGTGTTCCTAATTTTTTTGGATATTAAACCAACCACCAAAGTTTCGTCTCAATCTGAAAACTTTTTTATGAAACCTTTTTTTTCATTAACGTGGACTGAGTCTCGTTAAGGACCATATGTGACTCAAAACCACCTCATACGACCGCCGTTTTACCCCATATTTGGTATTCCATATTTTTTTGGTCATTAAAACCTATCACCAAATTTTCGTCTCAATTTGAAAACTTTTTTCTGAAACCTTTTTTCCATCAACTTGGACCGAGTCCCGTTAAGGAGCATATGTGACTCAAAACCACCTCATACGACCGCCGTTTTGCTCCATATTTGGTATTCCATAGTTTTTTGGTCATTAAAACCTACCACCCAAATTTCGGCTCAATCTGATAACATTTTTTTGAAACCTTTTTTTCCATCAACGTTGACGGAGTGCCGTTAAGGAGAATATGTGACTCAACAACCTCATACGACAGTCGTTTTGCCCCATATTTTGTATTCCTTATTTTTTTGGTCATTGAAACCTACCACCAAAATTTCGTCTCAATCTGAAAACATATTTTTGAAACCTTTTTTTCCATCAACGTGGACCGAGTGTCGTTAAGAAGCATATGTGACTCAAAACCACCTCATACGACCGATGTTTTGCTCTATATTTGGTAATCCATATTTTTTTGGTCCTTAAAACCTACCACCCAAATTTCGTCTCAATCTGAAAACATATTTTTGAAACCTCTTTTTCCATCAATGTGGACTAAATGCCGTTAAGGAGCATATGTGACTCAAAACAACCTCATACGATCTCCGTTTTGCCCCATATTTGGTATTCCATATTTTTTTGGTCATTAAAACCTACCACCAATATTTCGTCTCAATCTGAAAACAATTTTTTGAAACCTTTTTTTCCATCAACGTGGACGTAGTGCTGTTAAGAAGCATATGTGACTCAAAACCACCTCATACAACCGCCGTTTTGCCCCATATTTGGTATTTCTAATTTTTTTGGATATTAAACCAACCACCAAAGTTTCGTCTCAATTTGAAAACTTTTTTATGAAACCTTTTTTTTCATTAACGTGGACTGAGTCTCGTTAAGGACCATATGTGACTCAAAACCGCCTCATACGACCACCGTTTTGCCCCATATTTGGTATTCCATATTTTTTTGGTCATTAAAACCTATCACCAAAGTTTCGTCTCAATTTGAAAACTTTTTTCTGAAACCTTTTTTCCATCAACTTGGACCGAGTCCCGTTAAGGAGCATATGTGACTCAAAACCACCTCATACGACCGCCGTTTTGCTCCATATTTGGTATTCCATATTTTTTGGTCATTAAAACCTACCACCCAAATTTCGTCTCAATTTGAAAACATTTTTTTTGATACCTTTTTTTCCATCAACGTGGGCTGAGTGCCGTTAAGGAGCGTATGTGACTCAAAACCACCTCATACGATCTCCAGTTTGCCCCATATTTGGTATTCCATATTTTGTTGGTTATCAAAACCTATCACCAAAGTTTCGTCTCAATTTGAAAACTTTTTTCTGATACCTTTTCTCCATCAACTTGGACAAAGTCCCGTTAAGGAGCATATGTGACTAACAACCACCTCATACGACCGCCATTTTTCTCCATATTTGGTATTCCATATTTTTTTGGTCATTAAAACCTACCACCCAAATTTCGTCTCAATCTGAAAACATTTTTTTGAAACCTTTTTTTCCATCAACGTGGGCTGAGTGCCGTTAAGGAGCATATGTAACTCAAAGCAACCTCATACGATCTCCGTTTTGCCCCATATTTGGTATTCCATTATTTTTTTGGCCAATGAAACCTACCACCAAAATTTCGTCTCAATCTGAAAACATTTTTTTGAAACCTTTTTTTCCATCAACGTGGACGGAGTGCCGCTAAGGAGCATATGTGACTTAAAACCACCTCATACGACCGTCGTTTTGCCCCATATTTGGTATTCCATATTTTTTTGGTCATTGAAGCCTACCACCAAAATTTTGTCTCAATCTGAAAACTTTTTTTTGAAAGCTTTTTTAAATCAACGTGGACTTAGTGTCGTTAACGAGCATGTGACTTAAAACCACCTCATACGAACGTCGTTTTGCCCCATATTTGGTATTCCTTATTTTTTTGGTCATTGAAACGTACCACCAAAATTTCATCTTAATCTGAAAACATTTTTTTGAAACCTTTTTTTCCATCAACGTGGACTGAGTGTCGTTAAGAGGCATATGTGACTCAAAACCACCTCATACGACCGCCGTTTTGCCCCATATTTGGTATTCCAGATTTTTTTGGTCATTAAAACCAATCACCAAAGTTTCATCTCAATTTGAAAACTTTTTTCTGAAACCTTTTTTCCATCAACGTGGACCGAGTCCCGTTAACGAGCATATGTGACTAAAAACCACCTTATACGACCGTTGTTTTGCCCCATATTTGGTATTCCTAATATTTTTGTCATTGAAACGTACCACCAAAATTTCATCTCAATCTGAAAACATTTTTTTGAAACCTTTCTTTCCATCAACGTGGACTGACTGTCGTTAAGAAGCATATGTGACTCAAAACCACCTCATACGACCGATGTTTTGCTCCATATTTGGTAATCCATATTTTTTTGGTCATTAAACCTACCACCCAAATTTCCTCTCAATCTGAAAAGATATTTTTGAACCCTTTTTTTCCATCAACGTGGACTAAGTGCCGATGTGACTCAAAACAACCTCATACGATCTCCGTTTTGCCCCATATTTCGTATTCCATATTTTTTTTGGTCATTAAAACCTACCACCAATATTTCTTCTCAATCTGAAAACAATTTTTTAAAATCTTTTTTTCCATCAACGTGGACGTTGTGCTGTTAAGAAACATATGTGACTCAAAACCACCTCATACAACCGCCGTTTTGCCCCATATTTGGTATTCCTAATTTTTTTGGATATTAAACCAACCACCAAAGTTTCGTCTCAATCTGAAAACTTTTTTATGAAACCTTTTTTTTTCATTAACGTGGACTGAGTCTCGTTAAGGACCATATGTGACAAAAAACCAACTCATACGACCGCCGTTTTGCCCCATATTTTTTTGGTCATTAAATCCTATCACCAAAATTTCGTCTCAATTTGAAAACTTTTTTCTGAAACCTTTTTTCCATCAACTTGGACCGAGTCCCGTTAAGGAGCATATGTGACTCAACACCACCTCATACGACCGCCGTTTTGCTCCATATTTGGTAATCCATATTTTTTTGGTCATTAAAACCTACCACGCCAAATTTCGTCTCAATCTGAAAACATTCTTTTGAAACTTTTTTTCCATCAACGTGGACGGAGTGCCGTTAAGGAGCATATGTGACTTAAAACCACCTCATACGACCGTCGTTTTGCCCCATATTTGGTATTCCATATTTTTTTGGTCATTGAAACCTACCACCAAAATTTTGTCTCAATCTGGAAACTTTTTTTTGAAAGCTTTTTTAAATCAACGTGGACTTAGTGTCGTTAAAGAGCATGTGAGTCAAAACCACCTCTTACGATAGTTGTTATGCCCCATATTTTGTATTCCATATTTTTTTTGTCATTAAAACCTACCACCAAAATTTCGTCTCAATCTGAAAACTTTTTTTCCATCAACTTGGACTGAGTGCCGTTAAGGAGCATATGTGACTCAAAACCACCTCATACAACCGTCGTTTTGCCCCATATTTGGTATTCCTTATTTTTTTGGTCATTGAAACGTACCACCAAAATTTCATCTTAATCTGAAAACATTTTTTTGAAACCTTTTTTTCCATCAACGTGGACTGAGTGTCGTTAAGAGGCATATGTGACTCAAAACCACCTCATACGACCGCCGTTTTGCCCCATATTTGGTATTCCAGATTTTTTTGGTCATTAAAACCAATCACCAAAGTTTCATCTCAATTTGAAAACTTTTTCTGAAACCTTTTTTCCATCAACGTGGACCGAGTCCCGTTAACGAGCATATGTGACTAAAAACCACCTTATACGACCGTCGTTTTGCCCCATATTTGGTATTCCTAATATTTTTGTCATTGAAACGTACCACCAAAATTTCATCTCAATCTGAAAACATTTTTTTGAAACCTTTCTTTCCATCAACGTGGACTGACTGTCGTTAAGAAGCATATGTGACTCAAAACCACCTCATACGACCGATGTTTTGCTCCATATTTGGTAATCCATATTTTTTTGGTCATTAAACCTACCACCCAAATTTCCTCTCAATCTGAAAAGATATTTTTGAACCCTTTTTTCCATCAACGTGGACTAAGTGCCGATGTGACTCAAAACAACCTCATACGATCTCCGTTTTGCCCCATATTTCGTATTCCATATTTTTTTTGGTCATTAAAACCTACCACCAATATTTCTTCTCAATCTGAAAACAATTTTTTAAAATCTTTTTTTCCATCAACGTAGACGTTGTGCTGTTAAGAAACATATGTGACTCAAAACCACCTCATACAACCGCCGTTTTGCCCCATATTTGGTATTCCTAATTTTTTTGGATATTAAACCAACCACCAAAGTTTCGTCTCAATCTGAAAACTTTTTTATGAAACCTTTTTTTTCATTAACGTGGACTGAGTCTCGTTAAGGACCATATGTGACAAAAAACCAACTCATACGACCGCCGTTTTGCCCCATATTTTTTTGGTCATTAAATCCTATCACCAAAATTTCGTCTCAATTTGAAAACTTTTTTCTGAAACCTTTTTTCCATCAACTTGGACCGAGTCCCGTTAAGGAGCATATGTGACTCAACACCACCTCATACGACCGCCGTTTTGCTCCATATTTGGTAATCCATATTTTTTTGGTCATTAAAACCTACCACGCCAAATTTCGTCTCAATCTGAAAACATTTTTTTGAAACTTTTTTTCCATCAACGTGGACGGAGTGCCGTTAAGGAGCATATGTGACTTAAAACCACGTCATACGACCGTCGTTTTGCCCCATATTTGGTATTCCATATTTTTTTGGTCATTGAAACCTACCACCAAAATTTTGTCTCAATCTGAAAACATTTTTTTGAAAACTTTTTTTCCATCAACGTGGACTGAGTGTCGTTAAGAGGCATATGTGACTCAAAACCACCTCATACGACCGCCGTTTTGCCCCATATTTGGTATTCCAGATTTTTTTGGTCATTAAAACCAATCACCAAAGTTTCATCTCAATTTGAAAACTTTTTTCTGAAACCTTTTCTCCATCAACGTGGACCGAGTCCCGTTAACGAGCATATGTGACTAAAAACCACCTTATACGACCGTCGTTTTGCCCCATATTTGGTATTCCTAATTTTTTTGTCATTGAAACGTACCACCAAAATTTCATCTCAATCTGAAAACATTTTTTTGAAACCTTTCTTTCCATCAACGTGGACTGACTGTCGTTAAGAAGCATATGTGACTCAAAACCACCTCATACGACCGATGTTTTGCTCCATATTTGGTAATCCATATTTTTTTGGTCATTAAACCTACCACCCAAATTTCCTCTCAATCTGAAAAGATATTTTTGAACCCTTTTTTTCCATCAACGTGGACTAAGTGCCGATGTGACTCAAAACAACCTCATACGATCTCCGTTTTGCCCCATATTTCGTATTCCATATTTTTTTTGGTCATTAAAACCTACCACCAATATTTCTTCTCAATCTGAAAACAATTTTTTAAAATATTTTATTCCATCAACGTGGACGTTGTGCTGTTAAGAAGCATATGTGACTCAAAACCACCTCATACAACTGCCGTTTTGCCCCATATTTGGTATTCCTAATTTTTTTGGATATTAAACCAACCACCAAAGTTTCGTCTCAATCTGAAAACTTTTTTATGAAACCTTTTTTTCATTAACGTGGACTGAGTCTCGTTAAGGACCATATGTGACAAAAAACCAACTCATACGACCGCCGTTTTGCCCCATATTTTTTTGGTCATTAAAACCTATCACCAAAGTTTCGTCTCAATTTGAAAACTTTTTTCTGAAACCTTTTTTCCATCAACTTGGACCGAGTCCCGTTAAGGAGCATATGTGACTCAAAACCACCTCATACGACCGCCGTTTTGCTCCATATTTGGTAATCCATATTTTTTTGGTCATTAAAACCTACCACGCCAAATTTCGTCTCAATCTGAAAACATTTTTTTGAAACCTTTTTTTCCATCAACGTGGACTGAGGGCTGTTAAGGAGCATATGTGACTCAAAACCACCTCATACGACCGCCATTTTGCCCCATATTTGGTATTCCATATTTTTTTGGTCATTGAAACCTACCACCAAAATTTTGTCTCAATATGAAAACTCTTTTTTAAAAGCTTTTTTAAATCAACGTGGACTTGGTGCCGTTAAGGAGCATGTGAGTCAAAACCACCTGTTACGATAGCCGTTATGCCCCATATTTGGTATTCCATATTTTTTTTGTCATTAAAACCTACCACCAAAATTTCATCTCAATCTGAAAACATTTTTTTGAAACCTTTTTTCCATCAACGTGCACCAAGTCCTGTTAAGGAGCATATGTGACTCAAAACCACCTCATACGACCGTCGTTTTGCCCCATATTTGTATTCCTTATTTTTTTGGTCATTGAAACGTACCACCAAAATTTCATCTCAATCTAAATACATTTTTTTGAAACCTTTTTTTCCATCAACGTGGACTGAGTGTCGTTAAGAAGCGACTCAAAACCACCTCATACGACCGCTGTTTTGCTCCATATTTGGTAATCCATATTTTTTTGGTCATTAAAACCTACCACCCAAATTTCGTCTTAATCTGAAAACATTTTTTTGAAACCTTTTTTTCCATTAACGTGGACGGAATTCCGTTGAGAAGCATATGGGACTCAAAACCACCTCATACAACCTCCGTTTTGCCCCATATTTGATATTCCATATATTTTTGGCCATTAAAACCAACCACAAAAATTTCATCTCAATCTGAAATTTTTTTTATGAAACCTTTTTTTCCCATTAACGTGGACTGAGTCCCATTAACGAGCATATGGGACTCCAAACCACCTCATACGACCGCCGTTTTGCACCATATTTGGTATTCCAGATTTTTTTGGTCATTAAAACCTATCAACAAAGTTTCGTCTCAATTTGAAAACTTTTTTCTGAAATCTTTATTCCATCAACGTGGACCGAGTCCCGTTAAGGAGCATATGTGACTCAAAACCACCTCATACGACCGTCGTTTTGCTCCATATTTGATATTCCATATTTTTTTGGTCATGAAAACCTACCACCAAAATTTTGTCTCAATCTGAAAACCTTTTTTTGAAGCCTTTTTTTCCATCAACGTGGACTGAGTGCCGTTAAGGAGCATATGTGACTCAAAACCTCCTCATACGATCTCCGTTTTGCCCCATATTTGGTATTCCATATTTTTTTTGGTCATTAAAACCTACCACCAAAATTTCGTCTCAATCTGAAAACATTTTTTTGAAACCTTTTTTTCCATCAACGTGGACGGAGTGCCGTTAAGAAGCATATATGACTCAAAACCACCTCATACAACCGCCGTTTTGCCCCATATTTGGTATTCCTTATTTTTTTGGCCATTAAAACTAACCACCAAAGTTTCGTCTCAATCTGAAAACTTTTTTATGAAACCTTTTTTTCCATTAACGTGGACCGAGTCCCGTTAATGAGCATATGTGACTCAAAACCACCTCATACGACCGCCGTTTTGCCCCATATTTGGTATTCCAGATTTTTTTGGTCATTAAAACTAACCACCAAAGTTTCGTCTCAATTTGAAAACTTTTTTCTGAAACCTTTTTTCCATCAACGTGGACCGAGTCCCGTTAAGGAGCATATGTGACTCAACAACCTCATACGACAGCCGTTTTGCCCCATATTTCATATTCCTTATTTTTTTGGTCATTGAAACCTACCACCAAAATTTCGTCTCAATCTGAAAACATATTTTTGAAACCTTTTTTTCCATCAACGTGGACTAAGTGCCATTAAGGAGCATATGTGACTCAAAACAACCTCATACGATATCCGTTTTGCCCCATATTTGGTATTCCATATTTTTTTTGGTCATTAAAACCTACCACCAAAATTTCGTCTCAATCTTAAAACTTCTTTTTGAAACCTTTTTTTCCATCAACGTGGACCGAGTGCTGTTAAGGAGCATAACTGACTCAAAAACACCTCATACGACCGCCGTTTTGCCCCATATTTGGTATTCCATATTTTTTTGGTTATTAATAATTTCCACCCAAATTTCGACTCAATCTGAAAACATTTTTTGATTTTTTTTTTCCATCAACGTGGACTGAGTGCCGTTAAGGAGCATATGTGACTCAAACCACCTCATACGACCGTCGTTTTGCCCCATATTTGGTATTCCTTTTTTTTTTGGTCATTGAAACGTACCACCAAAATTTCATCTCAATCTGAAAACATTTTTTTGAAACCTTTTTTTCCATCAACGTGGACCGAGTGTCGTTAAGAAGCATATGTGACTCAAAACCACCTCATACGACCGATGTTTTGCTCCATATTTGGTAATCCATATTTTTTTGGTCATTAAAACCTACCACCTAAATTTCGTCTCAATCTGAAAACATATTTTTGAAACCTTTTTTTCCATCAACGTGGACTAAGTGCCGTTAAGAATCATATGTGAATCAAAACCACCTCATACAACCGCCGTTTTGCCCCATATTTGGTATTCCTAATTTTTTTGGATATTAAACCAACCACCAAAGTTTCGTCTCAATTTGAAAACTTTTTTCGGAAACCTTTTTTTTTCATTAACGTGGACTGAGTCTCGTTAAGGACCATATGTGACTCAAAACCACCTCATACGACCGCCGTTTTGCCCCATATTTGGTATTCCATATTTTTTTGGTCATTAAAACCGATCACCAAAGTTTCGTCTCAATTTCAAAACTTTTTTCTGAAACCTTTTTTCCATCAACTTGGACCGAGTCCCGTTAAGGAGCATATGTGACTCAAAACCACCTCATACGACCGCCGTTTTGCTCCATATTTGGTATTCCATATTTTTTTGGTCATTAAAACCTACCACCCAAATTTCGTCTCAATCTGAAAACATTTTTTTGAAACCTTTTTTTCATCAACATGGACTGAGTGCCGTTAAAGAGCATATATGACTCAAAACCACCTCATACGATCTCCGATTTGCCCCATTTTTGGTATTCCATATTTTTTTTGGTCATTAAAACCTACCACCAAAATTTAGTGTTAATCTGAAAACATTTTTTTGAAACCGTTTTTCCATCAACGTGGACGGAGTGCCGTTGAGAAGCATATGTGACTCAAAACCACCTCATACAACCTCCGTTTTGCCCCATATTTGGTATTCCATATTTTTTTGGCCATTTAAACCAACCACCAAGGTTTCGTCTCAATCTGAAAACTTATTTATGAAACCTTTTTTTTCCATTAACGTGGACTTAGTCCCGTTAAGGAGCATATGTGACTCAAAACCACCTCATACGACCGCCATTTTGCCCCATATTTGGTATTCCATATTTTTTTGGTCATTGAAACCTACCACCAAAATTTTGTCTCAATCTGAAAACTCTTTTTTGAATGCTTTTTTAAATCAACGTGGACTTTGTGCCGTTAAGGAGCATGTGAGTCAAAACCACCTCTTACGATAGCCGTTATGCCCCATATTTGGTATTCCATATTTTTTGTGCCATTAAAACCTACCACCAAAATTTCGTCTCAATCTGAAAACATTTTTTTGAAACCTTTTTTCCATCAACGTGGACCGAGTCCCGTTAAGGAGCATATGTGACTCAAAACCACCTCATACGACCGTCGTTTTGCTCCATATTTGATATTCCATATTTTTTGGTCATGAAAACCTACCACCAAAATTTTGTCTCAATCTGAAAACCTTTTTTTGAAGCCTTTTTTTCCATCAACGTGGACTGAGTGCCGTTAAGGAGCATATGTGACTCAAAACCACCTCATACGATCTCCGTTTTGCCCCATATTTGGTATTCCATATTTTTTTTGGTCATTAAAACCTACAACCAAAATTTCGTCTCAATCTGAAAACATTTTTTTGAAAACATTTTTTCCATCAACTTGGACTGAGTGCCGTTAAGGAGCATATGTGACTCAAAACCACCTCATACAACCGTCGTTTTGCCCCATATTTGGTATTCCTTATTTTTTTGGTCATTGAAACGTACCACCAAAATTTCATCTTAATCTGAATACATTTTTTTGAAGCCTTTTTTTCCATCAACGTGGACTGAGTGTCGTTAAGAAGCATATGTGACTCAAAACCACATCATACGACCGCTGTTTTGCTCCATATTTGGTAATCCATATTTTTTTGGTCATTAAAACCTACCACCCAAATTTCGTCTTAATCTGAAAACATTTTTTTGAAACCTTTTTTTCCATCAACGTGGACCGAGTGCCGTTAAGGAGCATATGTGACTCAAAACAACCTCATACGATCTCCGTTTTGCCCCATATTTGGTATTCCATATTTTTTTTGGTCATTTAAACCTAGCACCAAAATTTCGTCTTAATCTGAAAACATTTTTTTTAAAACTTTTTTTTCCATTAACGTGGACGGAGTTCCGTTAAGAAGCATATGTGACTCAAAACCACTTCATACAACCTCCGTTTTGCCCCATATTTGGTATTCCATATTTTTTTGGCCATTAAAACCAACCACCAAAGTTTCATCTCAATCTGAAATTTTTTTTATGAAACCTTTTTTTCCCATTAACGTGGACTAAGTCCCGTTAAGGAGCATATGTGACTAAAAACCACCTCATACGACCGCCGTTTTGCACCATATTTGGTACTCCAGATTTTTTTGGTCATTAAAACCTATCAACAAAGTTTCGTCTCAATTTGAAAACTATTTTCTGAAATCTTTATTCCATCAACGTGGATCGAGTCCCGTTAAGGAGCATATGTGACTCAAAACCACCTCATACGACCGACGTTTTGATCCATATTTGATATTCCATATTTTTTTGGTCATGAAAACCTACCACCCAAATTTGTCTCAATCTGAAAACCTTTTTTTCCATCAACGTGGACTGAGTGCCGTTAAGGAGCATATGTGACTCAAAACCACCTCATACGATCTCCGTTTTGTCCCATATTTGGTATTCCATAATATTTTTGGTCATTTAAACCTACCACAAAAATTTCGTCTCAATTTGAAAACATTTTTTTGAAACCTTTTTTTCCATCAACGTGGACGGAGTGCCGTTAAGAAGCATATGTGACTCAAAACCACCTCATACAACCGCCGTTTTGCCTCATATTAGGTATTCCATATTTTTTTGGCCATTAAAACTAACCACCAAAGTTTCGACTCAATCTGAAAACTTTTTTATGAAACCTTTTTTTTCCATTAACGTGGACTGAGTCCCGTTAATGAGCATATGTGACTCAAAGCCACCTCATACGACCGCCGTTTTGCCCCATATTTGGTATTCCAGATTTTTTTGGTCATTAAAACCTATCACCAAAGTTTCGTCTCAATTTAAAAACTTTTTTCTGAAACCTTTTTTCCATCAGCGTGGACTGAGTCCCGTTAAGGAGCATATGTGACTCAACCACCTTATACGACAGCCTTTTTGCCCCATATTTCGTATTCCTTATTTTTTTGGTCATTGAAACCTACCACCAAAATTTCATCTGTATCTGAAAACGTTTTTGAAACCTTTTTTTCCATTAACGTGGACCGATTGTCGTTAAGGATTAGATGTGACTCAAAACCTCATACTATCGCCGTTTTCCCCATATTTGGTATTCTATATTTTTTTGGTCATTAAAACCTACAACCAAAATTTCAGCTCAATCTGAAAACTTCATTTTGAAACCTTTTTTTTTCCATCAACGTGGACTGAGTGCCGTTAAGGACCATATGAGACTTAAAACCATCTCATACGACTGTTGTTTTGCCCCATATTTGGTATTCCATATTTTTTTGGTCATTAAAACCTACCACCAAAATTTCGTCTCAATCTGAAAACTTCTTTTTCAAAACCTTTTTTTCCATCAACGTGGACCGAGTTCTGTTAAGGAGCATAAGTGACTCAAAAACACCTCATACGACCGCCGTTTTGCCCCATATTTGGTATTCCATATTTTTTTGGTTATTAAACCTTCCTCCCAAATTTGGTCTCAATCTGAAAACATTATTTTGAAACTTTTTTTCCATCAACGTGGACTGAGTGCCATTAAGGAGCATATGTGACTCAAACCACCTGATACGACCGTCGTTTTGCCCCATTTTTGGTATTCCTTTTTTTTTTGGTCATTAAAACGTACCACCAAAATTTCATCTCAATCTGAAAACATTTTTTTGAAACCTTTTTTTCCATCAACGTGGACCGAGTCCCGTTAAGGAGCATATGTGACTCAACCACCTCATACGACAGCCGTTTTGCCCTATATTTCGTATTCCTTATTTTTTTGGTCATTAAAACCTACCACCCAAATTTCTTCTCAATCTGAAAACATTCTTTTGAAACCTTTTTTTTCCATCAACGTGGACCGAGTGCCGTTAAGGAGTATATGTGACTTAAAACCATCTCATACGACTGTCGTTTTGCCCCATATTTGGTATTCCATATTTTTTTGGCCAATGAAACCTACCATCAAAATTTCGTCTCAATCTGAAAACATTTTTTTAAAACCTTTTTTTCCATCAACGTGGACGGAGTGCCGTTATAGAGCATATGTGGCTTAAAACCACCTCAGACGACAGCCGTTTTGCCCCATATTTGGTATTCCATATTTTTTTGGTCATTAAAACCTACCACCAAAATTTTGTCTCAATCTGAAAATTCTTTTTTGAATGCTTTTTTAAATCAACGTGGACTTAGTGCCGTTAACGAGCATGTGAGTCAAAACCACCTCTTACGATAGCCGTTATGCCCCATATTTGGTATTCCATATTTTTTTTGTCATTGAAACGTACCACCAAAATTTCGTCTCAATCTGAAAACATTTTTTGGAAACCTTTTTTTCCATCAACGTGGACTTAGTTTCGTTAAGAAGCATATGTGACTCAAAACCACCTCATATGACCGCTGTTTTGCTCCATATTTGGTAATCCATATTTTTTTGCTCATTAAAACCTACCACCCAAATTTCGTCTCAATCTACAAACATTTTTTTGAAACCTTTTTTTCCATCAACGTGGACTGAGTGCCGTTAAGGAGCATATGTGACTCAAAACAACCTCATACGACCTCCGTTTTGCCCCATATTTCGTATTCCATATTTCTTTTGGTCATTTAAACCTACCACCAAAATTTCGTCTCAAATTGAAACATTTTTTTGAAACCTTTTTTTCCATTAACGTCGACGGAGTGCCGTTAAGAAGCATATGTGACTCAAAACCACCTCATACAACCTCCGTTTTGCCCCATATTTGGTATTCCATATTTTTTTGGCCATTAAAACCAACCACCAATGTTTCATCTCAATCTGAAAACTTTTTTATGAAACCTTTTTTTTCCATGAACGTGGACCGAGTCCCGTTAAGTAGTATATGTGACTCAAAACCACCTCATACGACCGCCGTTTTGCACCATATTTGGTATTCCAGATTTTTTTGGTCATTAAAACCTATCAACAAAGTTTCGTCTCAATTTGAAATTTTTTTTCTGAAATCTTTATTCCATCAACGTGGACCGAGTCCCGTTAAGGAGCATATGTGACTCAAAACCACCTCATACGACCGCTGTTTTGCTCCATATTTGATATTCCATATTTTTTTGGTCATTATAAGCTACCACCCAAATTTCGTCTCAATCTGAAAACATTTTTTTGAAACCTTTTTTTCCATCAACGTGGACTGAGTGCCGTTAAGGAGCATATGTGACTGAAAACCACCTCATACGATCTCCGTTTTGCCCCATATTTGCTATTCCATATTTATTTTGGTCATTAAAACCTACCACCAAAATTTCGTCTCAATCTGAAAACATTTTTTTGAAACCTTTTTGTCCATCAACGTGGACGGAGTGCCGTTAAGAAGCATATGTGACTCAAAACCACCTCATACAACCGCCGTTTTGCCCCATATTTGGTATTCCATATTTTTTTGGCCATTAAAACTAACCACCAAAGTTTTTTCTCAATCTGAAAACTTATTAATGAAACCTTTTATTTTCCATTAACGTGGACTGAGTCCCGTTAATGAGCATATGTGACTCAAAACCAGCTCATACGACCGCCGTTTTGCCCCATATTAGGTATTCCAGATTTTTTTGGTCATTAAAACCTATCAACAAAGTTTCGTCTCAATTTGAAAACTTTTTTCTGAAATCTTTATTCCATCAACTTGGACCGAGTCCCGTTAAGGAGCATATGTGACTCAAAACCACCTCATACGACCGTCGTTTTGCCCCATATTTGGTATTCCATATTTTTTTGGTTATTAAAACCTTCCACCTAAATTTCGTCTCAATCTGAAAACATTTTTTGAAACTTTTTTTCCATCAACCTGGACTGAGTGCCGTTAAGGAGCATATGTGACTCAAACCACCTCATACGACCGTCGTTTTACCCCATATTTGGTATTCCTTATTTTTTTGGTCATTGAAACGTACCACCAAAATTTCATCTCAATCTGAAAACATTTTTTTGAAACCTTTTTTTCCATCAACGTGGACTTAGTGTCGTTAAGAAGCATATGTGACTCAAAACCACGTCATACAACCGTCGTTTTGCTCCATATTTGATAATCCAAATTTTTTTGGTCATCAAAACCTACCACCCAAATTTCGTCTCAATCTGAAAACATTTTTTTGAAACCTTTTTTTCCATCAACGTGGACTGAGTGCCGTTAAGGAGCATATGTGACTCAAAACAACCTCATACGATCTCCGTTTTGCCCCATATTTGGTATTCCATTATTTGTTTGGCCAATGAAACCTACCACCAAAATTTCGTCTCAATCTGAAAACAATTTTTTGAACTTTTTTTTTTTTTTGGTTAATGAAAAATTTATATATTACCAAACTGTGTTTACACCCTAACACCTTTTAGGAAGGGACAGACCCCAACTCTCAGGCACAAAAGAACAATTGGTTACAAAGACCTTGTAACCATTTCGTATCTCTTTCTTTCAATTTACATGTATAAAGCAAGTCTGATCTTTTATTAACAAAAAATTTAATTCTTTGTACTGTGTAAACCATTGAAGGGGTTTTTTGCAACCAAAAAGTCTGGTTCCTAGCACCCCATAAGCAGTATAGCAGCCCTGCTGCAGTAGCCTTGAAAATCTGCTGCTGCACATGAGAGCACTGCCTGCCTCTCCTAAGCCAACACAGCAGCTGCTGCATGCTGTCAAACCTCCTCTGTATGCCTAGCCAAGAGCAAACTTCCAGCCAAATCTTCCTAGCATACTGACAATCAAAGAACACATGCTGATGATTCTCCTGGTGGAGTTCACATATGCAGCACATCTGTGCATCACAGATACCAAATCTAGCCAATCTTTCTCTCACAGGAAGTTTTTGTTGGATCACTAGCCACCATAAGAAGCTATGTTTAGGCATAGCCAATTTGTTCCTGACTGTACCTGCCCAAGGCACTTTGATCCCCAGCTGGTCCATCCCCTGATAAATCTTGGCTATAGAATAGCCTCCAGTTGGCCACCAAGACTGTATCATCCAGTCTTGCATTTCCTCTTTTATCATGCAAACCTGTTTCCATACCCAGCTCCCATTGGTGGAGGGTTTGTACCCCCACCAATCATTACCTTTGAGGTATACACTATGAACCCATTTCAACCATAGTGTATCCTTTTTGTCAGCCAACTGCCAAGCTATTTTCCCTACAACAATTTTGTTCCAGAGGGCCAAATTTCTAACCCCTAGACCACCAAGCTTCTTGGGTTTGCAAACTGTATCCCACTTTACACAACAAGCTTTGACCCCTTCTGTTTTACCTTCCCAAAGATATCTTCTACATAACTGATTAATTCTTTTTATGGCAGCCTTGGGAAAGATCATTATCTGCATCCAATAAGTGCAAATACTCATAAGTACAGAATTAACCAGTTGAAGTCTCCCTGCAAAGGAGAGATGCCTGGTTTGCCATCTTGTAATCCTGTGCATAACTCTTTTGATGAGTTGATCACAGTCACTGGAACTTAGCTTTTTATTGCAAATTGGAACCCCCAAGTATTTGAAAGGCCAATTACCCCTCTTGAATCCTGATTTCAGAATCAGAGATTCCACATCACCAGCAGCCATGTTAGCACAATACAGTTCAGACTTGCCTTTGTTAGCAGCCAAACCTGAGACAAGCTCAAAGTGTTTAAGGCCTTCTATAATTAATCTGGCACTCTTGATTTCCCCTTTGCAGAAAACTAACAGATCATCAGCAAAACATAGTGTATTGAGCTTAAGATCAATGCATCTAGGATGAAACTTGAAATCCTTCCTGCTTCCCATATACTTCAAAGTTCTAGTCAAATACTCCATACAAAGAGTGAAAAGTAGTGGGGAAATAGGGTCCCCTTGCCTCAAACCCCTCTTAGAGTTGAAAAACCCCTAGCTTGTACCATTAATGAGCAAAGTAAAGCTAGCTGTAGAGATACAAGCCATGATCACTTTGATGAAGTGACTTGGGAAATTGAGAGCAGTCATAAGATCTTGTAAGAACTCCCACTCAATTGTGTCATAAGCTTTCTGCAAATCTATCTTCATTAAGCAGCTAGAAGGCACATTCTTCCTAGCATAGTGTCTAACAAGATCCTGGCAAACTAGGATGTTGTTGATGATGCTTCTTCCACTAATAAAGGCTCCCTGATTCTGTGAGACAATGTAGGGGAGGACATTTTTTAGCCTGGAACAGAGCAATTTAGAGATACACTTGTACACCACAGTGCAACATGCAATAGGTCTATATTCATAGACCTGTGTAGGACAATTCACTTTTGGCACTAGTGAAATTGAGGTAGTATTCAACACCTTCAGCATAACACCTGTATGAAAGAATTCTTTGACAACAGCTACTAAGTCAGAGCCTATAGTATCCCAACTAGTCTTAAAGAAAGAGCTTCCATACCCATCCATGCCAGGTGCTTTGTTCTCAGGAATGGACCATAAGGCCTTTTTAATCTCCTATGCTGTAAAATCCAAGCCTAGCATCTTCTGCATGTCCTCAGTAATGATCTCACCCTGCAGCATAACTCTAGGCTTGATCTTAGAGACAGCATGTGTATCACTCATGAAGCTTGAAAAATGTTGAATGAACTGTTCACAAACAAGTTTAGGATCCAAGATCCAATCACCATCTGCATTCTGTACAGTGTTAATTCTGTTTTTGTGATTACTAGCTTTGACAGCTTGATGAAACACTGCAGTATTATCATCTCCAAAAGTGATCCACTCCTCCCTAGCTTTTTGTTTCAAAAAACTAAGATACTCACTTTTAGCTTTCTTGTACTGTTGTGCAGCAATGTACTCCTTTTTCACACTCAGATGATCACCAGTATTGTTATGCATGTACTCCTGAGCCTCCTCATACACTCTGGCAGCTTGTCTCATATTGCCAACTACATCCCCTACATGATCATTGTTGAACCTCCTCAAAAGAGGTTTGAGCTGTTTGAGTTTCTCATAAATCTGAAACATAGCATACCCTGGAACTGGTTTTGCCCAAAATTTCTTAATCAAATCCTGATACCCATCCTGTTCACACAAATATTGAGAAATCTGAAGGGTTTGTACCCCTGAACTTCTGTGTAGCTTCTCAGAAGTGCTGGACTGTGGTCAAAATCCCCCTCAGGAAGGAAAGTGACCTCTGAGTTAGTGTAGGATGACAGCCAAGATGGGTTTGCCATCACCCTATCTATCTTGGTCATTACCCTACTATGCTCATCTTGTTTATTATTCCAAGTAAAGCATCTGCCACTGAATTTGATGTCTTCCATGCTACAGAACTTAACACACTTCTTGAAATCAAGCATTTCCCTCTTAGTGTGCACATCTCCTGTCTTCTCATCTTCATGAAGGATGACATTAAAGTCACCACCCCATACCCATGGCCCCTTCACAGTGTTGGCCAGTTTACATAAGTCCCTCCATAAAGGCATCCTCTCTTCACCTTTGTTAAAAGCATATACAAAGGTACAGAAGAAGGCTGTTGAATGCACTGGTTTTATTCTACAATGCACCATTTGAGCTGTGCACTCTTTAATATCAACTTGAAAAACACTAGGGTCCCAAGCCACCACCACCCTTCCATTACCATGCCAAGGCAGGTTAGAAGTGATACACCAACCTGGACATATATTGAGGTACAAGGAACCAATGTGGTTAGCCTTGACCTTAGTTTCCAGGAGGCATATTAGTTTAGCATGGTGTTTATTGAGGAAATCCCTCACAAAGTCCTGTTTGCTAAAACTATTAAGCCCCCTAGTATTCCATATCATGATACTATCCATTAGGGATAGGGATTTCACCCTTTCCTTGTCTGTACTTTCCTCCTGTGCACCAACTGATTTCTGTCCAAGTACCTCAAAGAAGTTGTTGTGTTCAGTAGGTGGTCCAGCCACTGGTGTAGCTTTGTTCTTTGCTGGTGAAGGCTGAGCAGAAGTACCCCCCCTTCTTGGTGATAGAGATGAAGCCATCCTCAGCCACCACTCTTTGAGCTACACTGATCTTGGTAGTTGGTTTAGGCCTCCACACCTTGGCAGGTTTCTCTTTATGCCAGCAATCCTCTCTAGCATGCCCATACTTCTTGCATAATAGGCATTTAGTAGGTTTCCACTCATAATAAACCTCCTGAACCAGTTCCACACCCTTTTCATTGATGAATGAAATTTGATCTGGAAAATCTTGATCAAGCTTAACATCCACCATAACTCTGGCAAACTTAGTCCTCTGCTTCATCTCAGTATAGGTGTCAATCTTCCTGAGATTGCCAACCACACCCACAATCTTGCTAAGACTCCTTTTCCCCTAGAATTTTAGACTTAGATTGTGCAATTGGATCCAAATAGGAACTGTGGGAGTAGCACATTCCTCCATACTGTCATCTGGATCCCATTGCCTCACTGTCAATGGTTTGTTGTCAAAAAAGTAGGCACCACTAGTGGTAGTTTCAACAGCCTTCAGATCTTCAAATCTCACCAAGTAACCTCCATTTGCAATAGGTGCAATAACACCAATTCCCAGATTTCCCCATATTCTCTTAAGAAATCCCTCAAACACCTGGATAGGGGGTTTTGCTCCAATGACAAAACATACAACTGCTGTACTCCAAAACTCTACCTCCTCCTTAACATCCTCCCATTCAAGAACAGGTTTCAGTTGTGCAGCAGCATTAGAATCATTCATACAGTTCCTCGCAGAATCATTCAATGCAGCAGAGTTATGATTAGGGTTTGTAATGGTCAACAGTTGACTTTTGCGTATTGAGTTTTGTGGGTTAGTGGTATGATCATTATCAGTAACATCAATTGATGATCTAGTTGTTATACTAGCATTTAGGTAAAAATCAATCAAGTTAGAACCAACATTGATCAAATTGCTCTCCAACTGCTTACCTCCAGTATTGATCATAGCTCTAGTAATAGGTACGAATGTGGTAATCTGACTTCTTTGGAGTGCTAACTGGATTCTTGGACTTGCATAGTCTCCATCTGAATCAAAATCACTGCTGGATGATGAGCCATCAAAATCTGATTGCCAGTTTTCCATAGTTGCCTTGCCCTCTTTTCTTGAAACTGATTGAATATGATCATCAGATCGTGTGCCAGATTGTGTTTTGGGTTGTTTATTTGAAGCATTTTGTGGGTTTTTCTTGGATTTATTGCTTTGATTAGCATTGCCACCAACAGATTTCACCCCCTTCCCCTGCCTACTCCTTGTGTTTGCCATCACCAACGGGATCTCAAAGAGAGAGAAAAAGAGAGGAGGTCAAGAAACCTTTTTTTCCATCAACGTGGACGGAGTGCCGTTAAAGAGCATATGTGACTTAAAACCACCTCATACGACCGCCGTTTTGCCCCATATTAGGTATTCCATATTTTTTTGGCCATTAAAACCTACCACCAAAATTTTGTCTCAATCTGAAAACTTTTTTTTGAAAGCTTTTTTAAATCAACGTGGACTTAGTGCCGTTAACGAGCATGTGAGTCAAAACCACCTATTACGATAGCCGTTATGCCCCATATTTGGTATTCCATATTTTTTTGTCATTAAAACCTAACACCAAAATTTCGTCTCAATCTGAAAACATTTTTTTGAAACCTTTTTTTCCATCAACGTGGACTGAGTGTCGTTAAGAAGCATATGTGACTCAAAACCACCTCATACGACCGCTGTTTTGCTCCATATTTGGTAATCCATATTTTTTTGCTCAGTAAAACCTACCACCCAAATTTGGTCTCAATCTAAAAACATTTTTTTGAAACCTTTTTTTCCATCAACATGGACTGAGTGCCGTTAAGGAGCATATGTGACTCAAAACAACCTCATACGACCTCCGTTTTGCCCCATATTTGGTATTCCATATTTTTTTTTGTCATTTAAACCTACCACCAAAATTTCGTCTCAATCTGAAAACATTTTTTTGAAACCTTTTTTTCCATTAACGTCGACGGAGTGCCGTTAAGAAGCATATGTGACTCAAAACCACCTCATACAACCTCCGTTTTGCCCCATATTTGGTATTCTATATTTTTTTGGCCATTAAAACCAACCACCAAAGTTTCATCTCAATCTGAAAACTTTTTTATGAAACCTTTTTTTCCATCAACGTGGACTGATTGCCGTTAAGGAGCATATAAGACTCAAAACCACCTCATACGATCTCCGTTTTGCCCCATATTTGCTATTCCATATTTTTTTTGGTCATTAAAACCTACCACCAAAATTTCGTCTCAGTCTCAAAACATTTTTTTGAAACCTTTTTTTCCATCAACGTGGACGGAGTGCCGTTAAGAAGCATATGTGACTCAAAACCACCTCATACAACGGCCATTTTGCCCCATATTTGGTATTCCATATTTTTTTGGCCATTATAACTAACCACCAATGTTTCGGCTCAATCTGAAAAAAAATTTATGAAACCTTTTTTTTCCATTAACGTGGACTGAGTCCCGTTAATGAGCATATGTGACTCAAAACCACCTAATACTACCGCCGTTTTGCCCCATATTTTGTATTCCAGATTTTTTTGGTCATTAAAACCTATCACCAAAGTTTCTTCTCAATTTGAAAACTTTTTTCTGAAACCTTTTTTCCATCAACGTGGACCGAGTCCCGTTAAGGAGCATATGTGATTCAACCACCTCATACGACAGCCGTTTTGCCCCATATTTCGTATTCCTTATTTTTTTGGTCATTGAAACCTACCACCAAAATTTCATCTATATCTGAAAACGTTTTTTTGAAACCTTTTTTTTCCATCAACGTGGACCGATTGTCGTTACGGATCATATGTGACTCAAAACGTCATACGATCGCTATTTTGCCCCATATTTGGTATTCCATATTTTTTTGGTCATTAAAACCTACAACCAAAATTTCAGCTCAATCTGAAAACTTCTTTTTGAAACCTTTTTTTTCCATCAACGTGGACTGAGTGCCGTTAAGGAGCATATGTGACTTAAAACCATCTCATACGACGGTCGTTTTGCCCCATATTTGGTATTCCATATTTTTTTGGTCATTAAAACCTACCACCAAAATTTTGTCTCAATCTGAAAACTTCTTTTTGAAAACTTTTTTTCCATCAACGTGGACCGAGTGCCGTTAAGGAGCATAAGTGACTCAAAACCACCTCATACGACCGCCGTTTTGCCCCATATTTGGTATTCCATATTTTTTTGGTTATTAAAACCTTCCACCCAAATTTCATCTCAATCTGAAAATATTTTTTTGAAACCTTTTTTTCCATCAACGTGGACTTAGTGTCGTTAAGAAGCATATGTGACTAAAAACCACGTCATACGACCGTCGTTTTGCTCCATATTTGATAATCCAAATTTTTTTGGTCATTGAAACCTACCACCAAAATTTTGTCTCAATCTGAAAACTTTTTTTTGAAAGCTTTTTTAAGTCAACGTGGACTTACTGCCGTTAACGAGGATGGGAGTCAAAACCACCTCTTACGATAGCCGTTATGCCCCATATTTGGTATTCCATATTTTTTTTGTCATTAAAACCTACCACCAAAATTTCGTCTCAATCTGAAAACATTTTTTTAAAACCTTTTTTTGGTAAATAAAAAAAATTGATATATCACCAAACTGTGTTTACACCCTAACACCTTTTAGGAAGGGACAGACCCCAACTCTCAGGCACAAAAGAACAATTAGTTACAAAGACCTTGTAACCATTTCCTATCTCTTTCTTTCAATTTACATGTATAAAGCAAGTATGATCTTTTATTAACAAAAAATTTAATTCTTTGCACTGTGTAAACCACTGAAGGGGTTTTTTGCAACCAAAAAGTCTGGTTCCTAGCACGCCATAAGCAGTATAGCAGCCGTGCTGCAGTAGCCTTGAAAATCTGGTGCTGCACATGAGAGCACTGCCTGCCTCTCCTAAGCCAACACAGCAGCTGCTGCATGCTGTCAAACCTCCTCTGTATGCCTAGCCAAGAGCAAACTTCCAGCCAAATCTTCCTAGCATACTGACAATCAAAGAACACATGCTGATGATTCTCCTGGTGGAGTTCACATATGCAGCATATATGTGCATCACAGATACCAAATCTAGGCAATCTTTCTCTCACAGGAAGTTTTCGTTGGATCACTAGCCACCATAAGAAGCAATGTTTAGGCATAGCCAATTTGTTCCAGACTGTACCTGCCCAAGGCACTTTGATCCCCAGCTGGTCCATCCCCTGATAAATCTTGGCTATAGAATAGCCTCCAGTTGGCCACCAAGACTGTATCATCCAGTCTTGCATTTCCTCTTTTATCATGCAAACCTGTTTCCATACCCAGCTCCCATTGGTGGAGGGTTTGTACCCCCACCAATCATTACCTCTGAGGTATACACTATGAACCCATTTCACCCATAGTGTATCCTTTTTGTCAGCCAACTGCCAAGCTATTTTCCCAACAGCAATTTTGTTCCAGATGGCCAAATTTCTAACCCCTAGACCACCAAGCTTCTTGGGTTTGCAAACTGTATCCCACTTTACATAACCAACTTTGACCCCTTCTGTTTTACCTTCCCAAAGAAATCTTCTACATAACTGATTAATTCTTTTATTTCCATCAATGTGGACTGAGTCCCGTTAAGGAGCATATGTGACTCAAAACAACCTCATACGACCGTCGTTTTGCCCCATATTTGGTATTCCTTATTTTTTTGGTCATTGAAACGTACCACAAAAATTTCATCTCAATCTGAAAACATTTTTTTGAACCTTTTTTTCCATCAACGTGGACTGAGTGTCGTTAAGAAGCATATATGACTCAAAACCACCTCATACGACCGATGTTTTGCTCCATATTTGGTAATCCATATTTTTTTGGTCATTAAACCCTAAATTTCGTATCAATCTGAAAACATTTTTTTGAAACCTTTTTTTCCATCAACGTGGACTGAGTGCCGTTAAGGAGCATATGTGACTCAAAACAACCTCATACGATCTCCGTTTTGCCCCATATTTGGTATTCCATTATTTTTTTTGCCAATGAAACCTACCACCAAAATTTCGTCTCAATCTGAAAACAGTTTTTTGAAACCTTTTTTTCCATCAACGTGGACGGAGTGCCGTTAAGGAGCATATGTGACTTAAAACCACCTCATACGACCGCCGTTTGGCCCCATATTTGGTATTCCATATTTTTTTGGTCATTGAAACCTACCACCAAAATTTTGTCTCAATCTGAAAACTTTTTTTGAAAGCTTTTTTAAGTCAACGTGGACTTACTGCCGTTAACGAGGATGTGAGTCAAAACCACCTCTTATGATAGCCGTTATGCCCCATATTTGGTATTCCATATTTTTTTTGTCATTAAAACCTACCACCGAAATTTCGTCTCAATCTGAAAACATTTTTTTGAATCCTTTATTTCCATCAATGTGGACTGAGTGCCGTTAAGGAGCATATGTGACTCAAAACCACCTCATACGACCGTCGGTTTGCCCCATATATGGTATTCCTTATTTTTTTGGTCATTGAAACGTACCACCAAAATTTCATCTTAATCTGAAAACATTTTTTTGAAACCTTTTTTTCCATCAACGTGGACAGTGTCGTTAAGAGTCATATGTGACTCAAAACCACCTCATACGAACGCCGTTTTGCCCCATATTTGGTATTCCAGATTTTTTTGGTCATTAAAACCTATCACCAAAGTTTTGTCTCAATTTGAATACTTTTTTCTGAAACCTTTTTTCCATCAACGTGGACCGAGTCCCGTTAAGGAGAATATGTGACTCAAAACCACCTCATACGACCGTCGTTTTGCCCCATATTTGGTATTCCTTATTTTTTTGGTCATTGAAACGTACCACCAAAATTTCATCTCAATTTGAAAACTTTTTTCTGAAACCTTTTTTTCCATCAACGTGGACTAAGTGCCGTTAAGGAGCATATGTGACTCAAAACAACCTCATACGATCTCCGTTTGGCCGCATATTTGGTATTCCATATTTTTTTTGGTCATTAAAACCTACCACCAATATTTCGTCTCAATCAGAAAATATTTTTTTGAAGCCTTTTTTTCCATCAACGTGGACGTAGTGCCGTTAAGAAGCATATGTGACTGAAAACCACGTCATACAACCGCCGTTTTGCCCCATATTTGGTATTCCTAATTTTTTTTGGCCATCAAACCAACCACCAAAGTTTCGTCTCAATCTGAAAACTTTTTTATGAAACCTTTTTTTTATTAACGTGGACCGAGTGTCGTTAAGGACCATATGTGACTCAAAACCACCTCATACGACCGCAGTTTTGCTCCATATTTGGTATTCCATATTTTTTTGGTCATTAAAACCTATAACCAAAGTTTCGTCTCAATTTGAAAACTTTTTCTGAAACCTTTTTTCCATCAACGTGGACCGAGTCCCGTTAAGGAGCATATGTGACTCAAAACCACCTCATACGACCGCCGTTTTGCTCCATATTTGGTATTCCATATTTTTTTGGTCATTAAAAACTACCACCCAAATTTCGTCTCAATCTGAAAACATTTTTTTGAAACCTTTTTTTCCATCAACGTGGACTAAGTGCCTTTAAGGAGCATATGTGACTCAAAACACCTCATACGATCTCCGTTTTGCCCCATATTTGGTATTCCATATTTTTTTTGGTCATTAAAACCTACCACCAAAATTTCGTCTCAATCTGAAAATATTTTTTTGAAACCTTTTTTTTTTTGGTAAATAAAAAATTGAAATATCACCAAACTGTGTTTACACCCTAACACCTTTTAGGAAGGGACATACCCCAACTCTCAGGCACAAAAGAACAATTAGTTACAAAGACCTTGTAACCATTTCCTATCTCTTTCTTTCAATTTACATGTATAAAGCAAGTATGATCTTTTATTAACAAAAAATTTAATTCTTTGTACTGTGTAAACCACTGAAGGGGTTTTTTACAACCAAAAAGTCTGGTTCCTAGCACCCCATAAGCAGTATAGCAGCCCTGCTGCAGTAGCCTTGAAAATATGCTGCTGCACATGAGAGCACTGCCTGCCTCTCCTAAGCCAACACAGCAGTTGCTGCATGCTGTCAAACCTCCTCTGTATGCCTAGCCAAGAGCAAACTTCCAGCCAAATCTTCCTAGCATACTGACAATCAAAGAACACATGCTGATGATTCTCCTGGTGGAGTTCACATATGCAGCACATCTGTGCATCACAGATACCAAATCTAGCCAATCTTTCTCTCACAGGAACTTTTTGTTGGATCACTAGCCACCATAAGAAGCTATGTTTAGGCATAGCCAATTTGTTCCAGACTGTACCTGCCCAAGGCACTTTGATCCCCAGCTGGTCCATCCCCTGATAAATCTTGGCTATAGAATAGCCTCCAGGTTGCCACCAAGACTGTATCATCCAGTCTTGCATTTCCTCTTTTATCATGCAAACCTGTTTCCATACCCAGCTCCCATTGGTGGAGGGTTTGTACCCCCACCAATCATTACCTCTGAGGTATACACTATGAACCCATTTATCCCATAGTGTATCCTTTTTGTAAGCCAACTGCCAAGCTATTTTCCCTACAATAATTTTGTTCCAGAGGGCCAAATTTCTAACCCCTAGACCACCAAGCTTGTTGGGTTTGCAAACTGTATCCCACTTTACATAACCAGCTTTGACCCCTTCTGTTTTACCTTCCCAAAGAAATCTTCTACATAACTGATTAATTCTTTTTATGGCAGCCTTGGGAAAGATCATTATTTGCATCCAATAAGTGCAAATACTCATAAGTACAGAATTAACCAGTTGAAGTCTCCCTGCAAAGGAGAGATGCCTGGTTTGCCATCTTGTAATCCTGTGCATAACTCTTTTGATGAGTTGATCACAGTCATTGGAACTTAGCTTTTTATTGCAAATTGGAACCCCCAGATATTTGAAAGGCAATTACCCCTCTTGAATCCTGATTTCAGAATCAGAGATTCCACATCACCAGCAGCCATGTTAGCACAATATAGTTCAGACTTGCCTTTGTTAGCAGCCAAACCTGAGACAAGCTCAAAGTGTTTAAGGCCTTGTATAATTAATCTAGCACTCTTGATTTCCCCTTAGCAGAAAACTAACAGATCATCAGCAAAACATAGTGTATTGAGCTTAAGATCAATGCATCTAGGATGAAACTTGAAATACTTCCTGCTTCCCATATACTTCAAAGTTCTAGTCAAATACTCCATACAAAGAGTTAAAAGTAGTGGGGAAATAGGGTCCCCTTGCCTCAAACCCCTCTTAGAGTTGAAAAACCCTTGGCTTGTACCATTAATGAGCAAAGTAAAGCTAGCTGTAGAGATACAAGCCATGATCACTTTGATGAAGTGACTTGGGAAATTGAGAGCAGTCATAAGATCTTGTAAGAACTCCCACTCAATTGTGTCATAAGCTTTCTGCAAATCTATCTTCATTAAGCAGCTAGAAGGCACATTCTTCCTAGCATAGTGTCTAACAAGATCCTGGCAAACTAAAGGCTCCCTGATTCTGTGAGACAATGTAGGGGAGGACATTTTTTAGCCTGGAACAGAGCAATTTAGAGATACACTTGTACACCACAGTGCAACATGCAATAGGTCTATATTCATAGACCTGTGTAGGACAATTCACTTTTGGCACTAGTGAAATTGAGGTAGTATTCAACACCTTCAGCATAACACCTGTATGAAAGAATTCTTTGACAGCAACTACTAAGTCAAAGCCTATAGTATCCCAACTAGTCTTAAAGAAAGAGCTTCCATACCCATCCATGCCAGGTGCTTTGTTCTCAGGAATGGACCATAAGGCCTTTTTAATCTCCTCTGCTGTAAAATCCAAGCCTAGCAGCTTCTGCATGTCCTCAGTAATGATCTCACCCTGCAGCATAACTCTAGGCTTGATCTTAGAGACATCATGTGTATCACTCATGAAGCTTGAAAAATGTTGAATGAACTGTTCACAAACAAGTTTAGGATCCAAGATCCAATCACCATCTGCATTCTGTACAGTGTTAATTCTGTTTTTGTGATTACTAGCTTTGACAGCTTGATGAAACACTGCAGTATTATCATCTCCAAAAGTGATCCACTCCTCCCTAGCTTTTTGTTTCAAAAAACTAAGATACTCACTTTTAGCTTTCTTGTACTGTTGGGCAGCAATGTACTCCTTTTTCACACTCAGATGATCACCAGTATTGTTATGCATGTACTCCTGAGCCTCCTCATACACTCTGGCAGCTTGTCTCATATTGCCAACTACATCCCCTACATGATCATTGTTGAACCTCCTCAAAAGAGGTTTGAGCTGTTTGAGTTTCTCATAAATCTGAAACATAGCATACCCTGGAACTGGTTTTGCCCAAAATTTCTTAATCAAATCCTGATACCCATCCTGTTCACACCAAATATTGAGAAATCTGAAGGGTTTGTACCCCTGAACTTCTGTGTAGCTTCTCAGAAGTGTTGGGCTGTGGTCAAAATCCCCCTCAGGAAGGAAAGTGACCTCTGAGTTAGTGTAGGATGACAGCCAAGATGGGTTTGCCATCACCCTATCTATCTTGGTCATTACCCTACTATGCTCATCAACGTGGACGGAGTGCCGTTAAGAAGCATATGTGACTCAAAACCACCTCATACAACCTCCGTTTTGCCCCATATTTGGTATTCCATATTTTTTTGGCCATTAAAACTAACCACAAAACTTTCATCTCAATCTGAAAACTTTTTTATGAAACCTTTTTTTTCCAATAACGTGGACCGAGTCCCGTTAAGGAGCATATGTGACTCAAAACCACCTCATACGACCGCCGTTTTGCACAATATTTGGTATTCCAGATTTTTTTGGTCATTAAAACCTATCACCAAAGTGTCGTCTCAATTTAAAAACTTTTTTCTGAAATCTATATTCCATCAACGTGGACCGAGTCCCGTTAAGGAGCATTTCTGACTCAAAACCACCTCATACTACCGCCGTTTTGCTCCATATTTGGTATTCCATATTTTTTGGTCATTAAAACTTACCACCCAAATTTCATCTTAATCTGAAAACATTTTTTTGAAACCTTTTTTTCCTTCAACGTGAACTGAGTGCCGTTAAGGAGCATATGTGACTCAAAACCACCTCATACGATCTCCGTTTTGCCCCATATTTGGAATTCCATATTTTTTGGTCATTAAAACCTACCACCAAAATTTCGTCTCAATCTGAAAACATTTTTTTGAAACCTTTTTTCCATCAACGTGGACGGAGTGCCGTTAAGAAGCATATGTGACTCAAAACCACCTCATACAACCGCCGTTTTGCCCCATATTTGGTATTCATATTTTTTTGGCCATTAAAACTAACCACCTAAGTTTCGTCTCAATCTGAAAACTTTTTTATGAAAACTTTTTTTTCCATTAACGTGGACGGAGTCCCGTTAATGAGCATATGTGACTCAAAATTAACTCATACGACCGCCGTTTTGCCCCATATTTGGTATTCCAGATTTTTTTGGTCATTAAAACCTACCACCAAAATTTCATCTCTATTTGAAAACATTTTTTTGAAACCTTTTTTTCCATCAACGTGGATCGATTGTCGTTAAGGATCATATGTGACTCAAAACCTCATACGATCGCCGTTTTGCCCCATATTTGGTATTCCATATTTTTTTTGTCATTAAAACCTACAACAAAAATTTCAGCTCAATCTGAAACTTCTTTTTGAAACCTTTTTTTTCCATCAACGTGGACTGAGTGCCGTTAAGGAGCATATGTGACTTAAAACCTTCTCATACGACCGTCGTTTTTACCCATATTTGGTATTCCATATTTTTTTGGTCATTAAAACCTACCACCAAAATTTCCTCTCAATCTGAAAACTTCTTTTTGAAACCTTTTTTTCCATCAACGTGGACCGAGTGCCGTTAAGGAGCATAAGTGACTCAAAACAACCTCATACGACCGCCGTTTTGCCCCCTATTTGGTATTCCATATTTTTTTGGTTATTAAGTCCTACCACCAAAATTTCGACTCAATCTGAAAACATTTTTTTGAAACCTTTTTTTCCATCAACGTGGACCGAGTGCTGTTAAGGAGCATACGTGACTCAAAACCACCTCTTACGATAGCCGTTATGCCCCATATTTGGTATTCCATATTTTTTGGTCATTGAAACCTACAACCAAAATTTCGTCTCAATCTGAAAACATTTTTTTGAAACCTTTTTTTCCATCAACGTGGACCGAGTCCTGTTAAGGAGCATATGTGACTCAAAACCACCTCATACGACCGTCGTTTTGCCCCATATTTGGTATTACTTATTTTTTTGGTCATTGAAACGTACCACAAAAATTTCATATCAATCTGAAAACATTTTTTTGAAACTTTTTTTTCCATCCACGTGGACTGAGTGTCGTTAAGAAGCATATGTGACTCGAAACCACCTCATACGACCGCTGTTTTGCTCCATACTTGGCAATCCATATTTTTTTGGCCATTAAAACCTACCACCCAAATTTCGTCTCAATCTGAAAACATTTTTTTGAAACTTTTTTTTCCATCAACGTGGACTGAGTGCCGTTAAGGAGCATATGTGACTCAAAACAACCTCATACTATCTCCGTTTTGCCCCATATTTGGTATTCCATATTTTTTTTGGTCATTAAAACCTTCCACCAAAATTTCGTCTCAATCTGAAAACTTCTTTTTGAAACCTTTTTTTCCATCAACGTGGACCGAGTGACGTTAAGGAGCATAAGTGACTCAAAACCACCTCATACGACCGCTGTTTTGCCCCCTATTTGGTATTCCATATTTTTTTGGTTATTAAAACCTACCACCAAAATTCGACTCAATCTGAAAACATTTTTTTGAAACCTTTTTTTCCATCAACGTGGACCGAGTCCTGTTAAGGAGCATATGTGACTTAAAACCACCTCATACGACAAACGTTTTGCCCATATTTCGTATTCCTTATTTTTTTGGTCATTGGAACCTACCACCAAAATTTCATCTCTATCTGAAAACGTTTTTTTGAAACCTTTTTTTTCCATCAACGTGGACCGATTGTCGTTAAGGATCATATGTGACTCAAAACCACCTCATACGACCATCGTTTTGCCCCATATTTGGTATTCCTTATTTTTTTGGTCATTGAAACGTACCACCAAAATTTCATATCAATCTGAAAACATTTTTTTGAAACTTTTTTTCCATCAACGTGGACTGAGTGTCGTTAAGAAGCATATGTGACTCAAAACCACCTTATACGACCGCTGTTTTTTAAATTTACTGGAGACTGGTCTGAAACCTTCCTCATCAACCAAAACCACTTTTTTTCCATTAATGTAGTCAACCCCTTATCAATTAGCTCATCATTACCTCTGTCATCAGGGAGGGTATCTGCAGTAGCAACTTCAGTAGGTACCTGTTGCAGCACCTCAAATCTATTGGGACTTGTCTGGCTTGTACTGACAGCATCATTGACAGCAGGAGTTTGCTGTTTTTTAAATTTACTGGAGACTGGTCTGAAACCTTCCTCATCAACCAATAGCTCCTGATTCAATTTAGGGTTCACTTTGGGTCTCCATTCCTGCTTCTTTCTAACAATCCTACAATCATCACCTGTATGGCCTATCTTCTTGCAATGCTTGCAAATTTCAGGTTTCCACTCATATTCAATAATCTGATTGAGAGGTTCACCATGTTCATTCAAGAAAGAAACAGAGTCAGGATATACCTGATCCACCAACACTTCCACCAGCACTCTTGCATACATCAACCTATCTCTCTTCTCTGTAGCTTGATCAACCTTTACAAAGTCACCTAAAGCCTGTACTATTTTGGTAAGGCTTCGACCTCCCCAATATTTCACATTTAGCTTTGGGAGTTTAACCCAAATAGGGACCTTTTTCACCACTTGGTCACCAATATCAGCATCAATGTCCCATGATTTGACAATCAAAGGCTTAGAATCAAAGCTGAAATGGCCAGTAAGAGCCAAATTTTTTCCACCTATGTCACTAAACCTCACCATAATAGTCCCCTTGCCAACTTGAGCAATCTTATCAATACCCATTTTTCCCCAAATCCTCTTCAGAAACCCTTCCGGTACAGAAAAAGGTGGATTAGCTCCTACCACAAAACAGAAAATGGCTGTTTGCCAATAGTCTACCTCCTCAGCAACATCATCTAGTTCTATTTTAGGTAACTGCTCCATTTGAGGAGGCTGCTCATCTATAACATTTAGCTTACTGAAGCTCTTCTTCCCAGTGTTCATCTCTACACTAACAGCAGAGCCAAATAAAATGTTCTTACTAGGATTGCTATGCTTGAACTTACCTCTAGAAACTGAGGCATGATCACCAGTGTTAGATTTCAGAGCTGAAACCCATTCTGAGAACCTTCTCAGAGCTTGAGGGTTAACTTCATCCCCATCAGAATGTACAATAGGCGTATCTGGATTGAACTCCTCATCACTTGTAATGTCAAGATCAGAAATGTCTTCCTCTTCCTCAGTCAGTTTGCCTTTCTGCTTCAGATCAATGGAGGTTTTAGCTATGGAATCAGAGTCTACTTTGCTTCTTGCATTCTTTCTCTTTGGGGGTCTGCCTCTCTTGCCCCCTGCCATGGCTTCCACATATGGTGGAGGTGGGAAGGAGAAATCGCCTCAGAAGAGAGAGAACTTTCTATTTTTGGAAAACTTGAAACCTTTTTCTATGAAACCTTTTTTTTCATCAACGTGGACCGAGTGCTGTTAAGGAGCATATGTGACTCAAAACCACCACATACGACCGCCGTTTTGCTCCATATTTGGCAATCCATATTTTTTTGGTCATTAAAACCTACCACCCAAATTTCGTCTCAATTTGAAAACATTTTTTTGAAACCTTTTTTTCCATCAACGTGGACCGAGTGCCGTTAAGGAGCATGTGAGTAAAAACCACCTCTTACGATAGCCGTTTTCCCCCATATTTGGTATTCCTTATCTTTTTCGTCACTGAAACGTACCACCAAAATTTCATCTTAATCTGAACACATTTTTTTGAAACCTTTTTTTCCATCAACGTGGACTGAGTGTCGTTAAGAAGCATATGTGACTCAAAACCACCTCATACGACCGCCGTTTTGCTCCATATTTGGTAATCCATATTTTTTTGGTTATTAAAACCTACCACCCAAATTTCATCTCAATCTGAAAATATTTTTTTGAAACCTTTTTTTCCATCAACGTGGACTGAGTGTCTTTAAGAAGCATATGACTCAAAACCACCTCATACGACCGCTGTTTTGCTCCATATTTGGCAATCCATATTTTTTTGTCATTAAAACCTACCTCCCAAATTTCGACTCAATCTGAAAAAAAAAAATTCAAACCTTTTTTTCCATCAACGTGCACCGAGTGCTGTTAAGGAGCATGTGACTCAAAACCACCTCTTACGATAGCCGTTATGCCCCATATTTGGTATTCCATATTTTTTTGGTCATTGAAATCTACAACCAAAATTTCGTCTCAATCTGAAAACATTTTTTTGAAACCTTTTTTTCCATCAACGTGGGCAGAGTCCTGTTAAGGATCATATGTGACTCAAAACCACCTCATACGACCGTCGTTTTGCCCCATATTTGGTATTCCTTATTTTTTTGGTCATTAAAACGTACCACCAAAATTTCATCTCAATCTGAAAACTTTTTTTTGAAACTTTTTTTTCCATCAACGTGGACTGAGTGTCGTTAAGAAGCATATGTGACTCAAAACCACCTCATACGATCGCCGTTTTGCCCCCCTATTTGGTATTCCATATTTTTTTGGTCATTAAAACCTACAACCAAAATTTCTGCTCAATCTGAAAACTTCTTTTTGAAACCTTTTTTTTCCATCAACGTGGACTGAGTGCCGTTAAGGAGCATATGTGACTTAAAACCATCTCATACGACCGTCGTTTTGCCCCATATTTGGTATTCCATATTTTTTTTGGCCATTAAAACCTACCATCAAAATTTCGTCTCAATCTGAAAACATTTTTTTGAAACCTTTTTTTCCATCAACGTGAACGGAGTGCCGTTAAGAAGCATATGTGACTCAAAACCACCTCATACAATCTCCGTTTTCCCCCATATTTGGTATTCCATATTTTTTTGGCCATTAAAACTAACCACCAAACTTTCGACTCAATCTGAAAACTTTTTTATGAAGCCTTTTTTTTCCATTAACGTGGACTGAGTACCGTTAAGGAGCATATGTGACTCAAACCACCTCATACGACCGCCGTTTTGCCCCATATTTGGTATTCCATATTTTTTTAGTTATTAAAACCTACAACCAAAATTTCGCCTAAATCTGAAAACATTTTTTTGAAACCTTTTTTTCCATCAACGTGGACCGAGTGTCGTTAAGAAGCATATGTGACTCAAAACCACCTCATACGACCGCTGTTTTGCTCCATATTTGGTAATCCATATTTTTATGGTCATTAAAACCTACCACCCAAATTTCGTCTCAATCTGAAAACATTTTTTTGAAACCTTTTTTTCCATCAACGTGGACAGAGTGCCGTTAAGGAGCATATGTGACTCAAAACAACCTCATACGATCTCCGTTTTGACCCATATTTGGTATTCCATATTTTTTTTGGTCATTAAAACCTACCACCAAAATTTCGACTCAATATGAAAACATTTTTTTGAAACCTTTTTTTCCATCAACGTGGACGGAGTGCCGTTAAGAAGCATATGTGACTCAAAACCACCTCATACAACTGCCGTTTTGACCCATATTTGGTATTCCAGATTTTTTTGGTCATTAAAACCTATCACCAAAGTTTCGTCTCAATTTGAAAAAAAATTTCTGAAACCTTTTTTCCATCAACGTGGACCAAGTCCCGTTAAGGAGCATATGTGACTCAAAACCACCTCATACGACAGCCGTTTTGCCCCATATTTCGTATTCCTTATTTTTTTGGTCATTGAAACCTACCACCAAAATTTCATCTCTATTTGAAAACATTTTTTTGAAACCTTTTTTTCCATCAACGTGGACTGAGTGTCGTTAAGAAGCATATGTGACTCAAAACCACCACATACGACCGCCGTTTTGCTCCATATTTGGCAATCCATATTTTTTTGGTCATTAAAACCTACCACCCAAATTTCGTCTCAATTTGAAAACATTTTTTTGAAACCTTTTTTTCCATCAACGTGGACCGAGTGCCGTTAAGGAGCATGTGAGTAAAAACCACCTCTTACGATAGCCGTTTTCCCCCATATTTGGTATTCCTTATCTTTTTCGTCACTGAAACGTACCACCAAAATTTCATCTTAATCTGAACACATTTTTTTGAAACCTTTTTTTCCATCAACGTGGATTGAGTGTCGTTAAGAAGCATATGTGACTCAAAACCACCTCATACGACCGCCGTTTTGCTCCATATTTGGTAATCCATATTTTTTTGGTTATTAAAACCTACCACTCAAATTTCATCTCAATCTGAAAATATTTTTTTGAAACCTTTTTTTCCATCAACGTGGACTCAGTGCCGTTAAGATGCATATGTGACTCAAAACCACCTCATACAACCGCCGTTTTGCACCATATTTGGTATTCCATATTTTTTTGGCCATTAAAACTAACCACCAAAGTTTCGTCTCAATCTGAAAACTTTTTATGAAACCTTTTTTTTCCATTAACGAGGACTGAGTCTCGTTAATGAGCATATGTGACTCAAAACACAGTCATACGACCGCCGTTTTGCCCCATATTTGGTATTCCAGATTTTTTTGGTCATTAAAACCTATCACCAAAGTTTCGTCTCAATTTGAAATCTTTTTTCAGAAACCTTTTTTCCATCGACGTCGACCGAGTCCCGTTAAGGAGCATATGTGACTCAAAACCACCTCATACGACAGCCGTTTTGCCCCATATTTCGTATTCCTTATTTTTTTGGTCATTGAAACATACCACCAAAATTTCATCTTAATCTGAAAACATTTTTTTGAAACCTTTTTTTCCATCAACGTGGACCGAGTGTCTTTAAGAAGCATATGACTCAAAACCACCTCATACGACCGCTGTTTTGCTCCATATTTGGCAATCCATATTTTTTTGGTCATTAAAACCTATCTCCCAAATTTCGACTCAATCTGAAAAAAAAAATTTCAAACCTTTTTTTCCATCAACGTGGACCGAGTGCTGTTAAGGAGCATGTGACTCAAAACCACCTCTTACGATAGCCGTTATGCCCCATATTTGGTATTCCATATTTTTTTGGTCATTGAAACCTACAACCAAAATTTCGTCTCAATCTGAAAACATTTTTTTGAAACCTTTTTTTCCATCAACGTGGGCAGAGTCCTGTTAAGGATCATATGTGACTCAAAACCACCTCATACGACCGTCGTTTTGCCCCATATTTGGTATTCCTTATTTTTTTGGACATTGAAACGTACCACCAAAATTTCATCTCAATCTGAAAACTTTTTTTTGAAACTTTTTTTTCCATCAACGTGGACTGAGTGTCGTTAAGAAGCATATGTGACTCAAAACCACCTCATACGATCGCCGTTTTGCCCCCCTATTTGGTATTCCGTATTTTTTTGGTCATTAAAACCTACAACCAAAATTTCTGCTCAATCTGAAAACTTCTTTTTGAAACCTTTTTTTTCCATCAACGTGGACTGAGTGCCGTTAAGGAGCATATGTGACTTAAAACCATCTCATACGACCGTCGTTTTGCCCCATATTTGGTATTCCATATTTTTTTTGGCCATTAAAACTTACCACCAAAATTTCGTCTCAATCTGAAAACATTTTTTTGAAACCTTTTTTTCCATCAACGTGGACGGAGTGCCGTTAAGAAGCATATGTGACTCAAAACCACCTCATACAATCTCCGTTTTGCCCCATATTAGGTATTCCATATTTTTTTGGCCATTAAAACTAACCACCAAACTTTCGTCTCAATCTGAAAACTTTTTTATGAAGCCTTTTTTTTCCATTAACGTGGACTGAGTACCGTTAAGGAGCATATGTGACTCAAACCACCTCATACGACTGCCGTTTTGCCCCATATTTGGTATTCTAGATTTTTTTGGTCATTAAAACCTATCACCAAAGTTTCGTCTCAATTTGAAAACTTTTTTCTGAAACCTTTTTTCCATCAACGTGGACCGAGAACCGTTAAGGAGCATATGTCACTCAAAACCACCTCATACGACAGCCGTTTTGCCCCATATTTGGTATTCCTTATCTTTTTGGTCATTGAAACGTACCACCAAAATTTCATCTTAATCTGATAACATTTTTTTGAAACCTTTTTTCCATCAACGTGGACTCAGTGCCGTTAATGAGCATATGTGACTCAAAACCACCTCATACAACCGCCGTTTTGCCCCATATTTGGTATTCCATATTTTTTTTGCCATTAAAACTAACCACCAAAGTTTCGTCTCAATCTGAAAACTTTTTTCTGAAACCTTTTTTTTCCATTAACGAGGACTGAGTCTCGTTAATGAGCATATGTGACTCAAAACCACGTCATACGACTGCCGTTTTGCCCCATATTTGGTATTCCAGTTTTTTTTGGTTATTAAAACCTATCACTAAAGTTTCTTCTCAATTAGAAATCTTTTTTCAGAAACCTTTTTTCCATCAACGTGGACTGATTGTCGTTAAGGAGCATATGTGACTCAAAACCACCTCATACGAAAGCCGTTTTGCCCCATATTTCGTATTCCTTATTTTTTTGGTCATTGAAACCTACCACCAAAATTTCATCTCTATCTGAAAACTTTTTTTTGAAACCTTTTTTTTCCATCAACGTGGAGCGATTGTCGTTAAGGATCATATGTGACTCAAAACCACCTCATACAACCGTCGTTTTGCCCCATATTTGGTAATCCATATTTTTTTGGTCATTAAAACCTACCACCCAAATTTCGTCTCAGTCTGAAACATTTTTTTGAAACCTTTTTTTTTTTTTTAGATAAGTGAAAAATATATTAAGTACCAAACACCATTACAATCTACTCCAGAGTGATGGAACCCTTCTAGGAAGGCTCCCCAAGCACCTAAGAGTAACTATTACAATTGGAGCTCATCTAGCCAACATTTGATCTTAGAGAAGGCCTTAGAGTTATGAACTAGTTTCATCCTAGTTCTAATTACAAATTTGATAGAAGCAGAACAACTATCAACACTAGGAACATAACTACACCAATAGGCTTGATTTCTAGCAAGCCAAATATGATATACAACAGCAGCCACCACAGAAAAAACTACTTTCCTTTTAGCTTGAGACATGTTACCCCTTTTACTGATCCAGTTAAGGCAGTCATCCATGCTAGTCCACCTCTTCTTAATCTTGATCCATACCAGGCATTCCTCCCATATCTGCTTGCTGAACAAACAGTGAAACAGTAACTTATCAAGGCTCTCAGTGTGAGATCCACAGATGGTACAGGTGTCCTCATTACAGACACCAATTTTCTTGAGCTTTTCTCTTGTCATAATTCTTTGATGTGCTGCTAACCATATCATAAAACTATGTTTAGGTGTGTTTAACCTATTCCATACAATCCTGTCCCATACCACTTTGGTACCCCTCTTCTGTGCTTGTTTATAACACTTACCAATGGAGAAGACTTGACCAGGTTGAGGAAGCCAGGGTGCTTGTTTAACTTCATCTCTGACTTGGCAGAAGTAGCTCCATATCCAGCTAGCAGTGGTTTTAGGGTGGTGATGCCACCAGTCATCTCCCTGAATGTAAACAGAATTAACCCACCTCACCCAAAGGGTGTCTTTCTTCTCAGCAATGGCCCATATTTGCTTACTAACTGCTAGGAGGTTCCAAAGCTTAATATCTCTAACACCTAAACCTCCATGGCTCTTCCTGCTGCAGACTTTTTCCCAATTAACATAACCAGGTTTAAGGTAGTTAGCATTACCTTGCCATAAGTATACTCTGCAAATTTGATTGATTCTTGAAAGAACAGCCTCAGGGAAGATGAAAATCTGCATCCAGTAGTTGCATACACTCATTAGCACAGAGTTTACAAGCTGAAGTCTACCAGCAAATGATAGTGTTCTATGCTGCCAAGATTTGATCCTAAACAACATCTTTTCAACTAATTTCTCACAATCTGCAATTCTCAATTTTTTGGTGGAGATGGGAGCACCAAGGTATTTGAGGGGCCAGGCACCAGAACTAAACCCAGACATTCTTGTTATCCTATGAAGATCTGTATCTTTCATATTAACCTGAAAAATTTCAGATTTCAGTTTATTTGCAGCTAGTCCAGAAGATTTCTCAAAGATTTTCATGCCTTGAAGCATCCAGTAGACACTTCTGTAGTCTCCTCTACTGAACACCATAAGATCATCAGCAAAACAAAGGCTATTCAGTTTCATTTCTTGACATCTGGGGTGGAAGTGAAAATCACTTTTTCCCCTTGATATTTTAGTATTCTAGTGAGATACTCCATACATAAGACAAAAACAAGGGGGGAAATAGGATCCCCTTGTCTTAATCCTCTCTTAGCCTCAAACAGTTCTGTACATGCCCCATTAAAGAGAATAGTATATTTGGTAGTAGTAATACAAACCATCAAGATATCAATGAAATCCTTAGGGAAGTTAAGGGCCTGAAGTAAATCATGCACAAAGTGCCATTCAATAGTATCATAGGCTTTTTGCAGGTCAATTTTCATCAAACAGCTTCTGGCAGCTTGTTTTCTAGTATAATGCTTGACAAGATCTTGACATAGCAGTATATTGTCAATGATACTTCTACCAGCCACAAATGCACTTTGACTTTGGCTAACCAGGCCAGTCAGGACTCTTTTCAATCTGGAACATAAGAGTTTGGAGATGATTTTGTATATCACTGTACAGCAGGCTATGGGTCTGTAGTCTCCAACATGTGAAGGGCAATCAACCTTAGGAACTAAGGTTATTGCTGTAGTATTTATAGCTTGAAGCATTCTGCCTGAGCTAAATACTTCTTGCACAGCAGAGATGACATCTTGTCCCACCACATCCCAAGCATCCTTGAAAAAACTGCTTCCATATCCATCTACCCCAGGAGATTTGTTGCTAGGGATAGACCATAGTGCTAATTTAATTTCTTCTCCTGTGAAATGTAGGTTCAGGAGATCATGTTGAGCATCCACCAAGACAGGCCCTTGAAGAATGAAACTGCTATTGATAGGTAGAACATCACTTTTTGTGTTAGCAACAAAATTGCTAAAGTGCTTCAAAAAGATATTCTTCACCTCTTCATGCTCATACACCCAGACTTCATTACTACTCATAATAGCATTAATGTTATTTCTCTGAGCCAATAATTTAACACTATTATGGAATTTTTTGGTATTACTATCACCATCAAGAATCCACTCCCCCTTTGCTTTCTGACTCAAAAAAGAAAGGTAATTGCCCTGAGCATCTTTGAGCTTTTGATGTGCTATATATTCAGCATGCACAAGACTGACATTTCTGGGATCCAAATGCAACTGATTCTGGCAAGCTTTAAGAGCAACAACAACATTTAGATGAGCAGCTTCAACATCTCCAAATCTATCCCTGTTGATCTTCTTGAGGCCTTGCTTCAAAATTTTCAGCTTCTGCCATACTTGGAACATCTTATAGCCATGAATTTGCTGTTGCCAAGCTACTTTAACAACATTTAGAAAGTTCTCACATTTACTCCACATCTGAAAATACCTGAAGGGAATCTTGCCTTGGGGAGTGGGAAAACACTTAATCAAAGCTGGGGAGTGATCAAAATAACCCTCAGGAAGGAAGATCACTTCAACTGATTTGAAGAGATTTAGCCAATCAACATTAGCAACAACCCTATCCAGTTTTGCAAGCACTCTATCTTTATTATCTTGTTTATTATTCCATGTGTAAAACCTACCAATAAATTTGACATCAGTCAAATTACAGTAATTGAGGCACCTCTGAAAAGCTGCAATCTCTCTACTAGTTACTGCAGCCCCAACTCTTTCTTCATACTTGAGCACATTATTGAAGTCACCCATCATCATCCAAGGACCAACTAGAGAGCTACCTATCTTTTCCAAGTCCTTCCATAATACACACCTATCAGCAGCATCATTATGAGCATAAATTATAGAACAAGCAAATGAAACCTTAGAGCTGCAAGAAGTAGCAACACAGTGCACTAACTGATCAGTGCAGAATCTGATGTCCACCTCAAAAACTCTAGGGTCCCAAGCAATGATAATTCTACCCCTTCCATGCCATGGTAAGTTTGTAGTGATATTCCAACCTGGAAATAAGTTTAGATACAAGGACCACAATTTGTGTGCCCTGATCTTGGTTTCAAGGAGACAAACAAGCTTAGCTTTATGTAAAGAAATAAGGTTCTTCACCTCTTTCTGCTTAGCTAACTTGTTTATACCCCTTACATTCCAGCAAATGATATTATCCATTCACAATAGGGGAATTCAACCCCTTATCAATTAACTCATCATTACCTCTGTCATCAGGGAGGGTATCTGAAGTAGCAACTTCAGTAGGTACCTGTTGTAGCACCTCAAATCTATTGGGACTTGTCTGGCTTGTACTGATAGTAGCTTTGGCATTAGGAGTTTGCTGTTTTTTAAATTTACTGGAGACTGGTCTGAAACCTTCCTCATCAACCAACAGCTCTTGGTTCAATTTAGGGTTCACTTTGGGTCTCCATTCCTGCTTCTTTCTAACAATCCTACAATCATCACCTGTATGGCCTATCTTCTTGCAATGCTTGCAAATTTCAGGTTTCCACTCATATTCAATAATCTGATTAAGAGGTACACCATGTTCATTCAAGAAGGATACAGAGTCAGGATATACCTGATCCACCAACACTTCCACCAGCACTCTTGCATACATCAACCTATCTCTCTTCTCTGTAGCTTGATCAACCTTTACAAAGTCACCTAAAGCCTGTACTATTTTGGTAAGGCTTCGACCTCCCCAATATTTCACATTTAGCTTTGGGAGTTTAACCCAAATAGGGACCTTTTTCACCACTTGGTCACCAATATCAGCATCAATGTCCCATGATTTGACAATCAAAGGCTTAGAATCAAAGCTGAAATGGCCAGTAAGAGCCAAATTTTTTCCACCCAAGTCACTAAATCTCACCATAATAGTCCCCTTGCCAACTTGAGCAATCTTATCAATGCCCATTTTTCCCCAAATCCTCTTCAGAAACCCTTCCATTACAGAAAAAGGTGGATTAGCTCCTACCACAAAACAGAAAATGGCTGTTTGCCAATAGTCTACCTCCTCAGCAACATCATCTAGTTCTATTTTAGGTAACTGCTCCATTTGAGGAGGCTGCTCATCTATAACATTTAGCTTACTGAAGCTCTTCTTCCCAGTGTTCATCTCTACACTAACAGCAGAGCCAAATAAAATGTTCTTACTAGGATTGCTATGCTTGAACTTACCTCTAGAAACTGAGGCCTGATCACCATTGTTGGATTTCAGAGCTGAAACCCATTCTGAGAACCTTCTCAGAGCTTGAGGGTTAACTTCATCCCCATCAGAATGTACAATAGGCGTATCTGGATTGAACTCCTCATCACTTGTAATGTCAAGATCAGAAATGTCTTCCTCTTCCTCAGTCAGTTTGCCTTTCTGCTTCAGATCAATGGAGGTTTTAGCTATGGAATCAGAGTCTACTTTGCTTCGTGTATTCTTTCTCTTTGGGGGTCTGCCTCTCTTGCCCCCTGCCATGGCTTCCACAGATGGTGGAGGTGGGAAGGAGAAATCGCCTCAGAAGAGAGAGAACTTTCTATTTTTAGAAACTGAAACCTTTTTTTCCATCAACGTGAACTGAGTGTCGTTAAGAAGCATATGTGACTCAAAACCACCTCATACGACCGCTGTTTTGCTCCATATTTGGTAATCCATATTTTTTTGGTCATTAAAACCTACCACCCAAATTTCGTCTCAATCTGAAAAAAAAATTTGAAACCTTTTTTTTCCATCAACGTGGACTGAGTGCCGTTAAGGAGCATATGTGACTCAAAACAACCTCATACGATCTCCGTTTTGCCCCATATATGGTATTCCATATTTTTTTTGGTCATTATTACCTACCACCAAAATTTCGACTCAATATGAAAACATTTTTTTGAAACCTTTTTTTCCATCAACGTGGACGGAGTGCCGTTAAGAAGCATATGTGACTCAAAACCACCTCATACAACTGCCGTTTTGCCCCATATTTGGTGTTCCACATTTTTTTGGCCATTAAAACTAACCACCAAAGTTTCGTCTCAATCTGAAAACTTTTTTATGAAACCATTTTTTTCCATTAACGTGGATTGAGTCCCGTTAATGAGTATATGTGACTCAAAACCACCTCATACGATAGCCGTTTTGACCCATATTTGGTATTCCAGATTTTTTTGGTCATTAAAACCTATCACCAAAGTTTCGTCTCAATTTGAAAACTTTTTTCTGAAACCTTTTTTCCATCAACGTGGACCAAGTCCCGTTAAGGAGCATATGTGACTCAAAACCACCTCATACGACAGCCGTTTTGCCCCATATTTCGTATTCCTTATTTTTTTGGTCATTGAAACCTACCACCAAAATTTCATCTCTATCTGAAAACTTTTTTTTGAAACCTTTTTTTCCATCAACGTGGACTGAGTGTCGTTAAGAAGCATATGTGACTCAAAACCACCACATACGACCGCCGTTTTGCTCCATATTTGGCAATCCATATTTTTTTGGTCATTAAAACCTACCACCCAAATTTCTTCTCAATTTGAAAACATTTTTTTGAAACCTTTTTTCCATCAACGTGGACCGAGTGCCGTTAAGGAGCATGTGAGTAAAAACCACCTCTTACGATAGCCGTTTTCCCCCATATTTGGTATTCCTTATCTTTTTCGTCATTGAAACGTACCACCAAAATTTCATCTTAATCTGAACACATTTTTTGAAACCTTTTTTCCCATCAACGTGGACTGAGTGTCGTTAAGAAGCATATGTGACTCAAAACCACCTCATATGACCGCCGTTTTGCTCCATATTTGGTAATCCATTTTTTTTGGTTATTAAAACCTACAACCCAAATTTCATCTCAATCTGAAAATATTTTTTTGAAACCTTTTTTTCCATCAACGTGGACTCAGTGCCGTTAAGAAGCATATGTGACTCAAAACCACCTCATACAACCGCCGTTTTGCCCCATATTGGGTATTCCATATTTTTTTGGCCATTAAAACTAACCACCAAAGTTTCGTCTCAATCTGAAAACTTTTTATGAAACCTTTTTTTTCCATTAACGAGGACTGAGTCTCGTTAATGAGCATATGTGACTCAAAACCACGTCATACGACCGCCGTTTTGCCCCATATTAGGTATTCCAGATTTTTTTGGTCATTAAAACCTATCACCAAAGTTTCGTCTCAATTTGAAATCTTTTTTCAGAAACCTTTTTTCCATCGACGTCGACCGAGTCTTGTTAAGGAGCATATGTGACTCCAAACCACCTCATACGACAGCCGTTTTGCCCCATATTTCGTATTCCTTATTTTTTTGGTCATTGAAACATACCACCAAAATTTCATCTTAATCTGAAAACATTTTTTTGAAACCTTTTTTTCCATCAACGTGGACTGAGTGTCTTTAAGAAGCATATGACTCAAAACCACCTCATACGACCGCTGTTTTGCTCCATATTTGGCAATCCATATTTTTTTGGTCATTAAAACCTACCTCCCAAATTTCGACTCAATCTGAAAACATTTTTTTCAAACCTTTTTTTCCATCAACGTGGACCGAGTGCTGTTAAGTAGCATGTGACTCAAAACCACCTCTTACGATAGCCGTTATGCCCCATATTTGGTATTCCATATTTTTTTGGTCATTGAAACCTACAACCAAAATTTCGTCTCAATCTGAAAACATTTTTTTGAAACCTTTTTTTCCATCAACGTGGACAGAGTCCTGTTAAGAAGCATATGTGACTCAAAACCACCTCATACGAGCGTTGTTTTGCCCCATATTTGGTATTCCTTATTTTTTTGGTCATTGAAACGTACCACCAAAATTTCATCTAAATCTGAAAACTTTTTTTTGAAACTTTTTTTTCCATCAACGTGGACTGAGTGTCGTTAAGAAGCATATGTGACTCAAAACCACCTCATACGATCGCCGTTTTGCCCCCTATTTGGTATTCCATATTTTTTTGATCATTAAAACCTATAACCAAAATTTCAGCTCAATCTGAAAACTTCTTTTTGAAACCTTTTTTTTCCATCAACGTGGACTGAGTGCCGTTAAGGAGCATATGTGACATAAAACCATCTCATACGACCGTCGTTTTGCCCTATATTTGGTATTCCATATTTTTTTTGGCCATTAAAACCTACCACCAAAATTTCGTCTCAATCTGAAAACATTTTTTTGAAACCTTTTTTTCCATCAACGTGGACGGAGTGCCGTTAAGAAGCATATGTGACTCAAAACCACCGCATACAATCTCCGTTTTGCCCCATATTTGGTATTCCATATTTTTTTGGCCATTAAAACTAACCACCAAACTTTCGTCTCATTCTGAAAACTTTTTTATGAAGCCTTTTTTTTCCATTAACGTGGACTGAGTACCGTTAAGGAGCATATGTGACTCAAACAACCTCATACGACCGCCGTTTTGCCCCATATTTGGTATTCTAGATTTTTTTGGTCATTAAAACCTATCACAAAAGTTTCGTCTCAATTAGAAATCTTTTTTCAGAAACCTTTTTTCCATCAACGTGGACTGATTGTCGTTAAGGAGCATATGTGACTTAAAACCACCTCATACGAAAGCCGTTTTGCCCCATATTTCGTATTCCTTATTTTTTTGGTCATTGAAACCTACCACCAAAGTTTCATCTCTATCTGAAAACTTTTTTTTGAAACCTTTTTTTTCCATCAACGTGGACCGATTGTCGTTAAGGATCATATGTGACTCAAAACCACCTCATACAACCGTCGTTTTGCCCCATATTTGGTAATCCATATTTTTTTGGTCATTAAAACCTACCACCCAAATTTCGTCTCAGTCTGAAAACATTTTTTTGAAACCTTTTTTTCCATCAACGTGAACTGAGTGTCGTTAAGAAGCATATGTGACTCAAAACCACCTCATACGACCGCTGTTTTGCTCCATATTTGGTAATCCATATTTTTTTGGTCATTAAAACCTACCACCCAAATTTCGTCTCAATCTGAAAACATTTTTTTGAAACCTTTTTTTTCATCAACGTGGACTGAGTGCCGTTAAGGAGCATATGTGACTCAAAACAACCTCATACGATCTCCGTTTTGCCCCATATTTGGTATTCCATATTTTTTTTGTCATTAAAACCTACCACCAAAATTTCGACTCAATATGAAAACATTTTTTTGAAACCTTTTTTTCCAACAACGTGGACGGAGTGCCGTTAAGAAGCATATGTGACTCAAAACCACCTCATACAACTGCAATTTTGCCCCATATTTGGTGTTCCACATTTTTTTGGCCATTAAAACTAACCACCAAAGTTTCGTCTCAATCTGAAAACTTTTTTATGAAACCTTTTTTTTCCATTAACGTGGACTGAGTCCCGTTAATGAGTATATGTGACTCAAAACCACCTCATACGACAGCCGTTTTGACCCATATTTGGTATTCCAGATTTTTTTGGTCATTAAAACCTATCACCAAAGTTTCGTCTCAATTTGAAAACTTTTTTCTGAAACCTTTTTTCCATCAACGTGGACCAAGTCCCGTTAAGGAGCATATGTGACTCAAAACCACCTCATACGACAGCCGTTTTGCCCCATATTTCGTATTCCTTATTTTTTTGGTCATTGAAACCTACCACCAAAATTTCATCTCTATCTGAAAATATTTTTTTGAAACCTTTTTTTCCATCAACGTGGACTGAGTGTCGTTAAGAAGCATATGAGACTCAAAACCACCACATACGACCGCCGTTTTGCTCCATATTTTGCAATCCAAATTTTTTGGTCATTAAAACCTACCACCCAAATTTCGTCTCAATTTGAAAACATTTTTTTGAAACCTTTTTTTCCATCAACGTGGACCGAGTGCCGTTAAGGAGCATGTGAGTAAAAACCACCTCTTACGATAGCCGTTTTCCCCCATATTTGGTATTCCTTATCTTTTTCGTCATTGAAACGTACCACCAAAATTTCATCTTAATCTGAACACATTTTTTTGAAACCTTTTTTTCCATCAACGTGGACCGAGTGTCGTTAAGAAGCATATGTGACTCAAAACCACCTCATACGACCGCCGTTTTGCTCCATATTTGGTAATCCATATTTTTTTGGTTATTAAAACCTACAACCCAAATTTCATCTCAATCTGAAAATATTTTTTTGAAACCTTTTTTTCCATCAACGTGGACTCAGTGCCGTTAAGAAGCATATGTGACTCAAAACCACCTCATACAACCATCGTTTTGCCCCATATTTGGTATTCCATATTTTTTTGGCCAAAAAAACTAACCACCAAAGTTTCGTCTCAATCTGAAAACTTTTTATGAAACCTTTTTTTCCATTAACGAGGACTGAGTCTCGTTAATGAGCATATGTGACTCAAAACCACGTCATACGACCGCCGTTTTGCCCCATATTTGGTATTCCAGATTTTTTTGGTCATTAAAACCTATCACCAAAGTTTCGTCTCAATTTGAAATCTTTTTTCAGAAACCTTTTTTCCATCGACGTCGACCGAGTCCTGTTAAGGAGCATATGTGACTCAAAACCACCTCATACGACAGCCGTTTTGCCCCATATTTCGTATTCCTTATTTTTTTGGTCATTGAAACATACCACCAAAATTTCATCTTAATCTGAAAACATTTTTTTGAAACCTTTTTTTCCATCAAAGTGGACTGAGTGTCTTTAAGAAGCATATGACTCAAAACCACCTCATACGACCGCTGTTTTGCTCCATATTTGGCAATCTATATTTTTTTGGTCATTAAAACCTACCTCCCAAATTGTGACTCAATCTGAAAACATTTTTTTCAAACCTTTTTTTCCATCAACGTGGACCGAGTGCTGTTAAGTAGCATGTGACTCAAAACCACCTCTTACGATAGCCGTTTTCCCCCATATTTGGTATTCCTTATCTTTTTCGTCATTGAAACGTACCACCAAAATTTCATCTCAATCTGAAAACATTTTTTTGAAACCTTTTTTTCCATCAACGTGGACAGAGTCCTGTTAAGGAGCATATGTGACTCAAAACCACCTCATACGAGCGTCGTTTTGCCCCATATTTGGTATTCCTTATTTTTTTGGTCATTGAAACGTACCACCAAAATTTCATCTCATTCTGAAAACTTTTTTTTGAAACTTTTTTTTTCCATCAACGTGGACTGAGTGTCGTTAAGAAGCATATGTGACTCAAAACCACCTCATACGATCGCCGTTTTGCCCCCCTATTTGGTATTCCATATTTTTTTGGTCATTAAAACCTATAACCAAAATTTCAGCTCAATCTGAAAACTTCTTTTTGAAACCTTTTTTTCCATCAACGTGGACTGAGTGCCGTTAAGGAGCATATGTGACTTAAAACCATCTCATACGACCGTCGTTTTGCCCTATATTTGGTATTCCATATTTTTTTTGGTCATTGAAACATACCACCAAAATTTCATCTTAATCTGAAAACATTTTTTTGAAACCTTTTTTTCCATCAAAGTGGACTGAGTGTCTTTAAGAAGCATATGACTCAAAACCACCTCATACGACCGCTGTTTTGCTCCATATTTGGCAATCTATATTTTTTTGGTCATTAAAACCTACCTCCCAAATTTTGACTCAATCTGAAAACATTTTTTTCAAACCTTTTTTTCCATCAACGTGGACCGAGTGCTGTTAAGTAGCATGTGACTCAAAACCACCTCTTACGATAGCCGTTTTCCCCCATATTTGGTATTCCTTATCTTTTTCGTCATTGAAACGTACCACCAAAATTTCATCTCAATCTGAAAACATTTTTTTGAAACCTTTTTTTCCATCAACGTGGACAGAGTCCTGTTAAGGAGCATATGTGACTCAAAACCACCTCATACGAGCGTCGTTTTGCCCCATATTTGGTATTCCTTATTTTTTTGGTCATTGAAACGTACCACCAAAATTTCATCTCATTCTGAAAACTTTTTTTTGAAACTTTTTTTTCCATCAACGTGGACTGAGTGTCGTTAAGAAGCATATGTGACTCAAAACCACCTCATACGACCGCCGTTTTGCTCCATATTTGGTAATCCGTATTTTTTTTGTCATTAAAACCTACCACCCAAATTTCATCTCAATATGAAAATATTTTTTTGAAACCTTTTTTTCATCAACGTGGACTCAGTGCCGTTAAGAAGCATATGTGACTCAAAACCACCTCATACAACTGCCGTTTTGCCCCATATTTGGTATTCCATATTTTTTTGGCCATTAAAACTAACCAACAAAGTTTCGTCTCAATCTGAAAACTTTTTTATGAAACCTTTTTTTTCCATTAACGTGGACTGAGTCCCGTTAATGAGCATATGTGACTCAAAACCACCTCATACGACCGCCGTTTTGCCCCATATTTGGTATTCCAGATTTTTTTGGTCATTAAAACCTATCACCAAAGTTTCGTCTCAATTTGAAAACTTTTTTCAGAAGCCTTTTTTCCATCAACGTGGACCGAGTCCCGTTAAGGAGCATATGTGACTCAAAACCACCTCATACGACTTCAGTTTTGCTCCATATTTCGTATTCCTTATTTTTTTGGTCATTGAAACCTACCACCAAAATTTCATCTCTATCTGAAAACGTTTTTTTGAATTTTTTTTTTCCATCAACGAGGACCGATTGTCGTTAAGGATCATATGTGACTCAAAACCTCATACGATCGCCGTTGTGCCCCATATTTGGTATTCCATATTTTTTTGGTCATTAAAACCTAAAACCAAAATTTCAGCTCAATCTGAAAACTTCTTTTTGAAACCTTTTTTTCCATCAACGTGGACTGAGTGCCGTTAAGGAGCATATGTGGCTTAAAACCATCTCATACGACCGTCGTTTTGCCCCATATTTGGTATTCCATATTTTTTTTGTCATTAAAACCTACCACCAAAATTTCGACTCAATATGAAAACATTTTTTTGAAACCTTTTTTTCCAACAACGTGGACGGAGTGCCGTTAAGAAGCATATGTGACTCAAAACCACCTCATACAACTGCAATTTTGCCCCATATTTGGTGTTCCACATTTTTTTGGCCATTAAAACTAACCACCAAAGTTTCGTCTCAATCTGAAAACTTTTTTATGAAACCTTTTTTTTCCATTAATGTGGACTGAGTCCCGTTAATGAGTATATGCGACTCAAAACCACCTCATACGACAGCCGTTTTGACCCATATTTGGTATTCCAGATTTTTTTGGTCATTAAAACCTATCACCAAAGTTTCGTCTCAATTTGAAATATTTTTTCTGAAACCTTTTTTCCATCAACGTGGACCAAGTCCCGTTAAGGAGCATATGTGACTCAAAACCACCTCATACGACAGCCGTTTTGCCCCATATATCGTATTCCTTATTTTTTTGGTCATTGAAACCTACCACCAAAATTTCATCTCCATCTGAAAATATTTTTTTGAAACCTTTTTTTCCATCAACGTGGACTGAGTGTCGTTAAGAAGCATATGAGACTCAAAACCACCACATACGACCGCCGTTTTGCTCCATATTTTGCAATCCATATTTTTTTGGTCATTAAAACCTACCACCCAAATTTCGTCTCAATTTGAAAACATTTTTTTGAAACCATTTTTTCCATTAACGTGGACCGAGTGCCGTTAAGGAGCATGTGAGTAAAAACCACCTCTTACGATAGCCGTTTTCCCCCATATTTGGTATTCCTTATCTTTTTCGTCATTGAAACGTACCACCAAAATTTCATCTTAATCTGAACACATTTTTTTGAAACCTTTTTTTCCATCAACGTGGACCGAGTGTCGTTAAGAAGCATATGTGACTCAAAACCACCTCATACGACCGCCGTTTTGCTCCATATTTGGTAATCCATATTTTTTTGGTTATTAAAACCTACAACCCAAATTTCATCTCAATCTGAAAATATTTTTTTGAAACCTTTTTTTCCATCAACGTGGACTCAGTGCCGTTAAGAAGCATATGTGACTCAAAACCACCTCATACAACCATCGTTTTGCCCCATATTTGGTATTCCATATTTTTTTGGCCAAAAAAACTAACCACCAAAGTTTCGTCTCAATCTGAAAACTTTTTATGAAACCGTTTTTTTCCATTAACGAGGACTGAGTCTCGTTAATGAGCATATGTGACTCAAAACCACGTCATACGACCGCCGTTTTGCCCCATATTTGGTATTCCAGATTTTTTTGGTCATTAAAACCTATCACCAAAGTTTCGTCTCAATTTGAAATCTTTTTTCAGAAACCTTTTTTCCATCGACGTCGACCGAGTCCTGTTAAGGAGCATATGTGACTCAAAACCACCTCATACGACAGCCGTTTTGCCCCATATTTCGTATTCCTTATTTTTTTGGTCATTGAAACATACCACCAAAATTTCATCTTAATCTGAAAACATTTTTTTGAAACCTTTTTTTCCATCAAAGTGGACTGAGTGTCTTTAAGAAGCATATGACTCAAAACCACCTCATACGACCGCTGTTTTGCTCCATATTTGGCAATCTATATTTTTTTGGTCATTAAAACCTACCTCCCAAATTTTGACTCAATCTGAAAACATTTTTTTCAAACCTTTTTTTCCATCAACGTGGACCGAGTGCTGTTAAGTAGCATGTGACTCAAAACCACCTCTTACGATAGCCGTTATGCCCCATATTTGGTATTCCATATTTTTTTGGTCATTGAAACCTACAACCAAAATTTCGTCTCAATCTGAAAACATTTTTTTGAAACCTTTTTTTCCATCAACGTGGACAGAGTCCTGTTAAGGAGCATATGTGACTCAAAACCACCTCATACGAGCGTCGTTTTGCCCCATATTTGGTATTCCTTATTTTTTTGGTCATTGAAACGTACCACCAAAATTTCATCTCATTCTGAAAACTTTTTTTTGAAACTTTTTTTCCATCAACGTGGACTGAGTGTCGTTAAGAAGCATATGTGACTCAAAACCACCTCATACGACCGCCGTTTTGCTCCATATTTGGTAATCCGTATTTTTTTTGTCATTAAAACCTACCACCCAAATTTCATCTCAATCTGAAAATATTTTTTTGAAACCTTTTTTTCATCAACGTGGACTCAGTGCCGTTAAGAAGCATATGTGACTCAAAACCACCTCATACAACTGCCGTTTTGCCCCATATTTGGTATTCCATATTTTTTTGGCCATTAAAACTAACCACCAAAGTTTCGTCTCAATCTGAAAACTTTTTTATGAAACCTTTTTTTCCATTAACGTGGACTGACTCCCGTTAATGAGCATATGTGACTCAAAACCACCTCATACGACCGCCGTTTTGCCCCATATTTGGTATTCCAGATTTTTTTGGTCATTAAAACCTATCACCAAAGTTTCGTCTCAATTTGAAAACTTTTTCAGAAGCCTTTTTTCCATCAACGTGGACCGAGTCCCGTTAAGGAGCATATGTGACTCAAAACCACCTCATACGACTTCAGTTTTGCTCCATATTTCGTATTCCTTATTTTTTTGGTCATTGAAACCTACCACCAAAATTTCATCTCTATCTGAAAACGTTTTTTTGAATTTTTTTTTTCCATCAACGAGGACCGATTGTCGTTAAGGATCATATGTGACTCAAAACCTCATACGATCGCCGTTGTGCCCCATATTTGGTATTCCATATTTTTTTGGTCATTAAAACCTAAAACCAAAATTTCAGCTCAATCTGAAAACTTCTTTTTGAAACCTTTTTTTCCATCAACGTGGACTGAGTGCCGTTAAGGAGCATATGTGGCTTAAAACCATCTCATACGACCGTCGTTTTGCCCCATATTTGGTATTCCATATTTTTTTTGTCATTAAAACCTACCACCAAAATTTCGACTCAATATGAAAACAATTTTTTGAATCCTTTTTTCCAACAACGTGGACGGAGTGCCGTTAAGAAGCATATGTGACTCAAAACCACCTCATACGACAGCCGTTTTGACCCATATTTGGTATTCCAGATTTTTTTGGTCATTAAAACCTATCACCAAAGTTTCGTCTCAATTTGAAATCTTTTTTCTGAAACCTTTTTTCCATCAACGTGGACCAAGTCCCGTTAAGGAGCATATGTGACTCAAAACCACCTCATACGACAGCCGTTTTGCCCCATATTTCGTATTCCTTATTTTTTTGGTCATTGAAACATACCACCAAAATTTCATCTTAATCTGAAAACATTTTTTTGAAACCTTTTTTTCCATCAAAGTGGACTGAGTGTCTTTAAGAAGCATATGACTCAAAACCACCTCATACGACCGCTGTTTTGCTCCATATTTGGCAATCTATATTTTTTTGGTCATTAAAACCTACCTCCCAAATTTTGACTCAATCTGAAAACATTTTTTTCAAACCTTTTTTTCCATCAACGTGGACCGAGTGCTGTTAAGTAGCATGTGACTCAAAACCACCTCTTACGATAGCCGTTATGCCCCATATTTGGTATTCCATATTTTTTTGGTCATTGAAACCTACAACCAAAATTTCGTCTCAATCTGAAAACATTTTTTTGAAACCTTTTTTTCCATCAACGTGGACAGAGTCCTGTTAAGGAGCATATGTGACTCAAAACCACCTCATACGAGCGTCGTTTTGCCCCATATTTGGTATTCCTTATTTTTTTGGTCATTGAAACGTACCACCAAAATTTCATCTCATTCTGAAAACTTTTTTTTGAAACTTTTTTTTCCATCAACGTGGACTGAGTGTCGTTAAGAAGCATATGTGACTCAAAACCACCTCATACGATCGCCGTTTTGCCCCCCTATTTGGTATTCCATATTTTTTTGGTCATTAAAACCTATAACCAAAATTCAGCTCAATCTGAAAACTTCTTTTTGAAACCTTTTTTTCCATCAACGTGGACTGAGTGCCGTTAAGGAGCATATGTGACTTAAAACCATCTCATACGACCGTCGTTTTGCCCTATATTTGGTATTCCATATTTTTTTTGGCCATTAAAACCTACCACCAAAATTTCGTCTCAATCTGAAAACTTTTTTTTGAAACCTTTTTTTTCCATCAACGTGGACGGAGTGCCGTTAAGAAGCATATGTGACTCAAAACCACCTCATACAATCTCCGTTTTGCCCCATATTTGGTATTCCATATTTTTTTGGCCATTAAAACTAACCACCAAACTTTCGTCTCATTCTGAAAACATTTTTATAAAGCCTTTTTTTTCCATTAACGTGGACTGAGTACCGTTAAGGAGCATATGTGACTCAAACCACCTCATGCGACCGCCGTTTTGCCCCATATTTGGTATTCTAGATTTTTTTGGTCATTAAAACCTATCACCAAAGTTTCGTCTCAATTTGAAAACTTTTTTCTGAAAACCTTTTTTCCATCAACGTGGACCGAGTCCCGTTAAGGAGCATATGTGACTCAAAACCACCTCATACGACAGCCGTTTTGCCCCATATTTGGTATTCCTTATCTTTTTGGTCATTGAAACGTACCACAAAAATTTCATCTCTATCTGAAAACTTTTTTTTGAAACCTTTTTTCCATCAACGTGGACTCAGTGCCGTTAATGAGCATATGTGACTCAAAACCACCTCATACAACCGCCGTTTTGCCCCATATTTGGTATTCCATATTTTTTTTGCCATTAAAACTAACCACCAAAGTTTCGTCTTAATCTGAAAACTTTTTTCTGAAACTTTTTTTTCCATTAACGAGGACTGAGTCTCGTTAATGAGCATATGTGACTCAAAACCACGTCATACGACTGCCGTTTTGCCCCATATTTGGTATTCCAATTTTTTTTGGTCATTAAAACCTATCACCAAAGTTTCGTCTCAATTAGAAATCTTTTTTCAGAAACATTTTTTCCATCAACGTGGACTGATTGTCGTTAAGGAGCATATGTGACTCAAAACCACCTCATACGACAGCCGTTTTACCCCATATTTCGTATTCCTTATTTTTTTGGTCATTGAAACCTACCACCAAAATTTCATCTCTATCTGAAAACTTTTTTTGAAACCGTTTTTTTCCATCAACGTGGACCGATTGTCGTTAAGGATCATATGTGACTCAAAACCACCTCATAAGACCGTCGTTTTGCCCCATATTTGGTAATCCATATTTTTTTGGTTATTAAAACCTACCACCAAAATTTCGCCTAAATCTGAAAACATTTTTTTGAAACCTTTTTTTCCATCAACGTGGACCGAGTGTCGTTAAGAAGCATATGTGACTCAAAACCACCTCATACGACCGCCGTTTTGCTCCATATTTGGTAATCCGTATTTTTTTTGTCATTAAAACCTACCACCCAAATTTCATCTCAATCTGAAAATATTTTTTTGAAACCTTTTTTTCCATCAACGTGGACTTAGTGCCGTTAAGAAGCATATGTGACTCAAAACCACCTCATACAACTGCCGTTTTGCCCCATATTTGGTATTCCATATTTTTTTGGCCATTAAAACTAACCACCAAAGTTTCGTCTCTATCTGAAAACTTTTTTATGAAACCTTTTTTTTCCATTAACGTGGACTGAGTCCCGTTAATGAGCATATGTGACTCAAAACCACCTCATACGACCGCCGTTTTGCCCCATATTTGGTATTCCAGATTTTTTTGGTCATTAAAACCTATCACCAAAGTTTCGTCTCAATTTGAAAACTTTTTTCAGAAGCCTTTTTTCCATCAACGTGGACCGAGTCCCGTTAAGGAGCATATGTGACTCAAAACCACCTCATACGACTTCAGTTTTGCTCCATATTTCGTATTCCTTATTTTTTTGGTCATTGAAACCTACCACCAAAATTTCATCTCTATCTGAAAACGTTTTTTTGAATTTTTTTTTTCCATCAACGAGGACCGATTGTCGTTAAGGATCATATGTGACTCAAAACCTCATACGATCGCCGTTGTGCCCCATATTTGGTATTCCATATTTTTTTGGTCATTAAAACCTAAAACCAAAATTTCAGCTCAATCTGAAAACTTCTTTTTGAAACCTTTTTTTCCATCAACGTGGACTGAGTGCCGTTAAGGAGCATATGTGGCTTAAAACCATCTCATACGACCGTCGTTTTGCCCCATATTTGGTATTCCATATTTTTTTGGTCATTAAAATCTACCACCAAAATTTCGTCTCAATCTGAAAATTTCTTTTTGAAACCTTTTTTTCCATCAACGTGGACCGAGTGCCGTTAAGGAGCATAAGTGACTCAAAACCACCTCATACGACCTCCGTTTTGCCCCATATTTGGTATTCCATATTTTTTGGTTATTAAAACCTACCACCAAAATTTCGTGTCAATCTGAAAACATTTTTTTGAAACCTTTTTTCCATCAACGTGGACCGAGTGCTGTTAAGGAGCATATGTGACTCAAAACCACCTCATACGACCGTCGTTTTGCCCCATATTTGGTATTCCTTATTTTTTTGGTCATTGAAACGTACTACCAAAATTTCATCTCAATCTGAAAACTTTTTTTGAAACTTTTTTTCCATCAACGTGGACTGAGTGTCGTTAAGAAGCATATGTGACTCAAAACCACCTCATACGATCGCCGTTTTGCCCCCCTATTTGGTATTCCATATTTTTTTGGTCATTAAAACCTATAACCAAAATTTCAGCTCAATCTGAAAACTTCTTTTTGAAACCTTTTTTTCCATCAACGTGGACTGAGTGTCGTTAAGGAGCATATGTGATTTAAAACCATCTCATACGACCGTCGTTTTGCCCTATATTTGGTATTCCATATTTTTTTGGCCATTAAAACCTACCACCAAAATTTCGTCTCAATCTGAAAACATTTTTTTGAAACCTTTTTTTCCATCAACGTGGACGGAGTGCCGTTAAGAAGCATATGTGACTCAAAACCACCTCATACAATCTCCGTTTTTTTGGCCATTAAAACTAACCACCAAACTTTCGTCTCAATCTGAAAACTTTTTTATGAAGCCTTTTTTTCCATTAACGTGGACTGAGTACCGTTAAGGAGCATATGTGACTCAAACCACCTCATACGACCGCCGTTTTGCCCCATATTTGGTATTCTAGATTTTTTTGGTCATTAAAACCTATCACCAAAGTTTCGTCTCAATTTGAAAACTTTTTTCGGAAACCTTTTTTCCATCAACGTGGACCGAGTCCCGTTAAGGAGCATATGTGACTCAAAACCACCTCATACGACAGCCGTTTTGCCCCATATTTGGTATTCCTTATCTTTTTGGTCATTGAAACGTACCACCAAAATTTCATCTTAATCTGAAAACATTTTTTTGAAACCTTTTTTTCCATCAACGTGGACTCAGTGCCGTTAATGAGCATATGTGACTCAAAACCACCTCATACAACCGCCGTTTTTCCCCATATTTGGTATTCCATATTTTTTTTGCCATTAAAACTAACCACCAAAGTTTCGTCTCAATCTGAAAACTTTTTTCTGAAACCTTTTTTTCCATTAACGAGGACTGAGTCTCGTTAATGAGCATATGTGACTCAAAACCACCTCATACGACCGCCGTTTTGCCCCATATTTGGTATTCCAGATTTTTTTGGTCATTAAAACCTATCACCAAAGTTTCGTCTCAATTTGAAAACTTTTTTCTGAAACCTTTTTTCCATTAACGTGGACCGAGTCCCGTTAAGGAGCATATGTGACTCAAAACCACCTCATACGACAGCTGTTTTGCCCCATATTTCGTATTCCTTATTTTTTTTGTCATTGAAACCTACCACCAACATTTCATCTCTATCTGAAAACGTTTTTTTGAAACCTTTTTTTCCATCAACGTGGACCGATTGTCGTTATGGATCATATGTGTCTCAAAACCTCATACGATCGCCGTTTTGCCCACCTATGTGGTATTCCATATTTTTTTGGTCATTAAAACCTACAACCAAAATTTCAGCTCAATCTGAAAACTTCTTTTTGAAACCTTTTTTTTCCATCAACGTGGACTGAGTGCCGTTAAGGAGCATATGTGACTTAAAACCCTCTCATACGACCGTCGTTTTGCCCCATATTTGGTATTCCATATTTTGGTCATTAAAACCTACCACCAAAATTTCGTCTCAATCTGAAAACTTCTTTTTGAAACCTTTTTTCCATCAACGTGGACCGAGTGCCGTTAAGGAGCATAAGTGACTCAAAACCACCTCATACGACTGCCGTTTTGCCCCATATTTGGTATTCCATATTTTTTTGGTTATTAAAATCTACCACCAAAATTTCGCCTAAATCTGAAAACATTTTTTTGAAACCTTTTTTTCCATCAACGTGGACCGAGTGTCGTTAAGAAGCATATGTGACTCAAAACCACCTCATACGACCGCCGTTTTGCTCCATATTTGGTAATCCGTATTTTTTTTGTCATTAAAACCTACCACCCAAATTTCATCTCAATCTGAAAATATTTTTTTGAAACCTTTTTTTCATCAACGTGGACTCAGTGCCGTTAAGAAGCATATGTGACTCAAAACCACCTCATACAACTGCCGTTTTGCCCCATATTTGGTATTCCATATTTTTTTGGCCATTAAAACTAACCACCAAAGTTTCGTCTCAATCTGAAAACTTTTTTATGAAACCTTTTGTTTCCATTGTGGACTTAGTCCCGTTAATGAGCATATGTGACTCAAAACCACCTCATACGACCGCCGTTTTGCCCCATATTTGGTATTCCAAATTTTTTTGGTCATTAAAACCTATCACCAAAGTTTCGTCTCAATTTGAAAACTTTTTTCAGAAGCCTTTTTTCCATCAACGTGGACCGAGTCCCGTTAAGGAGCATATGTGACTCAAAACCACCTCATACGACTTCAGTTTTGCTCCATATTTCGTATTCCTTATTTTTTTGGTCATTGAAACCTACCACCAAAATTTCATCTCTATCTGAAAACGTTTTTTTGAATTTTTTTTTTCCATCAACGAGGACCGATTGTCGTTAAGGATCATATGTGACTCAAAACCTCATACGATCGCCGTTGTGCCCCATATTTGGTATTCCATATTTTTTTGGTCATTAAAACCTAAAACCAAAATTTCAGCTCAATCTGAAAACTTCTTTTTGAAACCTTTTTTTCCATCAACGTGGACTGAGTGCCGTTAAGGAGCATATGTGGCTTAAAACCATCTCATACGACCGTCGTTTTGCCCCATATTTGGTATTCCATATTTTTTTGGTCATTAAAATCTACCACCAAAATTTCGTCTCAATCTGAAAATTTCTTTTTGAAACCTTTTTTTCCATCAACGTGGACCGAGTGCCGTTAAGGAGCATAAGTGACTCAAAACCACCTCATACGACCTCCGTTTTGCCCCATATTTGGTATTCCATATTTTTTGGTTATTAAAACCTACCACCAAAATTTCGTGTCAATCTGAAAAAATTTTTTGAAACCTTTTTTCCATTAACGTGGACCGAGTGCTGTTAAGGAGCATATGTGACTCAAAACCACCTCATACGACCGTCGTTTTGCCCCATATTTGGTATTCCTTATTTTTTTGGTCATTGAAACGTACTACCAAAATTTCATCTCAATCTGAAAACTTTTTTTTGAAACTTTTTTTTCCATCAACGTGGACTGAGTGTCGTTAAGAAGCATATGTGACTCAAAACCACCTCATACGATCGCCGTTTTGCCCCCCTATTTGGTATTCCATATTTTTTTGGTCATTAAAACCTATAACCAAAATTTCAGCTCAATCTGAAAACTTCTTTTTGAAACCTTTTTTTCCATCAACGTGGACTGAGTGTCGTTAAGGAGCATATGTGATTTAAAACCATCTCATACGACCGTCGTTTTGCCCCATATTTGGTATTCCATATTTTTTTGGCCATTAAAACCTACCACCAAAATTTCATCTCAATCTGAAAACATTTTTTTGAAACCTTTTTTTCCATCAACGTGGACGGAGTGCCGTTAAGAAGCATATGTGACTCAAAACCACCTCATACAATCTCCGTTTTTTTGGCCATTAAAACTAACCACCAAACTTTCGTCTCAATCTGAAAACTTTTTTATGAAGCCTTTTTTTCCATTAACGTGGACTGAGTACCGTTAAGGAGCATATGTGACTCAAACCACCTCATACGACCGCCGTTTTGCCCCATATTTGGTATTCTAGATTTTTTTGGTCATTAAAACCTATCACCAAAGTTTCGTCTCAATTTGAAAACTTTTTTCGGAAACCTTTTTTCGGAAACCTTTTTTCCATCAACGTGGACCGAGTCCCGTTAAGGAGCATATGTGACTCAAAACCACCTCATACGACAGCCGTTTTGCCCCATATTTGGTATTCCTTATCTTTTTGGTCATTGAAACGTACCACCAAAATTTCATCTTAATCTGAAAACATTTTTTTGAAACCTTTTTTTCCATCGTGGACTCAGTGCCGTTAATGAGCATATGTGACTCAAAACCACCTCATACAACCGCCGTTTTTCCCCATATTTGGTATTCCATATTTTTTTTGCCATTAAAACTAACCACCAAAGTTTCGTCTCAATCTGAAAACTTTTTTCTGAAACCTTTTTTTTCCATTAACGAGGACTGAGTCTCGTTAATGAGCATATGTGACTCAAAACCACCTCATACGACCGCCGTTTTGCCCCATATTTGGTATTCCAGATTTTTTTGGTCATTAAAACCTATCACCAAAGTTTCGTCTCAATTTGAAAACTTTTTTCTGAAACCTTTTTTCCATTAACGTGGACCGAGTCCCGTTAAGGAGCATATGTGACTCAAAACCACCTCATACGACAGCTGTTTTGCCCCATATTTCGTATTCCTTATTTTTTTTGTCATTGAAACCTACCACCAACATTTCATCTCTATCTGAAAACGTTTTTTTGAAACCTTTTTTTTCCATCAACGTGGACCGATTGTCGTTATGGATCATATGTGTCTCAAAACCTCATACGATCGCCGTTTTGCCCACCTATGTGGTATTCCATATTTTTTTGGTCATTAAAACCTACAACCAAAATTTCAGCTCAATCTGAAAACTTCTTTTTGAAACCTTTTTTTTCCATCAACGTGGACTGAGTGCCGTTAAGGAGCATATGTGACTTAAAACCCTCTCATACGACCGTCGTTTTGCCCCATATTTGGTATTCCATATTTTTTTGGTCATTAAAACCTACCACCAAAATTTCGTCTCAATCTGAAAACTTCTTTTTGAAACCTTTTTTTCCATCAACGTGGACCGAGTGCCGTTAAGGAGCATAAGTGACTCAAAACCACCTCATACGACTGCCGTTTTGCCCCATATTTGGTATTCCATATTTTTTTGGTTATTAAAATCTACCACCAAAATTTCGCCTAAATCTGAAAACATTTTTTTGAAACCTTTTTTTCCATCAACGTGGACCGAGTGTCGTTAAGAAGCATATGTGACTCAAAACCACCTCATACGACCGCCGTTTTGCTCCATATTTGGTAATCCGTATTTTTTTTGTCATTAAAACCTACCACCCAAATTTCATCTCAATCTGAAAATATTTTTTTGAAACCTTTTTTTCATCAACGTGGACTCAGTGCCGTTAAGAAGCATATGTGACTCAAAACCACCTCATACAACTGCCGTTTTGCCCCATATTTGGTATTCCATATTTTTTTGGCCATTAAAACTAACCACCAAAGTTTCGTCTCAATCTGAAAACTTTTTTATGAAACCTTTTGTTTCCATTGTGGACTTAGTCCCGTTAATGAGCATATGTGACTCAAAACCACCTCATACGACCGCCGTTTTGCCCCATATTTGGTATTCCAGATATTTTTGGTCATTAAAACCTATCACCAAAGTTTCGTCTCAATTTGAAAACTTTTTTCAGAAGCCTTTTTTCCATCAACGTGGACCGAGTCCCGTTAAGGAGCATATGTGACTCAAAACCACCTCATACGACTTCAGTTTTGCTCCATATTTCGTATTCCTTATTTTTTTGGTCATTGAAACCTACCACCAAAATTTCATCTCTATCTGAAAACGTTTTTTTGAATTTTTTTTTTCCATCAACGAGGACCGATTGTCGTTAAGGATCATATGTGACTCAAAACCTCATACGATCGCCGTTGTGCCCCATATTTGGTATTCCATATTTTTTTGGTCATTAAAACCTAAAACCAAAATTTCAGCTCAATCTGAAAACTTCTTTTTGAAACCTTTTTTTCCATCAACGTGGACTGAGTGCCGTTAAGGAGCATATGTGGCTTAAAACCATCTCATACGACCGTCGTTTTGCCCCATATTTGGTATTCCATATTTTTTTGGTCATTAAAATCTACCACCAAAATTTCGTCTCAATCTGAAAATTTCTTTTTGAAACCTTTTTTTCCATCAACGTGGACCGAGTGCCGTTAAGGAGCATAAGTGACTCAAAACCACCTCATACGACCTCCGTTTTGCCCCATATTTGGTATTCCATATTTTTTGGTTATTAAAACCTACCACCAAAATTTCGTGTCAATCTGAAAAAATTTTTTTGAAACCTTTTTTTCCATTAACGTGGACCGAGTGCTGTTAAGGAGCATATGTGACTCAAAACCACCTCATACGACCGTCGTTTTGCCCCATATTTGGTATTCCTTATTTTTTTGGTCATTGAAACGTACTACCAAAATTTCATCTCAATCTGAAAACTTTTTTTTGAAACTTTTTTTCCATCAACGTGGACTGAGTGTCGTTAAGAAGCATATGTGACTCAAAACCACCTCATACGATCGCCGTTTTGCCCCCCTATTTGGTATTCCATATTTTTTTGGTCATTAAAACCTATAACCAAAATTTCAGCTCAATCTGAAAACTTCTTTTTGAAACCTTTTTTTTCCATCAACGTGGACTGAGTGTCGTTAAGGAGCATATGTGATTTAAAACCATCTCATACGACCGTCGTTTTGCCCCATATTTGGTATTCCATATTTTTTTTGGCCATTAAAACCTACCACCAAAATTTCATCTCAATCTGAAAACATTTTTTTGAAACCTTTTTTTCCATCAACGTGGACGGAGTGCCGTTAAGAAGCATATGTGACTCAAAACCACCTCATACAATCTCCGTTTTTTTGGCCATTAAAACTAACCACCAAACTTTCGTCTCAATCTGAAAACTTTTTTATGAAGCCTTTTTTTTCCATTAACGTGGACTGAGTACCGTTAAGGAGCATATGTGACTCAAACCACCTCATACGACCGCCGTTTTGCCCCATATTTGGTATTCTAGATTTTTTTGGTCATTAAAACCTATCACCAAAGTTTCGTCTCAATTTGAAAACTTTTTTCGGAAACCTTTTTCGGAAACCTTTTTTCCATCAACGTGGACCGAGTCCCGTTAAGGAGCATATGTGACTCAAAACCACCTCATACGACAGCCGTTTTGCCCCATATTTGGTATTCCTTATCTTTTTGGTCATTGAAACGTACCACCAAAATTTCATCTTAATCTGAAAACATTTTTTTGAAACCTTTTTTTCCATCGTGGACTCAGTGCCGTTAATGAGCATATGTGACTCAAAACCACCTCATACAACCGCCGTTTTTCCCCATATTTGGTATTCCATATTTTTTTTGCCATTAAAACTAACCACCAAAGTTTCGTCTCAATCTGAAAACTTTTTCTGAAACCTTTTTTTCCATTAACGAGGACTGAGTCTCGTTAATGAGCATATGTGACTCAAAACCACCTCATACGACCGCCGTTTTGCCCCATATTTGGTATTCCAGATTTTTTTGGTCATTAAAACCTATCACCAAAGTTTCGTCTCAATTTGAAAACTTTTTTCTGAAACCTTTTTTCCATTAACGTGGACCGAGTCCCGTTAAGGAGCATATGTGACTCAAAACCACCTCATACGACAGCTGTTTTGCCCCATATTTCGTATTCCTTATTTTTTTTGTCATTGAAACCTACCACCAACATTTCATCTCTATCTGAAAACGTTTTTTTGAAACCTTTTTTTCCATCAACGTGGACCGATTGTCGTTATGGATCATATGTGTCTCAAAACCTCATACGATCGCCGTTTTGCCCACCTATGTGGTATTCCATATTTTTTTGGTCATTAAAACCTACAACCAAAATTTCAGCTCAATCTGAAAACTTCTTTTTGAAACCTTTTTTTCCATCAACGTGGACTGAGTGCCGTTAAGGAGCATATGTGACTTAAAACCCTCTCATACGACCGTCGTTTTGCCCCATATTTGGTATTCCATATTTTTTTGGTCATTAAAACCTACCACCAAAATTTCGTCTCAATCTGAAAACTTCTTTTTGAAACCTTTTTTCCATCAACGTGGACCGAGTGCCGTTAAGGAGCATAAGTGACTCAAAACCACCTCATACGACTGCCGTTTTGCCCCATATTTGGTATTCCATATTTTTTTGGTTATTAAAATCTACCACCAAAATTTCGCCTAAATCTGAAAACATTTTTTTGAAACCTTTTTTTCCATCAACGTGGACCGAGTGTCGTTAAGAAGCATATGTGACTCAAAACCACCTCATACGACCGCCGTTTTGCTCCATATTTGGTAATCCGTATTTTTTTGTCATTAAAACCTACCACCCAAATTTCATCTCAATCTGAAAATATTTTTTTGAAACCTTTTTTTCATCAACGTGGACTCAGTGCCGTTAAGAAGCATATGTGACTCAAAACCACCTCATACAACTGCCGTTTTGCCCCATATTTGGTATTCCATATTTTTTTGGCCATTAAAACTAACCACCAAAGTTTCGTCTCAATCTGAAAACTTTTTTATGAAACCTTTTGTTTCCATTGTGGACTTAGTCCCGTTAATGAGCATATGTGACTCAAAACCACCTCATACGACCGCCGTTTTGCCCCATATTTGGTATTCCAGATATTTTTGGTCATTAAAACCTATCACCAAAGTTTCGTCTCAATTTGAAAACTTTTTCAGAAGCCTTTTTTCCATCAACGTGGACCGAGTCCCGTTAAGGAGCATATGTGACTCAAAACCACCTCATACGACTTCAGTTTTGCTCCATATTTCGTATTCCTTATTTTTTTGGTCATTGAAACCTACCACCAAAATTTCATCTCAATCTGAAAACGTTTTTTTGAATTTTTTTTTCCATCAACGAGGACCGATTGTCGTTAAGGATCATATGTGACTCAAAACCTCATACGATCGCCGTTGTGCCCCATATTTGGTATTCCATATTTTTTTGGTCATTAAAACCTAAAACCAAAATTTCAGCTCAATCTGAAAACTTCTTTTTGAAACCTTTTTTTCCATCAACGTGGACTGAGTGCCGTTAAGGAGCATATGTGGCTTAAAACCATCTCATACGACCGTCGTTTTGCCCCATATTTGGTATTCCATATTTTTTTGGTCATTAAAATCTACCACCAAAATTTCGTCTCAATCTGAAAATTTCTTTTTGAAACCTTTTTTCCATCAACGTGGACCGAGTGCCGTTAAGGAGCATAAGTGACTCAAAACCACCTCATACGACCTCCGTTTTGCCCCATATTTGGTATTCCATATTTTTTGGTTATTAAAACCTACCACCAAAATTTCGTGTCAATCTGAAAACATTTTTTTGAAACCTTTTTTTCCATTAACGTGGACCGAGTGCTGTTAAGGAGCATATGTGACTCAAAACCACCTCATACGACCGTCGTTTTGCCCCATATTTGGTATTCCTTATTTTTTTGGTCATTGAAACGTACTACCAAAATTTCATCTCAATCTGAAAACTTTTTTTTGAAACTTTTTTTCCATCAACGTGGACTGAGTGTCGTTAAGAAGCATATGTGACTCAAAACCACCTCATACGATCGCCGTTTTGCCCCCCTATTTGGTATTCCATATTTTTTTGGTCATTAAAACCTATAACCAAAATTTCAGCTCAATCTGAAAACTTCTTTTTGAAACCTTTTTTTCCATCAACGTGGACTGAGTGTCGTTAAGGAGCATATGTGATTTAAAACCATCTCATACGACCGTCGTTTTGCCCCATATTTGGTATTCCATATTTTTTTGGCCATTAAAACCTACCACCAAAATTTCATCTCAATCTGAAAACATTTTTTTGAAACCTTTTTTTCCATCAACGTGGACGGAGTGCCGTTAAGAAGCATATGTGACTCAAAACCACCTCATACAATCTCCGTTTTTTTGGCCATTAAAACTAACCACCAAACTTTCGTCTCAATCTGAAAACTTTTTTATGAAGCCTTTTTTTTCCATTAACGTGGACTGAGTACCGTTAAGGAGCATATGTGACTCAAACCACCTCATACGACCGCCGTTTTGCCCCATATTTGGTATTCTAGATTTTTTTGGTCATTAAAACCTATCACCAAAGTTTCGTCTCAATTTGAAAACTTTTTTCGGAAACCTTTTTTCCATCAACGTGGACCGAGTCCCGTTAAGGAGCATATGTGACTCAAAACCACCTCATACGACAGCCGTTTTGCCCCATATTTGGTATTCCTTATCTTTTTGGTCATTGAAACGTACCACCAAAATTTCATCTTAATCTGAAAACATTTTTTTGAAACCTTTTTTTCCATCAACGTGGACTCAGTGCCGTTAATGAGCATATGTGACTCAAAACCACCTCATACAACCGCCGTTTTTCCCCATATTTGGTATTCCATATTTTTTTTGCCATTAAAACTAACCACCAAAGTTTCGTCTCAATCTGAAAACTTTTTTCTGAAACCTTTTTTTTCCATTAACGAGGACTGAGTCTCGTTAATGAGCATATGTGACTGAAAACCACCTCATACGACCGCCGTTTTGCCCCATATTTGGTATTCCAGATTTTTTTGGTCATTAAAACCTATCACCAAAGTTTCGTCTCAATTTGAAAACTTTTTTCTGAAACCTTTTTTCCATTAACGTGGACCGAGTCCCGTTAAGGAGCATATGTGACTCAAAACCACCTCATACGACAGCTGTTTTGCCCCATAGTTCGTATTCCTTATTTTTTTTGTCATTGAAACCTACCACCAACATTTCATCTCTATCTGAAAACGTTTTTTTGAAACCTTTTTTTTCCATCAACGTGGACCGATTGTCGTTATGGATCATATGTGTCTCAAAACCTCATACGATCGCCGTTTTGCCCACCTATGTGGTATTCCATATTTTTTTGGTCATTAAAACCTACCACCAAAATTTCGTCTCAATCTGAAAACTTCTTTTTGAAACCTTTTTTTCCATCAACGTGGACCGAGTGCCGTTAAGGAGCATAAGTGACTCAAAACCACCTCATACGACCGCCGTTTTGCCCCATATTTGGTATTCCATATTTTTTTGGTTATTAAAACCTACCACCAAAATTTCGCCTAAATCCGAAAACATTTTTTTGAAACATTTTTTTCCATCAACGTGCACGAGTGTCGTTAAGAAGCATATGTGACTCAAAACCACCTCATACGACCGCCGTTTTGCTCCATATTTGGTAATCCGTATTTTTTTTGTCATTAAAACCTACCACCCAAATTTCATCTCAATCTGAAAATATTTTTTTGAAACCTTTTTTTCCATCAACGTGGACTCAGTGCCGTTAAGAAGCATATGTGACTCAAAACCACCTCATACAACTGCCGTTTTGCCCCATATTTGGTATTCCATATTTTTTTGGCCATTAAAACTAACCACCAAAGTTTCGTCTCAATCTGAAAACTTTTTTATGAAACCTTTTTTTTCCATTAACGTGGACTGAGTCCCGTTAATGAGCATATGTGACTCAAAACCACCTCATACGACCGCCGTTTTGCCCCATATTTTTGGTATTCCAGATTTTTTTGGTCATTAAAACCTATCACCCAAGTTTCGTCTCAATTTGAAAACTTTTTTCAGAAGCCTTTTTTCCATCAACGTGGACCGAGTCCCGTTAAGGAGCATATGTGACTCAAAACCACCTCATATGACTGCTGTTTTGCTCCATATTTCGTATTCCTTATTTTTTTGGTCATTGAAACCTACCACCAAAATTTCATCTCTATCTGAAAACGTTTTTTTGAATTTTTTTTTTCCATCAACGAGGACCGATTGTCGTTAAGGATCATATGTGACTCAAAACCTCATACGATCGCCGTTGTGCCCCATATTTGGTATTCCATATTTTTTTTGGTCATTAAAACCTAAAACCAAAATTTCAGCTCAATCTGAAAAATTCTTTTTGAAACCTTTTTTTTCCATCAACGTGGACTGAGTGCCGTTAAGGAGCATATGTGGCTTAAAACCATCTCATACGACCGTCGTTTTGCCCCATATTTGGTATTCCATATATTTTTGGTCATTAAAATCTACCACCAAAATTTCGTCTCAATCTGAAAATTTCTTTTTGAAACCTTTTTTTCCATCAACGTGGACCGAGTGCCGTTAAGGAGCATAAGTGACTCAAAACCACCTCATACGACCTCCGTTTTGCCCCATATTTGGTATTACATATTTTTTGGTTATTAAAACCTACCACCAAAATTTCGTGTCAATCTGAAAACATTTTTTTGAAACCTTTTTTTCCATCAACGTGGACCTAGTGCTGTTAAGGAGCATATGTGACTCAAAACCACCTCATACGACCGTCGTTTTGCCCCATATTTGGTATTCCTTATTTTTTTGGTCATTGAAACGTACCACCAAATTTCATCTCAATCTGAAAACTTTTTTTTGAAACTTTTTTTCCATCAACGTGGACTGAGTGTCGTTAAGAAGCATATGTGACTCAAAACCACCTCATACGATCGCCGTTTTGCCCCCCTATTTGGTATTCCATATTTTTTTGGTCATTAAAACCTATAACCAAAATTTCAGCTCAATCTGAAAACTTCTTTTTGAAACCTTTTTTTCCATCAACGTGGACTGAGTGTCGTTAAGGAGCATATGTGACTTAAAACCATCTCATACGACCGTCGTTTTGCCCCATATTAGGTATTCCATATTTTTTTTGGCCATTAAAACCTACCACCAAAATTTCGTCTCAATCTGAAAACATTTTTTTGAAACCTTTTTTTCCATCAACGTGGACGGAGTGCCGTTAAGAAGCATATGTGACTCAAAACCACCTCATACAATCTCCGTTTTGCCCCATATTTGGTATTCCATATTTTTTTGGCCATTAAAACTAACCACCAAACTTTCGTCTCAATCTGAAAACTTTTTTATGAAGCCTTTTTTTCCATTAACGTGGACTGAGTACCGTTAAGGAGCTTATGTGACTCAAACCACCTCATACGACCGCCGTTTTGCCCCATATTTGGTATTCTAGATTTTTTTGGTCATTAAAACCTATCACCAAAGTTTCGTCTCAATTTGAAAACTTTTTTCGGAAACCTTTTTTCCATCAACGTGGACCGAGTCCCGTTAAGGAGCATATGTGACTCAAAACCACCTCATACGACAGCCGTTTTGCCCCATATTTGGTATTCCTTATCTTTTTGGTCATTGAAACGTACCACCAAAATTTCATCTTAATCTGAAAACATTTTTTTGAAACCTTTTTTTCCATCAACGTGGACTCAGTGCCGTTAATGAGCATATGTGACTCAAAACCACCTCATACAACCGCCGTTTTTCCCCATATTTGGTATTCCATATTTTTTTTGCCATTAAAACTAACCACCAAAGTTTCGTCTCAATCTGAAAACTTTTTTATGAAACCTTTTTTTTCCATTAACGTGGACTGAGTCCCGTTAATGAGCATATGTGACTCAAAACCACCTCATACGACCGCCGTTTTGCCCCATATTTGGTATTCCAGATTTTTTTGGTCATTAAAACCTATCACCAAAGTTTCGTCTCAATTTGAAAACTTTTTTCTGAAACCTTTTTTCCATTAACGTGGACCGAGTCCCGTTAAGGAGCATATGTGACTCGAAACCACCTCATACGACAGCTGTTTTGCCCCATATTTCGTATTCCTTATTTTTTTTTGTCATTGAAACCTACCACCAACATTTCATCTCTATCTGAAAACGTTTTTTTGAAACCTTTTTTTTCCATCAACGTGGACCGATTGTCGTTATGGATCATATGTGTCTCAAAACCTCATACGATCGCCGTTTTGCCCCCCTATTTGGTATTCCATATTTTTTTGGTCATTAAAACCTACAACCAAAATTTCAGCTCAATCTGAAAACTTCTTTTTGAAACCTTTTTTTTCCATCAACGTGGACTGAGTGCCGTTAAGGAGCATATGTGACTTAAAACCCTCTCATACGACCGTCGTTTTGCCCCATATTTGGTATTCCATATTTTTTTGGTCATTAAAACCTACCACCAAAATTTCGTCTCAATCTGAAAACTTCTTTATGAAACCTTTTTTTCCATCAACGTGGACCGAGTGCCGTTAAGGAGCATAAGTGACTCAAAACCACCTCATACGACCGCCGTTTTGCCCCATATTTGGTATTCCATATTTTTTTGGTTATTAAAACCTACCACCAAAATTTCGCCTAAATCTGAAAACATTTTTTTGAAACCTTTTTTCCATCAACGTGGACGAGTGTCGTTAAGAAGCATATGTGACTCAAAACCACCTCATACGACCGCCGTTTTGCTCCATATTTGGTAATCCGTATTTTTTTTGTCATTAAAACCTACCACCCAAATTTCATCTCAATCTGAAAATATTTTTTTGAAACCTTTTTTTCCATCAACGTGGACTCAGTGCCGTTAAGAAGCATATGTGACTCAAAACCACCTCATACAACTGCCGTTTTGCCCCATATTTGGTATTCCATATTTTTTTGGCCATTAAAACTAACCACCAAAGTTTCGTCTCTATCTGAAAACTTTTTTATGAAACCTTTTTTTCCATTAACGTGGACTGAGTCCCGTTAATGAGCATATGTGACTCAAAACCACCTCATACGACCGCCGTTTTGCCCCATATTTGGTATTCCAGATTTTTTGGTCATTAAAACCTATCACCAAAGTTTCGTCTCAATTTGAAAACTTTTTTCAGAAGCCTTTTTTCCATCAACGTGGACCGAGTCCCGTTAAGGAGCATATGTGACTCAAAACCACCTCATACGACAGCAGTTTTGCTCCATATTTCGTATTCCTTATTTTTTTGGTCATTGAAACCTACCACCAAAATTTCATCTCTATCTGAAAACGTTTTTTTGAATTTTTTTTCCCATCAACGAGGACCGATTGTCGTTAAGGATCATATGTGACTCAAAACCTCATACGATCGCCGTTGTGCCCCATATTTGGTATTCCATATTTTTTTGGTCATTAAAACCTAAAACCAAAATTTCAGCTCAATCTGAAAACTTCTTTTTGAAACCTTTTTTTTCCAATCAACGTGGACTGAGCGCCGTTAAGGAGATATGTGGCTTAAAACCATCTCATACGACCGTCGTTTTGCCCCATATTTGGTATTCCATATTTTTTTGGTCATTAAAATCTACCACCAAAATTTCGTCTCAATCTGAAAATTTCTTTTTGAAACCTATTTTTCCATCAACGTGGACCGAGTGCCGTTAAGGAGCATAAGTGACTCAAAACCACCTCATACGACCTCCGTTTTGCCCCATATTTGGTATTCCATATTTTTTGGTTATTAAAACCTACCACCAAAATTTCGTGTCAATCTGAAAACATTTTTTTGAAACCTTTTTTTCCATCAACGTGGACCGAGTGCTATTAAGGAGCATATGTGACTCAAAAACACCTCATACGACCGCCGTTTTGCCCCATATTTGGTATTCCATTTTTTTTTGGTCATTGAAACCTACCACCAAAATTTCGTCTCCATCTGAAAATATTTTTTTGAAACCTTTTTTTCCATCAACGTGGACTGAGTGCCATTAAGGAGCATATGTGACTCAAAACCACCTCATACGACCGTCGTTTTGCCCCATATTTGGTATTCCTTATTTTTTTGGTCATTGAAACGTACCACCAAAATTTCATCTCAATCTGAAAACATTTTTTTGAAACTTTTTTTTTTTTTAGATAAGTGAAAAAGATATTAAGTACCAAACACCATTACAATCTACTCCAAAGTGATGGCAACCCTTCTAGGAAGGCTCCCCAAGCACCTAAGAGTTACTATGACCATTGGAGCTCATCTAGCCAACATTTGATCTTAGAGAAGGCCTTAGAGTTATAAACTAGTTTCATCCTAGTTCTAATTACAAATTTGATAGAAGCAGAACAACTATCAACACTAGGAACATAACTACACCAATAGGCTTGATTTCTAGCAAGCCAAATATGATATACAACAGCAGCCACAACAGAAAAAACTACTTTCCTTTTAGCTTGAGACATGTTACCCCTTTTACTGATCCAGTTAAGGCAGTCATCCATGCTAGTCCACCTCTTCTTAATCTTGATCCATACCAGGCATTCCTCCCATATCTGCTTGTTGAACAAACTGTGAAACAGTAACTTATCAAGGCTCTCAGTGTGAGATCCACAGATGGTACAGGTGTCCTCATTACAGACACCAATTTTCTTGAGCTTTTCTCTTGTCATAATTCTTTGATGTGCTGCTAACCATATCATAAAACTATGTTTAGGTGTGTTTAACCTATTCCATACAATCCTGTCCCATACCACTTTGGTACCCCTCTTCCGTGCTTGTTTATAACACTTACCAATGGAGAAGACTTGGCCAGGTTGAGGAAGCAAGGGTGCTTGTTTAATTTCAAATCTGACTTGGCAGAAGTATCTCCATATCCAGCTAGTAGTGGTTTTAGGGTGGTGATGCCACCAGTCATCTCCCTGAATGTAAACAGAATTAACCCACCTCACCCAAAGGGTGTCTTTCTTCTCAGCAATGGCCCATATTTGCTTACTAACTGCTAGGAGGTTCCAAAGCTCAATATCTCTAACACCCAAGCCTCCATGGCTCTTCCTGCTGCAGACTTTTTCCCAATTAACATAACCAGGTTTAAGGTAGTTAGCATTACCTTGCCATAAGTATACTCTGCAAATTTGATTGATTCTTGAAAGAACAGCCTCAGGGAAGATGAAAATCTGCATCCAGTAGTTGCATACACTCATTAGCACAGAGTTTACAAGCTGAAGTCTACCAGCAAATGATAGTGTTCTATGCTGCCAAGATTTGATCCTAAACAACATCTTTTCAACTAATTTCTCACAATCTGCAATTCTCAATTTTTTGGTGGAGATGGGAGCACCAAGATATTTGAGGGGCCAGGCACCAGAACTAAACCCAGACATTCTTGTTATCCTATGAAGATCTGTAGCTTTCATATTAACCTGAAAAATTTCAGATTTCAGTTTATTTGCAGCTAGTCCAGAAGATTTCTCAAAGATTTTCATGCCTTGAAGCATCAAGTAGACACTTCTGTAGTCTCCTCTACTGAACACCATAAGATCATCAGCAAAACAAAGGCTATTCAATTTCAATTCTTGACATCTGGGGTGGAAATGAAAATCACTTTTTCCCCTTGATAATTTAGTATTCTAGTGAGATACTCCATACATAAGACAAAAACAAGGGGGGAAATAGGATCCCCTTGTCTTAATCCTCTCTTAGCCTCAAACAGTTCTGTACATGCCCCATTAAAGAGAATAGTATATTTGGTAGTAGTTATACAAACCATCAGGATATCAATGAAATCCTTAGGGAAGTTAAGGGCCTGAAGTAAATCATGCACAAAGTGCCATTCAATAGTATCATAGGCTTTTTGCAGGTCAATTTTCATCAAACAGCTTCTGGCAGCTTGTTTTCTAGTATAATGCTTGACAAGATCTTGACATAGCAGTATATTGTCAATGATACTTCTACCAGCCACAAATGCACTCTGACTTTGGCTAACCAGGCCAGGCAGGACTCTTTTCAATCTGGAACATAAGAGTTTGGAGATGATTTTGTATATCACTGTACAGCAGGCTATGGGTCTGTAGTCTCCAACATGTGAAGGGCAATCAACCTTAGGAACTAAGGTTATTGCTGTAGTATTTATAGCTTGAAGCATTCTGCCTGAGCTAAATACTTCTTGCACAGCAGAGATGACATCTTGTCCCACCACATCCCAAGCATCCTTGAAAAAACTGCTTCCATATCCATCTACCCCAGGAGATTTGTTGCTAGGGATAGACTATAGTGCTAATTTAATTTCTTCTCCTGTGAAATGTAGGTTCAGGAGATCATGTTGAGCATCCACCAAGACAGGCCCTTGAAGAATGAAACTGCTATTGATAGGTAGAACATCACTTTTTGTGTTAGCAACAAAATTGCTAAAGTGCTTCAAAAAGATATTTTTCACCTCTTCATGCTCATACACCCAGACTTCATCACTACTCATAATAGCATTAATGTTATTTCTCTGAGCCAATAATTTAACACTATTATGGAATTTTTTGGTATTACTATCACCATCAAGAATCCACTCCCCCTTTGCTTTCTGACTCAAAAAAGAAAGGTAATTGCCCTGAGCATCTTTGAGCTTTTGATGTGCTATATATTCAGCATGCACAAGACTGACATTCCTGGGATTCAAATGCAACAGATTCTGGCAAGCTTTAAGAGCAACAACAGCATTTAGATGAGCAGCTTCAACATCTCCAAATCTATCCTTGTTGATCTTCTTGAGGCCTTGCTTCAAAATTTTCAGCTTCTGCCATACTTGGAACATCTTATAGCCATGAATTTGCTGTTGCCAAGCTACTTTAACAACATTTAGAAAGCTCTCACATTTACTCCACGTCTGAAAATACCTGAAGGGAATCTTGCCTTGGGGAGTGGGAAAACACTTAATCAAAGCTGGGGAGTGATCAAAATAACCCTCAGGAAGGAAGATCACTTCAACTGATTTGAAGAGATTTAGCCAATCATCATTAGCAACAACCCTATCCAGTTTTGCAAGCACTCTATCTTCATTATCTTGCTTATTATTCCATGTGTAAAACCTACCAATAAATTTGACATCAGTCAAATTACAGTAATTGAGGCAACTCTGAAAAGCTGCAATCTCTCTACTAGTTACTGCAGCCCCAACTCTTTCTTCATACTTGAGCACATTATTGAAGTCACCCATAATCATCCAAGGACCAACTAGAGAGCTACCTATCGTTTCCAAGTCCTTCCATAATACACACCTATCAGCAGCATCATTATGAGCATAAATTATAGAACAAGCAAATGAAACCTTAGAGCTGCAAGAAGTAGCAACACAGTGCACTAACTGATCAGTGCAGAATCTGATGTCCACCTCAAAAACTCTAGGGTCCCAAGCAATGATAATTCTACCCCTTCCATGCCATGGTAAGTTTGTAGTGATATTCCAACCTGGAAATAAGTTTAGATACAAGGACCACAATTTGTGTGCCCTGATCTTGGTTTCAAGGAGACAAACAAGCTTAGCTTTATGTAAAGAAATAAGGTTCTTCACCTCTTTCTGCTTAGCTAACTTGTTTATACCCCTTACATTCCAGCAAATGATATTATCCATTCACAATAGGGGTAGTCAACCCCTTATCAATTAACTCATCATTACCTCTGTCATCAGGAGGGTATCTGCAGTAGCAACTTCAGTAGGTACCTGTTGTAGCACCTCAAATCTATTGGGACTTGTCTGGCTTGTACTGACAGTAGCATTGGCATTAGGAGTTTGCTGTTTTTTAAATTTACTGGAGACTGGTCTGAAACCTTCCTCATCAACCAACAGCTCTTGGTTCAATTTAGGGTTCACTTTGGGTCTCCATTCCTGCTTCTTTCTAACAATCCTACAATCATCACCTGTATGGCCTATCTTCTTGCAATGCTTGCAAATTTCAGGTTTCCACTCATATTCAATAATCTGATTGAGAGGTACACCATGTTCATTCAAGAAAGATACAGAGTCAGGATATACCTGATCCACCAGCACTCTTGCATACATCAACCTATCTCTCTTCTCTGTAGCTTGATCAACCTTTACAAAGTCACCTAAAGCCTATACTATTTTGGTAAGGCTTCGACCTCCCCAATATTTCACATTTAGCTTTGGGAGTTTAACCCAAATAGGGACCTTTTTCACCACTTGGTCACCAATATCAGCATCAATGTCCCATGGTTTGATAATCAAAGGCTTAGAATCAAAGCTGAAATGGCCAGTAAGAGCCAAATTTTTTCCACCCAAGTCACTAAACCTCACCATAATAGTCCCCTTGCCAACTTGAGCAATCTTATCAATGCCCATTTTTCCCCAAATCCTCTTCAGAAACCATTCCATTACAGAAAAAGGTGGATTAGCTCCTACCACAAAACAGAAAATGGCTGTTTGCCAATAGTCTACCTCCTCAGCAACATCATCTAGTTCTATTTTAGGTAACTGCTCCATTTGAGGAGGCTGCTCATCTATAACATTTAGCTTACTGAAGCTCTTCTTCCCAGTGTTCATCTCTACACTAACAGCAGAGCCAAATAAAATGTTCTTACCAGGATTGCTATGCTTTAACTTACCTCTAGAAACTGAGGCATGATCACCATTATTAGATTTCAGAGCTGAAACCCATTCTGAGAACCTTCTCAGAGCTTGAGGGTTAACTTATCCCCATCAGAATGTACAATAGGCGTATCTGGATTGAACTCCTCATCACTTGTAATGTCAAGATCAGAAATGTCTTCCTCTTCCTCAGTCAGTTTGCCTTTCTGCTTCAGATCAATGGAGGTTTTAGCTATGGAATCAGAGTCTACTTTGCTTGTTGCATTCTTTCTCTTTGGGGGTCTGCCTGTCTTGCCCCCTGCCATGGCTTCCACAGATGGTGGAGGTGGGAAGGAGAAATCGCCTCAGAAGAGAGAGAACTTTCTATTTTTGGAAACAAAACCCTTGAAACACTGACTAAGGGTCGTTAAGAAGCATATGTGACTCAAAACCACCTCATACGACCGCCATTTTGCTCCATATTTGGCAATCCATATTTTATTGGTCATTAAAACTTACCACCCAAATTTCATCTCAATCTGAAAACATTTATTTGAAACTTTTTTTTCCATCAACGTGGACTCAGTGCCGTTAAGAAGCATATGTGACTCAAAACCACCTCATACAACCGCCGTTTTGCCCCATATTTGGTATTCCATATTTTTTTGGCCATTAAAACTAACCACCAAAGTTTCATCTCAATCTGAAAACTTTTTTATGAAACCTTTTTTTTCCAGTAACGTGGACCGAGTCCCGTTAATGAGCATATGTTACTCGAAACCACCTCATACGACCGCCGTTTTGCCCCATATTTGGTATTCCATATTTTTTTGGTCATTAAAACCTAAAACCAAAGTTTCGTCTCAATTTGAAAACTTATTTTTGAAACCTTTTTTCCATCAACGTGGACCGAGTGCCGTTAAGGAGCATATGTGACTTAAAACCACCTCATACGACCGTCGTTTTGCCCCATATTTGGTATTCCATATTTTTTTGGCCATTAAAAATAATCACCAAAGTTTTGTCTCAATCTGAAAACTTTTTTATGAAACCTTTTTTTTCCATTAACGTGGACTGAGTCCCGTTAATGAGCATATGTGACTCAAAACCACCTCATACGACCGCCGTTTTGCCCCATATTTGGTATTCCAGATTGTTTTGGTCATTAAAACCTATCACCAAAGTTTCGTCTCAATTTGAAGACTTTTTTCTGAAACCTTTTTTCCATCAACGAGGACCGAGTCCCATTAAGGAGCATATGTGACTCAAAACCACCTCATACGACAGCAGTTTTGCCCCATATTTCGTATTCCTTATTTTTTTTGTCATTGAAACCTACCACCAAAATTTCATCTCTATCTGAAAACGTTTTTTTGAAACCTTTTTTTTCCATCAACGTGGACCGATTGTCGTTATGGATCATATGTGTCTCAAAACCTCATACGATCGCCGTTTTGCCCCATATTTGGTATTCCATATTTTTTTGGTCATTAAAACCTACCACCAAAATTTCGTCTCAATCTGAACACTTCTTTTTGAAACTTTTTTCCCATCAACGTGGACCGAGTGCCGTTAAGGAGCATAAGTGACTCAAAACCACCTCATACGACCTCCGTTTTGCCCCATATTTAGTATTCCATATTTTTTTGGTTATTAAAACCTACCATCAAAATTTCGTCTCAATGTGAAAACATTATTTTAAAACCTTTTTTTCCATCAACGTGGACCGAGTGCTGTTAAGGAGCATATGTGACTCAAAAACACCTCATACGATCGCCATTTTGCCCCATATTTGGTATTCCATATTTTTTTGGTCATTGAAACCTACCACCAAACTTTCGTCTCCATCTGAAAATATTTTTTTGAAACCTTTTTTTCCATCAACGTGGACTAAGTGCCATTAAGGAGCATATGTGACTCAAAACCACCTCATACGACCGTCATTTTGCCCCATATTTGGTATTCCTTATTTTTTTGGTCATTGAAACGTACCACCGAAATTTCATCTCAATCTGAAAACATTTTTTTGAAACCTTTTTTTCCATCAACGTGGACTGAGTGTCGTTAAGAAGCATATGTGACTCAAAACCACCTCATACGACCGCCATTTTGCTCCATATTTGGCAATCCATGTTTTATTGGTCATTAAAACTTACCACCCAAATTTCATCTCAATCTGAAAACATTTTTTTGAAACCTTTTTTTCCATCAACGTGGACCGAGTGCCGTTAAGAAGCATATGTGACTCAAAACCACCTCATACGATCTCCGTTTTGCCCCATATTTGGTATTCCATATTTTTTTTGGTCATTAAAACCTACCACCAAAATTTCGTCTCAATCTGAAAACATTTTTTTGAAACCTTTTTTTCCATCAACGTGGACGGAGTGCCGTTAAGAAGCATATGTGACTCAAAACCACCTCATACAACCGCCGTTTTGCCCCATATTTGGTATTCCCTATTTTTTTGGCCATTAAAACTAACCACCAAAGTTTCGTCTCAATCTGAAATCTTGTTTATGAAACCTTTTTTTTTCCATTAACGTGGACTGAGTCCCGTTAATGAGCATATGTGACTCAAAACCACATCATACGACCGCCGTTTTGCCCCCTATTTGGTATTCCATATTTTTTTGGTTATTAAAACCTACCACCAAAATTTCGCCTAAATCTGAAAACATTTTTTTGAAACCTTTTTTTCCATCAACGTGGACCGAGTGCCGTTAAGGAGCATAAGTGACTCAAAACCACCTCATACGACCTCCGTTTTGCCCCATATTTGGTATTCCATATTTTTTGGTTATTAAAACCTACAACCAAAATTTCGTCTCAATCTGAAAACATTTTTTTGAAACCTTTTTTTCCATCAACGTGGACGGAGTGCCGTTAAGAAGCATATGTGACTCAAAACCACCTCATACAACCGCCGTTTTGCCCCATATTTGGTATTCCCTATTTTTTTGGCCATTAAAACTAACCACCAAAGTTTCGTCTCAATCTGAAATCTTGTTTATGAAACCTTTTTTTTCCATTAACGTGGACTGAGTCCCGTTAATGAGCATATGTGACTCAAAACCACCTCATACGACCGCCGTTTTGCCCCATATTTGGTATTCCAGATTTTTTTGGTCATTAAAACCTATCACCAAAGTTTCGTCTCAATTTGAAAACTTTTTTCTGAAATCTTTATTCCATCAACGTGGACCGAGTCCCGTTAAGGAGCATATGTGACTCAAAACCACCTCATACGACCGCCGTTTTGCTCCATATTTGGTATTCCATATTTTTTTGGTCATTAAAACCTACCACCCAAATTTCGTCTCAATCTGAAAACATTCTTTTGAAACCTTTTTTTCCATCAACGTGGACTGAGTGCCGTTAAGGAGCATATGTGACTCAAAACCACCTCATACGATCTCCGTTTTGCCCCATATTTGGTATTCCATATTTTTTTTGGTCATTAAAACCTACCACCAAAATTTCGTCTCAATCTGAAAACATTTTTTTGAAACCTTTTTTTCCATCAACGTGGACGGAGTGCCGTTAAGAAGCATATGTGACTCAAAACCACCTCATACAACCGCAGTTTTGCCCCATATTTGGTATTCCCTATTTTTTTGGCCATTAAAACTAACCACCAAAGTTTCGTCTCAATCTGAAATCTTGTTTATGAAACCTTTTTTTTCCATTAACGTGGACTGAGTCCCGTTAATGAGCATATGTGACTCAAAACCACCTCATACGACCGCCGTTTTGCCCCATATTTGGTATTCCAGATTTTTTTGGTCATTAAAACCTATCACCAAAGTTTCGTCTCAATTTGAAAACTTTTTCCTGAAACCTTTTTTCCATCAACGAGGACCGAGTCCCGTTAAGGAGCATATGTGACTCAAAACCACCTCATACGACAGCAGTTTTGCCCCATATTTCGTATTCCTTATTTTTTTTGTCATTAAAACCTACCACCAAAATTTCATCTCTATCTGAAAACGTTTTTTTGAAACCTTTTTTTTCCATCAACGTGGACCGATTGTCGTTATGGATCATATGTGTCTCAAAACCTCATATGATCGCCGTTTTGCCCCCCTATTTGGTATTCCATATTTTTTTGGTCATTAAAACTTACAACCAAAATTTCAGCTCAATCTGAAAACTTCTTTTTGAAACCTTTTTTTTCCATCAACGTGGACTGAGTGCCGTTAAGGAGCATATGTGACTTAAAACCATCTCATACGACCGTCGTTTTGCCCCATATTTGGTATTCCATATTTTTTTGGTCATTAAAACCTACCACCAAAATTTCGTCTCAATCTGAAAACTTCTTTTTGAAACCTTTTTTTCCATCAACGTTGACCGAGTGCCGTTAAGGAGCATAAGTGTCTCAAAACCACCTCATACGACCGCCGTTTTGCCCCATATTTGGTATTCCATATTTTTTTGGTTATTAAAACCTACCACCAAAATTTCGCCTAAATCTGAAAACATTTTTTTGAAACCTTTTTTTCCATCAACGTGGACCGAGTGTCGTTAAGAAGCATATGTGACTCAAAACCACCTCATACGACCGCCGTTTTGCTCCATATTTGGTAATCCATATTTTTTTGTCATTAAAACCTACCACCCAAATTTAATCTCAATCTGAAAACATTTTTTTGAAACCTTTTTTTCCATCAACGTGGACTCAGTGCCGTTAAGAAGCATATGTGACTATAAACCACCTCATACAACCGCCGTTTTGCCCCATATTTGGTATTCCATATTTTTTTGGCCATTAAAACTAACCACCAAAGTTTCGTCTCAATCTGAAAACTTTTTTATGAAACCTTTTTTTTCCATTAACGTGGACTGAGTCCCGTTAAGGAACATATGTGACTCAAAACCACCTCATACGACAGCAGTTTTGCCCCATATTTCGTATTCCTCATTTTTTTGGTCATTGAAACCTACCACCAAAATTTCATCTCTATCTGAAAACGTTTTTTTGAAAAAAAAATTCCATCAACGAGGACCGATTGTCGTTAAGTATCATATGTGACTCAAAACCTCATACGATCGCCGTTTTGCCCCATATTTGGTATTCCATATTTTTTTGGTCATTAAAACCTAAAACCAAAATTTCAGCTCAATATGAAAACTTCTTTTTGAAACCTTTTTTTTCCATCAACGTCGACTGAGTGCCGTTAAGGAGCATATGTGACTTAAAACCATTTCATACAACCGTCGTTTTGCCCCATATTTGGTATTCCGTATTTTTTTGGTCATTAAAACCTACCACGAAAATTTCGTCTCAATCTGAAAACTTCTTTTTGTAACCTTTTTTCCCATCAACGTGGATCGAGTGCCGTTAAGGAGCATAAGTGACTCAAAACCACCTCATACGACCTCCGTTTTGCCCCATATTTGGTATTCCATATTTTTTTGGTTATTAAAACCTACCACCAAAATTTCGTCTCAATCTGAAAACATTTTTTTGAAACCTTTTTTTCCATCAACGTGGACCGAGTGCTGTTAAGGAGCATATGTGACTCAAAAACACCTCATACGACCGCCGTTTTGCCCCATATTTGGTATTCCATATTTTTTTGGTCATTGAAACCTACCACCAAAATTTCGTCTCCATCTGAAAATATTTTTTTGAAACCTTTTTTTCCATCAACGTGGACTGAGTGCCATTAAGGAGCATATGTGACTAAAAACCACCTCATACGACCGTCGTTTTGCCCCATATTTGGTATTCCTTATTTTTTTGGTCATTGAAACGTACCACCAAAATTTCATCTCAGTCTGAAAACATTTTTTTAAACCTTTTTTTCCATCAACGTGGACTGAGTGTCGTTAAGAAGCATATGTGACTCAAAACCACCTCATACGACCGCCATTTTGCTCCATATTTGGCAATCCATATTTTATTGGTCATTAAAACTTACCACCCAAATTTCATCTCAATCTGAAAACATTTTTTTGAAACCTATTTTTCCATCAACGTGGACCGAGTGCCGTTAAGAAGCATATGTGACTCAAAACCACCTCATACAACTGCCGTTTTGCCCCATATTTGGTATTCCATATTTTTTTGGCCATTAAAACTAACCACCAAAGTTTCGTCTCAATCTGAAAACTTTTTAATGAAACCTTTTTTTCCATTAACGTGGACCGAGTCCCGTTAATGAGCATATGTGACTCGAAACCACCTCATACGACCGCCGTTTTGCCCCATATTTGGTATTCCATATTTTTTTGGTCATTAAAACCTATCACCAAATTTTCGTCTCAATTTGAAAACTTATTTTTGAAACCTTTTTTCCATCAACGTGGACCGAGTCCCGTTAAGGAGCATATGTGACTCAAAACAACCTCATACGATCTCCGTTTTGCCCCATATTTTGTATTCCATATTTTTTTTGGTCATTAAAACCTACCACAAAAATTTCGTCACAATCTGAAAACATTTTTTTTAAACCTTTTTTTCCATTAACGTGAACGGAGTGCCGTTAAGAAGCATATGTGACTCAAAACCACCTCATACAACCTCCGTTATGCCCCATATTTGGTATTCCATATTTTTTTGGCCATTAAAACAAACCACCAAAGTTTCATCTCAATCTGAAAATTTTTTTATGAAACCTTTTTTTCCATTAACGTGGACTGAGTCCCGTTAAGGAGCATATGTGACTAAAAACCACCTCATACGACCGCCGTTTTGCACAATATTTGGTATTCCAGATTTTTTTGGTCATTAAAACCTATCACCAAAGTTTCGTCTCAATTTGAAAACTTTTTTCTGAAATCTTTATTCCATCAACGTGGACCGAGTCCCGTTAAGGAGCATATGTGACTCAAAACCACCTCATACGACCGCCGTTTTGCTCCATATTTGGTATTCCATATTTTTTTGGTCATTAAAACCTACCACCCAAATTTCGTCTCAATCTGAAAACATTCTTTTGAAACCTTTTTTTCCATCAACGTGGACTGAGTGCCGTTAAGGAGCATATGTGACTCAAAACCACCTCATACGATCTCCGTTTTGCCCCATATTTGGTATTCCATATTTTTTTTGGTCATTAAAACCTACCACCAAAATTTCGTCTCAATCTGAAAACATTTTTTTGAAACCTTTTTTTCCATCAACGTGGACGGAGTGCCGTTAAGAAGCATATGTGACTCAAAACCACCTCATACAACCGCCGTTTTGCCCCATATTTGGTATTCCCTATTTTTTTGGCCATTAAAACTAACCACCAAAGTTTCGTCTCAATCTGAAATCTTGTTTATGAAACCTTTTTTTCCATTAACGTGGACTGAGTCCCGTTAATGAGCATATGTGACTCAAAACCACCTCATACGACCGCCGTTTTGCCCCATATTTGGTATTCCAGATTTTTTTGGTCATTAAAACCTATCACCAAAGTTTCGTCTCAATTTGAAAACTTTTTCTGAAACCTTTTTTCCATCAACGAGGACCGAGTCCCGTTAAGGAGCATATGTGACTCAAAACCACCTCATACGACAGCAGTTTTGCCCCATATTTCGTATTCCTTATTTTTTTGTCATTAAAACCTACCACCAAAATTTCATCTCTATCTGAAAACGTTTTTTTGAAACCTTTTTTTCCATCAACGTGGACCGATTGTCGTTATGGATCATATGTGTCTCAAAACCTCATACGATCGCCGTTTTGCCCCCCTATTTGGTATTCCATATTTTTTTGGTCATTAAAACCTACAACCAAAATTTCAGCTCAATCTGAAATTTTTTTTATGAAACCTTTTTTTTCCATTAACGTGGACTGAGTCCCGTTAAGGAGCATATGTGACTAAAAACCACCTCATACGACCGCCGTTTCGCACAATATTTGGTATTCCAGATTTTTTTGGTCATTAAAACCTATCACCAAAGTTTCGTCTCAATTTGAAAACTTTTTCTGAAATCTTTATTCCATCAACGTGGACCGAGTCCCGTTAAGGAGCATATGTGACTCAAAACCACCTCATACGACCGCCGTTTTGCTCCATATTTGGTATTCCATATTTTTTTGGTCATTAAAACCTACCACCCAAATTTCGTCTCAATCTGAAAACATTCTTTTGAAACCTTTTTTTCCATCAACGTGGACTGAGTGCCGTTAAGGAGCATATGTGACTCAAAACCACCTCATACGATCTCCGTTTTGCCCCATAATTGGTATTCCATATTTTTTTTGGTCATTAAAACCTACCACCAAAATTTCGTCTCAATCTGAAAACATTTTTTTGAAACCTTTTTTTCCATCAACGTGGACGGAGTGCCGTTAAGAAGCATATGTGACTCAAAACCACCTCATACAACCGCCGTTTTGCCCCATATTTGGTATTCCCTATTTTTTTGGCCATTAAAACTAACCACCAAAGTTTCGTCTCAATCTGAAATCTTGTTTATGAAACCTTTTTTTCCATTAACGTGGACTGAGTCCCGTTAATGAGCATATGTGACTCAAAACCACCTCATACGACCGCCGTTTTGCCCCATATTTGGTATTCCAGATTTTTTTGGTCATTAAAACCTATCACCAAAGTTTCGTCTCAATTTGAAAACTTTTTTCTGAAACCTTTTTTCCATCAACGAGGACCGAGTCCCGTTAAGGAGCATATGTGACTCAAAACCACCTCATACGACAGCAGTTTTGCCCCATATTTCGTATTCCTTATTTTTTTTGTCATTAAAACCTACCACCAAAATTTCATCTCTATCTGAAAACGTTTTTTTGAAACCTTTTTTTTCCATCAACGTGGACCGATTGTCGTTATGGATCATATGTGTCTCAAAACCTCATACGATCGCCGTTTTGCCCCCCTATTTGGTATTCCATATTTTTTTGGTCATTAAAACCTACAACCAAAATTTCAGCTCAATCTGAAAACTTCTTTTTGAAACCTTTTTTTCCATCAACGTGGACTGAGTGCCGTTAAGGAGCATATGTGACTTAAAACCATCTCATACGACCGTCGTTTTGCCCCATATTTGGTATTCCATATTTTTTTGGTCATTAAAACCTACCACCAAAATTTCGTCTCAATCTGAAAACTTCTTTTTGAAACCTTTTTTTCCATCAACGTTGACCGAGTGCCGTTAAGGAGCATAAGTGTCTCAAAACCACCTCATACGACCGCCGTTTTGCCCCATATTTGGTATTCCATATTTTTTTGGTTATTAAAACCTACCACCAAAATTTCGCCTAAATCTGAAAACATTTTTTTGAAACCTTTTTTTCCATCAACGTGGACCGAGTGTCGTTAAGAAGCATATGTGACTCAAAACCACCTCATACGACCGCCGTTTTGCTCCATATTTGGTAATCCATATTTTTTTGTCATTAAAACCTACCACCCAAATTTAATCTCAATCTGAAAACATTTTTTTGAAACCTTTTTTTCCATCAACGTGGACTCAGTGCCGTTAAGAAGCATATGTGACTATAAACCACCTCATACAACCGCCGTTTTGCCCCATATTTGGTATTCCATATTTTTTTGGCCATTAAAACTAACCACCAAAGTTTCGTCTCAATCTGAAAACTTTTTTATGAAACCTTTTTTTCCATTAACGTGGACTGAGTCCCGTTAAGGAGCATATGTGACTCAAAACCACCTCATACGACAGCAGTTTTGCCCCATATTTCGTATTCCTCATTTTTTTGGTCATTGAAACCTACCCCCAAAATTTCATCTCTATCTGAAAACGTTTTTTTGAAAAAAAAAATTCCATCAACGAGGACCGATTGTCGTTAAGTATCATATGTGACTCAAAACCTCATACGATCGCCGTTTTGCCCCATATTTGGTATTCCATATTTTTTTGGTCATTAAAACCTAAAACCAAAATTTCAGCTCAATATGAAAACTTCTTTTTGAAACCTTTTTTTTCCATCAACGTCGACTGAGTGCCGTTAAGGAGCATATGTGACTTAAAACCATTTCATACAACCGTCGTTTTGCCCCATATTTGGTATTCCGTATTTTTTTGGTCATTAAAACCTACCACGAAAATTTCGTCTCAATCTGAAAACTTCTTTTTGTAACCTTTTTTCCCATCAACGTGGATCGAGTGCCGTTAAGGAGCATAAGTGACTCAAAACCACCTCATACGACCTCCGTTTTGCCCCATATTTGGTATTCCATATTTTTTTGGTTATTAAAACCTACCACCAAAATTTCGTCTCAATCTGAAAACATTTTTTTGAAACCTTTTTTCCATCAACGTGGACCGAGTGCTGTTAAGGAGCATATGTGACTAAAAACCACCTCATACGACCGTCGTTTTGCCCCATATTTGGTATTCCTTATTTTTTTGGTCATTGAAACGTACCACCAAAATTTCATCTCAGTCTGAAAACATTTTTTTAAACCTTTTTTTCCATCAACGTGGACTGAGTGTCGTTAAGAAGCATATGTGACTCAAAACCACCTCATACGACCGCCATTTTGCTCCATATTTGGCAATCCATATTTTATTGGTCATTAAAACTTACCACCCAAATTTCATCTCAATCTGAAAACATTTTTTTGAAACCTATTTTTCCATCAACGTGGACCGAGTGCCGTTAAGAAGCATATGTGACTCAAAACCACCTCATACAACTGCCGTTTTGCCCCATATTTGGTATTCCATATTTTTTTGGCCATTAAAACTAACCACCAAAGTTTCGTCTCAATCTGAAAACTTTTTAATGAAACCTTTTTTTTCCATTAACGTGGACCGAGTCCCGTTAATGAGCATATGTGACTCGAAACCACCTCATACGACCGCCGTTTTGCCCCATATTTGGTATTCCATATTTTTTTGGTCATTAAAACCTATCACCAAATTTTCGTCTCAATTTGAAAACTTATTTTTGAAACCTTTTTTCCATCAACGTGGACCGAGTCCCGTTAAGGAGCATATGTGACTCAAAACAACCTCATACGATCTCCGTTTTGCCCCATATTTTGTATTCCATATTTTTTTGGTCATTAAAACCTACCACAAAAATTTCGTCACAATCTGAAAACATTTTTTTTAAACCTTTTTTTTCCATTAACGTGGACGGAGTGCCGTTAAGAAGCATATGTGACTCAAAACCACCTCATACAACCTCCGTTATGCCCCATATTTGGTATTCCATATTTTTTTGGCCATTAAAACAAACCACCAAAGTTTCATCTCAATCTGAAAATTTTTTTATGAAACCTTTTTTTTCCATTAACGTGGACTGAGTCCCGTTAAGGAGCATATGTGACTAAAAACCACCTCATACGACCGCCGTTTTGCACAATATTTGGTATTCCAGATTTTTTTGGTCATTAAAACCTATCACCAAAGTTTCGTCTCAGTTTGAAAACTTTTTTCTGAAATCTTTATTCCATCAACGTGGACCGAGTCCCGTTAAGGAGCATATGTGACTCAAAACCACCTCATACGACCGCCGTTTTGCTCCATATTTGGTATTCCATATTTTTTTGGTCATTAAAACCTACCACCCAAATTTCGTCTCAATCTGAAAACATTCTTTTGAAACCTTTTTTTCCATCAACGTGGACTGAGTGCCGTTAAGGAGCATATGTGACTCAAAACCACTTCATACGATCTCCGTTTTGCCCCATATTTGGTATTCCATATTTTTTTTGGTCATTAAAACCTACCACCAAAATTTCGTCTCAATCTGAAAACATTTTTTTGAAACCTTTTTTTCCATCAACGTGGACGGAGTGCCGTTAAGAAGCATATGTGACTCAAAACCACCTCATACAACCGCCGTTTTGCCCCATATTTGGTATTCCCTATTTTTTTGGCCATTAAAACTAACCACCAAAGTTTCGTCTCAATCTGAAATCTTTTTTATGAAACCTTTTTTTCCATTAACGTGGACTGAGTCGCGTTAATGAGCATATATGACTCAAAACCACCTCTTACGACAGCCGTTATGCCCCATATTTGGTATTCCATATTTTTTTGGTCATTAAAACTTACCACCAAAATTTCGTCTCAATCTGAAAACTTTTTTTGAAACCTTTTTTTCCATCAACGTGGACTGAGTGCCGTTAAGGAGCATATGTGACTCAAAACCACCTCATATGACCGCTGTTTTTCCCCACATTTGGTATTTCTTATTTTTTTGGTCATTGAAACCTACCGCCAAAATTTGACCTATATCTAAAAACGTTTTTTTGAAACCTTTTTTTCCCATCAACGTGGACCGATTGTCGTTAAGGATCATATGTGACTCAAAACCTCATATGATCGCCTTTTTGCCCCATATTTGGTATTCCATATTTATTTGGTCATTAAAACCTACAACCAAAATTTCGTCTCAATCTGAAAACTTGTTTTTGAAATTTTTTTTTTCCATCAACATGGACCGAGTGCCGTTAAGGAGCATAAGTGACTCAAAACCACCTCATACGACCGCCGTTTTGCCCCCTATTTGGTATTCCATATTTTTTTGGTTATTAAAACCTACCACCAAAATTTCGACTCAATCTGAAAACATTTTTTTGAAATTTTTTTTTTTTTTTTGGTAATTTAAGAATTGTATATCAACAAGGAACCTTTTACAACCTATCATTTGGAAGGGACAGACCCCAACTCAAAATATGTAATAGCTCTGTTTTAGGAGCACCTTTATTAATTATTAATTATAATATTAGCTTAATTAATTTCTGAAATCCTTGTGTTTTAAATGAAAACTTATATTTGATTTTATTATTATAGTAGGAAGTTGTGCTATATTTATTGACGTAATTATTTTGAATTATATTTACGGAATTACTTTTAATAATTTAGAGCTTTATATTAATGTAAGAAATGGGTTTGAATTATTATTTTGATAACACTTTATATTTTAAAGAGATACATTAATATATTTGTGTTTATGTAATACAAAATATATATTAGAAGTTTTATATTTAATAAATAAGATTAGATTAATGAGTTATAAAAAAAAAGGGAAAAGAATGAGGGGACGCGTGGCAATTGAAGAGAAGGCAAAGGGGTATGTGTGCCAAGGGAAATGAGAGTTGAGTGATTCATCACTCAAATAAGATTAAAAAAAAAAGAAAACAAAGGGGAAGGGGGCTGGTTTCATTCGTGAAACCAGAAGAGGAAAGAGAGAGAGGGAGAGCGGGGGTCGGGGAGGCGAGAAACAGAGGAAGAGGAAGAGAGAGAGAGAGAGAGAAAGAGAGCCCGACGGAGGGAGAAGGAAGACGGAGACACGGTCGCCGGGGCGACGCAGCGAACCACGGCAAGCAGCGGAGGAGGAAGAAAGAGGACGACGCGTGCAAGCAGTGGCACAACTGCGGAAGATCTCACACTAATTTTGGCTAACTTTCCGGCGATTAGGGAAGGAGCAAGATAGGGTTAGACTCAAAACACCAAAACCCTCTATCTAATTCAGAGATTATACTCAAAATTGGGGATTTTCTTGAGAGGGATGAAGGATTGTGCGTGAGGAGGGTTGTGTGAGTGACCGACGACCACCTCCACTACCGTTATTGCTCACCTTGAAACCCTAACTAAGGTACTAAACCACTACTTTCGATTACAGAACATAAATACAGTTTTGAATAAATTGTTGGACTAGTTAATGTTTGGTCTTATCTGGTTTAGTCACAAGTTAGAAATGAATTTTGATTGTTTAATTACTGATTTAAGTTTAATATTAGTAAGTTGGTATAAATTGAGATACTTGGATGTTGCTATTGTTTGTGCTTGTTGCTATGATACTGGGTTCTTTTGTTCATGAATTTAAATTCTCGGTATATTGAGATTTATCTATTTTTAGTGATATGGTGATATCTTGAGGCTGGAAACTAAAGTAGTTAGATTCGTAGATTATGAGTTTAAGTATGAGACTGGTTAGAGTATGAAGATTGTTAATTTGAACAAGTAGGACTCAATCTAAGTTCATTAGTAATGGTTGAAAGCTTGTCGTTTGGTGTAATTCGCGGAGGTGGATATAGGTTTCACACGTTTAGCATTCGTTTTGGGATGATGTTGAGAAGGGGGTTGATAACTATTGTAATGAGAGATTAGTGCAGGAAGGAACCTTGTAAGTAGAACAAAATGGTTCTAAGGGATTTCTCGATTCTTCTTTTTAAGTAAATTCTTGAAACTAATGGGTCTTATATGGAATCTGAATACAATTTAATTACCTAATGCATAGTTGTTAACATGTTTCTAACTCGGAATTCAATTAGTAACTTATGAATTGGTTATAATATAATACTTCTGGAATTAAGGAATTAAATCAAAATCTTGATTAGTGAGTCACTAAAACAACTCAGATTGTATATGGGATGGAGTAATTAGTCAAGTTTCAACCAGATCAATGTATATTGGTATTAGAAATTAATTTCACTAATTAAGGAACTAGAGGTACGAATGGACATCAATTGTAAAAGTTTTCACTATGACTAAATACAATGAAATGGTCATTAATGTCCGTATGATTATTAAAGAGAAAGATGACTAAATTGCTAGCCAACTAATAACCTGAAAGACGGATTAGTTTCTTTAATACAATGAGAGACTCCTAAATGATATTACTACAATTCTGATTAACTAGAGAGTTATGATCAATGTTAATATCTTCTTAACGAGTCTATGAACTGGTTAGAGTTAATTTTGAAAGTAAATTAAGAGTCGAAGGGGTTCTAATTCAGAATTCTAAATAAGAACATATGTATAACGAGGTGGTCTATATTGATTAGCAAGTCTAAAATATGAAAGTGTAGATAACAATGTAACTAGTATATATCTAAAACTGATTGCTGTTGTTAATAACGAGGAAATGATAAAGCCATAACTATTGTTTATAAAGGTTGTACAAACTCAGATGTAAGATACTAAACTGAATCATCCCCGATCTTATCAAGTCCCCGATCTTATCAAGTCTATGTTTTAAGATTAGCAGAACCTTCTTAGAGATTAGTCAAGCTACGTAAATGTCCTAGTTGTGATTGGAGAATTAGTTGTTATGTTCAATTGTTGTTGATTTGGGAGATTCACAAAAAAATCTAATAAAAGGAAAACATTTAGGGCTAGCTTGTCCGAGTGACTCTAATATAGAATGAGTATCGATCTGTTCCATTACTGAGGTATACATTAGTAGGGAGTTTATAATGAGAGGAGTTGAGGTTATTAAGGTAAATTATGGAGGTTGAGTTTACGACTGATTAGTAAATGACTATGTTGAGGTCGGTGAAGTGATTCGATTGGAGATGTTATTGGAAAAGGAATTAGCCATAGAGGTCTTGTGGGATATCAGTCATGCTGATAATATCTTTATAATTATTTGAAATGATTTTCAAATCGATTACTTTATATATCACTTGATTTACGAATATTAAAGTGTGATATTTATGAGAATGTGTTACAATGTGATATGTGATATGTGATATGTGAAATAAGGTGAATGAGTAGCCACTTATTACGTTGAATATATATATAATATAAATAAGAATGGTGAAATGGGGTTGTGAACATGCACCCGGGTTAGGGCGGGTATTCCCTAGCTGTTACCCAATCAGGAGGGGCGAAATCCTGACGTTGAAGGACATGTCCAGTTAAGTCTTGCAAGCAGAACATAAAAGGTGGGGTGACGACCCTCAACAGTTTGGAGACAGCCGGTACGTTGTACCCCTCTCCACTCGCGTTCACACCGAGATAAGAAATGGAAATGAATGTTACTTGTAAGAAACTTAAATGTTTTGGAAATAAGCCGAGTTTTCAAATAAATATTATATCGCTATTACCTTTCCTTATGAACTACGGTTTCAATAAGAGTTGTATATTGTTGTATATTGTTGAGTAAGTGATTTAAAGTATATATAGAGTTTATGTGAATTGTTGTGAATATATGTGACGGGTGTTTTGAACAAAATCCACCAAAGCATGTTTTATTTGTTTTACGGGTTTAGTACTCAGCGCGTTGCTGATGTGAGTCAAATGTTTGTTTTGTCATTTCTGTGGCCTGTCACTTGGGTGGGTGGCAGCCCGTAATTAGTTTCAGGTGGAAGCAGTGAAGTTATGAAGCTTTGATGCAGGAATTCTTATTGCAATTATCCTTATATGTATTGAGGCGAGGACGATCGGTTTTGTAACAACGTAGTTATTAGTTATGTTGTAAATAGTTTTTAAATAGGAATTTGTAAAGTAGAAGCTGAGAATAGTTGCTGGAAATATATTAAAATGTTATACAGGTTTATAATTTGGGCGCGAGTCCTAAGTTAACTTTTAGGCGGTCCGTATTTCAAACGGAGCTTTGCCGAATTTTCTGTAGACTTTTATTATTTAATTAATACTATTCAGATCATTTAGATAACTTCATCTAGTGTTAATGTTTTATAGTTAGAGTTTTAAAAAGTTCAGGTTTTTAGAGTTCCATACTCGTCGTTTTAGGACGATGAGTGTGATGGTAATAGTCCGGATTAAGATTTCCGCTGTGTTTAGCTCTAATTAAGTTGGTCGGTAAATCCGGGCTGTTACAAATGGTATCAGAGCGGGATTGTTTTTAGGTACGCACGGATCTTCAAATCCGAGTGTAAGAGTTAAGTAAGTTTAAAATGAGTTTAGAATTAAAATGAATCAAGCCGTTGAGAGTAGTTACGCCTTTTAAGTATTATGTGTTGCTCATTGAGCATTAGGTGGAATTTTATGTCTCTTATGTGCCAATATGTGACACTATGTGCTTACGTGAACCCATAATACCCTTAGGAATTGGTAATCAGAGTGCGCAGTGGAAGCGTGGATTGGAGTTTTGAGGACAAAACTCATTTTTAGGGGGGAAGAGTGTAATAGTCTTGATTGGGACTACAGTTATGATTGATATTAGGTTACCACGATTAATATTATATGTTATTTATATTATTATTATAATTATTTATTATCGTTCGTTGCATTTAAAAGGAAGGATTTTCTTTTGTAAAGTTTGGTTTAGTTTGAAAATAGCTATTATAGTTTTCAAACGAGATCTCTTGAAACGAAATGACTTAAGTTCAATGACAACAAGGTTACCATTTTGATATTTTAGCTCCTCGATGAGCCTAGGCATCGGGTAGCCGAGATACAAAAATGTTAATGAATGGAGACTGAACTTTTGATCGTGAAGTTCTGTGATCTTGGCTTTTCTTATTAAATCAAATAGTATTATAATATTTCGTTATTGATTTTGATAAGCCTTTCTATATTCAAATCATATTGTTTTAAGTTTCGAGGACGAAACTTTTTATAAGGGTGGTAGAGTGTAATAGCTCTGTTTTAGGAGCACCTTTATTAATTATTAATTATAATATTAGCTTAATTAGTTTCTGAAATCCTTGTGTTTTAAATGAAAACTTATATTTGATTTTATTATTATAGTAGGAAGTTGTGCTATATTTATTGACGTAATTATTTTGAATTATATTTACGGAATTACTTTTAATAATTTAGAGCTTTATATTAATGTAAGAAATGGGTTTGAATACATTAATATATTTGTGTTTATGTAATACAAAATATATATTAGAAGTTTTATATTTAATAAATAAGATTAGATTAATGAGTTATAAAAAAAAGGGAAAAGAATGAGGGGACGCGTGGCAATTGAAGAGAAGGCAAAGGGGTATGTGTGCCAAGGGAAATGAGAGTTGAGTGATTCATCACTCAAATAAGATTAAAAAAAAAAAAGAAAACAAAGGGGAAGGGGGCTGGTTTCATTCGTGAAACCAGAAGAGGAAAGAGAGAAGGGAGAGCGGGGGTCGGGGAGGCGAGAAACAGAGGAAGAGGAAGAGAGAGAGAGAGAGAGAAAGAGAGCCCGACGGAGGGAGAAAGAAGACGGAGACACGGTCGCCGGGGCGACGCAGCGAACCACGGCAAGCAGCGGAGGAGGAAGAAAGAGGACGACGCGTGCAAGCAGTGGCGCAACTGCGGAAGATCTCACGCCAATTCTGGCTAACTTTCCGGCGATTAGGGAAGGAGCAAGATAGGGTTAGACTCAAAACACCAAAACCCTCTATCTAATTCAGAGATTATACTCAAAATTGGGGATTTTCTTGAGAGGGATGAAGGATTGTGCGTGAGGAGGGTTGTGTGAGTGACCGACGACCACCTCCACTACCGTTATTGCTCACCTTGAAACCCTAACTAAGGTACTAAACCACTACTTTCGATTACAGAACATAAATACAGTTTTGAATAAATTGTTGGACTAGTTAATGTTTGGTCTTATCTGGTTTAGTCACAAGTTAGAAATGAATTTTGATTGTTTAATTACTGATTTAAGTTTAATATTAGTAAGTTGGTATAAATTGTGATACTTGGATGTTGCTATTGTTTGTGCTTGTTGCTATGATACTGGGTTCTTTTGTTCATGAATTTAAATTCTCGGTATATTGAGATTTATCTATTTTTAGTGATATGGTGATATCTTGAGGCTGGAAACTAAAGTAGTTAGATTCGTAGATTATGAGTTTAAGTATGAGACTGGTTAGAGTATGAAGATTGTTAATTTGAACAAGTAGGACTCAATCTAAGTTCATTAGTAATGGTTGAAAGCTTGTCGTTTGGTGTAATTCGCGGAGGTGGATATAGGTTCACACGTTTAGCATTCGTTTTGGGATGATGTTGAGAAGGGGGTTGATAACTATTGTAATGAGAGATTAGTGCAGGAAGGAACCTTGTAAGTAGAACAAAATGGTTCTAAGGGATTTCTCGATTCTTCTTTTTAAGTAAATTCTTGAAACTAATGGGTCTTATATGGAATCTGAATACAATTTAATTACCTAATGCATAGTTGTTAACATGTTTCTAACTCGGAATTCAATTAGTAACTTATGAATTGGTTATAATATAATACTTCTGGAATTAAGGAATTAAATCAAAATCTTGATTAGTGAGTCACTAAAACAACTCAGGTTGTATATGGGATGGAGTAATTAGTCAAGTTTCAACCAGATCAATGTATATTGGTATTAGAAATTAATTTCACTAATTAAGGAACTAGAGGTACGAATGGACATCAATTGTAAAAGTTTTCACTATGACTAAATACAATGAAATGGTCATTAATGTCCGTATGATTATTAAAGAGAAAGATGACTAAATTGCTAGCCAACTAATAACCTGAAAGACGGATTAGTTTCTTTAATACAATGAGAGACTCCTAAATGATATTACTACAATTCTGATTAACTAGAGAGTTATGATCAATGTTAATATCTTCTTAACGAGTCTATGAACTGGTTAGAGTTAATTTTGAAAGTAAATTAAGAGGCGAAGGGGTTCTAATTCAGAATTCTAAATAAGAACATATGTATAACGAGGTGGTCTATATATTGATTAGCAAGTCTAAAATATGAAAGTGTAGATAACAATGTAACTAGTATATATCTAAAACTGATTGCTGTTGTTAATAACGAGGAAATGATAAAGCCATAACTATTGTTTATAAAGGTTGTACAAACTCAGATGTAAGATACTAAACTGAATCATCCCCGATCTTATCAAGTCCCCGATCTTATCAAGTCTATGTTTTAAGATTAGCAGAACCTTCTTAGAGATTAGTCAAGCTACGTAAATGTCCTAGTTGTGATTGGAGAATTAGTTGTTATGTTCAATTGTTGTTGATTTGGGAGATTCACAAAAAAATCTAATAAAAGGAAAACATTTAGGGCTAGCTTGTCCGAGTGACTCTAATATAGAATGAGTATCGATCTGTTCCATTACTGAGGTATACATTAGTAGGGAGTTTATAATGAGAGGAGTTGAGGTTATTAAGGTAAATTATGGAGGTTGAGTTTACGACTGATTAGTAAATGACTATGTTGAGGTCGGTGAAGTGATTCGATTGGAGATGTTATTGGAAAAGGAATTAGCCATAGAGGTCTTGTGGGATATCAGTCATGCTGATAATATCTTTATAATTATTTGAAATGATTTTCAAATCGATTACTTTATATATCACTTGATTTACGAATATTAAAGTGTGATATTTATGAGAATGTGTTACAATGTGATATGTGATATGTGATATGTGAAATAAGGTGAATGAGTCGCCACTTATTACGTTGAATATATATATAATATAAATAAGAATGGTGAAATGGGGTTGTGAACATGCACCCGGGTTAGGGCGGGTATTCCCTAGCTGTTACCCAATCAGGAGGGGCGAAATCCTGACGTTGAAGGACATGTCCAGTTAAGTCTTGCAAGCAGAACATAAAAGGTGGGGTGACGACCCTCAACAGTTTGGAGACAGCCGGTACGTTGTACCCCTCTCCACTCGCGTTCACACCGAGATAAGAAATGGAAATGAATGTTACTTGTAAGAAACTTAAATGTTTTGGAAATAAGCCGAGTTTTCAAATAAATATTATATCGCTATTACCTTTCCTTATGAACTACGGTTTCAATAAGAGTTGTATATTGTTGTATATTGTTGAGTAAGTGATTTAAAGTATATATAGAGTTTATGTGAATTGTTGTGAATATATGTGACGGGTGTTTTGAACAAAAGCCACCAAAGCATGTTTTATTTGTTTTACGGGTTTAGTACTCAGCGCGTTGCTGATGTGAGTCAAATGTTTGTTTTGTCATTTCTGTGGCCTGTCACTTGGGTGGGTGGCAGCCCGTAATTAGTTTCAGGTGGAAGCAGTGAAGTTAGGAAGCTTTGATGCAGGAATTCTTATTGCAATTATCCTTATATGTATTGAGGCGAGGACGATCGGTTTTGTAACAACGTAGTTATTAGTTATGTTGTAAATAGTTTTTAAATAGGAATTTGTAAACTAGAAGCTGAGAATAGTTGCTGGAAATATATTAAAATGTTATACAGGTTTATAATTTGGGCGCGAGTCCTAAGTTAACTTTTAGGCGGTCCGTATTTCAAACGGAGCTTTGCCGAATTTTCTGTAGACTTTTATTATTTAATTAATACTATTCAGATCATTTAGATAACTTCATCTAGTGTTAATGTTTTATAGTTAGAGTTTTAAAAAGTTCAGGTTTTTAGAGTTCCATACTCGTCGTTTTAGGACGATGAGTGTGATGGTAATAGTCCGGATTAAGATTTCCGCTGTGTTTAGCTCTAATTAAGTTGGTCGGTAAATCCGGGCTGTTACAAAATATTAACAGAAGGCTAAGAATGAAGACTGTTAATCCATATCCTATCTTTTTCTTTCAATTTACAAGTATAAAGACTCTTTGCTCTTTGGAGAGCAAAAAATTGAATTCTGTTGATAGTGTAGCTAACTGAAGGTGTTTGGTCCAGCCAATAAGACTGGTTCCTTGCCTTCCAAATATGATACAGCAGACTAGCCACTGTAGCTTTGCATACTTGCTGTTGAACCATAGTGAAACCCCTCCCCCTTCTGAGCCAGAGCAGTAGTTGCTTCATACTGCCAAAAACCTGTGGGAAGCCTAACCATCTTCCAATCTCTTGCCAAATCCTCCTGGTGTAAAGGCATTCAAAGAAAAGGTGCTGGTGTGTTTCTAGATGAGCATCACAGATGCAGCATGATACTTTTTCACAAAAAAAGAACCTTGCCAGTCTTTCTCTAACAGGTAACCTTTGGTGGACAGTCACCCACCACAGAAAACTATGCTTAGGCATAGCTAACTTATTCCAAATGGTTCCATGCCATTCCACTTTCTTGTCCATATTCTTAATGCCATGGTAGATTTTAGCTATAGAATATGAACCAGTCCACCAAGCTTGACTGATCCAAGCATGAACTTCAGTTTTAACTGTACAGATTTGTTTCCAAATCCAGCTACCAGTGGTGGTAGGAGTGTACCCCCACCACTCTTGGCCTTTCAAGTAGACACTATGAACCCACTTAACCCACAGATTATCTTTCTTTTCAGCTATTTGCCAAGCTATCTTCCTTACAGCAACCCTATTCCAGAGGGCTAGGTCTCTCACTCCAAGGCCTCCATGCTTCTTAGATTTACAAACTGAGGTCCAGTTGACAAACCCAGTTTTGCAGCCTTCTGTTTTCCCTTCCCAAAGAAATCTTCTGCATAGTTTATTAACTCTTGCAATAACTGTTTTTGGAAGAATTATAAGTTGCATCCAGTATGTGCATACACTCATCAACACTGAGTTCACAAGTTGCAATCTACCAGCAAATGAAAGGTGCTTTGCTTGCCATCCTGTAATTCATTGCACTATCTTGCTGACTAGTTGATCACAGTCTTGGTTGGAAAGCTTTTTGTTGCAAATTGGCATCCCTAGGTATCTGAAAGGGAGTTTCCCTAACTTAAACCCAGATTTCTCAATCAGTTTTGCCACCTCAGTTTCATCCATGTTAACATGAAATAGCTCAGATTTCCCCTTGTTGGCTACTAGCCCTGATACTGATTCAAAATGCTTGAGGCCTTGTAGGAGCAATCTAGCACTTTGTATTTCCCCCTTGCAGAACACCAGAAGATCATCAGCAAAGCACAGGTTGTTCAGCTTCAAACCAGCACATCTCGGGTGGAAATTAAAATCCTTCCTCCCCCTAGATATTTCAGTGTCCTTGTCAAATATTCCATACAAAGTGTGAACAAAAGAGGGGAAACAGGATCACCTTGTCTCAAACCTCTCTTGGAGTTGAAAAAACCTTGACTGGTTCCATTTATAAGCAGAGTGAAACTAGTGGTTGTGATACATGCCATAATTAGTTTAATAAACTGTGTTGGAAACTTCAGAGCTTCCATCAAATCAGCCAAAAAACTCCATTCAACTGTGTCATATGCCTTTTGGACATCAATCTTCATCATACAACTAGGAGAAGCATTTTTCCTAGCATAGTGCCTCACAATATCTTGGCAAACCAAGATGTTGTTCAGGATGCTTCTACCACAGATAAAGGCTCCCTGATTTTGGGACACAATATGAGGCAGATCCATTTTGAGCCTAGTACAGATTAACTTGGAGATACATTTATAAAGAACAGAACAACATGCTATTGGTCTATATTCATGGACTTTACTAGGGCAGTTGATTTTTGGAACTAAAGAGATGGAGGTAGTGTTAACTACTCTAAGCATCTCACCTGTTTGGAAGAACTCCTGAACAGCAGCTACTAAATCAGCCCCCACCACTTTCCAACTTGCTTTAAAGAAATAGCTTCCATAGCCATCAATACCTGGAGCTTTATCATCAGGAATGGACCATAAAGCTTCCTTAATTTCAGCTGCAGTGAAGGACATCTTCATTGTATCTTGCATTTCCTCTGTTAAGACTGCCCCTTGTTGAATAATTTGGCTTTTAATCTTAGAAACTGTTTGGCTATCATTCATAAATCTAGCAAAATGATTAATGAATTGATCACAAACTTGTTGAGGGTCTGTAATCCAATTCCCTTCATTGTCTTGAACAGTGTTGATTCTATTCTTGTTCAATCTTGCTTTTACTGCTTGGTGGAATACAACAGTGTTTTCATCCCCCATAGCTATCCATTCTTCTTTTGCCTTCTGTTTGAGAAAACCAAGTAGCTCAAGGTTGGCTTTATTGAACATCTGTGCAGCCTTATATTCTTCTCTGATCAAATCAGTATCTTCAGGTTTCTTGTGCATTGCATTTTGAGCTTCCTCTAAATTTTTTTGCAGCTTCTTTCACATTACTAGCCACATCTCCAACCTGCCCCTTATTAAACTTCTTCACCATAGGTTTAAGAAGTTTAAGTTTTTGAGTAAATTGGAACATTCTGTAGCCATGAATTTGATTAGACCAATGCTCCCTATCATCTCCTGGTATCCCTCCTGTGCACACCAAAGATTAAATAATCTAAAAGGCTTATACCCTTGCACCTCCTCATAACTCCTCAATAGAGCAGGACTATGGTCAAAATCACCTTCAGGAAGGAAGGTGACCTCTGAGTTAGTGTAGTGTGCTAACCAATCTGTGTTAGCCATCACTCTGTCAATCTTGGACATCACTCTGCTATGTTCATCTTGTTTATAGTTCCAAGTAAACCATCTACCACTAAACTTGATATCCTCCATACCACAACTAGCTACACACTGTTGGAACTCCTTCATTTCTCTCTTGGTATGTATCTCTCCAGTTTTCTCATCATCACTAAGGATGATGTTGAAGTCACCACCCCAGACCCATGGTCCCTTCAGACCTCTTGCTAAGGAACAAAGATCCCTCCATAGAGGCATTCTTTCTACACTTTTATTATAAGCATAGATAAAGATGCAGAAAAAGGCTTCTGTATGTTTTGGCTGCACTTTACAGTGGACTAGTTGATCTGTACACTCCCTGATGTCCACTTGAAATACATGAGGATCCCAAGCTACCACCACTCTACCCTTACCATGCCAAGGTAAGTTTGAAGTTATACACCACCCAGGGCAAATGTTTAGGTACAAGGCACCAGCATTCTTGGCCTTGACCTTAGTTTCCAAGAGGCAAACTAGCTTAGCATGATGGTGTTGGATAAAATCCCTCACTCTACTTTGCTTGTTAAAGCTGTTTAGCCCCCTGGTGTTCCAAAAAAGATACTATCCATTAGGGATAGGGGTGATCAACCCCTGCTCCCTTAAACTGCTTTCATTTTCCTGAAGTTGAAGCACTTCTTGAGTATCTTCCTCTTTACTTCCTGTCCCCTCCAAAGCAGCAAATGTATTCTGTGTTTCAGTATGAAGAACAGCACCCTCAGCTAGAGTGTTTCTTTATGCCACAGAACCACCCTTCCTGGAGCTAATGGAAATAAAACCATCATCATCAACTACCCTCTGAGCTACTGGGATTTTTGTGGTTTGTTGTTTTGGCCTCCACACCTTAGAAGTTTTAACAGGCTTATTTTTAAACCAGCACTCCTCTGTAGCATGTCCATACCTCTTGCATACATTGCACTTAGATGGTTTCCATTCATAAACCACCTCCTGAGTCACCTCTACCCCTTTTTCATTGATAAAGCTTATCTGTTCAGGGAAATGTTGTTCAAGTTGCACATCTACCATAACTCTGGCATACCTAATTCTTTGCTTGAGTTCAGTGTAAGTATCCAGTTTCCTTAGGGCCCCAATCCCCCCAAAAATCTTGCTGAGACATTGTTTACCCCAGAATTTCAGTTCTAAGTTTGGTAGTTGAAGCCAAATAGGGACTGTAGGAGTGGAGCATTCCTCCATGCTTTCATCTGGATCCCACTTCTTGATTAGCAGAGGTTTGCTATCAAAGAAGTAGTCCCCAGCAATGATCTTGTCTACTGTTTCCTTCTCCTTGAATCTAATCAAGAATCCCCCATTCTCAATAGGAACTACAACCCCTAAGCTAAAGGATCCCCAGATTCTCTTAACAAAACCCTCAAACACCTGGTGTGGAGGTTTTGCACCTAGAACAAAACATATAATTGTTGAACTCCAAAATTCAATCTCCTCCTCAACATCTTCCCAACATATTACAGGTTTCAGATCATTCACAGCATCAGTTTGAAAAAGTCAACCGCAGTTAAGTCAACCTGATCACAAACCCTCTTCTGATCAACAGATTGTTCCTTTGGGTTTAACAGCCCAGATTTACAAGTAATAACATCAGCATTATCATTCAAACTAGTTCCCTCATTCAAATCAATCACAGCAGATCCAATATTGAGCAGGTGAGCAGAATCAATGATCTTACCTCCATGGCTGTCTTTGGAAGCTCTCGTGACTGGAATTGTAGTAATATGGCTTTTCTGCATCATCTTGATGAGTCTTGGGCTTGCATACTCTCCATCTGAGTCAAACTCACTAGTAGATGAGGAATCATCAACATCTGATTGCCAGTTTGCCATTTCTGTCTTACCCATTTTTCCTGAATCTGATTGAAATTGATCAACAGATTATGTACCAGATTGTGTTTTGGGCTGTTTATTAGAAGCACTTTGTGGGTTTTTCTTGGATTTGTTGCTTTGCTTAGTATTGCCACCAGCAGATTTCACCCCCTTCCCCTGCCTACTCCTTGTGTTTGCCATCACCAACGGGAGTCCATCAACGTGGACCGAGTGCTGTTAAGGAGCATATGTGACTCAAAACCACCTCTTACGATAGCCGTTATGCCCCATATTTGGTATTCCATATTTTTTTCGTCATTGAAACCTACCACCAAAATTTCGTCTCAATCTGAAAACATTTTTTTGAAACCTTTTTTTCCATCAACGTGGACCAAGTCCTGTTAAGGAGCATATGTGACTCAAAACCACCTCATACGACCGTCGTTTTGCCCCATATTTGGTATTACTTATTTTTTTCGTCATTGAAACGTACCACCAAAATTTCATCTCAATCTAAAAACATTTTTTTGAAACTTTTTTTTCCATCAACGTGGACTGAGTGTCGTTAAGAAGCATATGTGACTCAAAACCATCTCATACGCCCGCTGTTTTGCTCCATATTTGGTAATCCATATTTTTTTGGTCATTAAAACCTACCACCCAAATTTCGTCTCAATCTGAAAACATTTTTTTGAAACCTTTTTTTCCATCAACAGGAACTGAGTGCCATTAAGGAGCATATGTGAATCAAAACAACCTCATACGATCTCCGTTTTGCCCCATATTTGGTATTCCATATTTTTTTTGGTCATTAAAACCTACCACCAAAATTTCGTCTCAATTTGAAAACATTTTTTTGAACCTTTTTTTCCATCAACGTGGACGGAGTGCCGTTAAGAAGCATATGTGACTCAAAACCACCTCATACAACCGCCGTTTTGCCCCATATTTTGTATTCCATATTTTTTTGGCCATTAAAACTAACCACCAAAGTTTCGTCTCAATCTGAAAACTTTTTTATGAAACCTTTTTAACGTGGACTGTCCCGTTAATAAGCATATGTGACACAAAACCACCTCATACGAACGCCGTTTTGCCCCATATTTGGTATTCCAGATTTTTTTGGTCATTAAAACCTATCACCAAAGTTTCGTCTCAATTTGAAAACTTTTTTCTGAAACCTTTTTTCCATCAACGTGGACCAAGTCCCGTTAAGGAGCATATGTGACTCAAAACCACCTCATACGACAGCCGTTTTGCCCCATATTTCGTATTCCTTATTTTTTGGTCATTGAAACCTACCACCAAAATTTCATATCTATCTGAATACATTTTTTTGAAACCTTTTTTTTTTTTTTTGGTAATTTAATAAGTGTCATAACCACAAAAGCTCTTTACAACCTATCACCTTTTGGAAGGGACAAAACACCCCAACTCAAAGGAACCACCACAAGTATAGTCTAATTACAAATCATATGTAACCACAATCTGTCTTTTTCTTTCAATTTACAAGTATAGAGCATCTGTGATCTTTGGTTCACAAAAAACTTGATTCTGTTAACAGTATAGTTGACTGATGGTGTTTTGGCTAGCCAGAAGGATTGGTTTCTAGCTCTCCACACCTGATACAGGATGCTAGCTGCTGCAGCCTTACATACCTGGTTCTGGATACACGTTATCTTCCTCCCCCTTCTGAAACAAGCTAGCAGTTGTCCCATACTAGAGTGAGACATCTGTGTACCTAGCCAACAGTTTACTTCATGCCATATCTTCTGTGAGTAGGGACACTCAAAGAAAGTGTGCTGATGAGTTTCTAGTGCAATCTCACAGATGCAGCATGCCTGTGATTCACACACAATGTACCTAGCTATCCTTACCCTGACAGGTAGCCTTTGCTGCACAGCTACCCACCACAAAAAGCTGTGCTTGGGGATATTAAGGGTACTCCAAACAGCACTATACCAGTGCACCTTCAATCCACTGTTCACAACCCCACCATAAATTTTGGCTATGGAGTAGCAGCCAATTGGCCACCAAGATTGATTCATCCAATCCTTCAACTCATTTTTGTGTTTGCAAACTTGCTTCCATATCCAGCTACTTGTGGTGGGAGCCATGTACCCCCACCAATCCCTTCCTTTCAGATATACAGTATGGACCCATTTTACCCAAAGAGTGTCTTTTTTTCAGCAATTTGCCATGCAATCTTCCCCACAGCAATGAGATTCCACAGGGCTAGATCTCTCACTCCCAGTCCACCATATTTCTTTGGTTTGCATATTGAACCCCATTTCACATATCCAGTTTTAGTACCATCAGTTAAGCCTTCCCATAAGAATCTCCTGCACAGCTGATTTATCCTCTTGATTACAGTCTTTGGGAAGATGATTATCTGCATCCAATAAGTGCAAATGCTCATAAGAACAGAGTTTACAAGCTGCAATCTCCCAGCAAAAGAGAGGTGTCTTGATTGCCATACTGTGATTTTATTCATAACTTTCTGTATTAATTGATCACAATCCTTGCTATTCTGTTTCCTATTACATATAGGAACCCCCAAATATCTGAAGGGTAATTCACCTAGCTTGAACCCTGATTTTTGTAGAAGTTTCCCTACCTCTGCAGACTTCATATTCACATGATAAAGTTCAGATTTTCCTTTGTTGGCCTTCAAACCTGAAGCATCTTCAAAATGTTCGAGGCCTTGGAGGAGTAGCCTGGCACTATGAATTTCCCCTTTACAGAAAACCAGTAAATCATCAGCAAAGCAAAGATTGTTGAGTTTCATTGAGGAGCATCTGGGGTGAAACTGAAAATCCTTCCTTCCTCCCAAATATTGCAAAGTTCTTGTCAGATATTCCATGCACAAAGTGAAGAGCAGTGGAGAGACAGGATCACCTTGTCTTAGCCCTCTTTTGGAGTTGAAGAAGCCTTGACTGGTACCATTGATGAGAATAGTGAAACTAGCAGTGGTTACACATGCCATAACAACCTTAATGAAGTGCTTGGGAAAGAGCAAAGCCTCCAAAGGTCTTTCAAAAACCCCCATTCAACAGTATCATAGGCTTTTTGTAGATCAATCTTCATTAAGCAGCTTGGGGTTGAGTTCTTCCTTGCATAGTGCCTAACAAGATCCTGGCACACCAGAATATTACTGAGAATACTCCTACCACCAATAAAGGCCCCTTGATTCTGAGAGACAAGGTGAGGAAGGATATTCTTGAGTCTAAGACAGATTAGCTTAGATATGCATTTGTACAAAACAGAACAACAAGCAATGGGCCTGTACTCATGCACTTTAGTAGGACAACTCACTTTAGGAACTAGTGAGATAGAAGTGGTATTGATTACTTTCAGCATCTCCCCAGTGTTGAAGAATTCATGAACAACTGCAATCATATCTGAGCCCACAACATCCCAACTAGCTTTAAAGAAATAGCTACCATAACCATCAATTCCAGGTGCTTTGTCATCAGGAATAGACCACAACACCTCTTTGATCTCTGTAGGTGAAAACTGCAAATTCAGCAGATCTTGCAGCTCTTCAGACAAGCAGGCACCCTGCTGGACAATCTTGTTTTTAATCTTGGAAACTGGTTGGCTGTCACTCATAAAGCTAGAAAAGTGGTGGATGAATTGATCACATACTGCTTGAGGGTCCAGTATCCAATCACCTTCATGGTTTTGAACAGTATTAATTCTGTTCTTATGATTTCTAGCTTTGAGAGCTTGATGAAAGATTTTTGTGTTATCATCCCCACAGCTTATCCACTCCTCTTTTGCTTTTTGTTTCAAAAAGGCAAGGTAGTCTTCCTTAGTCCTCCTGCATTGTTGTGCAACTTGATACTCCTTTGAAATCACCTTAGTATCATTGGGATTAGCATGTAGTTCCTCCTGTGCTGCTTCAAGATTCTTTGTTGCTTGTAACATATTTTTTGCAACATCTCCAACCTGTTCCTGATTAAATGTCTTTAGCACAAGTTTGAGTGCCTTGAGTTTCTGAGCAACTTTGAACATTGCAAACCCTTGCACTGGTTTCTGCTAGTGTGCAGTTATCATCTCTTGATATCCAACCTGTGAACACCACAAGTTGAAGAATCTGAAAGGTTTATAGCCCTGCACCTCTTTGTAGCATCTCAAAAAGGCTGGACTATGATCAAAGTCTCCCTCTGGTAAGAAAGTGACCTCAGAATTAGTGTAATGAGCCAACCAATTAGTGTTAGCCATTACTCTATCAATCTTAGTCATCACTCTATTGCCTCCATCTTGCTTGTTGTTCCATGTAAACCATCTACCATTGAATTTTACATCCTCCACCCCACAGCTAGACACACATTGCTGGAATTCTTCCATCTCTCTCTGTGTATGAACATCTCCAGTTTTCTCATCTGCATTAAGGATGACATTAAAGTCACCCCCCCATAGCCAAGGTTCTTTCATACCACTAGCCAAACTTGTAAGATCCCTCCACAAAGATTGCCTCTCTGCACCTTTATTGAATGCATAAATAAAAGTGCAGAAGAAAGCTGAAGAATGAATTGGCTTCACTTTACAGTGAACCAATTGATCTGTACACAGTCTTATATCAACTTGGAACATATGAGGATCCCAAGTAACCACCACTCTACCTTTGCTATGCCAAGGTAGATTAGTGGTCATGCACCAACCAAGACATAGATTTAGGTACAAGGCCCCAACATTCTTGGCCTTGACCTTTGTTTCCAGGAGGCAAACCAACTTAGCATTATGTGTAGAGATGAAATCCCTCACATGACATTGTTTGCTATAGTTGTTCAACCCCCTGGTATTCCAAAACAGAATACTATCCATAAGGAATAGGGGTGATCAACCCCTGCTCCTTAATACTGTTATTTAGAACTTGTGGTGGACTCTGATGCTGCACCTCAGAATTTTCTTTGTCAACCAAAGCTTCAAAAGAGTTTTGGATAGCCGTGGTTTTTGAATAAACAACTGTAGCATCTTTCTGTGGTCCTAACTGATTGTTAGAGTCACCCTTCCTAGCACTGATGGAAATAAAACCATCTTCATCAACCACCCTTTGAGCCACAGGAATTTTTTTTGGGACCTGTTTTGGCTTCCAAACTTGTTTAGGCTTCTCCTTGAACCAACATTCCTCCTTGGAATGTCCATACTTCATGCAACCAGTACATTTGGTAGGTTTCCACTCATAGAAGACCTCCTGTACCATTTCAATCCCCTTCTCATTTATAAAGGCGATTTGATCTGGGAAATATTGCTCAAGATGAACCTCCACCATCACTCTAGCATATTTGGTTCTCTGCTTCAATTCAGTATAAGTATCCAGCTTCTTGAGTACCCCAATTCCCCCAACCAACTTGCTTAGGCACCTCTGTCCCCAAAATTTCAATCCAAGGTTGGGTAACTGTAACCAAATGGGCACTGTAGGTGTAGAGCAAACTGCCATACTGTCATCAGGGTCCCATCTTTTGATTAGTAAAGGCTTACTATCAAAGAAGAATGCACCATCAAGGGCTTTCTCCACAGTTTCTTTTTCTGTGAATCTCACAATAAAACCTCCATGTTTAATAGGAGCAATAACTCCAATCCCCCAAACCCCCCAAATTCTTTCCATCAACGTGGACTGAGTGTCGTTAAGAAGCATATGTGACTCAAAACCACCTCATACGACCGCCGTTTTGCTCCATATTTGGCAATCCATATTTTTTTGGTCATTAAAACCTACCACCCAAATTTCGTCTCAATCTGAAAACATTTTTTTGAAACCTTTTTTTCCATCAACGTGGACTGAGTGCCGTTAAGGAGCATGTGAGTAAAAACCACCTCTTACGATAGCCGTTTTGCCCCATATTTGGTATTCCTTATCTTTTTGGTCATTGAAACGTACCACCAAAATTTCATCTTAATCTGAAAACATTTTTTGAAACCTTTTTTTCCATCAACGTGGACTGAGTGTCGTTAAGAAGCATATGTGACTCAAAACCACCTCATACGACCGCCGTTTTGCTCCATATTTGGTAATCCATATTTTTTTGGTCATTAAAACCTACCACCAAAATTTCATCTCAATCTGAAAACATTTTTTTGAAACCTTTTTTTCCATCAACGTGGACTCAGTGCCGTTAAGAAGCATATGAGACTCAAAACCACCTCATACAACCGCCGTTTTGCCCCATATTTGGTATTCCATATTTTTTTGGCCATTAAAACTAACCACCAAAGTTTCGTCTCAATCTGAAAACTTTTTTATGAAACCTTTTTTTTTCATTAACGTGGACTGAGTCCCGTTAATGAGCATATGTGACTCAAAACCACGTCATACGACCGCCGTTTTGCCCCATATTTGGTATTCCAGATTTTTTTGGTCATTAAAACCTATCACCATAGTTTCGTCTCAATTTGAAATGTTTTATCGGAAACTTGTTTCTAGCACTGTGTAAACCACTTAAGGGGTTTTTTGCAACCAATAAGATTGGTTTCTAGCATCCCTGCTGCAGTAGCTTTGAAGAACTGCTGCTGCACAAGAGAGCACTGCCTGCCTCTCCTAAGCCAACACAGCAGATGCTGCATGCTGTCAAACCTCCTCTGTATGCCTAGCCAGGAGCAAACTTCCAGCCAGATCTTCCTGGCATACTGACAATTCACAGGAAGTTTTTGTTGAATCACTAGCCACCATAAGAAACTATGTTTAGGCATAGCCAATTTGTTCCAGACTGTACCTGCCCAGGGCACTTTGATCCCCATCTGATCCATCCCCTGATAAATCTTGGCTATAGAATAGCCTCCAGTTGGCCACCAAGACTGTATCATCCAGTCTTGCATTTCCTCTTTTATCATGCAAACTTGTTTCCAAACCCAGCTCCCATTGGGGGAGGGTTTGTACCCCCACCAATCATTACCTCTAAGGTATACACTATGAACCCATTTCACCCATAGTGTATCCTTTTTGTCAGCCAACTGCCAAGCTATTTTGCCTACAGCAATTTTATTCCAGAGGGCCAAATTTCTAACCCCTAGACCACCAAGCTTATTGGGTTTGCAAACTGTATCCCACTTTACATAACCAGCTTTGACCCCTTCTGTTTTACCTTCCCAAAGAAATCTTCTGCATAACTGATTAATTCTTTTGATTGCAGCCTTGGGAAAGATCATTATCTGCATCCAATAAGTGCAAATACTCATAAGTACAGAATTAACCAGTTGAAGTCTCCCTGCAAAAGAGAGATGCCTGGTTTGCCATCTTGTAATCCTGTGCGTAACTCTTTTGATGAGTTGATCACAGTCACTGGAACTTAGCTTTTTATTGCATATTGGAACCCCCAGATATTTGAAAGTCCAAAGACCCCTCTTGAAACCTGATTTCAGAATCAGAGACTCCACATCACCAGCAGCCATGTTAGCACAAAACAGTTCAGATTTGCCTTTGTTAGAAACCAAACCTGAGATAAGCTCAAAGTGTTTAAGGCCTTGTATAATTAATCTGACACTCTTGATTTCCCCTTTGCAGAAAACTAACAGATCATCAGCAAAACATAGTGTATTGAGCTTAAGATCATTGCATCTAGGATGAAACTTGAAATCCTTCCTGTTCCCCATATACTTCAAAGTTCTAGTCAAATATTTCATACAAAGAGTGAAAAGTAGTGGGGAAATAGGGTCCCCTTGCCTCAACCCCCTCTTAGAGTTGAAAAACCCCTGGCTTGTACCATTAATGAGCAAAGTAAAACTAGCTGTAGAGATACAAGCCATGATCACTTTAATGAAGTGACTTGGGAAATTGAGAGCAGTCATAAGATCTTGTAAGAACTCCCACTCAATTGTGTCATAAGCTTTCTGCAAATCTATCTTCATTAAGCAGCTAGAAGGCACATTCTTCCTAGCATAGTGTCTAACAAGATCCTGGCAAACTAGGATGTTGTTGATGATGCTTCTTCCACTAATAAAGGCTCCCTGATTCTGTGAGACAATGTAGGGGAGGACATTTTTTAACCTGGAACAGAGTAATTTAGAGATAGACTTGTACACCACAGTGCAGCATGCAATAGGTCTATATTCATAAACCTGTGTAGGACAGTTCACTTTTGGCACTAGTGAAATTGAGGTAGTATTCAACACCTTCAGCATAACACCTGTATGAAAGAATTCTTTGACAGCAGCTACAAAGTCAGAGCCTATAGTATCCCAACTAGTCTTAAAGAAAGAGCTTCCATACCCATCCATGCCAGGTGCTTTGTTCTCAGGAATGGACCATAAGGCCTTTTTAATCTCCTCTGTTGTAAAATCCAAGCCTAGCATCTTCTGCATGTCCTCAGAAATGATCTCACCCTGCAGCATAACTCTAGGCTTGATCTTAGAGACAGCATGTGTATCACTCATGAAGCTTGAAAAATGTTGAATGAACTGATCACAAACAAGTTTAGGATCCAAGATCCATTCACCATCTACATTCTGTACAGTGTTAATTCTGTTTTTGTGGTTAGTAGCTTTGACAGCTTGATGAAACACTACAGTATTATCATCTCCAAAGGTGATCCACTCCTCCCTAGCTTTTTGTTTCAAAAAACTAAGATACTCCCTTTTAGCTTTCTTGTACTGTTGTGCAGCAATGTACTCCTTTTGCACACTCAGATGATCACCAGTATTGTTATGCATGTACTCCTGAGCCTCCTCATACACTCTGGCAGCTTGGCTCATATTGCAACTACATCCCCTACATGATCATTGTTGAAACTCCTCAAAAGAGGTTTGAGCTGTTTGAGTTTCTCATGAATCTGAAACATAGCATACCAACGTGGACTGAGTGCCGTTAAGAAGCATATGTGACTCAAAACCACCTCTTACGATAGCCGTTATGCCCATAATTGGTATTTCATATTTTTTTGGTCCTTGAAACCTACCACAAAAATTTCGTCTCAATCTGAAAACAATTTTTTGAAACCTTTTTTTACATCAACGTGGACCGAGTGCTGTTAAGGAGCATATGTGACTCAAAACCACCTCTTACGATAGCCGTTATGCCCATATTTGGTATTTCATATTTTTTTGGTCCTTGAAACCTACCACAAAAATTTCGTCTCAATCTGAAAACAATTTTTTGAAACCTTTTTTTCCATCAACGTGGACCGAGTCCTGTTAAGGATCATGTGTGACTCAAAACCACCTCATACGACAGCCGTTTTGCCCCAAATTTCGTATTCCTTATTTTTTTGGTCCTTGAAACCTACCACCAAAATTTCATCTCTATCTGAATTCATTTTTTTGAAACCTTTTTTTTCCATCAACGTGGACTGAGGGTCGTTAAGAAGCATATGTGACTCAAAACCACCTCATACGACCGCCGTTTTGCTCCATATTTGGCAATCCATATTTTTTTGGTCATTAAAACCTACCACCCAAATTTCGTCTGAATCTGAAAATATTTTTTTGAAACCTTTTTTTCATCAACGTGGACTGAGTGACGTTAAGGAGCATATGTGACTCAAAACCACCTCATACGACCGTCGTTTTGCCCCATATTTGGTATTCCTTATCTTTTTGGTCATTGAAACGTACCACCAAAATTTCATCTTAATCTGAAAACATTTTTTGTAAACCTTTTTTTCCATCCACGTGGACTGAGTGTCGTTAAGAAGCATATGTGACTCAAAACCACCTCATACGACCGCCGTTTTGCTCCATATTTGGTAATCCATATTTTTTTGGTCATTAAAACCTACCACCCAAATTTCATCTCAATCTGAATACATTTTTTTGAAACCTTGTTTTCCATCAACGTGGACTCAGTGCCGTTAAGAAGCATATGTGACTCAAAACCACCTCATACGACCGTCGTTTTGCCCCATATTTGGTATTCCTTATTTTTTTGGTCATTGAAACGTACCACCAAAATTTCATCTCAATCTGAAAACTTTTTTTTGAAACTTTTTTTTCCATCAACGTGGACTGAGTGTCGTTAAAAAGCATATGTGACTCAAAACCACCTCATACGACCGCTGTTTTGCTCCATATTCGGTAATCCATATTTTTTGGTCATTAAAACCTACCACCCAAATTTCATCTCAATCTGAAAACATTTTTTTGAAACCTTCTTTTCCATCAACGTGGACTGAGTGCCGTTAAGGAGCATATATGACTCAAAACAACCTCATACGATCTCCGTTTTGCCGCATATTTGGTATTCCATATTTTTTTTGGCCATTAAAACCTACCACCAAAATTTCGTCTCAATCTGAAAACATTTTTTTAAACCTTTTTTTCCATCAACGTGGATGGAGTGCCGTTAAGAAGCATATGTGACTCAAAACCACCTCATACAATCTCCGTTTTGCCCCATATTTGGTTTTCCATATTTTTTTGGTCATTAAAACCCACAACCAAAATTTCAGCTCAATCTTAAAACTTCTTTTTGAAACCTTTTTTTCCATCAACGTGGAATGAGTGCCGTTAAGGAGCATATGTGACTTAAAACCATCTCATACGACCGTCGTTTTGCCCCATATTTAGTATTCCATATTTTTTTGGTAATTAAAACCTACCACCAAAATTTCGTCTCAATCTGAAAACTTCTTTTTGAAACCTTTTTTTTCCATCAACGTGGATCGAGTGCCGTTAAGGAGCTTAAGTGACTCAAATCCACCTCATACGACCGCCGTTTTGCCCCATATTTATTATTCCATATTTTTTTGGTTATTAAAACTTACCACCAAAATTTCGCCTCAATCTGAAAACATTTTTTTGAAACCTTTTTTTCCATCAACGTGGACCGAGTGCTATTAAGGAGCATAAGTGACTCAAAATCACCTCATACGACCGCCGTTTTGTCCCATATTTGGTATTCCATAAAAGGTCATTAAAACCTACCACCAAAATTTTGTCTCAATCTAAAACCTTTTTTTGAAACCTTTTTTTGAAACCTTTTTTTCCATCAACGTGGATAGAGTGCCGTTAAGAAGCATATGTTACTCAAAACCACTTCATACAATCTCCGTTTTGCCCCATATTTGGTATTCCATATTTTTTTGGTCAATAAATTCTACAACCAAAATTTCAGCTCAATCTGAAAACTTCTTTTTGAGACCTTTTTTTTTTTTTTAGATAAGTGAAAAAATATATTAAGTACCAAACACCATTACAATCTACTCCAAAGTGATGGCAACCCTTCTAGGAAGGCTCCCCAAGCACCTAAGAGTAACTATTACAATTGGAGCTCATCTAGCCAACATTTGATCTTAGAGAAGGCCTTAGAGTTATAAACTAGTTTCATCCTAGTTCTATTTGAGACCTTTTTTTTCCATCAACGTGGACTGAGTGCCGTTAAGGAGCATATGTGACTTAAAACCATCTCATACGACCGTCGTTTTGCCCCATATTTGGTATTCCATATTTTTTTGGTCATTAAAACCTACCACCAAAATTTCGTCTGAATCTGAAAACATTTTTTTGAACCTTTTTTTCCATCAACGTGGACGGAGTGCCGTTAAGAAGCATATGTGACTCAAAACCACCTCATACAACCTCCGTTTTGCCCCATATTTGGAATTCCATATTTTTTTGGCCATTAAAACCAACCACCAAAGTTTCGTCTCAATCTGATAACTTTTTTATGTAACCTTTTTTTACCATTAACGTGGACTGAGTCCCGTTGGGGAGGATATGTGACTAAAACCCACCTCATTAACCGCCGTTTTGCCCCATATTTGGTATTCCAGATTTTTTTGGTCATTAAAACCTATCACCAAAGTTTCGTCTCAATTTGAAAACTTTTTTCTGAAACATTTTTTCCATCAACGTGGACCGAGTCCTGTTAAGGAGCATATGTGACTCAAAACCACCTCATACGACCGCCGTTTTGCTCCATATTTGGTATTCCATATTTTTTTGGTCATTAAAACCTACCACCCAAATTTCGTCTCAATCTGAAAATATTTTTTTGAAACCTTTTTTCCATCAACGTGGACTGAGTGCCTTTAAGGAGCATATTGACTCAAAACCACGTCATACGACCGTCGTTTTGCCCCTTATTTGGTATTCCTTATCTTTTTGGTCATTGAAACGTACCACCAAAATTTCATCTTAATCTGAAAACATTTTTTTGAAACCTTTTTTTCCATCAACGTGGACTGAGTGTCGTTAAGAAGCATATGTGACTCAAAACCACCTCATACGACCGCCGTTTTGCTCCATATTTGGTAATCCATATTTTTTTGGTCATTAAAACTACCACCCAAATTTCATCTCAATCTGAAAACATTTTTTTGAAACGTTTTTTTCCATCAACGTGGACTCAGTGCCGTTAAGAAGCATATGTGACTCAAAACCACCTCATACGACCGTCGTTTTGCCCCATATTTGGTATTCCTTATTTTTTTGGTCATTGAATTGTACCAAAAAAATTTCATCTCAATCTGAAAACTTTTTTTTGAAACTTTTTTTTCCATCAACGTGGACTGAGTGTCGTTAAGAAGCATATGTGACTCAAAACCACCTCATACGACCGCTGTTTTCCTGCATATTTGGTATTCCATATTTTTTTGGTCATTAAAACCTACCACCCAAATTTCGTCTCAATCTGAAAACATTTTTATGAAACCTTTTTTTCCATCAACGTTGACTGAGTGCCGTTAAGGAGCATATGTTACTCAAAACCACCTCATACGACCGTCGTTTTGCCCCATATTAGGTATTCCTTATTTTTTTGGTCATTGAAACATACCACCAAAATTTCATCTTAATGTGAAAACATTTTTTTGAAACCTTTTTTTCATTAACGTGGACTGAGTGTCGTTAAGAAGCATATGTGACTCAAAACCACCTCATACGACCGCCGTTTTGCTCCATATTTGGCAATCCATATTTTTTTGGTTATTAAAACCTACCACCCAAATTTCGACTCAATCTGAAAACATATTTTTGAAAACTTTTTTTCCATCAACGTTGACCGATTGTTGTTAAGGAGCATATGTGACTCAAAACCACCTCTTACGATAGTCGTTATGCCCCATATTTGGTATTCCATATTTTTTTGGTCATTCAAACCTACCACCAAAATTTCGTCTCAATCTGAAAACAATTTTTTGAAACCTTTTTTTCCATTAACGTGGACCGAGTCCTGTTAAGGATCATATGTGACTCAAAACCACCTCATACGACAGCCGTTTTGCCCCATATTTCGTATTCCTTATTTTTTTGGTCATTGAAACCTACCACCAAAATTTCATCTCTATCTGAAAACATTTTTTTGAAACCTTTTTTTCCATCAACGTGGACTGAGGGTCGTTAAGAAGCATATGTGACTCAAAACCACCTCATACAACCGCCGTTTTGCTCCATATTTGGCAATGCATATTTTTTTGGTCATTAAAACCTACCACCCAAATTTCGTCTCAATTTGAAAATATTTTTTTGAAACCTTTTTTTCCATCAACGTGGACTGAGTGCCTTTAAGGAGCATAAGTGACTCAAAACCACGTCATACGACCGTCGTTTTGCCCCATATTTGGTATTCCTTATCTTTTTGGTCATTGAAATGTACCACCAAAATTTCATCTTAATCTGAAAACATTTTTTTGAAACCTTTTTTTCCATCAACGTGGACTGAGTGTCGTGAAGAAGCATATGTGACTCAAAACCACCTCATACGACCGCCGTTTTGCTCCATATTTGGTAATCCATATTTTTTTGGTCATTAAAACCTACCACCCAAATTTCTTCTCAATCTGAAAACATTTTTTTGAAACCTTTTTTTCCATCAACATGGACTCAGTGCCGTTAAGAAGCATATGTGACTCAAAACCACCTCATACGACCGTCGTTTTGCCCCATATTTGGTATTCCTTATTTTTTTTGTCATTGAATTGTACCACCAAAATTTCATCTCAATCTGAAAACTTTTTTTTGAAACTTTTTTTCCATCAACGTGGACTGAGTGTCGTTAAGAAGCATATGTGACTCAAAACCACCTCATACGACCGCTGTTTTGCTCCATATTTGGTATTCCATATTTTTTTGGTCATTAAAACCTACCACCCAAATTTCGTCTCAATCTGAAAACATTTTTATGAAACCTTTTTTTCCATCAACGTTGACTGAGTGTCGTTAAGGAGCATATGTGACTCACAACCACCTCATACGACCGTCGTTTTGCCCCATATTAGGTATTCCTTATTTTTTTGGTCATTGAAACTTACCACCAAAATTTCATCTTAATCTGAAAACATTTTTTTGAAACCTTTTTTTCCATCAACGTGGACTGTGTCGTTAAGAAGCATATGTGACTCAAAACAACCTCATACGACCGCCGTTTTGCTCCATATTTGGCAATCCATATTTTTTTGGTCATTAAAACCTACCACCCAAATTTCGACTCAATCTGAAAACATTTTTTTGAAACCTTTTTTTGCATCAACGTGGACAGAGTGCTGTTAAGGAGCATATGTGACTCAAAACCACCTCTTACGATAGCCGTTATGCCCCATATTTGGTATTCCATATTTTTTTGGTCATTCAAACCTACCACCAAAATTTCGTCTCAATCTGAAAACAATTTTTTGAAACCTTTTTTTCCATTAACGTGGACCGAGTCCTGTTAAGGATCATATGTGACTCAAAACCACCTCATACGACAGCCGTTTTGCCCCATATTTCGTATTCCTTATTTTTTTGGTCATTGAAACCTACCACCAAAATTTCATCTCTATCTAAAAACATTTTTTTGGAACCTTTTTTTCCATCAACGTGGACTGAGGGTCGTTAAGAAGCATATGTGACTCAAAACCACCTCATACGACCGCCGTTTTGCTCCATATTTGGCAATCCATATTTTTTTGGTCATTAAAACCTACCACCCAAATTTCGTCTCAATTTCAAAAAAAAATTTTGAAACCTTTTTTTCCATCAACGTGGACTAAGTGCCTTTAAGGAGCATATGTGACTCAAAACCACCTCATACGACCGTCGTTTTGCCCCATATTTGGTATTCCTTATCTTTTTGGTCATTGAAACATACCACCAAAATTTCATCTTAATCTGAAAACATTTTTTTGAAACCTTTTTTTCCATCAACGTGGACTGAGTGTCGTTAAGAAGCATATGTGACTCAAAACCACCTCATACGACCACCGTTTTGCTCCATATTTGGTAATCCATATTTTTTTGGTCATTAAAACCTACCACCCAAATTTCATCTCAATCTGAAAACATTTTTTTGAAACCTTTTTTTCCATCAACTTGGACTCAGTGCCGTTAAGAAGCATATGTGACTCAAAACCACCTCATACGACCGTCGTTTTGCCCCATATATGGTATTCCTCATTTTTTTGGTCATTGAATTGTACCACCAAAATTTCATCTCAATCTGAAAACTTTTTTTTGAAACTTTTTTTCCATCAACGTGGACTGAGTGTCGTTAAGAAGCATATGTGACTCAAAACCACCTCATACGACCGCTGTTTTGCTCCATATTTGGTATTCCATATTTTTTTGGTCATTAAAACCTACCACCCAAAATTTCGTCTCAATCTGAAAACATTTTTTTGAAACCTTTTTTTCCATCAACGTGGACGGAGTGTCGTTAAGGAGCATGTGAGTCAAAACCACCTCTTACGATAGCCGTTATGCCCCATATTTGGTATTCCATATTTTTTTTGTCATTAAAGCCTACCACCAAAATTTCGTCTCAATCTGAATACATTTTTTTGAAACCTTTTTTTCCATCAACGTTGACCGATTGTTGTTAAGGAGCATATGTGACTCAAAAACACCTCTTACGATAGTCGTTATGCCCCATATTTGGTATTCCATATTTTTTTGGTCATTGAAACCTACCACCAAAATTTCGTCTCAATCTGAAAACATTTTTTTGAAACCTTTTTTTCCATCAGCGTGGACCGAGTCCTGTTAAGGATCATATGTGACTCAAAACCACCTCATACGACCGTCGTTTTGCCGCATATTTGGTATTCCTTATTTTTTTGGTCATTGAAACGTACCACCAAAATTTCATTTCAATCTGAAAACTTTTTTTTGGAAGTTTTTTTTCCATCAACGTGGACTGAGTGTCGTTAAGAAGCATATGTGACTCAAAACCACCTCATACGACCGCTGTTTTGCTCCATATTTGGTAATCCATATTTTTTTGGTCATTAAAACCTACCACCCAAATTTCGTGTTAATCTGAAAACATTTTTTTGAAACCTTTTTTTCCCTCAACGTGGACTGAGTGCCGTTAAGGAGCATATGTGACTCAAAACAACCTCATACGATCTCTGTTTTGCCCCATATTTGGTGTTCCATATTTTATTTGGCCATTAAAACCTACCACCAAAATTTTGTCTCAATCCGAAAACATTTTTTTGAAACCTTTTTTTCCATCAACGTGGACAGAGTGCCGTTAAGAAGCATATGTGACTCAAAACCACTTCATACAATCTCCGTTTTGCCCCATATTTGGTATTCCATATTTTTTTGGTCAATAAATTCTACAACCAAAATTTCAGCTCAATCTGAAAACTTCTTTTTGAGACCTTTTTTTTCCATCAACGTGGACTGAGTGCCGTTAAGGAGCATATGTGACTTAAAACCATCTCATACGACCGTCGTTTTGCCCCATATTTGGTATTCCATATTTTTTTGGTCATTAAAACCAACCACCAAAATTTCGTCTGAATCTGAAAACATTTTTTTGAACCTTTTTTTCCATCAACGTGGACGGAGTGCCGTTAAGAAGCATATGTGACTCAAAACCACCTCAAACAACAGCCGTTTTGCCCCACATTTGGTATTCCTAAATTTTTTAGCCATTAAAAACAACCACCAAAGATTTGTCTCAATCTGAAAACTTTTTTATGAAACCTTTTTTTTCATTAACGTGGACTGATTCTCGTTATGGAACATATGTGACTCAAAACCACCTAATACGACCGCCGTTTTGCTCCATATTTGGTATTCCATATTTTTTTGGTCATTAAAACCTACCACCCAAATTTCGTCTCAATCTGAAAACATTTTTTTAAAACTTTTTTTCCATCAACTTGGACTGAGTGCCGTTAAGGAGCATATGTGACAAAAAACCACCTCATACGATCTCCGTTTTGCCCCATATTTGGTATTCCATATTATTTTTGGTCATTAAAACCTACCACCAAAATTTCGTCTCAATCTGAAAACAATTTTTTGAAACCTTTTTTTCAATCAACGTGGACGGAGTGCCGTTAAGAAGCATATGTGACTCAAAACCACCTCATACAACCTCCGTTTTGCCCCATATTTGGAATTCCATATTTTTTTGGCCATTAAAACCAACCACCAAAGTTTCGTCTCAATCTGATAACTTTTTTATGTAACCTTTTTTTACCATTAACGTGGACTGAGTCCCGTTGGGGAGGATATGTGACTAAAACCCACCTCATTAACCGCCGTTTTGCCCCATATTTGGTATTCCAGATTTTTTTGGTCATTAAAACCTATCACCAAAGTTTCGTCTCAATTTGAAAACTTTTTTCTGAAACATTTTTTCCATCAACGTGGACCGAGTCCTGTTAAGGAGCATATGTGACTCAAAACCACCTCATACGACCGCCGTTTTGCTCCATATTTGGTATTCCATATTTTTTTGGTCATTAAAACCTACCACCCAAATTTCGTCTCAATCTGAAAATATTTTTTTGAAACCTTTTTTTCCATCAACGTGGACTGAGTGCCTTTAAGGAGCATATTGACTCAAAACCACGTCATACGACCGTCGTTTTGCCCCTTATTTGGTATTCCTTATCTTTTTGGTCATTGAAACGTACCACCAAAATTTCATCTTAATCTGAAAACATTTTTTTGAAACCTTTTTTCCATCAACGTGGACTGAGTGTCGTTAAGAAGCATATGTGACTCAAAACCACCTCATACGACCGCCGTTTTGCTCCATATTTGGTAATCCATATTTTTTTGGTCATTAAAACTACCACCCAAATTTCATCTCAATCTGAAAACATTTTTTTGAAACGTTTTTTTCCATCAACGTGGACTCAGTGCCGTTAAGAAGCATATGTGACTCAAAACCACCTCATACGACCGTCGTTTTGCCCCATATTTGGTATTCCTTATTTTTTTGGTCATTGAATTGTACCAAAAAAATTTCATCTCAATCTGAAAACTTTTTTTTGAAACTTTTTTTTCCATCAACGTGGACTGAGTGTCGTTAAGAAGCATATGTGACTCAAAACCACCTCATACGACCGCTGTTTTCCTGCATATTTGGTATTCCATATTTTTTTGGTCATTAAAACCTACCACCCAAATTTCGTCTCAATCTGAAAACATTTTTATGAAACCTTTTTTCCATCAACGTTGACTGAGTGCCGTTAAGGAGCATATGTGACTCAAAACCACCTCATACGACCGTCGTTTTGCCCCATATTAGGTATTCCTTGTTTGTTTGGTCATTGAAACATACCACCAAAATTTCATCTTAATCTGAAAACATTTTTTTGAAACCTTTTTTTCCATCAACGTGGACTGTGTCGTTAAGAAGCATATGTGACTCAAAACCACCTCATACGACCGCCGTTTTGCTCCATATTTGGCAATCCATATTTTATTGGTCATTAAAACCTACCACCCAAATTTCGACTCAATCTGAAAACATTTTTTTGAAACCTTTTTTTACATCAACGTGGACCGAGTGCTGTTAAGGAACATATGTGACTCAAGACTACCTCTTACGATAGCCGTTATGCCCCATATTTGGTATTCCATATGTTTTTGGTCATTCAAACCTACCACCAAAATTTCGTCTCAATCTGAAAACAATTTTTTGAAAACTTTTTTTCATTAACGTGGACCGAGTCCTGTTAAGGATCATATGTGACTCAAAACCACCTCATACGACAGCCGTTTTGCACCATATTTCGTATTCCTTATTTTTTTGGTCATTGAAACCTACCACCAAAATTTCATCTCTATCTGAAAACATTTTTTTGAAACCTTTTTTTCCATCAACGTGGACTGAGGGTCGTTAAGAAGCATATGTGACTCAAAACCACCTCATACGACCGCCGTTTTGCTCCATATTTGGCAATCCATATTTTTTTGGTCATTAAAACCTACCACCCAAATTTCGTCTCAATTTGAAAATATTTTTTTGAAACCTTTTTTTCCATCAACGTGGACTAAGTGCCTTTAAGGAGCATATGTGACTCAAAACCACGTCATACGACCGTCGTTTTGCCCCATATTTGGTATTCCTTATCTTTTTGGTCATTGAAACATACCACCAAAATTTCATCTTAATTTGAAAACATTTTTTTGAAACCTTTTTTTCCATCAACGTGGACTGAGTGTCGTTAAGAAGCATATGTGACTCAAAACCACCTCATACGACCGCCGTTTTGCTCCATATTTGGTAATCCATATTTTTTTGGTCATTAAAACCTACCACTCAAATTTCATCTCAATCTGAAAACATTTTTTTGAAACCTTTTTTTCCATCAACTTGGACTCAGTGCCCGTTAAGAAGCATATGTGACTCAAAACCACCTCATACGACCGTCGTTTCGCCCCATATTTGGTATTCCTTATTTTTTTGGTCATTGAATTGTACCACCAAAATTTCATCTCAATCTGAAAACTTTTTTTGAAACTTTTTTTTCCATCAACGTGGACTGAGTGTCGTTAAGAAGCATATGTGACTCAAAACCACCTCATACTACCGCTGTTTTGCTCCATATTTGGTATTCCATATTTTTTTGGTCATTAAAACCTACCACCCAAATTTCGTCTCAATCTGAAAACATTTTTATGAAACCTTTTTTTACATCAACGTTGACTGAGTGCCGTTAAGGAGCATATGTGACTCAAAACCACCTCATACGACCGTCGTTTTGCCCCATATTAGGTATTCCTTATTTTTTTGGTCATTGAAACATACCACCAAAATTTCATCTTAATCTGAAAACATTTTTTTGAAACCTTTTTTTCCATCAACGTGGACTGTGTCGTTAAGAAGCATATGTCACTCAAAACCACCTTATACGACCGCCGTTTTGCTCCATATTTGGCAATCCATATTTTTTTGGTCATTAAAACCTACCACCCAAATTTCGACTCAATCTGAAAACATTTTTTTGAAACCTTTTTTTACATCAACGTGGACCGAGTGCTGTTAAGGAGAATATGTGACTCAAAACCACCTCTTACGATAGCCGTTATGCCCCATATTTGGTATTCCATATTTTTTTGGTCATTCAAACCTACCACAAAAATTTCGTCTCAATCTGAAAACAATTTTTTGAAACCTTTTTTTCCATTAACGTGGACCGAGTCCTGTTAAGGATCATATGTGACTCAAAACCACGTCATACGACAGCCGTTTTGCCCCATATTTCGTATTCCTTATATTTTTGGTCATTGAAACCTACCACCAAAATTTCATCTCTATCTGAAATCATTTTTTTGAAACCTTTTTTTCCATCAACGTGGACTGAGGGTCGTTAAGAAGCATATGTGAGTCAAAACCACCACATACGACCGCCGTTTTGCTCCATATTTGGCAATCCATATGTTTTTGGTCATTAAAACCTACCACCCAAATTTCGACTCAATCTGGAAACATTTTTTTTAAACCTTTTTTTACATCAACGTGGACCGAGTGCTGTTAAGGAACATATGTGACTCAAAACTACCTCTTACGATAGCCGTTATGCCCCATATTTGGTATTCCATATTTTTTTGGTCATTCAAACCTACCACAAAAATTTCGTCTCAATCTGAAAACAATTTTTTGAAACCTTTTTTTCCATTAACGTGGACCGAGTCCTGTTAAGGATCATATGTGACTCAAAACCACCTCATACGATAGCCGTTTTGCACCATATTTCGTATTCCTTATTTTTTTGGTCATTGAATTGTACCACCAAAATTTCATCTCTATCTGAAAACATTTTTTTGAAACTTTTTTTTCCATCAACGTGGACTGAGTGTCGTTAAGAAGCATATGTGACTCAAAACCACCTCATACGACCGCTGTTTTGCTCCATATTTGGTATTCCATATTTTTTTGGTCATTAAAACCTACCACCCAAATTTCGTCTCAATCTGAAAACATTTTTATGAAACCTTTTTTTACATCAACGTTGACTGAGTGCCGTTAAGGAGCATATGTGACTCAAAACCACCTCATACGACCGTCGTTTTGCCCCATATTAGGTATTCCTTATTTTTTTGGTCATTGAAACATACCACCAAAATTTCATCTTAATCTGAAAACCTTTTTTTGAAACCTTTTTTTCCATCAACGTGGACTGTGTCGTTAAGAAGCATATGTGACTCAAAACCACCTCATACGACCGCCGTTTTGCTTCATATTTGGCAATCCATATTTTTTTGGTCATTAAAACCTACCACCCAAATTTCGACTCAATCTGAAAACAATTTTTTTGAAACCTTTTTTTACATCAACGTGGACCGAGTGCTGTTAAGGAGCATATGTGACTCAAAACCACCTCTTACGATAGCCGTTATGCCCCATATTTGGTATTCCATATGTTTTTGGTCATTCAAACCTACCACCAAAATTTCGTCTCAATCTGAAAACAATTTTTTGAAAACTTTTTTTCATTAACGTGGACCGAGTCCTGTTAAGGATCATATGTGACTCAAAACCACCTCATACGACAGCCGTTTTGCACCATATTTCGTATTCCTTATTTTTTTGGTCATTGAAACCTACCACCAAAATTTCATCTCTATCTGAAAACATTTTTTTGAAACCTTTTTTTCCATCAACGTGGACTGAGGGTCGTTAAGAAGCATATGTGACTCAAAACCACCTCATACGACCGCCGTTTTGCTCCATATTTGGCAATCCATATTTTTTTGGTCATTAAAACCTACCACCCAAATTTCGTCTCAATTTGAAAATATTTTTTTGAAACCTTTTTTTCCATCAACGTGGACTAAGTGCCTTTAAGGAGCATATGTGACTCAAAACCACGTCATACGACCGTCGTTTTGCCCCATATTTGGTATTCCTTATCTTTTTGGTCATTGAAACATACCACCAAAATTTCATCTTAATTTGAAAACATTTTTTTGAAACCTTTTTTTCCATCAACGTGGACTGAGTGTCGTTAAGAAGCATATGTGACTCAAAACCACCTCATACGACCGCCGTTTTGCTCCATATTTGGTAATCCATATTTTTTTGGTCATTAAAACCTACCACTCAAATTTCATCTCAATCTGAAAACATTTTTTTGAAACCTTTTTTTCCATCAACTTGGACTCAGTGCCCGTTAAGAAGCATATGTGACTCAAAACCACCTCATACGACCGTCGTTTTGCCCCATATTTGGTATTCCTTATTTTTTTGGTCATTGAATTGTACCACCAAAATTTCATCTCAATCTGAAAACTTTTTTTGAAACTTTTTTTCCATCAACGTGGACTGAGTGTCGTTAAGAAGCATATGTGACTCAAAACCACCTCATACTACCGCTGTTTTGCTCCATATTTGGTATTCCATATTTTTTTGGTCATTAAAACCTACCACCCAAATTTCGTCTCAATCTGAAAACATTTTTATGAAACCTTTTTTTACATCAACGTTGACTGAGTGCCGTTAAGGAGCATATGTGACTCAAAACCACCTCATACGACCGTCGTTTTGCCCCATATTAGGTATTCCTTATTTTTTTGGTCATTGAAACATACCACCAAAATTTCATCTTAATCTGAAAACATTTTTTTGAAACCTTTTTTTCCATCAACGTGGACTGTGTCGTTAAGAAGCATATGTCACTCAAAACCACCTTATACGACCGCCGTTTTGCTCCATATTTGGCAATCCATATTTTTTTGGTCATTAAAACCTACCACCCAAATTTCGACTCAATCTGAAAACATTTTTTTGAAACCTTTTTTTACATCAACGTGGACCGAGTGCTGTTAAGGAGAATATGTGACTCAAAACCACCTCTTACGATAGCCGTTATGCCCCATATTTGGTATTCCATATTTTTTTGGTCATTCAAACCTACCACAAAAATTTCGTCTCAATCTGAAAACAATTTTTTGAAACCTTTTTTCCATTAACGTGGACCGAGTCCTGTTAAGGATCATATGTGACTCAAAACCACGTCATACGACAGCCGTTTTGCCCCATATTTCGTATTCCTTATATTTTTGGTCATTGAAACCTACCACCAAAATTTCATCTCTATCTGAAATCATTTTTTTGAAACCTTTTTTTCCATCAACGTGGACTGAGGGTCGTTAAGAAGCATATGTGAGTCAAAACCACCACATACGACCGCCGTTTTGCTCCATATTTGGCAATCCATATGTTTTTGGTCATTAAAACCTACCACCCAAATTTCGACTCAATCTGGAAACATTTTTTTAAACCTTTTTTTACATCAACGTGGACCGAGTGCTGTTAAGGAGCATATGTGACTCAAAACTACCTCTTACGATAGCCGTTATGCCCCATATTTGGTATTCCATATTTTTTTGGTCATTCAAACCTACCACAAAAATTTCGTCTCAATCTGAAAACAATTTTTTGAAACCTTTTTTTCCATTAACGTGGACCGAGTCCTGTTAAGGATCATATGTGACTCAAAACCACGTCATACGACAGCCGTTTTGCCCCATATTTCGTATTCCTTATATTTTTGGTCATTGAAACCTACCACCAAAATTTCATCTCTATCTGAAATCATTTTTTTGAAACCTTTTTTTCCATCAACGTGGACTGAGTGCCGTTAAGGAGCATATGTGACTCAAAACAACCTCATACGATCTCCGTTTTGCCCCATATTTGGTATTCCATATTTTTTTGGTCATTAAAACCTACCACCCAAATTTCGTCTCAATCTGAAAACATTTTTATGAAACCTTTTTTTACATCAACGTTGACTGAGTGCCGTTAAGGAGCATATGTGACTCAAAACCACCTCATACGACCGTCGTTTTGCCCCATATTAGGTATTCCTTATTTTTTTGGTCATTGAAACATACCACCAAAATTTCATCTTAATCTGAAAACCTTTTTTTGAAACCTTTTTTTCCATCAACGTGGACTGTGTCGTTAAGAAGCATATGTGACTCAAAACCACCTCATACGACCGCCGTTTTGCTTCATATTTGGCAATCCATATTTTTTTGGTCATTAAAACCTACCACCCAAATTTCGACTCAATCTGAAAACAATTTTTTTGAAACCTTTTTTTACATCAACGTGGACCGAGTGCTGTTAAGGAGCATATGTGACTCAAAACCACCTCTTACGATAGCCGTTATGCCCCATATTTGGTATTCCATATTTTTTTGGTCATTCAAACCTACCACAAAAATTTCGTCTCAATCTGAAAACAATTTTTTGAAACCTTTTTTTCCATTAACGTGGACCGAGTCCTGTTAAGGATCATATGTGACTCAAAACCACGTCATACGACAGCCGTTTTGCCCCATATTTCGTATTCCTTATATTTTTGGTCATTGAAACCTACCACCAAAATTTCATCTCTATCTGAAATCATTTTTTTGAAACCTTTTTTTCCATCAACGTGGACTGAGTGCCGTTAAGGAGCATATGTGACTCAAAACAACCTCATACGATCTCCGTTTTGCCCCATATTTGGTATTCCATATTTTTTTGGTCATTAAAACCTACCACCCAAATTTCGTCTCAATCTGAAAACATTTTTATGAAACCTTTTTTTACATCAACGTTGACTGAGTGCCGTTAAGGAGCATATGTGACTCAAAACCACCTCATACGACCGTCGTTTTGCCCCATATTAGGTATTCCTTATTTTTTTGGTCATTGAAACATACCACCAAAATTTCATCTTAATCTGAAAACATTTTTTTGAAACCTTTTTTTCCATCAACGTGGACTGTGTCGTTAAGAAGCATATGTGACTCAAAACCACCTCATACGACCGCCGTTTTGCTCCATATTTCGCAATCCATATTTTTTTGGTCATTAAAACCTACCACCCAAATTTCGACTCAATCTGAAAACATTTTTTTGAAACCTTTTTTTACATCAACGTGGACCGAGTGCTGTTAAGGAGAATATGTGACTCAAAACCACCTCTTACGATAGCCGTTATGCCCCATATTTGGTATTCCATATTTTTTTGGTCATTCAAACCTACCACAAAAATTTCGTCTCAATCTGAAAACAATTTTTTGAAACCTTTTTATCCATTAACGTGGACCGAGTCCTGTTAAGGATCATATGTGACTCAAAACCACGTCATACGACAGCCGTTTTGCCCCATATTTCATATTCCTTATATTTTTGGTCATTGAAACCTACCACCAAAATTTCATCTCTATCTGAAATCATTTTTTTGAAACCTTTTTTTCCATCAACGTGGACTGAGGGTCGTTAAGAAGCATATGTGAGTCAAAACCACCACATACGACCGCCGTTTTGCTCCATATTTGGCAATCCATATGTTTTTGGTCATTAAAACCTACCACCCAAATTTCGACTCAATCTGGAAACATTTTTTTGAAACCATTTTTTACATCGACGTGGACCGAGTGTTGTTAAGGAACATATGTGACTCAAAACTACCTCTTACGATAGCCGTTATGCCCCATATTTGGTATTCCATATTTTTTGGTCATTCAAACCTACCACCAAAATTTCGTCTCAATCTGAAAACAATTTTTTGAAAACTTTTTTTCCATTAACGTGGACCGAGTCCTGTTAAGGATCATATGTGACTCAAAACCACCTCATACGATAGCCGTTTTGCACCATATTTCGTATTCCTTATTTTTTTGGTCATTGAAACCTACCACCAAAATTCCATCTCTATCTGAAAACATTTTTTTGAAACTTTTTTTTCCATCAACGTGGACTGAGGGTCGTTAAGAAGCATATGTGACTCAAAACCACCTCATACGACCGCCGTTTTGCTCCATATTTGGCAATCCATATTTTTTTGGTTATTAAAACCTACCACCCAAATTTCGTCTCAATTTGAAAATATTTTTTTTAAACCTTTTTTTCCATCAACGTGGACTGAGTGCCTTTAAGGAGCATATGTGACTCAAAACCACGTCATACGACCGTCGTTTTGCCCCATATTTGGTATTCCTTATCTTTTTGGTCATTGAAACATACCACCAAAATTTCATCTTAATCTGAAAACATTTTTTTGAAACCTTTTTTTCCATCAACGTGGACTGAGTGTCGTTAAGAAGCATATGTGACTCAAAACCACCTCATACGACCGTCGTTTTGCTCCATATTTGGTAATCCATATTTTTTTGGTCATTAAAACCTACCACCCAAATTTCATCTCAATCTGAAAACATTTTTTTGAAACCTTTTTTTCCATCAACGTGGACTCAGTGCCCGTTAAGAAGCATATGTGACTCAAAACCACCTCATACGACCGTCGTTTTGCCCCATATTAGGTATTCCTTATTTTTTTGGTCATTGAAACATACCACCAAAATTTCATCTTAATCTGAAAACATTTTTTTGAAACCTTTTTTTCCATCAACGTGGACTGTGTCGTTAAGAAGCATATGTCACTCAAAACCACCTCATACGACCGCCGTTTTGCTTCATATTTGGCAATCCATATTTTTTTGGTCATTAAAACCTACCACCCAAATTTCGACTCAATCTGAAAACATTTTTTTGAAACCTTTTTTTACATCAACGTGGACCGAGTGCTGTTAAGGAGCATATGTGACTCAAAACCACCTCTTACGATAGCCGTTATGCCCCATATTTGGTATTCCATATTTTTTTGGTCATTCAAACCTACCACAAAAATTTCGTCTCAATCTGAAAACAATTTTTTGAAACCTTTTTTTCCATTAACGTGGACCGAGTCCTGTTAAGGATCATATGTGACTCAAAACCACGTCATACGACAGCCGTTTTGCCCCATATTTCGTATTCCTTATATTTTTGGTCATTGAAACCTACCACCAAAATTTCATCTCTATCTGAAATCATTTTTTTGAAACCTTTTTTTCCATCAACGTGGACTGAGTGCCGTTAAGGAGCATATGTGACTCAAAACAACCTCATACGATCTCCGTTTTGCCCCATATTTGGTATTCCATATTTTTTTGGCCATTAAAACCTACCACCAAAATTTCGTCTCAATCTGAAAACATTTTTTTGAAACCTTTTTTTCCATCAACGTGGACGGAGTGCCGTTAAGAAGCATATGTGACTCAAAACCACCTCATACAATCTCCGTTTTGCCCCATATTTGGTATTCCATATTTTTTTGGTTATTAAAACCTACAACCAAAATTTCAGCTCAATCTAAAAACTTCTTTTTGAAACCTTTTTTTCCATCAACGTGGACTGAGTGCCGTTAAGGAGCATATGTGACTTAAAACCATCTCAAACGACCGTCGTTTTGCCCCATATTTGGTATTCCATATTTTTTTAGTCATTAAAACCTACCACCAAAATTTCGTCTCAATCTGAAAACGTCTTTTTGAAACCTTTTTTTCCATCAACGTGGACCGAGTGCCGTTAAGGAGCATAAGTGACTCAAAACCACCTCATACGACCGCCGTTTTGCCCCATATTTGGTATTCCATATTTTTTTGGTTATTAAAACCTAACACCAAAATTTCGCCTCTATCTGAAAACATTTTTTTGAAACCTTTTTTTCCATCAACGTGGACCGAGTGCTGTTAAGGAGCATAAGTGACTCAAAATCACCTCATACTACCGCCGTTTTGTCCCATATTTAGTATTCCATATTTTTTTGGTCATTGAAACCTACCACCAAAATTTCGTCTCAATATGAAAACATTTTTTTGAAACCTTTTTTTCCATCAACGTTGACTAAGTGCTGTTAAGAAGCATATGTGACTCAAAACCACCTTATACGACCGTCGTTTTGCTCCATATTTGGCAATCCATATTTTTTTGATCATTAAAACCTACCACCCAAATTTCGTCTATTATCTGAAAACATTTTTTTGAAACCTTTTTTTCCATCAACGTGGACTGAGTGTCGTTAAGGAGCATGTGAGTCAAAACCACCTCTTACGATAGTCGTTATGCCCCATATTTGGTATTCCATATTTTTTTTGTCATTAAAACCTACCACCAAAATTTCGTCTCAATCTAAATACATTTTTTTGAAATCTTTTTTTCCATCAACGTGAACTGAGTGCCGTTAAGGAGCATATGTGACTCAAAACCACCTCATACGACCGTCGTTTTGCCCCATATTTGGTATTCCTTATTTTTTTGGTCATTGATACATACCACCAAAATTTCACCTTAATCTGAAAACATTTTTTTGAAACCTTTTTTTCCATCAACGTGGACTGAGTGTCGTTAAGAAGCATATGTGACTCAAAACCACCTCATACGACCGCCGTTTTGCTCCATTTTTGGCAATCCATATTATTTTGTTCATTAAAACCTACCACCCAAATTTCGACTCAATCTGAAAACATTTTTTTGAAACCTTTTTTTCCATCAACGTGGACTGAGTGCCTTTAAGGAGCATATGTGACTCAAAACCACGTCATACGACCGTCGGTTTGCCCCATATTTGGTATTCCTTATCTTTTTGGTCATTGAAACGTACCACCAAAATTTCATCTTAATCTGAAAACATTTTTTTGAAACCTTTTTTTCCATCAACGTGGACTAAGTGTCGTTAAGAAGCATATGTGACTCAAAACCACCTCATACGACCGCCGTTTTGCTCCATATTTGGTAATCCATATTTTTTTGGTCATTAAAACCTACCACCCAAATTTCATCTCAATCTGAAAACATTTTTTTGAAACGTTTTTTTCCATCAACGTGGACTCAATGCCGTTAAGAAGCATATGTGACTCAAAACCACCTCATACGACCGTCGTTTTGCCCCGTATTTGGTATTCCTTATTTTTTTGGTCATCGAAACGTACCACCATAATTTCATCTCAATCTGAAAACTTTTTTTTGAAACTTTTTTTTCCATCAATGTGGACCGAGTGTCGTTAAGAAGCATATGTGACTCAAAACCACCTCATACGACCGCTGTTTTGCTCCATATTTGGTATTCCATATTTTTTTGGTCATTAAAACCTACCACCCAAATTTCGTCTCAATCTGAAAACATTTTTTTGAAACCTTTTTTTCCATCAACGTGGACTGGGTGCCGTTAAGGAGCATATGTGTCTCAAAACAACCTCATACGATCTCCGTTTTGCCCCATATTTGGTATTCCATATTTTTTTTGGCCATTAAAACCTACCACCAAAATTTCGTCTCAATCTGAAAATATTTTTTTGAAACCTTTTTTTCCATCAACGTGGACGGAGTGCCGTTAAGAAGCATATGTGACTCAAAACCACCTCATACAATCTCCGTTTTGCCCCATATTTGGTATTCAATATTTTTTTGGTTATTAAAACCTACAACCAAAATTTCAGCTCAATCTAAAAACTTCTTTTTGAAACCTTTTTTTCCATCAACGTGGACTGAGTGCCGTTAAGGAGCATATGTGACTTAAAACCATGTCATACGACCGTCGTTTTGCCCCATATTTGGTATTCCATATTTTTTTAGTCATTAAAACCTACCACCAAAATTTCGTCTCAATCTGAAAACTTCTTTTTGAAACCTTTTTTTCCATCAACGTGGACCGAGTGCCGTTAAGGAGCATAAGTGACTCAAAACCACCTCATACGACCGTCGTTTTGCCCCATATTTGGTATTCCTTATTTTTTTGGTCATTGAAACATACCACCAAAATTTCACCTTAATCTGAAAACATTTTTTTGAAACCTTTTTTTCCATCAACGTGGACTGAGGGTCGTTAAGAAGCATATGTGACTCAAAACCACCTCATACGACCGCCGTTTTGCTCCATATTTGGCAATCCATATTTTTTTGGTCTTCAAAACCTACCACCCAAATTTCGTCTCAATCTGAAAATATTATTTTGAAACCATTTTTTCCATCAACGTGGACTGAGTGACGTTAAGGAGCATATGTGACTCAAAACCACCTCATACGACCGTCGTTTTGCCCCATATTTGGTATTCCATATTTTTTTGTTTATTGAAACCTACCACCAAAATTTCGTCTCAAGCTGAAAACATTTTTTTGAAACCTTTTTTCCATCAACGTGGACTGAGTTCCGTTAAGAAGCATATGTGACTCACAACCACCTCATACGACCGTCGTTTTGCCCCATATTTGGTATTCCTTATTTTTTTGGTCATTGAAACGTAGGACCAAAATTTCATCTCAATCTGAAAACATTTTTTTGAAACCTTTTTTTCCATCAACGTGGACTGAGTGCCGTTAAGAAGCATATGTGACTCGAAACCACCTTATACGACCGCCGTTTTGCTCCATATTTGGCAATCCATATTTTTTTGGTCATTAAAACCTACAACCCAAATTTAGTCTCAATCTGAAAACATTTTTTTGAAACCTTTTTTTCCATCAACGTGGACTGAGTGCCGTTAAGGAGCATGTGAGTCAAAACCACCTCTTATGATAGCCGTTATGCCCCATATTTGGTATTCCATATTTTTTTTTCATTAAAGCCTACCACCAAAATTTCATCTCAATCTGAATACATTTTTTTGAAACCTTTTTTTCCATCAACGTGGACTAAGTGTCGTTAAGGAGCATATGTGACTCAAAACCACCTCATACGACCGTCGTTTTGCCCCATATTTGGTATTCCTTATTTTTTTGGTCATTGAAACATACCACCAAAATTTTATCTTAATCTGAAAACATTTTTTTGAAACCTTTTTTTCCATCAACGTGGACTGAGTGTCGTTAAGAAGCATATGTGACTCAAAACCACCTCATACGACCGCCGTTTTGCTCCATATTTGGCAATCCATATTTTTTTGGTCATTAAAACCTACCACCCAAATTTCGACTCAATCTGAAAACATATTTTTGAAAACTTTTTTTCCATCAACGTTGACCGATTGTTGTTAAGGAGCATATCTGACTCAAAACCACCTCTTACGATAGTCGTTATGCCCCATATTTGGTATTCCATATTTTTTTGGTCATTGAAACCTACCACCAAAATTTCGTCTCAATCTGAAAACATTTTTTTGAAACCTTTTTTTCCATCAGCGTGGACCGAGTCCTGTTAAGGATCATATGTGACTCAAAACCACCTCATACGACTGTCGTTTTGCCCCATATTTGGTCTTCCTTATTTTTTTTGGTCATTGAAACGTACCACCAAAATTTCATTTCAATCTGAAACTTTTTTTTGGAAGTTTTTTTTCCATCAACGTGGACTGAGTGTCGTTAAGAAGCATATGTGACTCAAAACCACCTCATACGACCGCTGTTTTGCTCCATATTTGGTATTCCATATTTTTTTGGTCATTAAAACCTACCACCCAAATTTCGTCTCAATCTGAAAACATTTTTTTGAAACTTTTTTTTCCATCAACGTGGACTGAGTGCCGTTAAGGAGCATATGTGACTCAAAACGACCTCATACGATCTCTGTTTTGCCCCATATTTGGTATTCCATATTATTTTTGGCCATTAAAACCTACCACCAAAATTTCTTCTCAATCTGAAAACATTTTTTTGAAACCTTTTTTTCCATCAACGTGGACGGAGTGCCGTTAAGAAGCATATGTGACTCAAAACCACCTCATACAATCTCCGTTTTGCCCCATATTTGGTATTCCATATTTTTTTGGTCATTAAAACCTACAACCAAAATTTCAGCTCAATCTAAAAACTTCTTTTTGAAACCTTTTTTTCCATCAACGTGGACTGAGTGCCGTTAAGGAGCATATGTGACTTAAAACCATCTCATACGACCGTCGTTTTGCCCCATATTTGGTATTCCATATTTTTTTAGTCATTAAAACCTACCACCAAAATTTCGTCTCAATCTGAAAACTTCTTTTTGAAACCTTTTTTTCCATCAACGTGGACCGAGTGCCGTTAAGGAGCATAAGTGACTCAAAACCACGTCATACGACCGCCGTTTTGCCCCATATTTGGTATTCCATATTTTTTTTGGTTATTAAAACCTAACACCAAAATTTCGCCTCAATCTGAAAACATTATTTTGAAACCTTTTATTCCATCAACGTGGACCGAGTGCTGTTAAGGAGCATAAGTGACTCAAAATCACCTCATACTACCGCCGTTTTGTCCCATATTTAGTATTCCATATTTTTTTGGTCATTGAAACATACCACCAAACTTTCATCTTAATCTGAAAACATTTTTTTGAAACCTTTTTTTCCATCAACGTGGACTGAGTGTCGTTAAGAAGCATATGTGACTCAAAACCACCTCATAAGACCGCCGTTTTGCTCCATATTTGGCAATCCATATTTTTTTGGTCATTAAAACCTACCACCCAAATTTCGACTCAATCTGAAAACATATTTTTGAAAACTTTTTTTCCATCAACGTTGACCGATTGTTGTTAAGGAGCATATGTGACTCAAAACCACCTCTTACGATAGTCGTTATGCCCCATATTTGGTATTCCATATTTTTTTGGTCATTGAAACCTACCACCAAAATTTCGTCTCAATCTGAAAACATTTTTTTGAAACCTTTTTTTTTTAGATAAGTGAAAAATATATTAAGTACCAAACACCATTACAATCTACTCCAGAGTGATGGCAACCCTTCTAGGAAGGCTCCCCAAGCACCTAAGAGTAACTATTACAATCGGAGCTCATCTAGCCAACATTTGATCTTAGAGAAGGCCTTAGAGTTATAAACTAGTTTCATCCTAGTTCTAATTACAAATTTGATAGAAGCAGAACAACTATCAACACTAGGAACATAACTACACCAATAGGCTTGATTTCTAGCAAGCCAAATATGATATACAACAGCAGCCACCACAGAAAAAACTACTTTCCTTTTAGCTTGAGACATGTTACCCCTTTTACTGATCCAGTTAAGGCAGTCATCCATGCTAGTCCACCTCTTCTTAATCTTGATCCATACCAGGCATTCCTCCCATATCTGCTTGCTGAACAAACAGTGAAACAGTAACATATCAAGGCTCTCAGTGTGAGATCCACAGATGGTACAGGTGTCCTCATTACAGACACCAATTTTCTTGAGCTTTTCTCTTGTCATAATTCTTTGATGTGCTGCTAACCATATCATAAAACTATGTTTAGGTGTGTTTAACCTATTCCATACAATCCTGTCCCATACCACTTTGGTACCCCTCTTCTGTGCTTGTTTATAACACTTACCAATGGAGAAGACTTGACCAGGTTGAGGAAGCCAGGGTGCTTGTTTAACTTCATCTCTGACTTGGCAGAAGTATCTCCATATCCAGCTAGCAGTGGTTTTAGGGTGGTGATGCCACCAGTCATCTCCCTGAATGTAAACAGAATTAACCCACCTCACCCAAAGGGTGTCTTTCTTCTCAGCAATGGCCCATATTTGCTTACTAACTGCTAGGAGGTTCCAAAGCTTAATATCTCTAACACCTAAGCCTCCATGGCTCTTCCTGCTGCAGACTTTTTCCCAATTAACATAACCAGGTTTAAGGTAGTTAGCATTACCTTGCCATAAGTATACTCTGCAAATTTGATTGATTCTTGAAAGAACAGCCTCAAGGAAGATGAAAATCTGCATCCAGTAGTTGCATACACTCATTAGCACAGAGTTTACAAGCTGAAGTCTACCAGCAAATGATAGTGTTCTATGCTGCCAAGATTTGATCCTAAACAACATCTTTTCAACTAATTTCTCACAATCTGCAATTCTCAATTTTTTGGTGGAGATGGGAGCACCAAGGTATTTGAGGGGCCAGGCACCAGAACTAAACCCAGACATTCTTGTTATCCTATGAAGATCTGTATCTTTCATATTAACCTGAAAAATTTCAGATTTCAGTTTATTTGCAGCTAGTCCAGAAGATTTCTCAAAGATTTTCATGCCTTGAAGCATCCAGTAGACACTTCTGTAGTCTCCTCTACTGAACACCATAAGATCATCTGCAAAACAAAGGCTATTCAGTTTCATTTCTTGACATCTGGGGTGGAAGTGAAAATCACTTTTTTCCCCTTGATATTTTAGTATTCTAGTGAGATACTCCATACATAAGACAAAAACAAGGGGGGAAATAGGATCCCCTTGTCTTAATCCTCTCTTAGCCTCAAACAGTTCTGTACATGCCCTATTAAAGAGAATAGTATATTTGGTAGTAGTAATACAAACCATAAAGATATCAATGAAATCCTTAGGGAAGTTAAGGGCCTGAAGTAAATCATGCACAAAGTGCCATTCAATAGTATCATAGGCTTTTTGCAGGTCAATTTTCATCAAACAGCTTCTGGCAGCTTGTTTTCTAGTATAATTCTTGACAAGATCTTGACATAGCAGTATATTGTCAATGATACTTCTACCAGCCACAAATGCACTTTGACTTTGGCTAACCAGGCCAGGCAGGACTCTTTTAAATCTGGAACATAAGAGTTTGGAGATGATTTTGTATATCACTGTACAGCAGGCTATGGGTCTGTAGTCTCCAACATGTGAAGGGCAATCAACCTTAGGAACTAAGGTTATTGCTGTAGTATTTATAGCTTGAAGCATTCTGCCTGAGCTAAATACTTCTTGCACAGCAGAGATGACATCTTGTCCCACCACATCCCAAGCATCCTTGAAAAAACTGCTTCCATATCCATCTACCCCAGGAGATTTGTTGCTAGGGATAGACCATAGTGCTAATTTAATTTCTTCTCCTGTGAAATGTAGGTTCAGGAGATCATGTTGAGCATCCACCAAGACAGGCCCTTGAAGAATGAAACTGCTATTGATAGGTAGAACATCACTTTTTGTGTTAGCAACAAAATTGCTAAAGTGCTTCAAAAAGATATTCTTCACCTCTTCATGCTCATACACCCAGACTTCATCACTACTCATAATAGCATTAATGTTATTTCTCTGAGCCAATAATTTAACACTATTATGGAATTTTTTGGTATTACTATCACCATCAAGAATCCACTCCCCCTTTGCTTTCTGACTCAAAAAATAAAGGTAATTGCCCTGAGCATCTTTGAGCTTTTGATGTGCTATATATTCAGCATGCACAAGACTGACATTTCTGGGATCCAAATGCAACTGATTCTGGCAAGCTTTAAGAGCAACAACAGCATTTAGATGAGCAGCTTCAACATCTCCAAATCTATCCCTGTTGATCTTCTTGAGGCCTTGCTTCAAAATTTTCAGCTTCTGCCATACTTGGAACATCTTATAGCCATGAATTTGCTGTTGCCAAGCTACTTTAACAACATTTAGAAAGTTCTCACATTTACTCCACATCTGAAAATACCTGAAGGGAATCTTGCCTTGGGGAGTGGGAAAACACTTAATCAAAGCTGGGGAGTGATCAAAATAACCCTCAGGAAGGAAGATCACTTCAACTGATTTGAAGAGATTTAGCCAATCAACATTAGCAACAACCCTATCCAGTTTTGCAAGCACTCTATCTTCATTATCTTGTTTATTATTCCATGTGTAAAACCTACCAATAAATTTGACATCAGTCAAATTACAGTAATTGAGGCACCTCTGAAAAGCTGCAATCTCTCTACTAGTTACTGCAGCCCCAACTCTTTCTTCATACTTGAGCACATTATTGAAGTCACCCATCATCATCCAAGGACCAACTAGAGAGCTACCTATCTTTTCCAAGTCCTTCCATAATACACACCTATCAGCAGCATCATTATGAGCATAAATTATAGAACAAGCAAATGAAACCTTAGAGCTGCAAGAAGTAGCAACACAGTGCACTAACTGATCAGTGCAGAATCTGATGTCCACCTCAAAAACTCTAGGGTCCCAAGCAATGATAATTCTACCCCTTTCATGCCATGGTAAGTTTGTAGTGATATTCCAACCTGGAAATAAGTTTAGATACAAGGCCCCCAATTTAGGTGCCCTGATCTTGGTTTCAAGGAGACAAACAAGCTTAGCTTTATGTACAGAAATAAGGTTCTTCACCTCTTTCTGCTTAGCTAACTTGTTTATACCCCTTACATTCCAGCAAATGATATTATCCATTCACAATAGGGGAATTCAACCCCTTATCAATTAACTCATCATTACCTCTGTCATCAGGGAGGGTATCTGCAGTAGCAACTTCAGTAGGTACCTGTTGTAGCACCTCAAATCTATTGGGACTTGTCTGGCTTGTACTAACAGTAGCTTTGGCATTAGGAGTTTGCTGTTTTTTAAATTTACTGGAGACTGGTCTGAAACCTTCCTCATCAACCAACAGCTCTTGGTTCAATTTAGGGTTCACTTTGGGTCTCCATTCCTGCTTCTTTCTAACAATCCTACAATCATCACCTGTATGGCCTATCTTCTTGCAATGCTTGCAAATTTCAGGTTTCCACTCATATTCAATAATCTGATTAAGAGGTACACCATGTTCATGCAAGAAGGATACAGAGTCAGGATATACCTGATCCACCAACACTTCCACCAGCACTCTTGCATACATCAACCTATCTCTCTTCTCTGTAGCTTGATCAACCTTTACAAAGTCACCTAAAGCCTGTACTATTTTGGTAAGGCTTCGACCTCCCCAATATTTCACATTTAGCTTTGGGAGTTTAACCCAAATAGGGACCTTTTTCACCACTTGGTCACCAATATCAGCATCAATGTCCCATGATTTGACAATCAAAGGCTTAGAATCAAAGCTGAAATGGCCAGTAAGAGCCAAATTTTTTCCACCCAAGTCACTAAATCTCACCATAATAGTCCCCTTGCCAACTTGAGCAATCTTATCAATGCCCATTTTTCCCCAAATCCTCTTCAGAAACCCTTCCATTACAGAAAAAGGTGGATTAGCTCCTACCACAAAACAGAAAATGGCTGTTTGCCAATAGTCTACCTCCTCAGCAACATCATCTAGTTCCATTTTAGGTAACTGCTCCATTTGAGGAGGCTGCTCATCTATAACATTTAGCTTACTGAAGCTCTTCTTCCCAGTGTTCATCTCTACACTAACAGCAGAGCCAAATAAAATGTTCTTACTAGGATTGCTATGCTTGAACTTACCTCTAGAAACTAAGGCCTGATCACCATTGTTGGATTTCAGAGCTGAAACCCATTCTGAGAACCTTCTCAGAGCTTGAGGGTTAACTTCATCCCCATCAGAATGTACAATAGGCGTATCTGGATTGAACTCCTCATCACTTGTAATGTCAAGATCAGAAATGTCTTCCTCTTCCTCAGTCAGTTTGCCTTTCTGCTTCAGATCAATGGAGGTTTTAGCTATGGAATCAGAGTCTACTTTGCTTCGTGTATTCTTTCTCTTTGGGGGTCTGCCTCTCTTGCCCCCTGCCATGGCTTCCACAGATGGTGGAGGTGGGAAGGAGAAATCGCCTCAGAAGAGAGAGAACTTTCTATTTTTAGAAACTAAAAACCTAAACCTTTTTTTCCATCAGCGTGGACCGAGTCCTGTTAAGGATCATAGGTGACTCAAAACCACCTCATACGACCGTCGTTTTGCCCCATATTTGGTATTCCTTATTTTTTTGGTCATTGAAACGTACCACCAAAATTTCATTTCAATCTGAAAACTTTTTTTGGAAGTTTTTTTTCCATCAACGTGGACTGACTGTCGTTAAGAAGCATATGTGACTCAAAACCACCTCATACGACCGCTGTTTTGCTCCATATTTGGTATTCCATATTTTTTTGGTCATTAAAACCTACCACCCAAATTTCGTCTCAATCTGAAAACATTTTTTTGAAACCTTTTTTTCCATCAACGTGGACTGAGTGCCGTTAAGGAGCATATGTAACTCAAAATGACCTCATACGATCTCTGTTTTGCCCCATATTTGGTATTCCATATTTTTTTTGGCCATTAAAACCTACCACCAAAATTTCGTCTCAATCTGAAAACATTTTTTTGAAACCTTTTTTTCCATCAACGTGGACGGAGTGCCGTTAAGAAGCATATGTGACTCAAAACCACCTCATACAATCTCCGTTTTGCCCCATATTTGGTATTCCATATTTTTTTGGTCATTAAAACCTACAACCAAAATTTCAGCTCAATCTAAAAACTTCTTTTTGAAACCTTTTTTTCCATCAACGTGGACTGAGTGCCGTTAAGGAGCATATGTGACTTAAAACCATCTCATACGACCGTCGTTTTGCCCCATATTTGGTATTCCATATTTTTTTAGTCATTAAAACCTACCACCAAAATTTCGTCTCAATCTGAAAAATTCTTTTTGAAACCTTTTTTTCCATCAACGTGGATCGAGTGCCGTTAAGGAGCATAAGTGACTCAAAACCACCTCATACGACCGCCGTTTTGCCCCATATTTGGTATTCCATATTTTTTTCGGTTATTAAAACCTAACACCAAAATTTCGCCTCAATCTGAAAACATTTTTTTGAAACCATTTTTTCCATCAACGTGGACCGAGTGCTGTTAAGGAGCATAAGTGACTCAAAATCACCTCATACTACCGCTGTTTTGTCCCATATTTAGTATTCCATATTTTTTTGGTAATTGAAACCTACCACCAAAATTTCGTCTCAATATGAAAACATTTTTTTGAAACCTTTTTTTCCATCAACGTTGACTAAGTGCTGTTAAGAAGCATATGTGACTCAAAACCACCTTATACGACCGTCGTTTTGCTCCATATTTGGCAATCCATATTTTTTTGATCATTAAAACCTACCACCCAAATTTTGTCTATTATCTGAAAACATTTTTTTGAAACCTTTTTTTCCATCAACGTGGACTGAGTGTCGTTAAGGAGCATGTGAGTCAAAACCAGCTCTTACGATAGCCGTTATGCCCCATATTTGGTATTCCATATTTTTTTTGTCATTAAAACCTACCACCAAAATTTCGTCTCAATCTAAATACATTTTTTTGAAACCTTTTTTCCATCAACGTGAACTGAGTGCCGTTAAGGAGCATATGTGACTCAAAACCACCTCATACGACCGTCGTTTTGCCCCATATTTGGTATTCCTTATTTTTTTGGTCATTGAAACATACCACCAAAATTTCACCTTAATCTGAAAATATTTTTATGAAACCTTTTTTCCATCAACGTGGACTGAGTGTCGTTAAGAAGCATATGTGACTCAAAACCACCTCATACGACCGCCATTTTGCTCCATTTTTGGCAATCCATAATTTTTTGGTCATTAAAACCTACCACCCAAATTTCGACTCAATCTGAAAACATTTTTTTGAAACCTTTTTTTACATCAACGTGGACCGAGTGCTGTTAAGGAGCATATGTGACTCAAAACCACCTCTTACGATAGCCGTTATGCCCCATATTTGGTATTCCATATTTTTTTGGTCATTGAAACCTACCTCCAAAATTTCGTCTCAAACTGAAAACAATTTTTTAAAACCTTTTTTCCATCAACGTGGACCGAGTCCTGTTAAGGATCATATGTGACTCAAAACCACCTCTTACGACAGCCGTTTTGCCCCATATTTCGTATTCCTTATTTTTTTGGTCATTGAAACCTACCACCAAAATTTCAACTCTATCTAAAAACATTTTTTTGAAACCTTTTTTTCCATCAACGTGGACTGAGGGTCGTTAAGAAGCATATGTGACTAAAAACCACCTCATACGACCGCCGTTTTGCTCCATATTTGGCAATCCATATTTTTTTGGTCTTTAAAACCTACCACCCAAATTTCGTCTCAATCTGAAAATATTTTTTTGAAACCTTTTTTTCCATCAACGTGGACTGAGTGACGTTAAGGAGCATATGTGACTCAAAACCACCTCATACGACCGTCGTTTTGCCCCATATTTGGTATTCCATATTTTTTTGTTCATTGAAGCCTACCACCAAAATTTCGTCTCAATCTGAAAACATTTTTTTGAAACCTTTTTTCCATCAACGTGGACTGAGTGCCGTTAAGAAGCATATGTGACTCACAACCACCTCATACGACCGTCGTTTTGCCCCATATTTGGTATTCCTTATTTTTTTGGTCATTGAAACGTAGGACCAAAATTTCATCTCAATCTGAAAACATTTTTTTGAAACCTTTTTTTCCATCAACGTGGACTGAGTGCCGTTAAGAAGCATATGTGACTCGAAACCACCTTATACGACCGCCGTTTTGCTCCATATTTGGCAATCCATGTTTTTTTGGTCATTAAAACCTACCACCCAAATTTAGTCTCAATCTGAAAACATTTTTTTGAAATCTTTTTTTCCATCAACGTGGACTGAGTGCCGTTAAGGAGCATGTGAGTCAAAACCACCTCTTACGATAGCCGTTATGCCCTATATTTGGTATTCCATATTTTTTTTTTCATTAAAGCCTACCACCAAAATTTCATCTCAATCTGAATACATTTTTTTGAAACCTTTTTTTCCATCAACGTGGACTAAGTGCCGTTAAGGAGCATATGTGACTCAAAACCACCTCATACGACCTTCGTTTTGCCCCATATTTGGTATTCCTTATTTTTTTGGTCATTGAAACGTACCACCAAAATTTCATTTCAATCTGAAAACTTTTTTTTGGAAGTTTTTTTTCCATCAACGTGGACTGAGTGTCGTTAAGAAGCATATGTGACTCAAAACCACCTCATACGACCGCTGTTTTGCTCCATATTTGGTATTCCATATTTTTTTGGTCATTAAAACCTACCACCCAAATTTCGTCTCAATCTGAAAACATTTTTTTGAAACCTTTTTTTCCATCAACGTGGACTGAGTGCCGTTAAGGAGCATATGTGACTTAAAACCATCTCATACGACCGTCGTTTTGCCCCATATTTGGTATTCCATATTTTTTTAGTCATTAAAACCTACCACCAAAATTTCGTCTCAATCTGAAAAATTCTTTTTGAAACCTTTTTTTCCATCAACGTGGACCGAGTGCCGTTAAGGAGCATAAGTGACTCAAAACCACCTCATACGACCGCCGTTTTGCCCCATATTTGGTATTCCATATTTTTTTCGGTTATTAAAACCTAACACCAAAATTTCGCCTCAATCTGAAAACATTTTTTTGAAACCATTTTTTCCATCAACGTGGACCGAGTGCTGTTAAGGAGCATAAGTGACTCAAAATCACCTCATACTACCGCCGTTTTGTCCCATATTTAGTATTCCATATTTTTTTGGTAATTGAAACCTACCACCAAAATTTCGTCTCAATATGAAAACATTTTTTTGAAACCTTTTTTTCCATCAACGTTGACTAAGTGCTGTTAAGAAGCATATGTGACTCAAAACCACCTTATACGACCGTCGTTTTGCTCCATATTTGGCAATCCATATTTTTTTGATCATTAAAACCTACCACCCAAATTTTGTCTATTATCTGAAAACATTTTTTTGAAACCTTTTTTTCCATCAACGTGGACTGAGTGTCGTTAAGGAGCATGTGAGTCAAAACCAGCTCTTACGATAGCCGTTATGCCCCATATTTGGTATTCCATATTTTTTTTGTCATTAAAACCTACCACCAAAATTTCGTCTCAATCTAAATACATTTTTTTGAAACCTTTTTTTCCATCAACGTGAACTGAGTGCCGTTAAGGAGCATATGTGACTCAAAACCACCTCATACGACCGTCGTTTTGCCCCATATTTGGTATTCCTTATTTTTTTGGTCATTGAAACATACCACCAAAATTTCACCTTAATCTGAAAATATTTTTATGAAACCTTTTTTCCATCAACGTGGACTGAGTGTCGTTAAGAAGCATATGTGACTCAAAACCACCTCATACGACCGCCGTTTTGCTCCATTTTTGGCAATCCATAATTTTTTGGTCATTAAAACCTACCACCCAAATTTCGACTCAATCTGAAAACATTTTTTTACATCAACGTGGACCGAGTGCTGTTAAGGAGCATATGTGACTCAAAACCACCTCTTACGATAGCCGTTATGCCCCATATTTGGTATTCCATATTTTTTTGGTCATTGAAACCTACCACCAAAATTTCGTCTCAAACTGAAAACAATTTTTTAAAACCTTTTTTCCATCAACGTGGACCGAGTCCTGTTAAGGATCATATGTGACTCAAAACCACCTCATACGACAGCCGTTTTGCCCCATATTTCGTATTCCTTATTTTTTTGGTCATTGAAACCTACCACCAAAATTTCAACTCTATCTAAAAACATTTTTTTGAAACCTTTTTTTCCATCAACGTGGACTGAGGGTCGTTAAGAAGCATATGTGACTAAAAACCACCTCATACGACCGCCGTTTTGCTCCATATTTGGCAATCCATATTTTTTTGGTCTTTAAAACCTACCACCCAAATTTCGTCTCAATCTGAAAATATTTTTTTGAAACCTTTTTTTCCATCAACGTGGACTGAGTGACGTTAAGGAGCATATGTGACTCAAAACCACCTCATACGACCGTCGTTTTGCCCCATATTTGGTATTCCATATTTTTTTGTTCATTGAAGCCTACCACCAAAATTTCGTCTCAATCTGAAAACATTTTTTTGAAACCTTTTTTCCATCAACGTGGACTGAGTGCCGTTAAGAAGCATATGTGACTCACAACCACCTCATACGACCGTCGTTTTGCCCCATATTTGGTATTCCTTATTTTTTTGGTCATTGAAACGTAGGACCAAAATTTCATCTCAATCTGAAAACATTTTTTTGAAACCTTTTTTTCCATCAACGTGGACTGAGTGCCGTTAAGAAGCATATGTGACTCGAAACCACCTTATACGACCGCCGTTTTGCTCCATATTTGGCAATCCATGTTTTTTTGGTCATTAAAACCTACCACCCAAATTTAGTCTCAATCTGAAAACATTTTTTTGAAATCTTTTTTTCCATCAACGTGGACTGAGTGCCGTTAAGGAGCATGTGAGTCAAAACCACCTCTTACGATAGCCGTTATGCCCTATATTTGGTATTCCATATTTTTTTTTCATTAAAGCCTACCACCAAAATTTCATCTCAATCTGAATACATTTTTTTGAAACCTTTTTTTCCATCAACGTGGACTAAGTGCCGTTAAGGAGCATATGTGACTCAAAACCACCTCATACGACCTTCGTTTTGCCCCATATTTGGTATTCCTTATTTTTTTGGTCATTGAAACGTACCACCAAAATTTCATTTCAATCTGAAAACTTTTTTTTGGAAGTTTTTTTCCATCAACGTGGACTGAGTGTCGTTAAGAAGCATATGTGACTCAAAACCACCTCATACGACCGCTGTTTTGCTCCATATTTGGTATTCCATATTTTTTTGGTCATTAAAACCTACCACCCAAATTTCGTCTCAATCTGAAAACATTTTTTTGAAACCTTTTTTTCCATCAACGTGGACTGAGTGCCGTTAAGGAGCATATGTGACTCAAAACAACCTCATACGATCTCTGTTTTGCCCCATATTTGGTATTCCATATTTTTTTTGGCCATTAAAACCTACCACCAAAATTTCGTCTCAATCTGAAAACATTTTTTTTAACCTTTTTTCCATCAACGTGGACGGAGTGCCGTTAAGAAGCATATGTGACTCAAAACCATCTCATACAATCTCCGTTTTGCCCCATATTTGGTATTCCATATTTTTTTGGTCATTAAAACCTACAACCAAAATTTCAGCTCAATCTAAAAACTTCTTTTTGAAACCTTTTTTTCCATCAACGTGGACTGAGTGTCGTTAAGGAGCATATGTGACTTAAAACCATCTCATACGACCGTCGTTTTGCCCCATATTTGGTATTCCATATTTTTTTAGTCATTAAAACCTACCACCAAAATTTCTTCTCAATCTGAAAACTTCTTTTTGAAACCTTTTTTTCCATCAACGTGGACCGAGTGCCGTTAAGGAGCATAAGTGACTCAAAACCACCTCATACGACCGCCGTTTTGCCCCATATTTGGTATTCCATATTTTTTTTGGTTATTAAAACCTAACACCAAAATTTCGCCTCAATCTGAAAACATTTTATTGAAACCTTTTTTTCCATCAACGTGGACCGAGTGCTGTTAAGGAGCATAAGTGACTCAAAATCACCTCATACTACCGCCGTTTTGTCCCATATTTAGTATTCCATATTTTTTTGGTCATTGAAACCTACCACCAAAATTTCGTCTCAATATGAAAACATTTTTTTGAAACCTTTTTTTCCATCAACGTTGACTAAGTGTTGTTAAGAAGCATATGTGACTCAAAACCACCTTATACGACCGTCGTTTTGCTCCATATTTGGCAATCCATATTTTTTTGATCATTAAAACCTACCACCCAAATTTTGTCTATTATCTGAAAACATTTTTTTGAAACCTTTTTTTCCATCATCGTGGGCTGAGTGTCGTTAAGGAGCATGTGAGTCAAAACCAGCTCTTACGACAGCCGTTATGCCCCATATTTGGTATTCCATATTTTTTTTGTCATTAAAACCTACCACCAAAATTTCGTCTCAATCTAAATACAATTTTTTGAAACCTTTTTTTCCATCAACGTGAACTGAGTGCCGTTAAGGAGCATATGTGACTCAAAACCACCTCATACGACCGCCGTTTTGCTCCATTTTTGGCAATCCATAATTTTTTGGTCATTAAAACCTACCACCCAAATTTCGACTCAATCTGAAAACATTTTTTTGAAACCTTTTTTTACATCAACGTGGACCGAGTGCTGTTAAGGAGCATATGTGACTCAAAACCACCTCTTACGATAGCCGTTATGCCCCATATTTGGTATTCCATATTTTTTTGGTCATTGAAACCTACCACCAAAATTTCGTCTCAAACTGAAAACAATTTTTTAAAACCTTTTTTCCATCAACGTGGACCGAGTCCTGTTAAGGATCATATGTGACTCAAAACCACCTCATACGACAGCCGATTTGCCCCATATTTCGTATTCCTTATTTTTTGGTCATTGAAACCTACCACCAAAATTTCAACTCTATCTAAAAACATTTTTTTGAAACCTTTTTTTACATCAACGTGGACTGAGGGTCGTTAAGAAGCATATGTGACTCAAAACCACCTCATACGACCGCCGTTTTGCTCCATATTTGGCAATCCATATTTTTTTGGTCTTTAAAACCTACCACCCAAATTTCGTCTCAATCTGAAAATATTTTTTTGAAACCTTTTTTTCCATCAACGTGGACTGAGTGACGTTAAGGAGCATATGTGACTCAAAACCACCTCATACGACCGTCGTTTTGCCCCATATTTGGTATTCCATATTTTTTTGTTCATTGAAGCCTACCACCAAAATTTCGTCTCAATCTGAAAACATTTTTTTGAAACCTTTTTTTCCATCAACGTGGACTGAGTGCCGTTAAGGAGCATATGTGACTCAAAACAACCTCATACGATCTCTGTTTTGCCCCATATTTGGTATTCCATATTTTTTTTGGCCATTAAAACCTACCACCAAAATTTCGTCTCAATCTGAAAACATTTTTTTTAACCTTTTTTTCCATCAACGTGGACGGAGTGCCGTTAAGAAGCATATGTGACTCAAAACCATCTCATACAATCTCCGTTTTGCCCCATATTTGGTATTCCATATTTTTTTGGTCATTAAAACCTACAACCAAAATTTCAGCTCAATCTAAAAACTTCTTTTTGAAACCTTTTTTTCCATCAACGTGGACTGAGTGCCGTTAAGGAGCATATGTGACTTAAAACCATCTCATACGACCGTCGTTTTGCCCCATATTTGGTATTCCATATTTTTTTAGTCATTAAAACCTACCACCAAAATTTCTTCTCAATCTGAAAACTTCTTTTTGAAACCTTTTTTTCCATCAACGTGGACCGAGTGCCGTTAAGGAGCATAAGTGACTCAAAACCACCTCATACGACCGCCGTTTTGCCCCATATTTGGTATTCCATATTTTTTTTGGTTATTAAAACCTAACACCAAAATTTCGCCTCAATCTGAAAACATTTTATTGAAACCTTTTTTTCCATCAACGTGGACCGAGTGCTGTTAAGGAGCATAAGTGACTCAAAATCACCTCATACTACCGCCGTTTTGTCCCATATTTAGTATTCCATATTTTTTTGGTCATTGAAACCTACCACCAAAATTTCGTCTCAATATGAAAACATTTTTTTGAAACCTTTTTTTCCATCAACGTTGACTAAGTGCTGTTAAGAAGCATATGTGACTCAAAACCACCTTATACGACCGTCGTTTTGCTCCATATTTGGCAATCCATATTTTTTTGATCATTAAAACCTACCACCCAAATTTTGTCTATTATCTGAAAACATTTTTTTGAAACCTTTTTTTCCATCATCGTGGGCTGAGTGTCGTTAAGGAGCATGTGAGTCAAAACCAGCTCTTACGATAGCCGTTATGCCCCATATTTGGTATTCCATATTTTTTTTGTCATTAAAACCTACCACCAAAATTTCGTCTCAATCTAAATACAATTTTTTGAAACCTTTTTTTCCATCAACGTGAACTGAGTGCCGTTAAGGAGCATATGTGACTCAAAACCACCTCATACGACCGCCGTTTTGCTCCATTTTTGGCAATCCATAATTTTTTGGTCATTAAAACCTACCACCCAAATTTCGACTCAATCTGAAAACATTTTTTTGAAACCTTTTTTTACATCAACGTGGACCGAGTGCTGTTAAGGAGCATATGTGACTCAAAACCACCTCTTACGATAGCCGTTATGCCCCATATTTGGTATTCCATATTTTTTTGGTCATTGAAACCTACCACCAAAATTTCGTCTCAAACTGAAAACAATTTTTTAAAACCTTTTTTCCATCAACGTGGACCGAGTCCTGTTAAGGATCATATGTGACTCAAAACCACCTCATACGACAGCCGTTTTGCCCCATATTTCGTATTCCTTATTTTTTTGGTCATTGAAACCTACCACCAAAATTTCAACTCTATCTAAAAACATTTTTTTGAAACCTTTTTTTACATCAACGTGGACTGAGGGTCGTTAAGAAGCATATGTGACTCAAAACCACCTCATACGACCGCCGTTTTGCTCCATATTTGGCAATCCATATTTTTTTGGTCTTTAAAACCTACCACCCAAATTTCGTCTCAATCTGAAAATATTTTTTTGAAACCTTTTTTTCCATCAACGTGGACTGAGTGACGTTAAGGAGCATATGTGACTCAAAACCACCTCATACGACCGTCGTTTTGCCCCATATTTGGTATTCCATATTTTTTTGTTCATTGAAGCCTACCACCAAAATTTCGTCTCAATCTGAAAACATTTTTTTGAAACCTTTTTTCCATCAACGTGGACTGAGTGCCGTTAAGAAGCATATGTGACTCACAACCACCTCATACGACCGTCGTTTTGCCCCATATTTGGTATTCCTTATTTTTTTGGTCATTGAAACGTAGGACCAAAATTTCATCTCAATCTGAAAACATTTTTTTGAAACCTTTTTTTCCATCAACGTGGACTGAGTGCCGTTAAGAAGCATATGTGACTCGAAACCACCTTATACGACCGCCGTTTTGCTCCATATTTGGCAATCCATGTTTTTTTGGTCATTAAAACCTACCACCCAAATTTAGTCTCAATCTGAAAACATTTTTTTGAAATCTTTTTTTCCATCAACGTGGACTGAGTGCCGTTAAGGAGCATGTGAGTCAAAACCACCTCTTACGATAGCCGTTATGCCCTATATTTGGTATTCCATATTTTTTTTTTCATTAAAGCCTACCACCAAAATTTCATCTCAATCTGAATACATTTTTTTGAAACCTTTTTTTCCATCAACGTGGACTAAGTGCCGTTAAGGAGCATATGTGACTCAAAACCACCTCATACGACCTTCGTTTTGCCCCATATTTGGTATTCCTTATTTTTTTGGTCATTGAAACGTACCACCAAAATTTCATTTCAATCTGAAAACTTTTTTTTGGAAGTTTTTTTTCCATCAACGTGGACTGAGTGTCGTTAAGAAGCATATGTGACTCAAAACCACCTCATACGACCGCTGTTTTGCTCCATATTTGGTATTCCATATTTTTTTGGTCATTAAAACCTACCACCCAAATTTCGTCTCAATCTGAAAACATTTTTTTGAAACCTTTTTTTCCATCAACGTGGACTGAGTGCCGTTAAGGAGCATATGTGACTCAAAACGACCTCATACGATCTCTGTTTTGCCCCATATTTGGTATTCCATATTTTTTTGGCCATTAAAACCTACCACCAAAATTTCGTCTCAATCTGAAAACATTTTTTTGAAACCTTTTTTTCCATCAACGTGGACGGAGTGCCGTTAAGAAGCATATGTGACTCAAAACCATCTCATACAATCTCCGTTTTGCCCCATATTTGGAATTCCATATTTTTTTGGTCATTAAAACCTACAACCAAAATTTCAGCTCAATCTAAAAACTTCTTTTTGAAACCTTTTTTTCCATCAACGTGGACTGAGTGCCGTTAAGGAGCATATGTGACTTAAAACCATCTCATACGACCGTCGTTTTGCCCCATATTTGGTATTCCATATTTTTTTAGTCATTAAAACCTACCACCAAAATTTCTTCTCAATCTGAAAACTTCTTTTTGAAACCTTTTTTTCCATCAACGTGGACCGAGTGCCGTTAAGGAGCATAAGTGACTCAAAACCACCTCATACGACCGCCGTTTTGCCCCATATTTGGTATTCCATATTTTTTTTGGTTATTAAAACCTAACACCAAAATTTCGCCTCAATCTGAAAACATTTTATTGAAACCTTTTTTTCCATCAACGTGGACCGAGTGCGGTTAAGGAGCATAAGTGACTCAAAATCACCTCATACTACCGCCGGTTTGTCCCATATTTAGTATTCCATATTTTTTTGGTCATTGAAACCTACCACCAAAATTTCGTCTCAATATGAAAACATTTTTTTGAAACCTTTTTTCCATCAACGTTGACTAAGTGCTGTTAAGAAGCATATGTGACTCAAAACCACCTTATACGACCGTCGTTTTGCTCCATATTTGGCAATCCATATTTTTTTGATCATTAAAACCTACCACCCAAATTTTGTCTATTATCTGAAAACATTTTTTTGAAACCTTTTTTTCCATCAACGTGGGCTGAGTGTCGTTAAGGAGCATGTGAGTCAAAACCAGCTCTTACGATAGCCGTTATGCCCCATATTTGGTATTCCATATTTTTTTTGTCATTAAAACCTACCACCAAAATTTCGTCTCAATCTAAATACAATTTTTTGAAACCTTTTTTTCCATCAACGTGAACTGAGTGCCGTTAAGGAGCATATGTGACTCAAAACCACCTCATACGACCGCCGTTTTGCTCCATTTTTGGCAATCCATAATTTTTTGGTCATTAAAACCTACCACCCAAATTTCGACTCAATCTGAAAACATTTTTTTGAAACCTTTTTTTACATCAACGTGGACCGAGTGCTGTTAAGGAGCATATGTGACTCAAAACCACCTCTTACGATAGCCGTTATGCCCCATATTTGGTATTCCATATTTTTTTGGTCATTGAAACCTACCACCAAAATTTCGTCTCAAACTGAAAACAATTTTTTAAAACCTTTTTTCCATCAACGTGGACCGAGTCCTGTTAAGGATCATATGTGACTCAAAACCACCTCATACGACAGCCGTTTTGCCCCATATTTCGTATTCCTTATTTTTTTGGTCATTGAAACCTACCACCAAAATTTCAACTCTATCTAAAAACATTTTTTTGAAACCTTTTTTTCCATCAACGTGGACTGAGGGTCGTTAAGAAGCATATGTGACTAAAAACCACCTCATACGACCGCCGTTTTGCTCCATATTTGGCAATCCATATTTTTTTGGTCTTTAAAACCTACCACCCAAATTTCGTCTCAATCTGAAAATATTTTTTTGAAACCTTTTTTTCCATCAACGTGGACTGAGTGACGTTAAGGAGCATATGTGACTCAAAACCACCTCATACGACCGTCGTTTTGCCCCATATTTGGTATTCCATATTTTTTTGTTCATTGAAGCCTACCACCAAAATTTCGTCTCAATCTGAAAACATTTTTTTGAAACCTTTTTTCCATCAACGTGGACTGAGTGCCGTTAAGAAGCATATGTGACTCACAACCACCTCATACGACCGTCGTTTTGCCCCATATTTGGTATTCCTTATTTTTTTGGTCATTGAAACGTAGGACCAAAATTTCATCTCAATCTGAAAACATTTTTTTGAAACCTTTTTTTCCATCAACGTGGACTGAGTGCCGTTAAGAAGCATATGTGACTCGAAACCACCTTATACGACCGCCGTTTTGCTCCATATTTGGCAATCCATGTTTTTTTGGTCATTAAAACCTACCACCCAAATTTAGTCTCAATCTGAAAACATTTTTTTGAAATCTTTTTTCCATCAACGTGGACTGAGTGCCGTTAAGGAGCATGTGAGTCAAAACCACCTCTTACGATAGCCGTTATGCCCTATATTTGGTATTCCATATTTTTTTTTCATTAAAGCCTACCACCAAAATTTCATCTCAATCTGAATACATTTTTTTGAAACCTTTTTTTCCATCAACGTGGACTAAGTGCCGTTAAGGAGCATATGTGACTCAAAACCACCTCATACGACCTTCGTTTTGCCCCATATTTGGTATTCCTTATTTTTTTGGTCATTGAAACGTACCACCAAAATTTCATTTCAATCTGAAAACTTTTTTT